>CM059794.1:8827546-9427546 GCA_030435695.1 Brachymystax lenok tsinlingensis
AACTTAATGATGCTGTTGGAGTCGTGTTTGGCCATGCAGTCATGGGTGACAGGACAGGAGGGGACAGATGAACGCACCCCTGAGTGGTCCCCCCCATGTTGATGATCAGCGTGGCAGATGGGTTGTTACTTACCTTTACCACCTGGGGGTGGCCCATCAGGAAGTCCAGGATTCAGTTGCAGAGTGAGGTGTTTAGTCCCAGGGTCCTTAGCTTATTGATGAGCGTTGAGGGCACTCTGGTGTCGATAAAAACGTCCTGGTAATCCATCTGGCCATGCGGCCTTGTGAATGTTGACCTGTTTCAAGGTCTTCCTCACATTAGCTACGGAAAGCGTGATCACACAGTCATCCGGAACATCGGGTGCTCTCATGCATGCTTCCGTGTTGCTTGCCTCGAAGTGAGCATAGAAGTAATTTAGCTCGTCTGGTAGGCTCGTGTCACTTGGCAGCTCGCGGCTGTGCTTCCCTTTGTAGTTCGTAACAGTTTGCAAGCCCTGCCACATCCGACGAGTGTCTGAGCCGGTGTAATAGGATTAAATCTTACTCCTGTATTGACACTTTGCCAATTTGATGGTTCGTCGGAGGGCATAGTGGGATTTCTTATAAGCTTCCAGGTTAAAGTCCCGCTCCTTTAAAGCGGCAGCTCTACACTTTAGCGAAGTGCGGATGTTGCCCGTAATCCATGGCTTCTAGTTGGGGTATGTACGGTCACTGTGGGGACGACGTCGTTGTCGCACTTATTGATGAAGCCAGTGACTGGTGTGGTGTACTCCTCAATGCCATCGGAGGAATCCCGGAGCATATTGCAGTCTGTGCTAGCAAAACAGTCCTGTAGCTTAGAATCTGCGTCATCTGACCACTTCCGTATTGAGCGAGTCACTGGTACATCCTGCTTTAGTTTTTTCTTGTAAGCAGGAATCAGGAGGATCTGGTATGGTCAGATTTGCCAAATGGAGGGCGAGCTTTGTACCCGTCTCTGTGTGTGGAGTAAAGGTGGTCTAGAGTTTTTCCCCCTCTGGTTGCACATGTAACATGCTGGTAGAAATGAGGTAAAATGAATTTAAGTTTGCCTGTATTAAAGTCTCTGGCCACTAGGTGTGCCGCCTCTGGACGAGCATTTTCTTCTTTGCTTATGGCCTTATACAGCTTATTGAGTGTGGTCTTAGTGCCAGCATCAGTTTGTGGTGGTAAATAGACAGATACGAAAAATATAGCTCTCTTGGTAAATAGTGTGGTCTACAGCTTATCATGAGAAAACCTTGAGATTTCCTTAATATTCGATTTTGCGCACCAGCTGTTATTTACAAATAAACACTGACTGCCACCCCTTGTCTTACCAGAGGCAGCTGTTCAGTCTTGCCGATGCATGGAAAACCCAGCCAGCTGTACGTTATCCATGTCGTCGTTCAGCCATGACTCGGTGAAACATAAGATATTACAGTTTTTAATGTCTCGTTGGTAGGACAGTCTTGATCGGAGCTCATACAGTTTATTATCCAATGATTGCACGTTGGCTAGTAGGACTGATGGTAGAGGGGGATTACTGACTCGCTGTCGGATCCTTACAAGGCACCCCGACCTACGTCCCCGATATCTCAGTCTCTTCTTCATGCGAATGATTGGGATTTGGGCCTTGTCCGGTGTCTGAAGTAAATCCTTTATTTCCTACTCGTTAAATAAAAACTATTTGTCCAGTACAAGGTGAGTAATCGCTGTCCTTATTTTCAGAAGTTATTTTCAGTCAAAAGACAGTGGCAGAAGTACTAAGTACAAAATAAGTTACAAATGACGCTAAAAAACACGCAATAATTGGTTAGGAGCCCGTAAAACGGCAGCCACCTCCTCCGGCGCCATTAGTGATCGAAATCACCATGAGTCCTGTGAGAGTTTGTCTGTTTAAAGGACTATTTTGCCCATGTAATTCAGTGGTTGTTGTTTTCAGTGGTCCCTAGTAGACACATTCACACACAAAATTTAGTTTCAAAACTATGCCCGAGTAGATACCTAGCTTTGAATGTCCTGATCAGTCCTGATGTTCCCAATTGCCAGTTTGAGTCAAATCCTACAACTCCCAAGATTCCCCTCTCTAACTGGGTGGAGTGGACGGTGTGTGGGTTGAACTTGGTTCAACGTGTAGGTGTCAAAAGTGCTTCAACCTCGTCAGAAAATAATAATGTTCGTTGAGTTTTGTCGGAGTTTCGAGTGAAGAAAAGTAGCTAACAGCCATGCTCTGTGCTCGCTCAATTCTCGTCACTGAGCAACCTAAGCAGAGCCATTGCAATGAATACTCAAACATACGCAGAGCCATCATGAGCAGAGCGAGCAGCGCTCAGGGAGCGGGTGACATAGAGAGAGGAGCAGCTAATGGATTTTAATAATTATTTCAGGCAGAAGCAATCTGGCCTGGGGAGGGTAGGGCCTGAACGTTGCAGGCATGGGTAAGGCTCAGGCAGGGCTCTATTAAACATTGGTCACAAAAGATCATTTGAATTACACGCCCAACGTCAGTTGTGCTGCTTTCTAATAATCACTGGCATAGAAGAGCAGGATGGAAGTGTAAAGTCTTAAATGCAACTTTTTGACAGACGGGGTGTTTCGATAGCTATGATGCAACCATATGCTAAATTATGATATTTCGAGACCGCATGCATAGTGGATTGACTACAAATACACATGAAAATTGATTTAGGGTAAATTCGCTTTTAACTCACAACTTTGGCCAGTGACTAATCATCTTTTTACACCATTTTCATTAGGTTGCTTGGTAAATATCATTAATATTGGATACCATCTGTGCTTTCCTGCAGGACTCCTCTCTCCTCGACTCCACATCACACATCTGCACCAGAAGAAGATATTAACGAGTTAGAAAACTGAGACTCAAAATTCTAACAAAACTTATGACAACAGTACTGACAAAAACCTTACCTTCTCGTAGGGAATATCAGAAATCATTGTTACAGAGCATTGTCTCTTTTGACAAAGTTCTTCAGGATTCTGATCAGGAATTGCAGCTCAGAAAAGGCTCTAAACAGAACAGAAGAAAATAACATCAAATAATGTAAGACCAAGCCATACTTTAAACATTTTGTCATTTAGCAGACACTCTTATCCAGAGTGACTTACAGGAGCAATTAGGGTTAAGTGTCTTGCTGTTTGTGGTTGAAGTGACAGGTAACATGTTGAGCTCTATCTCTATGGTGCCTGATGAGTGACCTTACTAACTGAGCCCCTACAATGAATGGTGGAATACAGTACTCTCAGTCAGTAGTGTTATTCCACTGACGACACACCATTGTCTCCACACTACCTCTGCCCCCCACTCCCCCCAATTCTATGTCAAGACCTATTCATAATTAAAGAAAGTTCAAAGTATTATTAACACTATAGAAGAAGAATGACTGAAGTCAAAGCTACAGGCCAGGAGTGTTTGCAGGCTGGTGTTCAAGATCATGCACAGGCCTATATGGTGCACACTTTACATACAGTGCATACGGAAAGTATTCAGAGTCCTTACATTTTTCCACATTTTGTTAAGTTACAGCCTTATTCTAAAATGGATTAAAAAAAGGTATCTTAACACAATACCCCATAACGACAAAGCAAAAACAGGTTTTCAGAAATGTCTGCTAATTTAAATATTTTTTAAAAGAGCAATACCTTATTTACGTAAGTATTCAGACCCTTTGCTATGAGACACGAAATTGATCATCCTTGAGACGTTTCTACAAGTTGATTTGAGCCCCCCTGTGGTAAATTCAATTGATTGGACATGATTTGAAAAAGCACACACCTGTCTAGATAAGGTCCCACAGTTGACAGTGCATGTCAGAGCAAAAACCAAGCCATGAGGTTGAAGGAATGGTCCTTAGAGCTCTGAGACAGGATTGTGTCGAGGCACAGATTTGGGGAAGAGTACCAAACCATTTCTGCAGTAATGAAGGTCCCCAAGAACACAGTGGCCTCCATCATTCTTAAAATGGAAGAAGTTTAGAACCACCAAGCCAAACTGAGCAATCGGGGAAGAAGGGCCTTGGTCAGGGAGGTGACAAAGAACCCGATGGTCACTCTGACAGAGCTCCAGAGTACCTCTGTGAAGATGGGAGAACCTTCCAGAAGGACAATCTCTTCAGCACTCCACCAATCTGGCCTTTATGGTAGAGTGGCCAAATTGAAGGCACTCCTCAGTAAAAGGCACATGACAGCCCGCTTGGAGTTTGCCAAAAGACACCTAAAGGACTCTCAGACCATTAGAAACAAATTTCTCTGGTCTGATAAAACCAAAATTGAACTCTTTGGCCTGAATGCCAAGAGTCACGTCTGGAGGAAACCTGGCACCATCCCTACGGTGAAGCATTGTTGTGGTGGCAGCATCATGCTGTGGAGATGTTTTTCAGCAGCAGGGATTGGGAGAAGAGTCAGGATCGAGGGAAAGATGAACGGAGCAAAGTACAGAGAGATCCTTGATGAAAACCTGCTCCAGAGTGCTCAGGACCTCAGACTGGGGTGAAGGTTCGCCTTCCAACAGGACAACGGTGCTAAGCACACAGCCAAGACAACGCAGGAGTGGCTTCAGGACAAGTCTCTGAATTTCCTTCATGGCCCAGCGAACATCTCTGGAGAGACTTGAAAATAGCTGTACAGCGACGCTCCCCATCCAACCTGACAGAGCTTGAGAGGATCTGCAGAGAATGGGAGAAACTCCCCAAATACAGGTGTGACAAGCTTGTAGCGTCATACCCGGGAACACTCAAGGCTGTAATCGCTGCCAAAGTTGCTTCAACAAAATACTGAGTAAAGGGTCTGAATACCCATGATAATGTGATTTCCATTTATAATTTTTATAAATTTGCAAAAATTTCTAAATCTGTTTTTGCTTTGTTATTATGGGGTATTGTGTGTAGATTGATGAAGATAAATTAATTTAATCAATTTTAGAATAAGGCTGTAACATTACAAAATGTGGAAAAAAAATCTATGGGCCTGAATACTTTCCGAATGCACTGTATCATTTGACAAACAGCACGAGATACTCCAGAGCACATTTTGTGGCTTGACATTTAATTTGTAGAACGCATTTCCTATGCTCATGACTCCAATAAGATAATATGCCATTTCTGGACAAAATGTTACAGAAAAGCAGAAGTCTTAGATACGCTTAAACATATCAGTTTCTGAGGAGAAGTTAAATTAGCTGTCTCAGAGCTGCAAGTCACGAGTGGGAAGTCTCGACTGAGGACAGGGCTCTAGTGACTATGAATAGGCTATGAAGCTATACGAACTTAAAGGCAAAACATTAACAGTATCATGTTGATCATTGTTTGCTTTGCTTATGACTGGTTATCAAAGACACAAATAACGTGCTTTCATTCAAACAAATGGCATATTGTTAGTGCTAAATTCAACAAGGAGCCTCACAAAACATGTCTTGTGGCTGGCCTAGTCTATCTCTTCGTAAGAATAACTACATTTGTTGGGTAAATACGAGGAAGAATGCTTATGAGGTGAGTCAGCGTTAGAGAAAATACTACTTATTTCAAGCTTTACCCTTAAATGGTTATCTTCAATTACCATGTCATTATGGAAGATAGAATGGCTACATTTGGAGCTTGCCCCATGGTAATTGGCATTAGGTCATGGACAAACACGGTTATGCGTAGTTCCCCATATCCATGGTACAGTGAAATGAAGACTTGATAAAACATATTGTTTCCGATTTTGTGTTTATGTTCCTCTTTCTCCCTTGCCAATAAATTGAGTGTTGTAACTTTTCCATATGCATAGGCAATTAGTGGTTATCTGTGTGGAATACCCAGTGTAGGCCTATGAGTCAATTGCCTGTTTTTATTTTCTGAACTTGTCAATCAAGTAGATATCATATTGCATGAGTATTGCAGCGGTTACATTATAGCCATAACATTGTTGCAACCAGTGGTGTTGAATACTTAAGTAAAAATACTTTAAAGTACTACTTAAGTCGTTTTTTGAGGGTATATGTACTTTACTTTACTAATTATATTTTTGCCATCTTTTACTTTACTACATTCCATAAAGATAACGTACTTTTTACTCCATACATTTTCCCTGACACCCAAAAGTACTCGTTACATTTTTACAGGAAAATGGTCAAATTCACACACTTATCAAGAGAACATCCCTGGTCATCCCTACTGCCTCTGATCTGGCGGACTCACTAAACACAAATGCTTGGTTGAAGTGTGTAAATTATGTTGAAGTGTGTAAATTATGAGTGTTGGAGTGTGCCCCTGTCTATCCGTCAATAAAAAAAATGTGTCCCGTCTTGTTTGCTTACTATACGGAATTTGAAATGGTTTAAACTTTTACTTTTGATACTTAAATACATTTTTGCAGTTCCATTTACTTTTGATACTTAAGAACATTTAAAACCAAATACTTTTAGACTTTTACTCAAGTAGTATTTTACTGGGTGACTTTCACTTTTAATTGAGTCATTTTCTATTAGGGTATCTTTACTTTAACTCAAGTATGACAAATGAGTACTTTTTCCACTACTGGTTGCAACAATGTTTCGATGTTTGGAGCGTGCCTAGACGATCAAATGCTATATAAGCGAGTAAAACAACAAAGGACACTCATATCCATACCTGAAATCATGCGGCCAGGCCTTGTGAAATCTTTCATGGATTAAATTACCTAATGTAAATGATCGTTAATGTTGTTTTACCGGTTACATTGGGCTACTGTTTTTAACAACTAAATGTAGATCAACAAAATGCAATTGCCAGAATGAGAAAATACCAGAGCAAACACTTTTCAAACTGGCTACGTCGTCCCGAGCGTGTGGTCATATGACCAAGCCTAAACAACCAATGAAAATCCAACCCAACGTCATATGTGAGGCATAGCATCTAACGCCTGAAACTAGATGCTCTACATACTGGTCTTGACAAGGATGCAAAACTGTCGGGGGAAGTTGTCTTCTGCGCGGTTTAACCAATCCAGTAAATGTGGAGGAGTTAAGATTGACTGTCACCTTGTTAACGCCAAAAGCGGATAGTCGCGTCACAGGCTCTCTTTCCATTTCCCCTGAAAACCGGTACATCTCGATGTCCGGGACTCGACAGGCTCCGCAGAAGCTACATCCATAAAGATAGATAGAAGACTCATTTTTGTATTTGTGCAAGGATCGGCAACGCCATTGAGGCAATATATATTTTGAAGTAGTCAATTTTCTTCTACATGATTGGCTGACCCCTCCTGATGAACTAGTTGGACATGACTCCAACAGGGTCACCAGGAGGGATCAGCCAATGAAGTTGAAAGTCCCACCTAGTTGACTACATTAATAAAAATGGTGTAAGACCTTCAATGGCGCTGCCCATGCTAAAATGGCCTTTTGGCCACTGGAGGCTTCTATCATACTCTATGGCTACATCAAACCAAAAGCCCTTCACTGTACTCGCCATGTAGTCTGACAACCAAATGAGGGCGCTGTAAGATCACAGCAAATCCTATTGGGTGTATTCATTTTATCTGATTATACTGATTATGGTAACAATTCACAAATACTGTGACTGATGCCAAAAGCAGGCGATGCTTAGGCCTACAGTGAATGGGTAAGTCCCTTTTGTAGTGAAGCCCCCCCAACAAAGGTGTAATGTCCACAGGTCTTTTTATTTTTGTCACATAGCCTAGTCACAAACCAGATAGTGCCGCCGCTAAAGGCCCCCAACTCTGTTCAGATTAATGTTGATCATAAACAATAGGCATATTTATGCTTATAATGGAAAAAAAATTACAATAGTCTATACATCATCACACATACGCACACACACACTGTTTACTTTATTTTATCATAAAGTGTTGTGTAATTTGCTGTGAGGTGCTGTGAGGCAAGGTGCGGGAAAACGAAGCGGTAAGAACGTCCCTAGGGAGGGGACAGCCGTTGAAGGGCGAGGCCCTCGGGAACTGTCGCTGATTCAGGATACGATCAGGTGAATAACTCCTCGAAAACTGTCGCTCATCCAGGATACGATTAATAACTCCCCGCGGCATGCCAAGAAATTCTACTTTCTCTATGAACTATTCTGTAGGTATGGACATGGTCCATATACTCGATGGTGCTCTGACCAGTTATAAATGGTTCGATGAAAAAGTAAATATATTTATAAATAAGCATAAGTAAATAATGATCACTTGCATGTGAAGGAAGTGACGTTTGATAATGTAGCCTATTGTTTCTTGCTTTGCGTTATTCCTTGTAGGCCGACTGCAAGACAAACTTATTAATGAAAATGTTTTTAATAATTGGTTTAGAATAGATCTAACATTTTATTATGCCAAATTATGTTAAAAGTCATATATTTAAAAAAAAGTGATTATTGTTTAATGACAGCCAAGAGACCAGGCAACTGGCACCAAAAAATGTGCCTACTGTTTTGACAGTGTCTGTGTGCCTTTTCATGTAAACCCGATGACTCCCCCCTCGACAATTATCCCACCTTAGAAACAAAAACTATACTTATCTATTCTGATATAACTTTCCGTTCATGCCCACAAGGGTTGCCCTGACATTTGTTTAGCCAACGGCAAACCAGACTCACTCCAGGTTAGAAAGACATACTTTTTAAAGTAGGCTAGCCTAGAGCCTAACCCAGATCGAATACCCGCTATTGTAAAGGGAGTTTTACCTGCTAAGCCTACCCGTCCAATTACTTCTTGATGCAAGAAGGTATTTCGTAGGCCTTCAGTGCAGTTATTCAGACCCATGGCATCAGAATAACACAACTTGCAATAGTGAAGGCCTATAATGATCAGAAGGATGTTTATTTTCTGGTATCAAATTGTAGCCTACAAATCAGAACAATGATGTACCAAATTAATCCCGAGGTGTATTGTTTCCAATCAATTTAATGTTCATAATATTTTTTTATTTGTAAAGTGCATTTCTCATACTCAATATATGTGAGAAGGCCCTGTCACCCATGCTGCACTGGTTTGTTGCTGGTGTAACCAGGCTGTTTGAGTCTGATGATCATTGTGTGTGTGCTGGGGAATAGTTCGCTCATATGTAATTTAGGTACATCACCCTTGAGGACCTTAAAGGTGAGCAGCAGAATCATACATTTGACCCTGTATTGAACAGGAAGCCAATGAAGGTTGAATAAAACAGGGGTGATGTGGGTTTTTTTGTGTAGTTTGTGAGAGCATCCTGGCAGCTGCATTCTGGATTATCTGGAGTTGAGAAAGGAGCCTTACTGGGGTTCCTGTCAGCAGTGTATTACAGCAGTGAAAAAGAGATGTTACAATGGCATGTAAAAGATTCTCAGCATCCACAGCGGACAAGAACGACCAGATTTGAGCGACATTATGCAGATGGCAAAATTAAACTTTCTTGATGCTGCTGATGTGTGCTTCAAATGAGAGGTTTGAGTCAAAAAGTACACCAGGATCTCTGTCAGTGGGGGAATCTGTGATGGTGCCGTCATCCAAAGAAAGGTAGAATGTGCTCATCTTGCTCCTCTGTGCGCTCTTAGAGCCAATAAGCAGACGCACTGTTTTGTTGCAATTAAGTTTCAGGAAGTTTACCTGCATCCATCTCTTGATTGCATCTAGACAGTCTGTCAGTTTAGTTGTTACCGTTACAGCATCCCCTTTTGTCCTCACATATATTTGTGTGTCATCAGCATAAAAATGAAAGTTTAGTCCAAATCCTCTGATTAATATACCAAGTGGCAGCATGTATATAGAGAACAGGAGTGGACCCAGAACAGAGCCCTGTGGGACCCATTAATGTGACCCTAAATATGTTTGTGCTTTCCACAGTAGGCCTACCTACTGTAATCACATGGTGCCAGAAAGTCTGAAAGAAAAGGGATGGAGATGGTGAATTTGCTGAAGCTTACTAGTTCCTCTCTGCAAGAGATGGTTATCCTGTTGATAAGGTAAAGTTCACTTGATGGATGCCTTCTCACAATGTGAAATGTCCGTAATCTAGACTGAAGACTAAAACTCAACCATTAGGCTCATACAGTCTACCTTCCTCAAGAACAGTGTAGTTAAAAAGAGATATCTCCACTGTAAAACTCCCCCCATAACTGATGCAATATCCTGACAGATAAAAGGACACTTTATTAAACTATTTTTACAGGCAAATAAACCCTTCTTTGGAAAGCTGCTTCAAAAAAATCTCTGACCGACCTCAGGAGAGAAAAAACCTGTCAAATGTTTGCCTTTTGGTGGTTCCACAGTGATACATGTAACCTGTTTATGTAGGTAGCCTCTGCAGTGTACACCATTACAATAGGCTCTTTGCACATGCTAGCTCAATTAGCTTGCTTGTTTGTGGGAGCAGTATGACTGTCCAGGCCAAATGAAAAGCATGAAAAGCATACCGAGTACACTCTGGAGACAATATTGACATTGTGTGATTAAAAGCCTAGCCATTGTTGCACCTATAAGCAGTGAAAAAGTACTCATCTTTGCCTTTTTGGCTTGCCTTTTTCTCTCTATCCAGAGTAGGAGGAGAATGACTGTCAATCTGTGGCCCTTGAGGTGTAGATTCAAGTTCTCATTCATGTTTATTTCCAAACCATTGGGTCAAATGGAGTTTGATACGTAGAGGGCAGGAGAACACAGACATCAAATACCAAGAATATCGGAGGTGATGTCACCAGAGTGATAATTAATGAATGTGAAAGGCACAGGTGAGTGTGGCGAATGGGTGAGGGGAGGGGAGGGTTACCATGGAGACTTCCCTTGTCGCATACTTTTTTATGACAGGGTGAGTCAGACCCCACTTGCTGGCATAAGGCTATAAAAGCTGATGCATTTCCCCTCAGTAGGGGGAAATTTCCCCTGCATGCATGTCCTTTCCCTGTATGTGACGTCACACATCTCTCCCCATTTTCTTGTTTAACTTATTGTGTTTTTATCTGTGCCTAACACACCTGGATCTGTTTGGAACTGCCTAGCCAGCCTGTGACACAGCAGATCATGTCAGACTCACAGTGACCACCTGACCAGAGACTCACTGTAGTACCCTTTGGTTAGTGTTCCTGTTTTGGTTAATGAGTACAGACAGTGCCTGAAGTTGTAGTTGATGTAATTTAGGACACTTTTCTTGATGTATCAAGTCAAACATACTTGTAACTGTTTGTCTCAATACATTCTTGATAACAAATATTTTCTACAAGACAATGTAGGGGAGACTTTAGAAACTGACTTACTCATTTGTTATTTTTCATCATCCTGGTATATTTTCTTATCATCATTAGGATCTCTCTCTCTCTCTCTCTCTCTCTCTCTCTCTCTCTCTCTCTCTCTCTCTCTCTCTCTCTCTCTCTCTCTCTCTCTCTCTCTCTCTCTCTCTCTCTCTCTTTAAAAACATGTTTTATTTATTTAACCTTTAATTCATTATTCTCTCTGTCTCTCACTATTTCTCTCTCTCTCTCTCTCTCTCTCTCTCTCTCTCTCTCTCTCTCTCTCTCTCTCTCTCTCTCTCTCTCTCTCTCTCTCTCTCTCTCTCTCTCTCTCTCTCTCTCTCTCTTTCTCTCTCTTTCTCTCTCTCTCTTTCTCTTTCCGTCTCTCTCGCTCTCTCCGTCTCTCTCTCGCTCTCTCAAGCACACACACACACCCTCTCTCTACCATGGTAACGTGTGCTGTTAAAAAGACCTTTTTGGCCCCCTTTCAAACTCAATATTAGTATTTTCTATTTATTATGGATCCCAATTAGCTGCTGCCAAGGCAGAATTAAGTCACAAAACAAATTATATACAATTAAAAACATTACATTACATTTCACAACATATTTCACAATACATTAAGTGTGTGCCCTCAGGCCACTACTCTACTACCACATATCTACAACACAAAATACATGTGTATGTGTGTGTATAGTGCATATGTTATTATGTGTGTGTGTATGCATGTATCTGTGCCTGTGTGTGTATGTCTCTTCACAGTCTCTGCTGTTCCATAAGGTGTAGTTTTATCTGTTTTTTAAATCTGAGTTTACTGCTTGCATGAGTTACTTAATGTGGAATGGAGTTCCATGTAGTCATGGCTCTATGTAGTACTGTGCGCCTCCCATAGTCTGTCCTGGACTTGTGGACTATGAAGAGACCTCTGGTGACATGCTTTGTGGGGTATGCATAGGTGTCTGAGCTGTGTGCTAGTAGTTTAAACAGACAGCTCGGGTTCATTCAATATGTCAATACTTCTCACAAATACTGTACAAGTAGTGAGGAAGTCAGTCTCTCCTCTACTTTGAGCCAGGAGAGATTGACATGCATATTATTAATGTTAGCTCTCCGTGTACTTTTAGATGTCCTTCTGAAGGTGTGCACACATCATTTCTACAGGGCAATGTAAGGGAGACTTTATAAACAACTCATCCTCTCTCTCTCTCTCTCTCTCTCTCTCTCTCTCTCTCTCTCTCTCTCTCTCTCTCTCTCTCTCTCTCTCTCTCTCTCTCGCTATCTCTCTCACACACAAACACGCATACACATTTAATGCTACCCGGATCTTGAGAAAGCCATTTGCACGGTCTAAGGATTTGGAGAAGAAACACTGCAGATCTAATCCTGTGGCTTGGTAGCCATTGTGAGCGTGAAACTGGGTGGAGTGCTAGCACCCATTAGCTTGGGTGACACGCCTATTCAAACACAAGTTCTGGGCCCACCTAGCCTTATGCTATGGCCATAAGAATGACACTCTTGGATGGAAACTTGCACAAGTGCAGCGTAAATTATATTCAGTCTTTTTTTTTTGTCCTTTATTTTGTATATAGGTACCAGTTTTTCAACAACCCAACACTAATGTTTTATATCTGTCAATTACCAGTTATAGTCAAAGTGACATCCAAAAGTCCAGAACGAAGTTCAATTCCTATGCTAGAGAATAGGGTAGAGCAATCAATCTCTTAGAGGACAGTAGTCTTTGGCCCGAGAGGGGAACATAGAGCAGTTTGTTCGCCCGGGTGAAGGCTGGCAGATAATGGACTAAGGTATGGGGGTGTGGGGGTCAGAGAGGAGGGGAGGAATGGACGGGATGAGTAGAGTGACTGGGAGCTGGTGGGGTGGGTGAGGTAGGGGGGAGGTAGGGGTAAGTGGGATGGGGCAGAGATCCCTGGTAACTCATTAGCCAATCTGGTCGAACAAGGACGGTGAGCGGGAAGAGGTGGGGAAAGAGGAGTATCTGAAATATCGATCAAAATTAATGCAAATCCCCAATAGTTGTTGCTCCGAGCTTTCCGGCAGTTATTTTACTGGACAAAAGGTGTTTGCGTAAGCATCTTTATAGAAGATTACAAAGGATACCCCTTTGACTTACAAGGGTTTAGTGTGAAGTGCCTGTTTCTCTTGCATACGGCTTTATAATAACACCTACTCTAGCAAAGCTTTTTGAGAGTTTTGGGGATTATGTGTTTTTCCCAACCAAGAATTGACGGTTGTTCACTTTTTGTTGTTGTGTAAATTCACAGTGATTAAATTAGATACTGTACTTTAAAAATTAGGAAATATCAGGAAGTAGACTGAATTTAGCCAACTGGGTGAGAGTTCAGAGGTCACAGACAGAAAAATCCAGTAGTAATGGCTACCTCACCCAGGCTGGCCCTTATAATACAATATATCTCAACAGTCATGGATAACTATTAGCTCTAGATTGAATAAGGAATAACATGGTTGGATGATTATGACATAAACTATACCTTCCAATAGGTGTCTTCCAGTGTCCCCAACACAAGCCCGTTTGCAGTTGGTCCCTCCCTCTTCACCCTGGCCATGTCTGCTGGGCTGGCCTTATCTGTAGCTGTCCTTGGCCCCCACACCTGTAGCAGCAGGCCACAGCGCCACGGGCTACTCATTAACTAGGACTTTATTTTATCCACACAGACTGACGGCCCCTGGGTTAGCGCCCGGTGCAAATGCCAGGACCGGGGGCGAAACTGAGACACAGGGAACATGGTGTAGAAGTGAGCCGGTCCTGGGCTGGAACCCCTTTCCAAATGAAATATGAGAAATAGGTTCATCTGAAGAGGGAGGAAGGACGCTACATAGGTTAGCAAGTAAAACATGAGAGGGAGGTCTAATAATTAGGTGTGAATTTTACATTTCAAACAAAAACTGGCTGAGTAACGCTGAGCTAGAGTTTACTGTCTTGTTAAAAGATCCTCTTTAGATTTAGGCTATGGCTCCAATGCAGCTTCTCTGAGGGGTTGAACTCCTTTTGATGTTGGGTTTGGTTGGATCGTCTGAAAGAACAGAAAGAAAGTCTCAGGTGTTGTTGTTCATGATTGTTGAGTTCAATTTAAGAAGAACTCTTTGCTCCAGTCATCATATTGTCTGTAGATGTTTGAATATTACCATATTACAGAGGGGTTCAAATTTTTTCTAATCTGACATGTGTTCTCTGGTAACTGCTGGAGTAGAAGGCGGGCTTGACCAATCATTAATACAGGTGGTATGCGACGGTCTTATCAGTTGGCACTGAGCCAGCAGCCGGGCCAGTGTGGGGACTGAATAACATATAAAGGCCCTTATCAGTTCATGTTGGACACAACACTGAAAATCTGCTAGCAGCCAACCCCTAGGAAACATAAAAAAACAGATTGAAATGTTTGACTCATCCATTTTGATACACAACAAACCATGTTGATTAGTATTTTGTTAAACTCTCCAAGCAGATTGCAGTTACTTCGATAGGCTACTTAAATGATGTGCTTCCTTTGTGATTTCAATCAGTACTGTTAAATGTTAGGCTTTGAACTCTGTCATTGTTTTGGTAATGTGATTAAAGTCCATAAGAAAATGGCAAGGTGCCTTGGCCCCAACCATCAATGGAGAATGGGAGAAACCCTGTATTTCCAAACGTTGGCCTGTCAATAAGGTGCGTGACATATTAGGAGAAAAGCTTGGAATCCCCATCCTTCACCCTCCACCATGTCACCTCGCCGTCCCAATGTATCCTAGTCCAAACTGTCACTCTTAGACTCACCTTGTGTTCTTTTGGGAGTTTTCAGCTGTCAAAAGAACACATCCACCAGGCAGGTGACTGACCTAGCACTCAACAATCAACGGCAAACATTCCAGACCATCACTGCTTTACAGGCACCATCAATAGTGGAGAGGAGAGGGCTTTCCAGCAGACTGAAGAGGTAGTTGGAAAGGGCTATAAAGAAAATAGAGAATTTACAGAATGAATGGGTCTGCTGAAACATTTCCTCTCTCACACACTGTGTAAGAGATTCATATGCAGTAGCACAAAAGCTTTCAGGAAGAGAAATGTGTGTATGAAAAGAGAAAGGTGTTTCAGAGTGTTGGTCTAGGACCTTGTAACAACGGTTAACGTAATAACTTACCAGTTAATATAATAAAACGTTATAAGTTATTACATTAACTGGTAGCTATTACATTAACCGGTAGGTAACAATGTTTTGGATGAATGATGTAATAACTTCAACCAATTGTGTAATAACATACCAAAATCAATGTTATGTACTACTTCCCTCAATTTGATGCACATGCCACCACCCACAGCCAAAGTCAAGCACATCATACAGGAATACTCACACATAGAGACACTCACAAGCAATAGAAAACATATTTACTTAGGCAAGGAGTCAATCCGACGGCCCCCTTTTCGGCTATGTAGCATTTAAAGGCAATGTTACGCCTGTTGAGAAGAACGCTTACAAAGTAAACGCGGCAGATGCCGGCTCAATTCTTTAAATGTCAACCGCACTACAATGCAGATCTTTCACAGTCCCATTTGTTGTTGTTGTTAAACTGGAACGTGTATTTTTGCAGTACCTAACCCCTGACACACCGTACACACAACAGGACTGTATCGTGAGGAGTATACTATGTGGAGTTGCCAGAAAACGCTAACATCCCATTTTCAGGGATACTGTATTTTCAACCTAACTTCCGTTTCCCCTGAAAAGCGGAAGTGGGAACTCTGCTATGGAGTCTTTCTATGCCTGCTACGGTAGGTTACATGACAGGTAACCTTGCCTGAAACCTTGTGGTAGACTGGGATATAGAAACCTGGGTTAGAATCCAGTCTTTGCCCAGATGGGTGTAAAAGTGTAACAGAGGTGATTTGGTAGTTTGGGGAACCAAACTTGCATGTTAAGTAACCTTGTGGGAGACCTGAAGACTTACAGTGGGGCAAAAAAGTATTTAGTCAGCCACCAATTGTGCAAGTTCTCCAACTTAAAAAGATGAGAGAGGCCTGTAATTTTCATCATAGGTACACTTCAACTATGACAGACGAAATGAGAAAAAGAAATCCAGAAAATCACATTGTAGGATTTTTAATTTATTTATTTGCAAATTATGGTGGAAAATAAGTATTTGGTCAATAACAAAAGTTTATCTCAATACTTTGTTATATACCCTTTGTTGGCAATGACAGAGGTCAAACGTTTTCTGTAAGTCTTCACAAGGTTTTCACACACTGTTGCTGGTATTTTGGCCCATTCCTCCATGCAGATCTCCTCTAGAGCAGGGATGTTTTGGGGCTGTCGCTGGGCAACACAGACTTTCAACTCCTCCAAAGATTTTCTATGGGGTTGAGATCTGGAGACTGGCTAGGCCACTCCAGGACCTTGAAATGCTTCTTCTGAAGCCACTCCTTCGTTGCCGGGCGGTGTGTTTGGGATCATTGTCATGCTGAAAGACCCAGCCACGTTTCATCTTCAATGCCCTTGCTGATGGAAGGAGGTTTTCACTCAAAATCTCACGATACATGGCCCCATTCATTCTTTCCTTTACACGGATCAGTCGTCCTGGTCCCTTTGCAGAAAAACAGCCCCAAAGCATGATGTTTCCACCCCATGCTTCACAGTAGGAATGGTGTTCTTTGGATGCAACTCAGCATTCTTTGTCCTCCAAACACGACGAGTTGAGTTTTTACCAAAAGTTATATTTTGGTTTCATCTGACCATATGACATTCTCCCAATCCTCATCTGGATCATCCAAATGCTCTCTAGCAAACTTCAGACGGGCCTGAACATGTACTGGCTTAAGCAGGGGGACACGTCTGGCACTGCAGGATTTGAGTCCCTGGCAGCGTAGTGTGTTACTGATGGTAGGCTTTGTTACTTTGGTCCCAGCTCTCTGCAGGTCATTCACTAGGTCCCCCCGTGTGGTTCTGGGATTTTTGCTCACCGTTCTTGTGATCATTTTGACCCCACGGGGTGAGATCTTGCGTGGAGCCCCAGATCGAGGAAGATTATTGTATGTCTTCCATTTCCTAATAATTGCTCCCACAGTTGATTTCTTCAAACCAAGCTGCTTACCTATTGCAGATTCAGTCTTCCCAACCTGGTGCAGGTCTACAATTTTGTTTCTGGTGTCCTTTGACAGCTCTTTGGTCTTGGCCATAGTGGAGTTTGGAGTGTGACTGTTTGAGGTTGTGGACAGGTGTCTTTTATACTGATAACAAGTTCAAACAGGTTCCATTAATACAGGTAACGAGTGGAGGACAGAGGAGCCTCTTAAAGAAGAAGTTACAGGTCTGTGAGAGCCAGAAATCTTGCTTGTTTGTATATGACCAAATACTTATTTTCCACCATAATTTGCAAATAAATTCATTAAAAATCCTACAATGTGATTTTCTGGATTTTTTTTCCTCATTTTGTCTGTCATAGTTGAAGTGTACCTATGATGAAAATTACAGGCCTCTCTCATCTTTTTTAGTGAGAGAACTTGCACAATTGGTGGCTGACTAAATACTTTTTTTGCCCCACTGTATGTGGTTGTGCCTTGCTCAAGGGCACAATGGCAGGATATGGCATCTAGGATTAAATACCAGCAATTATCCGGTAGTTGGCCAGCCTCTCTACCCTTTAGGCTACATGCCGCCCCATAGTTCAGCAAGGTAATAGGTCACCCAGGTTTGAACACCAGCAACTGTCTGGCTCACACCAGACAGATTGTTCAGTTACTGTCCTGCCACTTTAACCTCTTTAGGTATCAAAAAAGGTTTCTGAACACACAAGCATGGCTTCCAGAACCACCTATGTGACACTCCACCACCCATTTCACCTCACAGATACCTATCCAGGTCACACCACCAATGGGACAAACTGGTTTCTAACCTACAGGTAACTGCCAAAATAAAGGAAACACCAACATAAAGTGTCGTAAAAGGGTGTTGGGCTACCACGAGCAGCCAGAACAGCTTCCCTTTATTTTGTCAGTTCCTGCAGGCCAAGCTAAGCTTTAGCGTAGACATTAGCTCAGGGAGCTTACACAAATCATCAGGTCTCAGACAAGTTTAACCACACCTACATCCCTTTTCAGGTGCTATTTCCTACTGCCTTGGTGACCATAAGTAAGGCACTTTGCCCCTAAACTGCTACAAGGGCAATGCTGACCCTGTTCTGCTCAAAGCCTGTTCTGTGTTTTGGGTGTCATAGGGTTGGGTACGGTGACAACAAAAATACATGTTTCCATTATACAATATACTTTTATTTTGAAATAAAATGTGTGTGTGTTAAAATGTGTGTGTGTTATTTTGTCACATGTGTGTGTTTGTATGTGTGGGCAGTGTTGGGGAAGCTACTCTGAAAATATAGTTTTCCAATTAAAAGTTAAGCTACACTAAAGCTACCGTTAAGAAAGAAATATTGTTTACTTAACTAAAGTTACTTTGAAAAAGTAGTTCACTACATCCAAACTACTTTGTGAAACATTATCATTATATTATATCTAAATCTGAAATGCCCTCCCGAGTGGCACAAGGGGTTCGATCCCAGGCTTTGTCACAGCTGGCAGTGACCGGGAGACCCATGAGTCGGCGTACAATTGGCCCAGCGTCGTCCGGGTTAGGGGAGGGTTCGGCCGGCCAGGATTTCCTTGTCTCATCGTGCTCTAGCGATTCCCTGTGGGGAGCAGGGCGCCTGCAAGTTGACTTCGGTTGTCAGTTGGACAGTGTTTCTGCCGACACATTGGTGAGGCTGGCATCCAGGTTAAGCGAGCAGTGTGTCAAGAAGCAGTGCGGAGGACGCATGACTCTAGACCTTCGCCTCTCCAGAGTCCGTAGGGGAGTCGCAGCGATGAGACAAGACTGTAACTACCAATTGGATACCATGAAATTGTGGCAAAAAAGCGGTAAAAGAAAAACAGAGAATTATGCAGGTCTGATGTTGAAAAAGAAAGGAAATTCTTGCCTACTTCATCTATCTTTTCTTTTTGCAAAAAAACAAGTGTGTAGTTCCAGTAGTTAACTACACCATTCATGTTTTTTTGCTAATGGCAAAAAATGAATTAACTAATGAAAACACTACCAAGATTGGAATTTAGTTCAACTACCACCAAGGTACTGCAAAATGACTAACTTAACTACATGTAGCTCACTACTCAGTATGTGTATTTTGGCAACACCGAACGGGTAAACATAATGCATAACACCTTTATGAAGTCATTTATAACCCCTTCATGAATGTTGCAGTAATATTCATAATAACACCAATTATCCTAGAACAAAAGAATCCCTGTATAACGTAATAATATTACTTTAATCGTTTAACATTTTATTACGTTATCAGATTGAATCCTGGCCTAAGTAAAGTTGTGTTCTAGTTCTATTGCATCTTATATTTAGAAAATCACATTCCACTGATGTCATGAATGGTTTCATACAGGTGTTATTATTATGATTGCCAATCTATAATCAAGTCAAGTGTTGCCCAGGTGTGTGTGTGTGTGTGTGTGTGTGTGTGTGTGTGTGTGTGTGTGTGTGTGTGTGTGTGTGTGTGTGTGTGTGTGTGTGTGTGTGTGTGTGTGCATTTCAATGTGTGCACAGAGTGTCTCTGTGTATGAGTATTCCTGTAGGATGTGCATGAGTTTGTTTGTGTTATTATTGGCTGTGGGTGGTGGCATGTGCATCAAATTGAGGGAAGTAGTACATAAAAACATTCATTTTGGTATGTTATTACACTGTTGTTATAGTATTCATCCCAAAAGTTATTACTCACCAGCTAATATAATAACCATCGGTTAATGTAATAACGTATTACGTTTAGTGGAAAAAGGTTATTACGTTAACCACTCAACATTTTATTACATTAAACTAACACTCCAAAGTTGCTACATCTAGTTTGTTACTTTTAAATTAAATATATATACTCATTGTTTCTTCAAGACTATAACTTATATATATGCCTCAGGAGTTAGATCAATTGTCGTACCCCATCAGAACCCCAAATATGCACAGTTTTACAAAAGAAATTGTCAACAAAGTAAATGTAAAACAACATGGTATAGCCTCAAAACATGGTTGAAACTATAATTTTGATATTATGGATGATCAGTCCTTGAATCCATAGCTCTGTCTATGCATTTGAGAGTGGTTACATTTCTTTAGCCCCATCCCTGAGTTTTTACCGAAAAAGGGGTGGCAGTTCGCTTTGTTATTGTTAAACTGCTGATTGCCCCTTTAACTGGCAAGTTATTACATTATCTAATCAAATCAAATTGTATTTGTCAAATGCTTCATAAAAAACAGGTGTGGACTAACAGTGAAATGCTTACTTATGGTCCCTCCCAACAATGCAGAGAGAGAGAAAATAGAGAAATAATAGAAAAGTAAAAAGTAATAATAGATACACGGTGAGTCACTATTTAGCAGCCTTAAGGCTTGGGGGTAGAAGCTGTTTAAGGTCCTGTTGGTTCCAGACTTGGTGCATCGGTGCTGCTTGCCGTGCGGGGTGCCCGTCTCTTTCTATTCCGAGTGTCGGGGTGTAGGGCCTGGTCTGGGGTGAGCAGTATGTCCTGCGTCGCCGACTCCATCCAAATGGAGGTTAGTGATCTCTGTTCGGATGTCCAGAAGCTGTATTCGGTCATAGGAAACAATGGCGGAAACATTATGTACGAAAAAAAGTTGAGATCAGCGGAAAAAACCTAGCAGAATTGGTCAGGAGTCCGTAACCAATTTTATTACATAAAGAACTGCTGGAGTCTTTTACCATTTTTAGGGCCTTCCTCTGACACCGCCTGGTATAGAGGTCCTGGATGGCAGGGAGTTCGACCCCAGTGATGTACTGGCAGATGCCATACCAAGCAGTGATGCAGCCAGTCAAGATGCTCTCAATGGTGAAGCTATATAACTTTTTTAGGATCTGAGGGCCCATGACAAATCTTTTCAGCCTCCTGGGGGGGAAAGGTGTTGTTGTGGCCTCTTCAATAGTGTGTTGGTGTGTTTGGACCATGATAGAGCTTTAGTTGTGTGGACACCGAAGCTCTCGACCTGCTCCACAACAGCCCTGTCGATGTGAATGGGGGCGTGCTCAGCCCTCCATTTCCTGTGGTCCACAATCAGCTCCTTTGTCTTGCTGACGTTGAGGGAGAGGTTTTTGTCCTGGCACCACACTGCAAGGTCTCTGGCCTCCTCCCTATAGGCTCTCTCATCGTCATTAGGTGATCAGGCCTACAACCATCGTTGTGTCGTAGGCAAACTTAGTGATGGTGTTGGGGTCTTGTGTGGCCAAAGTAGGTAAAATTAGGAGCGCTGCCTCTGGGTGAGCATTTGTTTCTTTGCTTATGGCCCTATACAACGTGTTGAGTGCGGTCTTAGTGCCAGCATCGGTTAGTGGTGGTAAATAGACAGCTAGGAAAAATATAGATGAAAAAACATATTAAATAGAATGGTCTACAGCTTATTATGAGGTATTCTAACTCAGGCAAACAGAATCTTAAGACTTCCTTATTATTAGAGATCGCGCACCAGCTGTTGATAACAAAGAGACACACACCACCCCCCTCGAGCTTACCTGATGCTGCCATTCTGTCCTGCCAATGCATAGAAAAACCAACTAGATGTATATTATCCATGTCCTTGTTCAGCCACGACTCCGAGAAGCATAGGATATTACAGTTCTTCAGGTCCCGTTGATAGGATAGTCTCGAACGGAGCTGGTCCAGTTTGTTCTCCAGTGATCGAACATACACCGAAAAGAACAAAGGGTTGAGTCGGTTTATTTACTTGCCGCCGTAGTTTCATCAGGGTGCCCGTCTCTTTCTATTCCGAGTGTCGGGGTGTAGGGCCTGGTCTGGGGTGAGCAGTATGTCCTGCGTCGCCGACTCCATCCAAATGGAGGTTAGTGATCTCTGTTCGGATGTCCAGAAGCTGTATTCGGTCATAGGAAACAATGGCGGAAACATTATGTACGAAAAAAAGTTGAGATCAGCGGAAAAAACATAGCAGAATTGGTCAGGAGTCCGTAACCAATTTTATTACATAAAGAATCTAAAAGTTATTACATTTATTAAATGAACCACTGTTATTATATTAACTGTTGTTACAGGCCTTTTTCCAGTGCCAGGTCATAAACCATTATTTTGCTGTTTTTGATTCGGCCTAGGAAAATTAACTGCTCGTGGATCAGTAGTGAGGTGTATGACTGAATGATGTATTTTGTTTCAAGTTCCTCATGTAATTTACGGTACAATTAATAATTATGTCTGAATATGGAGACATAGGTTTAACATAATCTACAGAACTGAGTTCATGGATCGTAGCCCTTTCCTGCAGTCAAATGACCTAGTGGCCTCATGGGTGGAATGCTATTAGTATTTTTCATAATTTCATATTTAATACACTTTTTTTTATTTTTTTTATCCATTGTTTCTATGTCAAACAGTGTTGTTATATGTGATGTATATAAAGTGTAATATTGCGATGCAAACTCAACATGTAATACATTTCTTCTCTATATCTGACATGGTACAGGTGTATTTTTTTTAAGCCCATAACCATGTGTTTTTGAGGTGTATACTTTTGTTTCAAAGTAGATTTGTTCAAGACTACCAAGAATCCCTCTGTGTGACTCTGACTGCAGTAAAAGGTTAAAGGGTGTTTCATTTATCCTACAATACCTGCTTCTACCTGCTTCAGTTTTGGATCTCACAAGTTGACCTTATTGGAGACCAAACACTTAATGGATTGCTTTCCTGTGTATTCTAATTAAGGCACCATAACAAAGGGGACATGACATGGAAATCATACTGATAAAACCCCACCAATTACACTTTCAACAGTCTGTGTGTACTCTCTGATTGGACCTGCTATCATTAATGGTGATGGTAATCATAATGTCTTTATTGTTTGTGCTATTATTTGCTTGGCAAACATCTTGGTCTAGTGTAACCTCCAACTCTCACTACCGTTTACTGTTTATAGATGAGGTGGTTAAATCACACTCACCTGTCGAAACGGTCTCACAACCGTAAACTGGGTTCAAATGCAATGAAGAGCACATTCTATATGGACAGCGAGCAGTCAGACCCTCCTGAGTACTCCTCACAATACTATTCCAATGCAGAAGAGGGGAAATAGTCTGAATGAATAACGTCTTCCCCTTTTGGGGGTCACACTTTGTTCTTTACTCATCTCGTATCTTTGTCCTACTTCATTTATCATAGGCACTCTGTGTCCGTCCCAAAATGCCCCCCCTATTCCCTATTTAGTTCACTATATAGGGAATAGGGTGCTATTTGGAACATAGCCTTTAAATTTAGTTTTGGTATGAACTACGGCTGTCACAGTTAATTAGTTAACTCGAGTTAACTTTTTGTAATTTTAGTGCACTCATTTTTTTTATCATGATTAATCTCGCTGTCTGAAAACTTTCAAAATATATTGAAAACTCCCATATATACAGCAAAAAAACAGGGGTAACCCAGATGTGGAGATTGGGGGGGTCACGCGGTTGAGGTCACAATGGATTTACTTAATCTTTAGGGGCATCCTTCCCACAATGCACATTGTTTCTCCCTGATGGTCCCTGCTGAGCCATTGTCTCGTTACACTGCACCCTTCACAAATCTTGACAGCCTTCACATTATGTCAGAGAGGCATACATACAGTACCTGTGTGTATGTGTGTGTGTGTGTGTGCGTGTGTGTG
Organism: Brachymystax lenok tsinlingensis; assembly: GCA_030435695.1. Classification (NCBI taxonomy): domain Eukaryota; kingdom Metazoa; phylum Chordata; class Actinopteri; order Salmoniformes; family Salmonidae; genus Brachymystax; species Brachymystax lenok. Next base: position 8,851,446 of record CM059794.1, read on the forward strand.
TTTGTGTTTGTGTGTGCATACAAGCGCATGTGTGTGTGTGTGCCTTCCCTGTCCTGTGTGACACACTAGAACAGGGGTTCCCAAACTTTCTGACTTTAGAGTGCATTAAATTAGCATACAAGGAGTTTTACTATAACTGCTGCAGCGCATGATTGGACTAACCAAGTTTAAAGCCCCTCCTCTTCGCATCGGAGATAACATTTTAAAGTGTTCAAGATAATTTCCTGCAATTGCCATTGGGCAGAGACACACCTTTGCAATTGTAAAGCTTAAATTACAGTGCAAAACAACATTTTAAGGAATACAAGAAGTATTGAGTTGAAAATTGGATCCTTGTTAGAGTACTGTGGATCCCTGTTTGCCTCCCAGGTCCTGTTGTGCATCTAAGGGTAGCCTGTCTTGTAGTTTAATAATATTACATTGTATTGTAATGCACCCTGTAAAATTGTTTAACAGACCTCTAGGCCAAATTTGTTTCATCTCTTGTTGCTAGCAAAACATTTCAATTTTTTTTTTAGAACAACTAATTTGGAGTTGGGGGAGATCTGGCCGCGGACCCCCTGCAGTACCTCCATGGACCCCCAGGGGTCTGCTGACCCCAGTTTGAGAGCTCCTGAACTAGATGACAATCACCCGATTCCCTCACGACCAAACAAGGGCTGGGCCGGGGCAGGTTCACACAGAGGCTTCTCGCTGATCCCATTAAAAGCAATTAGCAGTGTGTTGACTCAGTTGTAAAAGCCACAGTGTACCCCTCCCCAAGTGTCCCTCCCCAGCCTCTCTCAGAACCAGGTGTACACAAACAGCCTTCTCTCAAACACATGGATGCGCTGGTGGTCCCGGCAGGGGGGAAACTTCCATCATCAGGAGATAACAGGAACAGCAACTGACTGTTGAATTTACACTACACTCTTAGAAAAAGGGTTCCAAAAGGGTTCTTCGGCTGTCCCCATAGGATAACCCTTTTTGGTTCCAAGTATAACTATTTTGGGTTCCATGTAGAACCCTCTATAGAAAGGGTTTTACATGGTACCCAATAGGGTTCTTCAAAGTGTTCTCCTATGGGGACAGCCAAAGAACCATTTTAGGTTCTAGATAGCACTTTTTTTTCTGATATTGTAGATCTGTTGAAACTTGTAGGTTCAATCTCAAAGTTGTCAAGTGTAACTGATGCTATTAAATGGGCAAATCCATTGTGAATGGATACATCTTAAACTGGTACAGGGAAGCATCTAAAACCGATTTTGAGAACATCTTATCACTGAACTGTAACACAACACCCCACACAGATAGTATAATCAATGAATTCCATATATTCAATGTTATTCATATCCTTCAATTAACCTTTCCCTCTCCTAACCCTATGCATCCTAGCCCTGCTGCTGCCTAATCCCTGAGCCAGGCATTGTGAGTGGGCTGAAACCCTCATCCCAGCCATCCATTCACAGGTAGAGCCAGGTGAGTAAATGAGCAAATAGTGGACACAATACCAGCCAACCCGATCATCCACTCTCCTCTCACTCTGAGAAGCCAGGCATTGTTTTGGCCCTGGCTCTGGATGTGAGGGATCTACCTGAGCTAGTCCCCCCTGCTGCCCACCACCCCCTGCCCCCCTATCCCTCACCCAGGTGGTTCAATTATCTGCAGAGTCTCCCACTGGCTATCTGGAGCTATGGACCCACCCCCCTCACAGAGGTGATAACACAAAAGAGAGCTAGGCTCACTCAGACCAGAGGCTAATTCCTCTCTTAGCAGCCGGGCCGACTATAAACTGTTATAGAGCCGTTTTATGTCATCTGGGAAAGGTTTCTGAGAACACCTGGCTTCACGTACTGTATTGAGGGAGTGAGAGGAAGCTTTTCGTTATGGCAGATGGGTATTTTGAGGGCCAGCTGTTGGCTTGTTTTACATGCAGTGCCTCGAAAAGAGTCATAAAGACCTTATCTTGGCCCAAGAGAAAATGTGCGCTCATTGAATTATAGAATTCAAATATGCTTCAATGTGAATCACATGCCAATATTGCATGAACTGTCATTTAGTGCATATTTTGTACGTTTGCACCTTGTTTACTGTAGAGTTACATAAAATGTTGATGTACATCCCTAAATGGCAAAATTATATCACAGATACAAATGTCCAGCTGACATTATATTGCTGAATAAACGTGTACTATTCTATTACTATCACTATGACTATCTAGTATCAGATGTTATCAAGCACTGTCTATATCAATTCTATCAACTTGTGCCTAACAATCTCTGTTATTGTGGAAATGATCAGTTAACCTACTGCACTGCTGTTTCTTTAAGTTTATCCCTGGGGATCTGTTCGGACACTGTCTCGGGCTGTATCCCCTCTCTCTCCCCAACCAGTGGTCGCTCCATCCCCGGCCCCATTGCCCTGCTGCCCACCCACCATATTGAGCAAACAGGACGAGCAAACAGCGGGGAGTGCCTCAGATAGGTCCCCCTGCCTCCGCCCAGCGCCCGGGCCGTGAGCAAACACTCCAGCCTGCAGAACAAAGGAGGATGAATAATCGGAGGGAAATGTCAACGTTTCATCATGGCTGCCCTGGACCGGTGAGTTATCCATTAACCACAGACTGAGTGCTCTATCGCAGGGACACCTGAATGTACCTGCAACAATAGAGAGAGAGAGAGAGAGAGAGAGAGAGAGAGAGAGAGAGAGAGAGAGAGAGAGAGAGAGAGACAAACACCATTGTAAATACAACCCACATTTATGTTTATTTATTTTCCCTTTTGTACGTTAACCATTTGCACATTGTTACAACACTGTATATAAACATAATATGAAATCTGTAATGTCTTTATTCTTTTGGAACTTCTGTGAGTGTAATGTTTACTGTTCATTTTTATTGTTTATTTCACTTTGTATGTTATCTACTTCACTTGCTTTGGCAATGTCAACATATGCCAGTAAAGCCCATTTAAAATGAAGAGAGGGGGAGGGAGGGAAATGGAGAAGGCTGAAACATTTCACACATATAGAGACAGAAAGAGGGAAAGGGAGATCTATTATTTTAAAGCCAAGTTACATTTTATTTATTTATTTTTATTTTACCTTTATTTAACCAGGTAGGTTTTCATTTACAACTTCGACCTGGCCAAGATAAACCACAGCAGTTTGATACATACAACAACAAAGAGTTACACATGGAATACACAGACATACAGCCAATAATACAGTAGAAAAAAATAAATGATAATAAGTCTATATACAGTGAGTGCAAATGAGGTAAGATAAGGGAGGTAGGGCAATAAATAGGCCATGGTGGCGAGGTAATTACAAAATAGCAATTAAACACTGGAATGGTAGATGTGCAGAGGATAAATGTGCAAGTTACTGGGGAGCAAAGGAGCAAGAAAAATAAATAAATACAGTATGGGGATGAGGTAGTAGGATGGGCTGTTTATAGATGGGCTATGTGCAGATATCTGTGAGCTGCACTGACAGCTGGTGCTTAAAGCTGGTGAGGGAGAATTGAGTCTCCATCTTCAGTGATTTTTGTAGTTTGTTCCAGTCATTGGCAGCAGAGAACTGGAAGGAAAGGCGGCCAAAGGAGGAATTGGCTTTGGGGGTGACCAGTGAGGTATACCGGCTGGAGCGCGTGCTACGGGTGGGTGCTGCTATGGTGACCAGTGAGCTGAGATAAGGCGGGGCTTTACCTAGCAAAGACTTGTAGATGACCTGGAGCCAGTGGGTTTTGCGACGAGAATGAAGCGAGGGCCAGCCAACGAGAGCATACAGGTCGCAGTGGTGGGTAGTATATGGGGCTTTGGTGACAAAGCGGATGGCACTGTGACATACTGCATCCAATTTGTTGAGTAGAGTGTTGGAGGGTATTTTATAAATGACATCGCCGAAGTCTAGGATCGGTAGGATGGTCAGTTTTACGAGGGCATGTTTGGCAGCATGAGTGAAGGATGCTTTGTTGTACATAACAGTAAGGCATGCTTACCAACAATGCTTACCAACAATGCCAAGTGCTTATTCAATTCTAATGAGATATATTGGACTATTTCGTGGCAAAACCAAGTAATGACTTTGAATCTGACGCTTGTATTTATGACAATGCATCAAAGAACTTGATAGTTTGCTGTCATCGCAATGTTCATATCACAGCCCTGTAAAGGCAGACTGTGGAGGTGCACTGTAATAAGGCCAATACCTATATCTACACCCCTAAGTGTGACCGTATCAATGTCCACAGTACATCTCTCCTGCCCCCCTCCCCATATAAAGCCATATAGGATGCAATTAAAGGAGATGTAATTATAGTTTCATTGCATATGTAGAGTGCACAAAGAGCTTAGTGTTGGTGTCCCTCTCCCCGGGTTCGAGTAGGGAAACACACCAGGGTATTTATTCCAGAGAGAGAGAGAGAGAGGTGGAGGGAAGAGGGTGGTGGTGGGGGGTGGGGGGTATACTCTGGAAATAAGATGTCTAATTCATGAAGCGGATGTTTTGAAGGAAACTGTCTAAGGACGTCGCTGCACCAACTGTACCTTCCAGCGGCTGTTTCTGTGCCGGTCTGCTTCCCTAGTTCCTTAAGTATAACTGTGATGATACACATGTTATTTGTCCGATTTAAATGAACTTGAAAGCATGGCCTTAACCGGACACATAGTTCTCCCGTTGATAGACTTGTGAAGCCTGTGTCCAAAGACCATCCAGCTGGTATATGTAATTTGCGAGAGATGTAAAATTCACTACCCTCCATGTATTACCTTCAAATAAAGAGTGATTTCCTTCTTAACAATACAACAAAAAAGATTTAAAGAAACGTTGCATTGGGTCAATTGAGGTGTTTGCGCTGGGTAAAGTCTGAGAACTTGTCTGACCTGTGGAAGTTCAACCATAACCTTTAAATTGCTGCTATATTCCACTCTATTTCATTATATTCCACTCTATGCCACTCTATGCCACTCTTTCCTATTTATTCTTCTATTTATGTCGAATGTGGAGAAGGTTTTTTTTCATGTTTTTTTTCCATGTTTTTTTTCAGTGCGAACCAGAGGGAAGAAAACAGTAAATTAATCTGCGTTATTTATTTGGTGTTGGAGCCCTGAACCTTTAGCAGTGAAAAATCACCCACCGTATCACTAATTCCATCTCCTCCAGCTGCCTGTGGAATTAAAAGACCCCTGAAAGAAACGCTGAACAGAACCAGCCTGTGTGCCCTGCTCTGCCCGACATTAAGGATTTCGGGAGCCATGTGCAAAACCACAATTTTTGTCCCTGACTACTGCCCTCTTCTGATAGAGTGGCCTGAATCTGACGTGGCCACTCATAGTCCATTCAGAAAAATACTCTCCTCTTCACCTATTACCAGAAGATCATTCTCAGTGAGTATAAAACCTCCTGAATTTTTGTGTGAAAAATCCATAGAAAATCCAGAACTATTTTTGTTATTTATTGTCTTACACGTGGACACCACCAATTGGCCAACACAGTTTCAGGAAGAACAAGTGCAACATTGACGGACAGGTCATAATTCAGTCTTTACACAGGGGAAACAAATAACACCAGCCAGCCTCAAACAGCAATCAAAATGGCCCCCATATTGACAGAATAAAGCCAAAGAGACACAAGAGGGACAGCAGCATCACCTGATTCATGCAATGTCAAAGAATCATCTGGGGTTTGGACAGTATGATTATGCTGCACCATGGACACACCTTCATAAGGAGACATAATGGTGAGTTTGAAAAAAGGCCTGTACACAAAGAGCTCTTTCTAACGGCACACATTACTGTGGGAGAGAGAGAGAGAGAGAGAGAGAGAGAGTTAGAGAGAGAGTTAGAGAGAGAGAGAGAGAGAGAGAGAGAGAGAGAGAGAGAGAGAGAGTTAGAGAGAGAGAGAGAGAGAGAGAGAGAGAGAGAGAGAGAGAGAGAGAGAGAGAGAGAGAGAGAGAGAGAGAGAGAGAGAAGCCAGTAGGTTGTGTGAGGGATAAGTGACGGTGAGTCATGAATGAGTACACATTGTTAGCACAGTGAAATATCCTCGCAGGTTCCTGGAAGAAAAAAAAGTCTTACGTGACACCAGGATGCAAGACAGCTCCTGAGAACAGGATCACCCACCCCTCCCTGCAGCCTGCAGCTAGCTGCCCCAGGCCTTCTACCTCCTTTACTGTCTACAGAGGGATTCGCCTCAAGACTGGCCCCAGGACTGCTTTTTGTATTTGACATTTGTTTTTCAATGTCAAACTCTTTGATTTTGATCAGATGTTTGAGATAACTTGTATTGTCGAGAATGACAGCTACCAACAAGATAGTAGAGCAAAGATCAGACTGGTCTCATAGACTAGACATAACATAGAACATGTAAATCCAGGACACTGAAATTAGTATGATATGTTACGGTTGGTGTGGTTACAGAAGACAGAAGGTTGCTTAAGGCAAAAACAAAAAGGAAGGTGGTTGGTTAAGGTGGATGGGTGGTTGTATAATGCAAACGTCTAGCAACTCAAAGGTTGCGTGTTCAAACCTCATCACGGACGACTTCAGAGTCTTAGCCACTTTGCAACTACTTACTACTTTGTAGTTACTTCGCATTGTTAGCGAACCCTTCCCCTAACAATAAACGTAACCCCATGACCTTAATCTTAACCTTAACAGAATAATACAAAATGCTCTGAGACCAAGTTGCAAAGATAGCTATTCTTATTAAGGCAGCCCCCCGCACCTCTCTGATTCAGAGGGGTTGGGTTAAATGCTGAAGACACATTTCAGTTGAAGGCATTCAGTTGTACAACTGACTAGGTACCCCCCTTTCCCTTCCCCTTTGTTGAATAAGCAATATTGCATGGAAATGAATTTTATGCTGTGGTTTATCTCTAAGTGAATCGAGCACTGCTTATCATTGACGTGAAAGGTCTGTGTGTCCTGCCTACTGTATGTGAAGATATGGGAAGCAAGAATCCCTTTCTTAACCTAAGTCTTTCATTCAGGATGTGAAGTGGTGATGTATGTTTTTGATGATCAATGGCTATGTTTACTGTTTCCAGTCTGAATGTGGCACGGCTAGGTTGTCCTCAGATATACTGAATCCCTACACTCATCTCGAATCCCTCTGAATCTGAGCGTCTTTGTTGATATAATCTTTATTTGGCGTTTACCGCAACTCTTTGAATAAGGCACACAGCTCATTTACGGGAAACACACAGGGCACCATCACACCCGGCCCCCTCATGCGTCCAAACCTATTCCAAATTGCTTTGCACGAAGCAAGCCATTTAGAGACGTCTTTTTTAAAACCCTACTCCACGACAACCCCAGTAGCTAAAAAATGGTCAGCGGTGAAAAATAAGTTTTCTAAATATAAACCCGTAAAAAGGCAGCTTTGTAAACCAAGGTGGCTTGAGAGAGTGAAAGTGAGAGTTAGAGAACTTCTCCCTGCGGCCTAACTGCTAGGATGGAGCCAGGGGTCGGATTTTTTGCCCACTATGAAAGGATTGATTGTGCCGGGTCCCACGGAGCCAGGAAAGTTCCCCCAGCAGCGGTTAGGACCCTATCTGCCAGGAACGCAGAGTGAGAGAGAGGACGCAGAGAGAGAGAACCAGCACTAGTTATGTCAGATACCTTTCAAGAAAAATACCTTTTGAGGTGTTTATAAATGCCTGCTTCAAAGTGAGCAGCACGCACCGTGTGTTCGGACCATCGAAATAAAAAAGAGCTCTCAATCTGTTTGTTTTGACAGAGAGGAGTGAGAGAAAAGAAGGAGGGAAGAGGATAGACATTTTTGGGACATTCCACTTTGAAAAGAACATTCCATTGAGTATCTGTTGAGATGGACAACATGGCAGACATGTTTTCAGGCACTTCGTAGCTGTCACAGTGCAAATATCAGAGCCTGAGGGAATGTGGAGGGTGGACTGGGAGCCAAGGTGTCTCAATATAATGAGAGCCTGGGACCCTTCTCTTCCACTAACTCAGAAGGCCCTGTAAGGTTTATAACACTGTACAAGTCCATGTCCATATTAGATCAAGCCAGTTCAGCGAGAATTGGCCAAAGTAAATGTGATAGAAATGCCGTTTCAGGAAAAAAACATACAGAACACAGTATAGATAATCATGCCAGTTCCAGAAACGGAATGGTACTGAACGTTGTGTCCTAGCTATAGAGTTAGGACTCTGCAGTACAGAAATTGTGGTGTGTGGAACAGGTGCTCTAAGCAAATCTCACTGACACTTGATGTTGTTGATGTGAGAATAGACCAGTTCCACCAGTGCTGTGGAGAAAACCTTGAGTTTGTTTATGGTGCGTGAGGCGTTCTGGGCTTTCGTGAAGTCCTGTTTGTGAGAGAGCCGTCGACTCAGGAGCCTCATTCATCCCTTTTCGGCCCAGCTCCCTCCCCTGCTTTTTTCGTCCCCCATCCTCCTCTTCCTCCCCCTCCCCAGACCACTGGCGTTTATGGTGCCCAACAGCACGAAAACAGACTGGGGGAGAGGTGTGCAGGATGGGATAGGCCAGGGGATGCGTGGTGGACACATCTGTGACAAACACATGGTGTTCAAACCAGTAGTGGTATCCAACATAAACTGCTGCTCTACTGTTAAAACTGTATCCTGCCATGTTAAAGGGGATTCCGTATGTGTTGTTAGGATGACGTTGTGTGCGATAGTAAGGTAAATGTGAGAGAGAAAGAGAGAGAGAGATCAGAGAGAGAGAGAAAGAGAAGAGAGAGAGAGAGAGAGAGAGAGAGAGAGAGAGAGAGAGAGAGAGAGAGAGAGAGAGAGAGAGAGAGAGAGAGAAACTCAGAAGAAGTAGGAGTGTGTCTACATAGGCTCAATGAGAGTGAGTGTGAATGATTGTGTATGCTGCCCTCTCTCCCGTCTTTCTCGCAACCTCGTTGTTTTTATCCCCTCGCACCGGTAACCCGAGAGGCGGGCGGCACGCCTGTAATATGGCCCAGCTGGTTCCTGATGTTGCTAATTGGTGCAAACGAGGGGGACCTGAGATTGCGTGGCCATGAAAACAAAAACCCCAGTAACAGGCTCGTGACAGGGCGGGGACCCAGGCTTCAGGGGCTGCTTCCACCAAACTGTGACCTCTCACTCAGCCAGGATCCAAGGGTGGGGGCCAACAGGGACTCCAACCAGGGACTCCACAGGCTCTTACATATGTACAGACACAGGGAGAGTTTTTTTAATCAATTTAGAGTAATCATTCTGCCTTTAGGCGTAGACATGTCTAACATCCTTCTATAGCCATAACTGTCAGCTGAAGTGAGATTCTTATGATAATGTAACAACCAAGGGTGGTCGATGAAGTGTCAATATTTTTAGCTAGACGTCTGTCAAATAAGTGATGATAAATGATGATCATAATGATGATGATAGTGATGAGTAAATACAACCAGTGTCATTGATGATAAGTCGATTCAGGAGGATTGCCATTTCCAGGGTAATATAGTCACCACACAGAACAACTGATAGAGCTACAGTATTATCCATTTGTACAGCTGAATACACACTGAGGTCATTCACTTTAAGTGTCTGGCTCAGGTTCTCACACCCGTGTGACAACCTTTAACCCTCTGGTCAAAAGTCCAGGTCTGTTATAATACTACTCCTTTACTACATCTGTCAGTGGGTCACGGAAACTAGTGTGTATGAGATATGGGACAAGACAGAGAAAAGCTTATCTGATTGGACTGAGTATTGAGGTCACATGCTGTAACGGTAAAGGGGTGGAGCGTATGTCACTCACACACCTGTGATGCAAACGGCTCATAAGTACTGATAATAACTACTTGGAGACGTCGGGTAGGTTGGGTGTGTCAAATGTCCAGAAGTCCTTGTTGGGTTCCTGAAGTGTTGTTACCTACATCCGTTATCTACCAGTGATCTGGTAGCAACATGCTTGGAAGAGGATCTCTAGATTTCATCGTCTAGATATCATCAGATCATTAAACTTGGCCTGAAGCCTGTGAGATCCGAGCTAGATCCTATCTTGTCTACATTTGAACACATTCAGATTCTTTTTGGAAGGATATAAAACACTTTTCAAAATGACCATGTATTGTGCTATGTATAGGGGCCATGTGTTGTGCTATGTACAGGGGCCATGTGTTGTGCTATGTATAGGCGCCATGTGTTGTGCTATGTATAGGTGCCATGTGTTGTGCTATGTATAGGGGCCATGTGCTGTGCTATGTATAGGGGCCATGTGTTGTGCTATGTATAGGGGCCATGTGTTGTGCTATGTATAGGGGCCATGTGTTGTGCTATGTACAGGTGCCATGTGTTGTGCTATGTATAGGTGCCATGTGTTGTGCTATGTATAGGGGCCATGTGTTGTGCTATGTATAGGGGCCATGTGTTGTGCTATGTATAGGGGCCATGTGTTGTGCTATGTATAGGGGCCATGTGTTGTGCTATGTATAGGGGCCATGTGTTGTCCTATGTGTAGGGGCCATGTATTGTGCTATGTGTAGGGGCCATGTATTGTGCTATGTATAGGGGCCATGTGTTGTGCTATGTATAGGGGCCATGTGTTGTGCTATGTATAGGGGCCATGTGTTGTGCTATGTATAGGGGCCATGTGTTGTGCTATGTATAGGGGCCATGTGTTGTGCTATGTATAGGGGCCATGTATTGTGCTATGTGTAGGGGCCATGTGTTGTGCTATGTATAGGGGCCATGTATTGTGCTATGTGTAGGGGCCATGTGTTGTGCTATGTATAGGGGCCATGTGTTGTGCTATGTATAGGGGCCATGTATTGGGCTATGTGTAGGGGCCATGTGTTGTGCTATGTATAGGGGCCATGTGTTGTGCTATGTATAGGGGCCATGTGTTGTGCTATGTATAGGGGCCATGTGTTGTGGCTGCTCATGTCCTTACTCTCCAGGACCTCCAGAGGACAGAATCTTAATTGTGGTGTTGGTGGAGGTGGTGGAGGTGGTGGAGGTGGCTTCACCCAGGGGAAGCAGAGTGGGTGATGAACGCCTCTGGAATGTCCGCCGCCATCTGTGGTCCATGTGGACGTGGGGGCCAGCCCTGGCCCTGGCCCGGCGGGAGCAGAGGAAGAACGTGTCAGCCCCGGCTAGACCTTAAGACAACACGGTCAGGTCTGACAGCCACTGTCCACTGCCCCGTAAATCACCGGCCACACTGTCACACACTGTCTCTCTTACCCTGCAGCGAGACACTGCTTTGTTTGGACTCGGAGAGTGCCGTGTTTTTGGAAAGGAAGAAATAAGCATTCCTCCCTCTGACTGAATGTCCTCGTCAAAATGTGTCAGCTCGTCTGTCGCAGTGTTACTACCAAGAGGCAAATGAGGGTTTATGGACGTGTGAGCGACAGAAACTGTATCAGACGTACGTAGGGCAACTACTACAGGCCATACCGACAGTATGTGGTAGTTGGACATCAGCCAAGACATAAGAGCAGACATAAGCTCCTACGTGCCGAGTTAAAGCCAGAGGTGTGACTGTGGCACCAGGCTGGCCATGGAACTTTTCTCTCTGTATCTGGTGACTCAACACACAGGCCCTGATCAATCCAGTAGCTTTCTTTCTTTCTCACATGGAAATATAATCAGTCCTCTTCCCTGTCTCGTTCCCTCCCAGTCCTGCTTTATCAGGAGCCACATTAACAACACCCACAACCCAAAGAGCAAAGTCCAGCGTATTATCTTTGCCTCTGTCTCTGCCGTGTGCACTCGCTGACTGGCCTCCTCCGCACAACATAACATACAGCATGCTGGAGAGATCTGGAGCAGGATATGAAGTAGTGGGTGACAACAAGCACAAATAAAATATCTATATCTGTGTCCCGTTAACACACTCTAAGAAAAAAAGGTGCTGTCTTGAACCTAAAAGTTTTTTCGGCTGTCCCCATATGAGAACCCTTTGAAGAACCCTTTTTGGTTCCATGTAGAACCCTTTCCACGGAGGGTTTTACATGGAACCCAAAAAGGGTTCCACCAGGAACCAAAAAGGGTGCTCCTATGGGGACAGCCGGAGAACCCTTTTGGTACCCTTTTTTATGAGAGTGTATAACAATGTAAGCACAATACCTAATGTACACTATCTACATTAAACATATAATTAGGCATGTTTTCATAGTCTCATATCTAATGTAATTATTATATAAGAGATTACATTATGAATGTGTGCTATCCATTATAACCATAAAAACATGCAATATCACAATGTTATATTTCACAGGGCTCAAACGTGTAATATTTCAGTACATGCTTCAAAGGGCAGCTACATTTAAAAGTGCAGTCATCCCACTTGCGCAACAAGTCTTTCATTATTTCACAAACGTTTTCCTCCAACAATCCAACCCGAGAGTATAGCCTGAGGGTTGAACTGTAATCCTCGGCTTTTTCTTTCTTCTCTTTCCCTGCTTAGGAAATGTCAACACACCATCCAACAGGATGCAGCGTTGCATCCAGGATACGGCTCCCATTTGCATAGTACATCTTAAAGGGATGAGCCAGGAGCCACCCTTCCCTCTGGCTTTATCTGTCACATCTACAGGTAACAGCCAAAAAGTATATTGAAAGAAGGTGCTTCCACACAGGTGTAGTACCTAGGTTAATTATTTGTTACATCTACAGGTAACAGCCAAAATAATGGAAATACTTGAGTAAATGGGGGAAACAAAGTATATTGAAAGCAGGTGCTTCCACACAAGTGTAGTTCCTAGGTTAATTAAGCAATTTACATCCCATCATGCTTAGGGTTATCTATCAAAATGTCTGGCAGGCTATTATTTTGGCCAATATTTTGGCAAACATGGCTATGCCCCAATGGGATGACAATGCCCCCATCCACAGGGCACGAGTGGTCACTGAATGGTTTGATGAGCATGAAAACAAAGTAAACCACATCCAATGGCCGTCTCAGTCACCAGATCTCTGTCACAACTTCCGCCGAAGTCGGTTTCTCTCCTTGTTCGGGCGGTGTTGGGCGGTCGACGTCACCAGTCTTCTAGCCATCGCCGATCCACTTTTCATTTTCCATTTGTTTTGTCTTGTTTTCCATCACACCTGGTTTTAATTTGCCCTCATTACTGTTGTTTATTTAACACTCTGTTTCCCCCATGTCTGTGTGGGGAATTGTTTTGTTCGGCATGCCGATTTACGCCAGGTTTTCACCCGTGCTTTGTGCAGCCGGTATTTGTAAGTGTATTGTGTACTTTGTGCTGCCTTACTTGGTTTTGGGCATTTGTTTTTGTGACGCTGTTGCGTTCTGTTTGTACATTTGCCTCAGTAAAGTACTTAGTACATTCATCTCTGCTCTCCTGCGCCTGACTACCTACACCAGCTACACCCACCGCATGACAATCTCAACCCAATTGAACACTTATGGGACATTCTGGAAGGGCGCCTGAGACAGCGTTTTCCACCACCATCAACAAAACACCAAATTATGGAATTTCTCTGGGAAGAATGATGTCGCATCCCTCCAAAAGAGTTCCAGACACTTGTAAAATCTACGCAAAGCTTAATTGAAGCTGTTCTGGCTCAACACCCTATTAAGACGCTCTATGTTGGTGTTTCCTTTATTTTGGCAGTTACCTGTACATGCAACTAGAAAAACACAGCCAGGTTATAAGATTCCAACATCAACCGCCTGCTATGACAGCTTTTAACATCCCAAATTGAGTGATGGCTGACAAGCCAGGAAATCAAAAGTGCATTAAGCAATGACTTAACTGAGGGGGCAAATACTAGTTCATTAGATACATGGTCTGGATGAACAATACATCTTTCCTATCAGTGTCCGTGTCATATATCCGGCCATATTCCCTAACAATCAACCAGCTCGCCGGAAGCCATTATTCACTTGTTATTTTTCTCAGCATACAGAACATCCGAAAGTGTTCAAGTATGTTTTTCCCCTGTGTGCTCCTGGCAAGAGCATAAATTGCTGTCACCTGTTCCTGTGCCTTAGGTGAAACGTTAAACAAGAGCAACTACGGTGGATTTTCTCTTGAGAAGGATATTTTGAGATACTATGCAAAACTACACCCTCCGGGTAAAACTGGATTGAGTAAAAATAGTTGACTTGCTATTTTCGTCTTACTTTAGCTAGGTGACTGGAGTAGTTGGTTGAATTGGCAAAAAGTTCTCAAATTGTAGTTAACATTTTTGTCTCATTATGCTATTCTCAAAAGTGAACCGATTCTGATCATCAATAGCGTTATGTTCATACAACTATCTGAGAAGTGTTTGATTGGAGTTATCATACTTCACAACAGACTACAAAACCAATCACAGCTAATATATGGGGGTGTCTTTTTTGTCGCAGGTTAGTCATATCTGGGCAGGGCTTTGTCCCTTGTTCCCAATGCACCTTTGTCTAGCTGTGGCTACCATATCAGCTAAATACTGGCCTATCTTATCAAATCAACTGCCCCATTTCGTGTGAAAGGTGACGAACGGCCATAGATTCCCATGAAAACACCCAGACCAGAGTGTGTATGTGTGCGTGTGCTGCGTGTGTGTGTGTGTGCGTGCGTGCGATCTACGGTCAGCTTCAAAAGCTTGCGACGTCACACTGGAGAATGGCTTTGCACCCCTACGTGACAACTCCGAAAACAGAGCAGTGTTGAGCAAGAAGGCTGTGGAGGGCTGTCCTACGGTCAATGGAATGCTGGTCTCTACTGAAACTCAACATAAAGCTCTCATCCCCCCTGGATGACTCCTTGTAAAAGGTGAATAACATGCAGTTATAGCCCCTCCAAGAACAAAACAGACAATGTGTCCTGTCTAATATGATGCAGAGATGTCTTCTTTTGGTCACACAAAATCATTTGAAGGAAACATTTTATCAAACTAGAAAGTCAATGTTTGTGTGTTGCTAAAACTGTGTCTGGAAAGGCATTACAGGTCACATAGAAGTCTATGTAAGAATCTAAGTTAGGGTAGCCTGAGCACTTTAAAATGAGTTTTCCTTTTAAAACTTTAATAGTTACAAAGTTCCAGCGCTTACCAGGGTCACAACTTTTTTGGTTGTCAGATAAACAATCCAAACAGCCTACCCAACCACTCGGAGGCATCTGCATGGTCCTAAAGTAAAGCATCACATTCCAATGATAAAAATGCAATTTCAGAATGTGAGGGAGGACATGTCCCCCCCGTCCTCAGTGAAAGTTGCGCCCCTGGTGTTTACTCTAATATGCATACTCATGCGAATTAAAACAAGTGGGAATAGTCTATTCTGTCGAGTTGGATTGGTCTTATATCTTACAGTACATTAGCTCAATTCAGTATCATTATAAGTAGGCTATCTGCAACTTTAATATACTGTGATCTGTAATCATTGTCAAATACCTTCCATGTATGCAAATGCTTGCACATGTTAATGTTTACAGTAATTAAGTAATATCATGGTGTTTCCATCATCCTGAAGTTGGTTTGGTGTTTCTAGCCTGAATGGTTAAGAAAGCAGTGTCCCTTTGGATATCATGGTCGCCCTTGACTCACATGCCAATTATGCAAGTGTTTAATGGTTCTAATTTCAAAATTATTTAAAAAAAAAATTGAAAAAATCTGAACGGAAGCAACATAATTTACACTAGACTGGACGTTTTGAAGTTTCACATTTTAAAGATAAATTTTATTAAGTTAATTAATGTGAATCCATGAACTGTTTCTATCTTCCTGAAGTTGTTTTTGTATTTCTAGCTTGAATGCTTAGTCGTATTTTGAATGTCTACCCATTGACTCCCATGTTATTAATTGGGCATAACATAATCCAAAACAAAATCAAAACAAACCGCAAATGCATCTAACAAGTTTGTAAAGTCACAAGCTTGATGTAGTCATTGCGTGCAATGAATATGAGACCAAATACTAAACTTACACTAAAGTGCTTTCATTTCTAACTGGTAAAATAAATATGTATGAAAATGCCCTAAAATAAAAGCTGACATTCTGTACTGTCGCTTAATACAAAACATTCTATCTCGTATCTAAAATGCTGGAATATAGAGCAACATTTTAAACGTTTGCTTCACTGTCCAAATACATATGGAGGGGAGTGTATGAGTTAAGATTATTTACAGTCAATGTAGGGTATCCTGAAACAGCATGACAAACAAAACTGAAAATAGAGCTTTTTTTAATACCTAGAATTATACTTTTTTGTTCAAATGTGAAGGCACCCAATCCCAATTGAAACACTCTGTTGTGAGATAATTCACTGGCCATCACTGGCCATCACAATACAGTAGTGTCTAGAAGCCAGTTTATGTTGGGGCCAGAGGGCCAGCGTGAGTTCGACACTGTTTAGTCTAACCTACCCAAAAGTCCCATACAAGAGTAATTTGGTACTGTAGGGAGCTGTTTCAACAACCCTATAATTCAGCTGCACCTGTCAATCCTGCAGCAAGACCTACATTACAGAGCCTCTGTGTTACCATCCAATTGTAAATAAAAACAAAAATTAACATGTAAATGACTTATATCAGATGTATTTGATTTTTTTTTTTTTCATGATAGGTCTTTATTTTGTAAAATAACATGTACACCCATTTCATCAAGTCTATAGATAATCTCACGTATATATTTACTTCAACAGAACAGACAACAATCATGTTTCTCCCCAGTTTTGCTTTTTAATAAGAAAAACATGAATCGTTCAAATCACAACATTCAAACCATGAACAACAACCTTACAATATATACATTAACATACTTTTCCAAGTCTGAAAAGCAACATAGTTTAAATAACAAGTCTTTTAAAAACTAAAATACAAGAAATAAAAACAGTATTTCTGACCTGAAACTCATGGTTTATCTTTCAAAAAGTGTTCCTTCAGTGAATATTCAGTTATTGGTCCTCCATTATCAGAACATCTTGAAAGGCACTTTGAGGATGAGGGTTGCAACATAAACCTCAATGTTGCGTTGACATTGTTACAGTGGTCCAATTTGAATTGGCCATTTGCAGTAAAAAAGGTCATTACATAGCATTGTTGTAACATACACTATCAGGGCCACCCCAGCTGTGCAAAATGGTGGGAACTCTTGTGCAAAGTACTGTATGTAAATGGTCATCTTACTGCATTTCCATTCAACTCCTATCTTAGTAACTGACATACCATCGCTCCTCTCCCTCCTAACCCTCGGTATGTTGTGTAATATAATGTGGAGCCATTCCAAAATTTCCTATGCCATGAAGAGCTGTGGAACAGCAGGCTCTCATCGTTGATAATGAAAGGGTCCTCTTAAAAAGCATGTTTTAAAACAGACAAACAAAGCTGAAATTAGATCTACCACAGTTTCATCCCTTTTTAAACAGACTTAATTTGTTTCTTAAAATGGATACCTGGTAAAAGAATACAAGAAATGGCTCTCTTATCAGTAAAAACAACATCCTTCCACCACTTGGAAAAATGAACCATGGCAGCTACATTTGTGTTTATGGATATGTATTTGAAGAGATTAAAACAGCATATTAAGAATAGGAATGAAGCATCATGTTCTAAAACACAACAAGAATTCCCTGTGATGCAGTAACAACTGCTCGAAGCAGCGACCTGAACCTTTTCTCACTCCCACAATCCCTCAAATTGTTTCATGTAACTTGTCTATACAGCACTGTACAAGATATATTAATTTTCTTCCCTTCATAAATAAATGCACATCTCCTTTCCCCTACTCCATCTATTTACAATGTGTACAACCCAAGTAGTCCTGATTGTCTGTTGAACAAACTAAAACCCAGTTTGAAATAGTCAAAAAAATTGCAAAAAAATGGCAAAGGGGGGACATGACTTTATGAATGTATCAGTTTAAAGACCCTCTGATGAATGGGTGTCTATCCAGCACTGGATTTTACCTTTGTCTTCTACTTCATGTAACTGCAGGGTTTCCCTGATCAACTGTGTACTCAGCTCTGCTAAATGTTATTTCGTCTCTTTGGCCCCTCGTGAGTAGACTTTCAATGGCATCCATCTTACACTTTGGGATTTCAAGGCTGTTAAAAGTCCTTGTCAGCACCACTTGGCTGTGGTCCAGAGGCCTCCATGTTAGGAGGCATTGAGGACCGACCGGCTGTAGAGGGTTTGGTAGTAGGCCCCAGAGTCCATGACCGAGGGTCCTGCGCTGTCGTAGATCTGCTTGGCTGCTATCGGAGAGGAGGAGGCGTATCCGTTGTAGGCCATCACGTGGTCCTGGTAGGTCTTCAGATCCATCTTTTGCTCATTGGACATGAGGTTGGTGATGGAGAAGGGGTGGTTGAAGTTGTAGTGGGGATCCATGGCCTTGAGAGGGTCGTTCTGCAGGTCCAGATTATGCATGGCGCTGGGGAGGAGATGGGGGCTGCCTCCCATGACCTGGGAGTGGAGGAGAGGGGTGGAAGAAGGCACGGAGGAGGTGATTGCCACAGGGGTGCTTTGGGCGTGGGAATGGGGCTGTGGGGGGCAGTCCAGCTGGATCATGCTCCTCTGCTGCTGCTCCTCTGAGGAGGAACCAGGGTGGGAGTTGTCAGAGTGGGCCGAGTCGGCCCCCTCTGAGCCCCCCGCTGGGCTGTGCTCCTCCATCAGGCTGTCTCCATGGCCCCCCTTCCCCGAGCCTCCCTCCTGGGACTTGCCAGACTTCTTCGCAGCCTTCTCTTGATCGATCTTGAAGCGCTTCTGGCGGCGCAGGTAGCAGCCGTTCTCAAACATGTTGCCTGAGTTGGGGTGCAGGGCCCAGTAGGAGCCCTTGCCGGGCTTGTCAGGCGAGCGGGCAACCTTGACGAAGCAGTCGTTGAAGGACAGCGAGTGGCGGATGGAGTTCTGCCAGCGCTGCTGGTTCTCGCGGTAGTAGGGGAACAGGTCCATGATCCACTGGTAGATCTCATTGAGGGTAAGCATCTTGCTGCCGGACTGCTGGATGGCCATGGTGATGAGGGAGATGTAGGAGTACGGTGGCTTGGCGTGGGTCAGTGAGCGGCGGTAGGGCTTGGGCACCTCCTTGGCCCGGTTGAGGGAGGTGGGAGAGGGGTAGCTCAGCTGGCTCATGGGCTGGCCCATGTTTTGGTAGTGGGAGAGGGAGCCCAGGGAAGGGCCTGGGGAGCCCAGCTGGGAGAGAGAGCTGGGGTTGAGGGATGACGTCACCGGGGACAGGTTCATATGGTTGGCCCCTCCGCCCATGGATGCCAGTTGACTGTTGAGCCCAGAGCTGCCATAGCCCATGTTCATGGTGGCTGGAGAACCAGCTGGGTTCAGGTTGATGTAGCTGTTGATGGTGCTCATTGAGCTCATTGAATTCATGGCAGAGGGAGAGGAATACATCTGAAAACAAACCAGAAAATAGTTGATTTAGTCATTTAGAAACAAGAAATATAGATAAGTCGGTTTAGACAATAAATACTGTAATTAATTTTTTGTGTCCAAAAGCCTGTACTAATGGAAAGCATCAATGGACAATGATACCATTGGTGCGAAAGGGACAAGGATTTCACATATCATTGTTAAACCTGAAAATGCGTAACATGCGCGTCATGGACTCGTTCCCTTTCATTTAGTAGTTCTCTCTCCGCACTACTAAGTGCTACAAAACCAAGGCAAATAAAACACACTTTTTAAGAAACGTTCCAAAATATCTGACCATCCGCTAGCAGTGTTATAATACGAATATAAAAAGCCGTAAACTACATAATCATCAAAGTATCCTAATATTTATTTGATAGCGTATAAAGTTGATTAAAGACAGGATTTAATTTGCCTTTAATTTAATCACGAATTTCTTGGGGGAAATGTATAGTTTATTTCAACTCTCGGAGGTTGCCTACTCAAATTGACTGATAATTTAATTTCCGAGACGCTTTATCATTCACATGATTTGCATATTTAAATGGTATAGTCCATAAGTGTTAGTATAAACAGACTAGGCAATTCATTAAAAATAACAAGATAGATTTGATGTAAACAGGCCTCTAAATGTCACATATACAATTTCAACAGGTCGCACAAGGACAAATTGAGCCAAATCATATCCTATCAGTGGTATATGTTGAATTGTAAAATTCTAACAATACTAAATCAAAGATAAGAAGTTGCAGCCACAATTCTGGAGTGAAAAATATAAAAATCAATCCAATGTGTTAGTAAAATACGGAGCTTTCGATTCAATAACTTACTTTTCAGAAACTCTAGAATAAACTTTAAAGAAACAAATATCCAGCATCCACACACACATAGCCCATATGTTAAACTTATATAGAAAAATATGTTTTTACCTCACTGGCTTCGCTGTAGAAGGCATTCCACTCTGGCAGTTCATGAGACTCCATCTTCACTGAGCTCAACATCCCAAATACAACTTTTTATAGTAAGAAAATATATTTGAGCGAATGAAAGACTGCAAATCCTTGGTTGAGTTTGTAATAGCTTTGAGTCTCTGCTCAAAATTCAAGACTCCAGCAAAATGAGTAAAATTTTAATCCAAGGTAACGAAAGAGTTCCACAGAACAGATAGAAGACTATAATAAAAATAAACAAGTAAAAAAACTTTAAAAAACAATGCTTCCTCGGGATATGAGTGGGTCTTCAGTGAAATGTCAATATTTATTCGTCGATTTATCAATCATCCATCGTTTCATAATCAAGAGTAACAGGTTATTTATCTAAAGCAGACGTGCTCTTTGGGAAACGCTAGATCGGTATGAAGTCCGCAGAATGCTCTTGTGCAAGCCCCGGTCCGTGTGCGTGAGTCAACGTGCTATGGGAAAGTACAGTAAAAGTTGGACGTGCCTTCTTAAAAACTCAGGTAAGGTCCCGCCCCATAAGGGCATTTGAATATCGTCCAAGGCAATTTGAATATCGTAAAAAGACGTCTCTTGCCCCCTGGCGAGGGTGCATATTGGCCCGGGACAGACGCATCCATCTCAATTGCAAGCATGCGTCCTCCATTTCTTGTCTACAAACTGCTCCTTAACGGTCTCTGGATGCAGACACTGATTGTAGGCTATTTTCATCATTTATTTTACACCACAATTATAACCTCATAACTAATTTATGGGTTGAAATGATTAGAAAATGAATTTATAAAGGATTGCTTAACAGTGAGTCGTCTTCTGATTGACTTCAATTCGCAGTCAAACTGACGATCAATATGTAACTCAATGGAAATTAAATACCTATATTTGGCTCTCATTTTAATACACCCGACCAAAGAAAATATCTGCTCAATAGGTCAAGATCTGAAATGAAGGAGGATTATTGCAGGCCTTGTTGAGGTCTTGATGTGGACAGGGTTAGAACCTTCTCACGGGTTAAGGTCATCAGTGGGAGGTCTGATAAGGGAGCCCTGAGGTGACTGACCAGTGTGAAGGCTGTTAATTCCCGCGACTATCACTTCTCTGGAGCTCTAACGGCTATATGGAGGATGATTAGTTGCTGGGGAACTTGACTTCTCAGAAACACGTTGGTTCCCAACTCCCATAGCATCGTTATAGGCCTGCAAAGTTTTAGTCCAATTGAAGGCCACAAGAACGAAAATCTGTATTATACGTGTGCAATACAGGCTTACATGTTATGATCAATTAAGTGAAGAATATATTGACAAAACAAAATAATAAAAAACAAATCATGTAGACCTAATCCAATGTGTAATGTAGGACTATCCTTGGCCTGATTCAGAATACACATCTCGTTGTCAAGCGCAGACAGTAAAATCTGAATGTCAATGCATTTCCTAACTGTTCATGAATAGAGCTGTAATGATGCGCATAGGTGGTCGACAGGATTAGTTGAGAAAAGCGCTAAGGAAATACGCAGCAAGGAGACGTCGCGTTCAGCGCAATACGTAGAAAGTGCTTACTCCGGGACACATTGGTTTTAAAAAAGATTGAACGTATGAAAAACAACATAAGTATTTAAAAGTTTCAAAACAACAGAATTCGTTTATTTGAGTCACCTTTTTGATTTCACAGTAATATAAGCAGGACTATAGGAAAGCATGATCTCGATCAGGCCTAATGGTCTTAACACTCCCAACAATTTGCGCCTTTTTGCAAAACGTTGTCAGGTCGATTAACACATTCAATGGGATAACACGTGGCTGTCTGTAATGATAGTAATTAAGCTTTATAGAACAATGCTTTCCTATATACCTACATGATTAACGTAGCTTAAAGCAACACATTTTAGCACTGATGTGAACTACTATATTCAGGCATGGGCCAAAATATAATTGAACTGTTTCCCATGGCCAAATACACATAGCTAAGCTCAATTGTCTTGAATCGAAGGCCAGCTATTTCGATAGACATAGATAACCCGTCCAAAAATTATTCTACAATATGGAAAGCTTTGGAGGAACATGCTGCGCGCGCTGAAACGCATTTCAGTAATGAGCAGAGAACTACTTCCTCATTAATGCTTTGCCTTTAAATGGTCTATTCCCCCATCACACATCCTCCTGCAGGTCGACCGCTTCTAATGCCAATGTGACAGTAGATCGTTAATTAACACCTCAACAATTAGCTAACAATAGCTTTAATGAGTTGACACTAATAGAGGAAGCCAGAGATTTCAATATGCTTTCTAGTTATAATTGAGATTCGCCCTCTACAATATCTTGGTAGGCGGCGTTGTACAATTAGGCAAACCTTTTAAGTGTGTTTAAAGAAGTGTATGCCTACAGTAAAATACATTGTGAAACAAATGTATCCATCATCACATAAAATAACACATTATCTAAGTGAAATTATGGCCGATGTCAAATACGACGCCATCTAATTTATGAATCGGTAACTGTGCCATTTCCCTCCAATATAGACAACCGCCTAGATTTTTTTTTTTTTGTAGTTCACAACACATCTCTAAAATCAAGACCTGCACAGGTTAAAGTGCGCCATCTACTGGACATAGCAAGACAATGACCATCGAACGTTTCATTGCAACACAGTATAAAACCGTGGTAGTATTTTTTTTCCATTTGTTTTATTTATGTACCTTCAATTTTTTTGTCAATTACGTAGAAGCTTCATGAAAAATAACAAATAAAATGTGACATTTACATCCAATGAACAAAACAAATTATATGAAACGAAACTGAAAGTATAAATCGAGTTGGAATACAAGCTTTACCCTTGTATTCCAAGATAAGCAACTACAAAAACAACTAAACAGGAGTCCATGGCAGACAGGACCATAAAGGACCAGAATAATAGAAATGCCGGCACAAGACAATCCAAAACAATCATTACTAATTTAGGGGCCAAATACAAAAGTCCATAGACTTCAACTTCTATATGGATTTAAAAAAAGTGCTTTCAGACAGAGGACACCATTAAAGGCACTTGAGGAAAGTTTCATGAACATATCAGTGCTTTTGTGGGAAATTCCTTTTTTGTTGTATGGGCTACATTTGAATTACAGTATCCTATTGTAGATAAGAATTAGGCCTAATTTTAGTACTACATACACTTTCAGATACAGCTACTAGTGCATGTTTGTACAGTATACATTCATGCCCATGTGATCAGCAATGGCTTGATGCATTGTCCTCATTTAATTTCATATAACACATGCACATGGTAGGGTATTGATTGGCACCAGCTTTGCAAATTGATCATTAAATTCATTATACATTTTGGTGACAAAAATAAAAGGTTAAGGAAAACCTGACAAGGAAGTATTTTTGATATACATGTATATATTATCTTTTAAACAATTCAAAGAGTTAAGTTCATAGGTAAAACAGAGCATATAATTGGGATATTATAGAATAACATTTTTAAAAATCCTAATTTCACCAGGATCACGTGAAACAAACCTTGAATCTCAGTCAATATAGAAAAAACCTTTATACGAATAGTAAATTCCTTTAAATTAAACATCATAAAGTACACAATATTAGTTTAATCTCTACACCCTCTACAAGTTCAGTTAACAGAACCTGTAACTATCCTAACAAGAGCCATTTCACCCACTGTTTCCCCGGAACATATTGAAATAAAAAGGAAATTTAACACATAAATGATAAGATTACAGTTTTGAAATATACAGTGCCTATAGAACATCTACACCTCCTTGAACCTTTTCCACATTTTGATGCGTTACAAAGTGGGATTGAGATTGATTTAATTGTAATTTTTCATCAACAATCTACACAAAATACTCCGTAATGTCAAAGTAGAAGATTTTTTAAAGATTCTTCAAGCCCTGTCAATGTGTTGGAGATCATGGCTAGACAGCAATTTTCAAGCAGATTTAAGTCAAAACTGCAACTTGGTCACATTCACTGTCTTCTTGGTAAGCAACTCCAGTGTGGATTTGGCTTTGTGTTGTAGGTTATTGTCTTTCTGAAAAGGTGAATTCCTCTCCCAGTGTCTGGTGTACAAGCAGACTGAAGCAGTTTTCCTCTAGGACTTTGCCCGTGCTTACTCCATCACATTTCTTTTCATCCTGAAAACCTCCTCTGTCTTTGCCTGTGCCAAGCTTCTGAACTAATTTAGACTTGCCTAAACAAAAATGGTGAATACTTATACAACGACTAAATTATAGTTATTTCATTTGTGAAATTTTTTAGATTTTTTCTTCTTCACTTTGACATTATGGAGTATTTTCTGTAGATCAACGGCAAAATTCTTTACAATTAAATCTATTACAATCCTACTTTGTAACGCAACAACATTTGAAAAAAGTTTAAGGGGGTGTAGACCTTCAATAGGCACTGTACATTTACTTCAGCATGAATCTTTGGTTTCTATGCACGTGTTTAGGCTACTCAGTGGTACACACCACAAGCTGTATTGTCTCAAAACTATCGATTGCACATCTATTACCACGGAGAAAGATTGTCTTACAGTCTACATTTAGTATAAAATAGAGAGGTATCCATCCCATTTCATACATGCTGGATAAAGCATCTTTGTTGGGCACTGTGAAAGCCATGTTACTGTATCGTGTAGCACTGAAAGTCCCCGTTTCTGTCGTATAAATCGATAGCGCGACATACATAAACTGCTGCTGGTTTGAGGTTGCGACAAAGAGCAAACAATTCGCTCCGTGACAGTCAACGTCAGTTTTGCGTAAAGCTCAAAATGTGACGCAGAACAAAACAGTCCAAGTCTGTATGTTGCTGTAACACTTAGTGAAGTCATCACTCTTTCACATTGCCACTCAGATATCTGTTAGAAAGATGTTCAATAAAACAGAAAACAGACCTAAAATCACCTACAACAGGGGCTAGATGAAGTCATACTTCCCAACCACGGTCCACTGGTTTATAAAGTCAGCGACTAATACTAGTGATCAATACTAATGTAGATAAGTTGATGTTTGAGGGACAAAGGGGTGAATTAGGTATTAGAGGTGAGCTGGGGCTGGGGGTATGGTCACCCCCTAACCAACCAGACAGTGATGTGGTAGTATAAGGCCTGCCCCATGCAGGTGGAGGTGTATGATGATTGGCTGTGAGTTGGGGAGAACCTGGTGGACTTTCGTGGTGATTGGCTGTGAGGTGGGGAGAACCTGGCGGATTGCTGTGGTGATTGGCTGTGAGGTGGGGAGAACCTGGCGGATTGCTGTGGTGATTGGCTGTGAGGTGGGGAGAACCTGGCGGATTGCTGTGGTGATTGGCTGTGAGGTGGGGAGAACCTGGCAGATTGCTGTGGTGATTGGCTGTGAGGTGGGGAGAACCTGGCAGATTGCTGTGGTGATTGGCTGTGAGGTGGGGAGAACCTGTTGAGATTGTCGTTATCTGTCTGCAGGCTACAGGCTGCAGCTCCACTCAGGCGTCAACAGCCTTCTGTCCAGACAGACATCACACAAACAAACAGAACAAAATTATATTAGGCTGACCATATTCGGTGACAATTTAGACTACATATCATATTTAATACTGTATCATAAAGCATAGGATATATTACACACCTATAAGCATGTCACAAACACTAAATTAGCTTATGACCTAGCTACATAGAGAATACTTTTGCCTAAAGACTGAGTCCAAGACAACAAACTCAAAGGAAATCAAGATGTAGTGAAATTGCATCTTACAGTCAGCTGTCCCAGAGGATTTAGGGGTCGCGCTCCTTCTTCACCTTGACATCTCCAGCCAGGATGGTAGCGATCTCTCCCTGCATGAAGGCCCAGGGAACGTTGGAGCCCATCAGGGGACACCTCTCTCCACTGGGGCAGAACACCTCGCTGCCGGCCCCCTGGCTCCGGATGAAGTCTCTGGTGCATGGGAAGCAGAACTTATGGGCCGCAACCGAGGGACACTGGACAAAGTGAGTGTCTTCTAAGCGCTCGTGACAGATGGTGCAACAGAGAGGGGGACCAGAGGAGCCGGAGGGGTCCCCTGCTCCCTGGTCCGAGGCCCCAGCCAGGGGGAGAGCTGCTGTGGTGCCCCCTGCAGAGTTGCTGGCTCCCTGAGGTTCCCCATTCCTGGAGGCCAGGCGCCGCTGCTGCCCCGCAGGGCAGGCTGCCATGGGGCTGCTGCTGCTCTGTCTCACTGCCAAGGAGGAGTGGCCCAGGCCTCCACCACTACTGCTGCTGCTAGGGGCCTCTCTGGGTGACTGGCCGGCGGCTGCACCCGCGTTATCAGCCACGCTCATCAGTGCTGTGATGGGGGAGGGATCACTGCTGTGGGAATGGGAGGCCGAGCCCTCCTGGTGAGGAGGTGGCTGGCTAGCGCTGGGGAAGGAGGAGGCAGCTAGGTGGATAGCCATTCCCGGGTACATCCCCATGGGCCAATGCTGCCGGAGCTGCTCCTCTGTGGTCACCACTTCTCCACCCTGGGGCTCCGGGGAAGCCTTCCTCCGGCGCCCGCGGACTGGCGGTGCCGAGCGGGCCATGTGACACAGCGCTGTGGGAAGCATGGAGCAGCTGGCGTCCAGGTAGGGCTGGGGGAGAACGTCAGGGCCGGGGGTGTCCTTAAAGGCCCGTACCGCATCACTCAGCAGCTCAGAGAGCAGCCGCCAGTCCCACGCGCCATGCCTTTTCTCGTACTCCACATACTTCAGGCCCAAGTTGATCACCTTGTTCCCAGAATCTCTCTGGCTGTCGTGGAACATCTGCTTGACCAGTGCTGCCAGGCTGGAGAACATGTTCCCGGAGCCGCACGGGTACTCCGCAAAGATCTTCAGCTCAAAGTCCAGCGTCAGCTTGGCGTCGAAGGCAAGGATCCGCCCCACCAGGCTGTGGTCCTTCTTGAAGCGCACGTTGAAGGGGGCGCAGCCAGAGAGGGTGAGCAGGGCCCCTCGTACAGCCTTGGGTCGGCCGGCCCAGTCGTCTGCTCGGTTCCGTACGCTCTCCGACAGCTCGGCCAGAGCCTCTGCATTCCTCTGCTTCTCCCTCAGCTCCTTCTCAAACTCAGGGCTCAGGAAGGAGGCCACACCCATGCCCATGCTCAGCTGCCTCTTGGTGATCTCGTTCAGCATGGGGGCAGAGAGTGTGAGGGGGGTTCCCCCGACTCTGGCATTTAAACCAGGCACAGCTGCTAGCAACCCGTGCGGAGCCCCCACAAGGCCTTGTGTCATTAAATTGGGCGGAACGGTACCCACCATGGGTCTTCTGGCGTTGTTAGGGCTCTGTCCACTGACTTCTTGTTGTGGGCCCCTGTCATCTATTCTGTGCAGACCGTTGGGGATCTGTGCTGGGGCTCCGTAGTCCCCTCTTCCCCTTTCAAAGCGTTCAGGAAGTGGCCTGCCACCCTCCATAGGTCCATCTCTCCCACCTGGGCCATGTTTAGTGGGCTGGGGACACGGGGACCTGTCATCCTGCATAACATGAGTTATTTTCAACTGCCTTGCCGTCTCTATGAGGAATTCAATACGGTCCGTACCTTCATAATTCACACAGCCTCGGCAGACAATCTCGCTAAAGTCCCAGATCATAGCCCATGGCATCTTAGGCAAATCGCAAAGGTAACAACACCATTGCCGCCTTGAATATGACTGGGAGGAGGACATATTTGATAGGCCCTTTTATATCTTTCTCGCTTTCTGAGGTCCTGATTAAACAGATGTAACGTTAGCTTTCAATAGTTCCGAAATAATCGCTGCTTCTGTTACTTCTCAAGTGCCTTTACAAATATGATACACTTTCTGTATTAAACACAAAAAAGTTGTGTTTACTCCATTTCGGCCGCCTGTGCCCATGACTGTTTATAATAGAAGACCGTCTTTGCTGGAACTTACGCAACGCCGTGCTAATGGTGCATTCTGGGATTTGTTGTTTTCGTTCCGGAGGCCCACCGTGAGTACGTGCTTCGTGAACAGCATCAGCTGCGTCTAAAAAGGGAATATAGTCAGCACACAGACCATGGTTTGCATTAATCAACACTCTGTGTAAAATAAGATATATTTACAAAGGTACCGATATGCGCATCTCGCGCAGCCCGCGAACCGAGCTAGCTTTAGTGTATCCAGGTCAAAGGTACTATTTCTTTGTTGTTGTAACAAAACACGTTGATGCAGACATGCGCTTTTATTTAGACTAAGTTAAATTGAGCCATTTATCATTACTCCGAGATCATGCCAAAAGACGTATCTTCATCAAGTGATGAGGCAAGTGACACGGAGGAGGTTCCGCAGAAACGGAGAAAGCAGGGTAAGGTTTTGCTAGCTTAACTAGCTAACTTAGCTAATAACAATAACGATGTCTCTCCCTTCAGCTTCAAGGTATCAGTGTCCAGCTGATTTTGTGGCATTTGCCCACAAACCCTGTGCCAGTACCCTCATCGAAAGGCTTCGTGATGACAACGCAGAATTATGGCTAATCAAAGCTCCCAGCGGTTTCAACCCGGACAGGTAGGCAACCCCTCTTTCCATTTATTAGAATTATCATAGAAGCGTCATGATTCACTTCTGATAACAGACCGAGAAATATCTAGTCCTCAGCATTTCTCTGTCTGTTATTAGAAGTAAGTCACCGTCCACTTCCATTGCTTTACACCCGCATTGTCTATATCTGGTGTGCCTCTTAGCACACTGTCTGTCATCTCTCTCCCACCCCAGTTTCAGCAGTCTGAAGATGCCTCTGTCTGGGCTGCAGACCATGCAGGCCCCTGCCCAGAAGGCGCGTGGTGGGGATGCCGGACAGATCTACAGCGTGCTGGGTGGGCCCTCTGGTGCCGCGGACCTCCGCCTCATCACCAGCCACCACCAGAGGCTCGACTCGGTGGTCTGTGCCCCGGCCTTCAGCGGCCTCCTCAACATCTGTGAGAGCTACGGCGACTGCAGCACCAACCAGACCGCCATAGCCATCCCAGCCACCCCGGCCCCCACCGTGCCCCCGGGGCTCCGCCAGCGCTTCCAGCCGTTCGGAAGCAGGACCCCCACCCTCTCCAGACTGATGGAGGATACACCGCTGCCGTCTTCACCAGAGACGCCTCTCAGGGTCACGCTGGACCCGGGGGAGGAGAGGAAGAGCAAGAAGAAAAAGAAGAGGAAAGACAAACGTATAAAGATTGAGGAGGAGGAGGAAGAGGTGGTCAGAGTGAAGCAGGAGCTGCTAGACATGAGCCCAGAGGAGTCCTATGAACTTCCTGGGCAGAAAGCTGAACTCTCAGAGGAGAAGAGGAGGAAGAAGAAGAAAAAGAAGGATAAGGACAGAGGAGAGGCAGAGGGTACTGTAGATTCGTCTTTTAATGTAATTAAACAAGAGGTGGAAGTGAAAGTTGAACCAATGGACAGTTCCTATGGTGACGTTGAAGATTCTGGAAAAAGGAAAAAGATGAAGAAAAACTAACTAGTTGTTTTTACCGTCATCTGGCTTTGTGAAGTTATGCTATGATATAATTGTATTATTCAATTAAACAGTTAAACAAATAATTATTATGCTACTGTACTGTCATTTGGATTTTTTGAGGGGAAATGTTATTGTCTAATAAACCTAGACTGTAACACATACCAGAGTGTTCAGACTTGTGCCCCTTTATTCACACTGAACAAAAATCTAAACGCAACATGTAAAGTGTTGGTCCCATGTTTCATGAGCTGAAATAAAAGATCCCTGACATTTTCCATATGTACATTTCTCTTAAATTTGTGTTCAAATTTACATCCCTGTTAGTGAGCAATTTTTTTTTGCCAAGATAATCCATCCACCTGACAAGTATGGAATATCAAGAAGCTGATTAAACAGTGGTATCATTACACAGGTGCAGCTTGTGCTGGGGACAATAAAAGGCCACTCAAATGTGCAGTTTAGTCACACAACACAATGACACAGATGTCTCAAGTATTGAGTGAGTGTGCAATTGGCATGCTAACTGCAGGAATTGAATGTTCATGTCTACAAAAAGCTGCTTTCAACGTTGATTTAGAGAATTTGGCATCACGTCCAACCGGCCTCACAACCGCAGACCACGTGTAACCACGCCAGCCCAGGACCTCAACATCTGGCTTCTTCACCTGCATAATCATCAGAGACCAGCCAACCGGACAGCTGATGAAACTGGGTTTGCACAACCGAAGAATTTCTGCACAAACTGTCAGAAACTGTCTGAGAAGCTCATCTGCATGCTCATCATCCTCACCAGGGTCTTGACCTGACTGCAGTTCAACGTTGTAACTGACTTCAGTATGCAAATGCTCACCCTCGATGGCCACTGGCACACTGGAGAAGTGCTCTTTACGCATGAATCACGGTTTGAACTGTACCGGGCAGATGGCAGGCAGCGTGTGTGGGCAAGCGGTTTGCTGATGTCCACGTTGTGAACAGAGTGCCCCATGGTGGCGGTATGGGCAGGCATAAGCTACAGACAACGAACATAATTGTTTCTTATCGATGGCAATTTGAATGCACAGAGATACCGTGACAAGATCCTGAGGCCCATTATTGTGCCATTCATCTGCCGCCATCACCTCATGTTTCAGCATGTTAATGCACAGCCCCATGTAGCAAGGATCTGTACACAATTCCCGGAAGCTGAAAATGGCCCAGTTCTTCCATGGCCTGCACACTCACCAGACATGTCACCCATTGGGCATGTTTGGGATGTTCTGGATCCTCCAATATCCAGCATCTTCGCACAGCCATTGAGGAGAAATGGGACAACATTCCACAGGCCACAATTAACAGCCTGATCAACTCTATGCAAAGGAGACGTGTCACACTGCATGAGGCAAATGGTGGGCACACCTGATACTGACTGGTTTTCTGATCCACACCCCGTACCTTTTGTTTTAAGGTATCTGTGACCAACAGATGCATATCTGTATTCCCAGTCATGTGAAATCCATAGATTAGGGCCTAATGAATTTATTTCAAATTACTGATTTCCTTATATGAACTGTAATTCAGTAAAACCGTTGACATTTTTGCATGTTGCGTTGATATTTTTGTTCATTATAGTTAATTTACCCTCAATGTTGCCATTAACTATTGATTCTGCTGCAGTCCTGCAGGACTATTGCTCCACAGGCAGATGGTGCTGTGGTTCTTCCCTCGTCACCGGACACAGATGCGGTAGGTTGCCTCTCAGCCTGCTCTTACTCTGCACTGGAGTATGGTCCTGTTTTCTAATGAGTTCGGAGACACCTCTGGTGCTATCCGACTCAATGTCTGTACTTTCCTCCCACTACACCACCCCCTGCATGTATGCCTCACTGACTCACTGCAAGGCTGTGGTAGTGTCGCATTTCATTCTTTTTTCTGACACTTTACTGTATTTTTAAAAGTTGCATTTGGTTTTGTGAGTGAATTATGAGCCGTGAACAAAATAATGTTGAATAGGCTACATATCCATTTAAAAATGTAAACTAAATTCTTTGTATAAAAGTTTATGTATTGTTAAAGAATATATATTTTATTTTGTACATGAATAATAATAAAATACTTGCATGGAAGTTCTGGTCATCTGTCACGACTTCCGCCGAAGTCGTGACAGATGACCAGAACTTTCTGTCAATGTTCTTGGTGTAGTTGGTGCAAAAGAGTCAGGCGCAGGACAGCAGAGATGAGCAACACAACGTAGTTTACTCATACTAATTACAAAGTAGAATAATACCAATCCCACCAAAATAGGACTGACATTAAATCAGGAATAATAACGCACAACAAACATGGGGAAAACAGAGGGTTAAATAATGAACAAGTAATTGGGGAATTGAAACCAGGTGTGTATAAAACAAAGACAAAACAAATGGAAAATGAAAAGTGGATCGGTGATGGCTAGAAAGCCCGGCGACGTCGACCGCCGAAAGCCGCCCGAACAAGGAGAGGGACCGACTTCGGCGGAAGTCGTGACATCATCAGATTTCATTTTTGGTTCTTGACACTCAGAGAGTATCTGAAAGACAACAGCTGCTATTTTATAACTCTGGTATGGAGGGCATAGAACTTTGATGTTGGATCAAACCATATGCGAGATGTCTATGTATTCTCACAGATACGTGCAATATGTGTGTGTGTGTGTTTGGGATCTGCTTCAGGTATGGTGTTGCAGATAACTTGGCTCCTAGCTAGTGGGTTACACAACAGGTAAACAGCAGAACGTTGACTCCTGTTCTGTGAGTGTCTCCTACACCACCACTACTCACCTTTGCTGTCTCACGGGCTAACACATTTCACCATGGCTGGTTATTTGTCCGTTTCCATTTGACCCACTTGAGGAGAGCAGGCGTTGTCCTCCAGCAACAAACCAAGATGGACACTATCATTCTGGTGCTTGTGTCTTCCTCCACATTGTGCACACGGTCATTAGTGTTCAGTGGATTAGCCATAGGGTCACCAGGTCAAGTCACAGCTGGGACAATGAGGCCCTGAAGGGAAGCACCTGGACGTGAAACAGAAATCTAGTAGAACTCTTATTATGTTCCCGTCTATCTCTATGCGTTGATGTATTGTTTAATGGGGATAGTTTTGCTATAGGCGCAGCAGGTTGCTTGAACAGTAAGTGCTGTCTGGCAAAGCAGATGAATAATTGAATGCAGTCTGAAGTTTAGATACAACGTGTCCAGACTACAGAGCAGGATTGGGCCCTGCGCACCCCAACCGATGCAAATTTGGGGGGAGGGAGAGGGGAGCGACTTGTGGGGGTAATGCATTGGAGAACCAATCTCGCCTGCTGTACCCACCCCTCCTTCTCTTCCCCGCCACTTCCCTCCTCCCTCCCTATCACTGCAGTGATTCCCTCTCCCCCGTCTCCCTCTGTACTGCTCTCCTTTTCAACCCGCGCGCTCCAGCTAGCCTGCTGCAATGTGAGGGTTTCCATGGCAACGCAGACCTGCCAAGGACCACGGTGCTCTGCTCTGTGGCGATGGACAGAGAGCGAGAGAGAAAGAGCGAGAGGGATTCGGCTCATCAATGTATTATATGTGAGCTCCACCACTTCAGGCATGCTAAGATTGGTGTCTCGGAAAGCTGCGGTCCCCCTCTGCTTTCCTCTCTGTCCTTTTCTTTGCACGCCTATAACACTCAGCATTTGACGGAGATTAAAGTGCATGGATCGATGCAGAGAGAAATGGTCCATTGGTTTAAGGATGACAGTGAAATTGGTCTGTGTTGTTAAATGCAATGAGAATTGGTCTTGCGTTCTGGCATTGTTTGCCCTTTGATGAATAAGTGCCTCCCTGACATTGCTTTGGCTACAGCAGAGCGCCTCTAAAACGAGTCTTACCACACCAGCAACTTCATTGCATACTAATGCCTTACCATGACGCACACTCAGCCCTCCCATTCATAGAGCAGAAATATGTCATTGAACCGAATAGGCTAAGGCCGCTTCCGCAGTATAGAAGAAACACAATACAGAAGTACTGATACGTAATATTTGAAAGTGTTGAATAGACATTGTGTTCAGAATGAAAATACGTACTGTCAATGGAGACTAACCTTGTACCAGTGATCAGGTGTATGAGTGTTTGGGAAGCTGTTGCCGATGATGTTTGGGGTCTTTTTTGTCTCCTGGGCTTTATGTTGATTTGAATGGGCTCCTCTTGTCTGCTTCTTTTCTTTTACTGTACCTATTAATGCTTGAGGGAAAAGCATTCAACATAAATGGCTATCAAATGTAAATAAATGTGTAGATAATTGATCGTTGTAGATACAGTGATTGAAAAACGAAGTATTTACATTTGATATTAGCCATTCAAATGAACAAAACTTCAACGGGGGATGGTCTGCACGGAGGAAAATCTGTTGCAATGCACTAACAGACAAGTCAAATCAGATGTATGCTGTGAAAGCAGCCCGAGCTGTCTGCAGCCAGTCTCCATGACAACCTCAATGCTATTTCCCTCATTGTTGCCTTGGACTAGCGTTAGATATCCTGAAAGCGTTTCTTGGACCCTAATTTGTAAAAGCCTGGAAGTCCTTCTTTGGGCTTGCATGTATTCTTAGTCGTCGTTCCTAGGTGGCAGTTTAGACTTTTGGAGGAACAAGACAGCAGAGAGAGACAGCAGTCCCTCGGGGAGAGAAAAGTCCTTGCTTTGACCTTCACAGTAGCAGGGAAGAAGGAGCAGTGAGCAGTTCAAACATCCCCCTAGCCCATACACTGGAGACCAAGACACCTAAAAATCAACCTTGGTGGTACTACATTGTCTGCATGCTGTACAGTGCCACTACACACTGTGACATTAGCCATATGATACTGCAGAACATTCCCTCCTTCAATCCAACATATGAACTTCAACTATTTCCATATCAGCCCCATCTAAACATTGAATTTGTTTATATGTATGGTATGGAATGTGTAAGACACATTATGGCATAAAATATACATAATATTGTTGGGATGTTAAAACATTTAGTAAATATTGAATATGGACAGTAATGTTGGATACTTTGGTTCGAGAATGACTACGTTGACTTCAATTCAGTGAAATAGATCACATAACTACAGTCCATTCTTACCGTAATTCCTCCTTTATTCAGAGTGGACTGCACAGCTGATCTGTCTGTAAAGCTGGACAAGCTGTGCAGGTTTTAAGTGCTTAGCTCAAGAGCTGAGCAGCACTTTCTTATCCTGGGACTTCACATGACTTCACATGACACCATAACTTAGTCCTTAAGAATGCACCAACTCACTGTCTCTAATGCAGTCTGACATTGGCATCATCTGCGATCTTTCAAGACTTCATAGTATCTCATTTAACAGAAGGAATCAAACCTACATTGTTAGCAAAACTGTGTACTATACTATTTAATTTATCACGTCATATACAGCCCTAAAAAAGGTTGTTCTATTTAGAGTCACAACATCCTTATGTTTTAGCAGCGTAGCTAATTCAACCTCGTATGAAGGTTCAATGTGTTTTAGCAGTGTAACTTATTCAACTTTGTATACATTGTCATACCAGCTCAATGTGTTTTAGTAGTGGATGAGGTTTGTTTGGGTTTGTTGTTGACAGTTTTGTCTCTTTGTGTGGCCTGGGGGACCGTTGTTTTGTCAGAGGCCAGGTTTCAGAGGCCAGGGCGCTGGATGAGGAGCACGTAACATGTCGAGGAGGGCCACCGCTGCCACTGCCAACCCTGCTGTGCACCCATCTGCCGCTGGGCAGCAATATGCCCACATGGTTCCGTCTGTCCAGTAGCTCACCCCACACACACACACGTACATATCTTCACCCACCGTCTCCATGTTGTTTTAGGGGTGAACTAGATAAATGGGGAAGCGGAGGAGGAAAATGGGTCACGGGTGCTTTATACACCTCCTCCATGTGTATGGTTTAACCTTCAAGTGCTTGCTGCTGTCACTAGAACCCGTGGACGGGCATTTTATATGGCTCAAAGTGGAAACCCTAGAGTGTGATCCACTGACAAATATGGCAGAGGCTTTTTCCTCCAGCCATGTTCAGTATTACAGTATGCATGAAGCTTGAACCAGAAGTTTTGGTTCAGAATAGTATCACATTTGAATTAAGTGGGTCAATATTGCAGTAGGCTAACTTTTTCCCTTAAATAATCACTGATTAGCCGTAGATATTAACATATTAGTGGTCCTACAATCAGAGAGTACTCCATACATGTTAGTATGATAGTAGCAGAAATGTATCTAGGCTGAAACTGGACTTTCTCACATTATGAGTTCTCAGAAAGCAGGCTCCATAATCTGAGTTATGTAAAACAGGATTATGTCTACTGCAAGTATTGCATAAATAACCCTGTCATTCTAAATTCTCTGTGTGGTGTTCATCCATTATTTTGTGTCCCTGGGCAATACACAGGTGACCCTCCACGCCTCAGCCTTAAAAGTCAGTTCAGTTTACAATTGATCTATTTTTACAAGTGATTTTGCTGCCAGATGTCAATTATCTAACCATTATGTTTTGTCTTGGTCTCCGGGGGGAATAAATAGAAGTCGTTTAATTTTCCTGCCCACTTTATCTGATTTGATTAGTCTGACTTATTGAATGGCTATAAAGCCTATAATAACTTGGATGGGTTCAATCTAACGGGCTAGTATTATTTGTGTCCTACTTAATGTATCTAGTTTATGACCTTCCCCAGTTGAATAATATCTTACCTCATGTACTTCATTCAACCTTTACCTTCTTGTCCCCTGTGTTCCTTTGTGTGCCTGCTCAAGGTTAAAGTAGCAGCTCCTTACCCATCAGCCCATGGAGTAAAATCCACACAACTGCCTCAGTCTGTCTAAAACTGGGCCAAGTCATTTTGAGCTCCCCTGGCTTCTCCCTAATGGTTCATTGGCATGCTGCAGAATCTTCCATCTGCTGCCTTCTAAGTGTCAGGCCAGGGCACCTTAGAAAGGTAAAATATGTTTCTGTTTCTGGAGGCCTGAAGACTAATGCATCCCTTTAGGGTTAAAGCGATCCTTGGAATGACTCCGGGTGGCAGGTGTACAGTATACGTCTGTAGCAGGACATGAAGCCAGACGTCAGGTGATGAGTGGTCGGTTGGTGTCAAAGGACTTTGAATTTCACCATGCAGTCTGTGTCGACCAGTGTAGAGTACCTAAGAGTACACTGTCAACTCTGTAAGGATATCACAGTGTTGCACCTCTGTGATCGATTAGCAAGCCCTGGCTGGAACACATTATCCTAAGCAAATGGGTGAGTCAGTGTGCATTTAATATTCCTGCCTGCTTTGATTTGTAATTGTTCAAATTAGCTGTATAACACAAATTGCTGGAACAATGACTATACATGGTACAGCTATGGTTGATAATCAATTATGTGAACATTTATAAAGTACAGTATATGCCGCTCCCTTTGGGTTATTTAATGAAACAAAGTATCGTATACAATGACAGTTCAGGACCGTACAAACATTAAGATACCAAAGCTATTGAAAGGACTGAAATTAATGATGGCATTGTCGCTTCCCTCTACCAAATGGAAACGTTTGTTTCGTGCTAATTACCTGTTGTCATTACAGAGCGTTCCTTTGTCCATTGGTACCATAGTTTTTCAGATTTCCTGCAGGTACTACATGCCAAATAATTTCAGATGGGCTCATTAATAAAACACACACACACAGAGTATCATCGGTTGGCAAATGATATGCACCCAAAAACCCTTCTCATTATGCAAATCCACTTTCAATCAACCCAGGCTCAGAATTCTATTGGTATGCTGTACTGTCACCCACTCTATTTCCCTGTAGGATCATGCTGATACTAACCACACAGAGACAGTTCACATATAGGATATTGGAATAATACAGCAGGCACTGCTTAGGCTTCCCTTGTATACCGTAGAAAATGTATTTATTAAAGCATATGCCCAAGAACTGAAAAACAACAACTGCAAGATTGCAGAACATATTATGTACCATAAAATTGATAAAGGAATCACTGTACACGCTACAGTGTTTTAAAATCACAGCTTTTGCATCGCAATTTAAATGTATTTATTCTCGTTTGTATTTATACACATAATAATCAAACATTCATGACATTTAAAATACTTTTTGGAATAGTTAAGAATGAAATGGGTTTCTTAAATTAAACTTAATCTGTAATGTTGGTTAGAAATATCACAACAGCAAAAAAATAAAAAATAAACATACAAAAACGTACAATCATTGTTCAGTATTTTGCTTATCTGACTGGCATAAATTATTAAATCAATTTGATTTAAAGAAAATTATCAACCAGATGGAATACATTTTGGTCTGTGAAATAAATGCTCTGAAGTATAATCTATAAACTGGCCGTGAAGCAAAGTACCATAATTATAAAATCATTGGCTACACCTGTCATTACATAGGCCCCCGTCTCATACCAATGTAACTACCTGTGGAACGGCCTATTACACTGTAACAGGCTAGTAAGTTCAATGCCTATGTAATGTAAAGTGTTGCCAAAGGACAATAGCCAGTTTCCACTTTAGTTACTTAGGATGCGGGAATAATTTTAGCATTGTTGCTAGTCAAAGATGGACAGCTCTTGTACCAGTACAGATGGCAAGTTTTAGTGAGAGAGGTCGGTTGAGGTTTTCTTCAACCTTGGGGTTTGTTGTAGCTCAGTGGTTTGAAGTTTATTTCCAGGCCCAGGAATTTGATATCACTTTATGATGAATACTTGTTAAATGCATAGAAGATACATGCAAATGGAAGACAGCAACAACTGAACGCTGAAAGACAAGTGTTGATTTAGTTTCAAGATGTCAGCCTTGTGACAGTCTACAAATGTGTATCTTCCTTCAATCAAAGACAAAGTATTAGTTTCCTAGACAAACATGCATTAAGTAGATGAAAACATTCAAGAAATAACCCAAACATTGACCTGAGTCCTTGTAAAATTGCCAAAATTCTGGTATAACTGTTAGAACACAAACTTGGTCTTCCACAGGCAGTCGAAATACAAATAGCATTCTGTTTGTCAAAAATATACATTCCAATTTCAGATTTAACTAAATTACAAATAATCTCCTTTATCAGCCACTACTTTAAAATCTGATGTAGTCTATAATTGAAAATGTGTCTTCCCTAATTTTGATACAAAATATTGCATTAAAAAGACATCTATTGATTCAAGCAGATGGAAGGGTGAAATTGTCATTAATATAAACACAGGATAAAAGTACTCACTAATTTAAAGACAAATGTCTATGTACCTATGTTAATTCTTAGTCAGAATTTTCTATGCAATTCATGGTCAGAACTTTCTCTTAACTCTTGGTCAAAACATCTCGTAAGGGAACACATCTCAAACATGGTCTGTTATGACACATTATTATTCTTATCCTCTGTATCAATCCGTGCCTGGAATAGCCAAGCACAAGAGAATAGAACAGAAATGAGTTTCCATGGAATTCAATTAGGCAGTATAGCACTGTGATTTGCCAAGGATGAAGTGCTTGTGTATTTTTCAAATTCAAAACAGCTGTTGTTTATTCTGGCAAACGCACAGCCCCCCTACCAGCGACCCTAGGTAACAGTGCAGTAGGGTGTGAGTGGACATGGGTGTGATGTTGCAGACAGAAATCTGAACAGTTACATACAGTAGGTATGGTGGTGTGACTAATGCTACTGTACTGTAGCCACAGGCAAAGCAGGTTTGATTTACAATCTGATTGTGCAAAACGCAGGTTAAAAATTATTATTAGCAACCCCCCCGCCTTTGTATCTATGGCACATTATAAATCGCTATCATCTTATCTCTGCGATGGATTATCTATATTTTATCCTGTGGACCCCATAGGGTCAAGTCCTGACTGGGTTGTTATTATGACATTATCACTGGGATTTAATTTTGATGTCCTTGTTCTTATGTGAGGGTGCAACTAGGTGCGCAATCTAGTCGCTCCAGACTCAAGCATACTGTATTAGGGCAAACTCTTTGTCTCTCACTCTCTGTCCTCTAGAACTGAGTAGGATGTTAGCCAACACTAGCATCAGCTGAGAAGCAACAAGATGCTGTACGAAAGCAACAAGGCATTATGTCTATCCTACCTCTCCTATCTAACTTCCGAACAGGACGAGGGAATTCCATGGAACAGCTGGTCTGGGATTTACAGGGATTCTTGGGCTTCAGATGAACAAGGGAATGGAAAAAGAGCAGCAAGGAGGAGAAGGAAAATCAATGCCGCCTCAGGCAGGAGAGATGCACAATTAACAGGATTGGCTGCAATGGCAAAGATGAAGCACAAGCTACCACCACTCCAGTCCCACTGGCAGGAGAGATAGATAGGAGGTATATGGAGGGGCCTAATCTGTCATTGTAGCGGCTTCACCAGATGCCCAGAGGTTTTCTCGAAAAACACAAGCCACAAATGGGGCTTGCAGAGATTGAGTGGTATTCCGTAGAGTGAATAATACAGTGCAAACACACCCTTTAAAGGGATAGTTCACCCAAATTCCAAAAATTACATATTGGTTTCCTTACCTTGTAAGCAGTCTATGGAAAAGGTATGACAGCAATCCATGCTTTGGCACTGTTTCCACATGCTAAGATTTTTGAATTTGTGGCATAAATTCCATTCAAGTCATGGGACTGATATTAGCATTTTTTGCGCATCATTTTCAAAACATATATGTGACTTTGTTGAGCTTCACAATCAATTTTAGATACGTTGGATGATTTGGACATGAGGCGTGAAAAATGCTAATATCGGTCCCATGACTGTAATGGGATTTGTGTCACAAATGCTAAAATGTAAAGCCTGGATTGCTGTCATACTTTGTCCGTAGACTGCTTACAGGGTAACGAAACCAATGTGTCATTTTGTAATTTGGGTGGACATTCCCTTTAACATTCAGTTATTCTCCATTAATCTCATAACTTACCTCCTTTCAGTTCATTGAAGTTCTGGTATGACTACAAAGCTATCAAGGAGACAAAACAAACACATCTACAGTAGCGCCTAACAAAAAGCACATCAAAGTTCTGCCATTGCTCTATCACGTAGCTCAGGGGCTCATTACAAACGTTGGGTGTGTACAGTAAACCATAAATTCTGCTTCATTCTGAACCTTGGAGGTACTTCTTTAGTGTATAGAAGGTTTGTGAGACAGGTTTGGTTTTCAGACCATGCTGTGAATATTGATATGCCTGGAGACTGCTGCGCTGCAGGTCAATAAACCAATTAGCCAATGCATGGAGAGGTCTAAGCCCATTGGCCAGAAGTTGCTTGGATCTGCCTAAATCCGCAGGTCCGGATAGGTTGGCTGTGGAGACATGGTGAATGTGGGGGTGGTGTTTGCTGGTTGGATGAACTAGTTGGTGCACAGTGATAGTGGGAGGATGAGAATGTCAAAGAGCAACATCTTGATTGTGTCATTTCTAATGTATCGGGTGTACTGGATGAGGTGAGAGGAGTCCCAACCCTTCAGATTGTTTCATAACCCCTGATTGCTATGCTGCAACACTCCTGATTTCCTGATGCTCGTTCAGCAAAAACATGGTCATGTCCAACATTGTCATTCATGTCCTCCTTACATACCGAAATCCTCTTGAAATATACTTTCTGCCTGGGGTAAGCATGTGTGTTTGTGAAACACCACAATATCAGGTGCACATTGTATTACAGGACTAGGGGTGTTTAACTTACCTCTTTTGGGGTTTGGTTATAGTAATAACTGTATTCTGTCCAATAACAACTGTTTTCCAAGCACCTCTTTGAGTATTAACGTGGTAAACCAATGTGTGGGCCTTCATTCATTAATTAGTAAGACTAATGATGTCTACCTGACAATTAGCTTCAATGGTTTATTTGACCCATTATTACCATGTACAAATGAACAAAACCGTTACAACATTTTGGCATTCGTTGGTCCAAAACCTCTCCTCATGGCGACATTAACACTGACACCAACAACTGTTTTATTATTAGCGTCTAAATGTTGCACGAATTTGACAATGTACCATCCATTCTAACAGTTCAAAAAAATATATTTCCATTGCAAAAAAGAGTACCATTGCAATGACTCATAATTACATTAACTCATGTCACAAAAATTGTCGTTGAAATGTCATAATTTAGCAATACGGAATTAGTTTTTGTCCTACACATTCTTTTTCAACAGCGTTGGTCTCATTTAGGTTGTAAACAATACAGCATTTGCACGCTCCTTTAAGTAGGTGCATATCATCCCTCAGAATAATTGCTAAGCAACCATTACATGAACATTGGACATCATCGTCGTCTTTGGACTCCATAGAAATCATTAGGGCAGAATAAAGTGGGATAACTGCAGAATGCAGGATATAAAGGTAGATCAAGGAGGCACCCTGAGAATCACTATTTCTCTTTCTCTCTATCCTCTTGTTTTTAGACAAATTGTTTTCTGATTGGCCTGGCCCCGGCA
The DNA here is from genome assembly GCA_030435695.1 of Brachymystax lenok tsinlingensis. Taxonomy (NCBI): domain Eukaryota; kingdom Metazoa; phylum Chordata; class Actinopteri; order Salmoniformes; family Salmonidae; genus Brachymystax; species Brachymystax lenok. The sequence continues at coordinate 8,893,591 of CM059794.1, forward strand.
GCTAGAGATTATGGTTGAGTATCATGTGGGAAGCAGGTTGACTGGCAACGCACTCCTTTTGGAAACATGGAGGAGACATGTTAATGTGGATCTGGTCGAGTAGTATGTTATCGATGGAGAACATCACATGGTGCTGACGTGTGGTAGGGGATGACTCAGGGATAGGGTAGTGGTGGAGAGTGGCTGGGTGAGAGGGTTATGAACGATAGAGTCGACTCAGGTCACATGATGAAGTTCCAGCTATAACGTCAGGGGATTCCATTGGTGAATGGAAGCCCTCCAGGTTTTAGCTTTGGTGGACATTGGACAGAACACCCACCAACCAAGGCTGAGATAGCAGCCTTTCCATTCACACACACACACACACACACACACACACACACACACACACACACACACACACACACACACACACACACACACACACACACACACACACACACACACACACACACACACACACACACACACACACACACACACACACACACACACACACACACACACACACACACATGGCCCGGCCCCCAGACCGAGCACATGGTTTCAGGCACAAACTTGCAATGTGTTACTTGGATGAGACTGAGTGTAGTGGGAGGTGAAGAATAAGACAACAGAAGACAGGTGATGCTAAAATGAACATTTATAATGACTGTTGTTGCTGTCGGAAAAGAATAATCCTTAAAAAAAAAGATTAAATATATATTAGCACTAGATTGCCGACTTCACTGGTAATCCACAAGTCAATAAACACAACTCACTACTTTTTTTCTTCTTTTTTTTTACAAACACAATGCTACAATTACATTAAATATTCAATACTCTTTAAGTCAGTTAATGAATGGTGTTAAAAGCAACCACTAAAATACTAAAAACAAAACAATAATTCACCTTTCCAGTCATTCCCTTTTTCTTGTTGTCTTGTAATTTATTAATAGTATATTATAGGTTGAAAATAAATAGCTCATGAAGTGTTATCAGAAAATGAGGCTGGCAGCATAAAAGATTGTGAGTGGAGCACAAAGCTAAGCAATGATATGGTCAGTCCAGTCTAGCTGTGTCAAATGAATACTTTTAGTCAGTTTAACTCTACTAAACTCACTGACAGAGATATGTCTCAGTTGGCACTACGGGCACCTTTGTCATGTTGGCATTTATATTCACCAACGCCCACCTACAATATGCCTAATTAACATAATCGTAGTTATAAACTATATCACTTCTATCATGTAAACCACAGTAACTCTATTGCACTAAAGAGGCCTCAACTTCCTTTTTGTGGTTTGGGAGCGACACGGTTTTTTCCCTAGTCTTTGGAGGCCCACATTTAGTGTAAGGTGCTGAGTCTAACAAGGTCTCCACATTGATATCTTCTTCCACTGCTAAGCATTACAATAACTACGACTCACTCTAAGCGAAACAACAAAACCACCAACGAATACAACTACGGTTGCAAATGTAAACAATTCTATCACGAGGAGGATTTTCAGCTCCAGAACTTAATTATCTTTTGCGTTTGTGGAGTTAGCATGGCGATAAACAACAACAAATACAGCCGGTCACACCGATGTCAAGACCACAAGCTACTGTAGCAGAACAAACAAGTAGATGTACGAGGCGCACCTTTTTTTTTCCTCTTTCCACTAAGTGGATTTTATGCTGCCGGCCCCATTCTGTTGAACACGCCTCTCTTTACAGCTCAACAAAATCTGACAAAAATATTTACAATGAGAGAAAAATGAAATTGAGGAGAAACATTTTTTTTTTTTTTTTTTTGTATTTCTTTTGCGGATGATTTTTCATTCTTTATCTCTGTTAATTGCCCCACTGATAAGAAACAAACAAAAAAAATCAAATAATTTCAACTAGAATTGCACAGTCTCAAATAGGTTTGGTGATGGAATGGAGATTTAAGTCCAAACAGTTTGATGAACATAGACGGGGAGGAAGAAGGTCAATAAAGTTCATGAGGGGTGAAAAGTTCAAAGTTCAGAAAACAGAGGATGGCTGCGCAGCTGACGATTACACTTCTCACACCCATTCTGGGTGTGGTTTAATGTTAAAGAAAAAAAAATCGCCATTAGAAATGAATTTTCTATTTTTCCCATCAAAATCAAATGGAGAGACTTGGGGGTGAGGAGAGTGACAAGTGCCCCCAACACTATGGCACACAATCAATGATGTCCTGGAGGTTGAAGAGATGATAGAGAATTAGGAAAAGCAGTTTATGAGAGGTAGCCAGCCTTTACCGGGTTAATCCAGGTCTGCTTTTAGCTCGGGGGTTTTTGATCGGTTTCTTTTGGGTAATGTTGAGGCGTCATGACTGACATCATGTTATGGAGGAACATGCTGGCTTCATGGGTGCGTCCAATGGATGTCCAACATACAAGAAAACTCAAAAAAGTTTGGAATGGTACTGTTTTTGTTTGGCACTCGGGAGAAACTCGAGGAGGAGGAGGAGGTAGGGGGCAGGGTTTGGTGGTGTGGCGGGATCGGAGCAGAAGTGTGGGGGAGAGGTTGGAAAAGGAGGGCAGTGAAAGTGCAAAAAGGAGAAAAGGGGAGTAAACAGGATACACATGAATGGCATTTTGTTATAATTGGTCTAGGTTAGAGAGCGTAGTACAAATAAAAACAGGAAAACAATAAAGAGGAACTGAACAGTGATATGACAAATGCAGTTTAAAATTGCTGGTGCTTCGATGGGGTACAAGCTCAAGAGTGTGACCCTGGGTTCCGTGAATGTCTGGCTAAGGGTGGTGGGTGCGGGTGAGAGCGAGGAGGGCGGGGGTTGGGGCATTGTGAGGTTTTGGAGGAGCACTAATAGCCACACACCCACTGAAAAGCAATGATGCCACCTACAGCAGGTGAACCATAAGTTTGCAATCCTCTGCACATCACAAAACAGACTTGTTCACCCAGCAACATGGAGACGACACCATGATGCTGACCTACTGCAGACACACAGACACGAGAGCCAGACAATAGCACATGCACAGCAAGGTACCTCACTATTGCACAAACCCCCCATCTCAGCTTACTCTACAGGGCTATACAGTATACCTCAGGCTGACATTCTAATGCAACTGAGGCAACGCTAGGAACATCGATGTCAATTTGGTTATAGTTTAAACTGAGTGTCCCTTTTTGACACTGTTCTAGATCATTGAACGCTTCAGAAATATACAAAAGGCAAAATCCTGTGTTAAATGAGGAAAAGCTTTGTTTTCTTGTGTCTGACCAGCTTTTGTCATTTACAATCCCTTTTTGAGCATGCCAACAACACTCAGTTGTCTAATGGTGAAACTGAATGACAGCAATGGACAACATGGGGAATATTGGCAATATTTGTCCTTTCCTGTCGTAGAAAGTGTAATCATGTAATGAATAGAGAGTAATCATGTAATGAATAAATTCACTGAATAGAGAGTAAAACACCTTGTCCCAAATTCTGGATAGAGACCCAGGGGATTGTGAAATACAAAGCTGAACAGCAACAGAGCGTGAACAAACATGGTGCCTACACACGGTCTAGCTTGACACTTCAAAATACTTTTCCTTGTTTCCTTTCAGGAGATGGGGGTTTAAATGAGAAATCTGTCTAAATGAAAAATATAAAGTGCATATTTACATCAAGACAAGAGATCAAGCTCAGAGGGAGCGAAAAGGGGAAACAGATGGTTAGAATGACACTAGGGCCAGATCTGACCTACCTGATGTTAGTTATTCACACAAAACACATGGACACTCAAGCCCTGAAGTCATGATCGAAGAGTGATATGCAAACTTATGCAGAGGTGAGTACATTCATGGACAATATCTTCGGTATCTATGGTAAAAAGCATAAAAATTGATCCGGAATTAAATAATGCAGTTTTAGTAAAAGAGGAACAACCAGAAAAAAAAGAATTGTTTCATGTTTGATCAAAAGTTTGTTCCTATCTCTCTAAGAATGTTTTAATGCCTAGACAATGTTCTCACAAAATACTCATCCAGTCATACAATCTAATTACACTGTGGCCTTGCTCTAATGGACTATGTCCCTGCATGTTTTTAGTGAAAACAACACATTTGAAAATGTGGCAAGGAAAATTTAATTGCTTTACCATTGTTGGCATGCAAAGATTTGTCTTCAAAATGAACAAAACACACCGCCTATTTTTTTTGTACAATTTTTGTTTCTTACATTTTTTTTGTCCACGCTTCACTTTGATATCATGCAATATAGACGTGCAAAAAAGATAACATCTATCTCCACAAAATACATTTTCAGAACTATAAAAGGCTGTATTAAGAATGTTAATATCATGTGTATCATTAACCATGCTAATCTATCTATACATTGATTCTTCTGGCCCCGGAGTCTAAGTACTGTAGGATTCAAGGAATTTTGGATTACTGGCTAACAAGATGGCTCCCTTCCTTCACAATCCCTTATTTTATGTCACATAGTAGTAAAGAGGGCATTAAAAGGTTTAACTAAAAAGCTTTTTTTTTTTAAATTGATTTTACTCACACAAAAAAAGTATCTTGTACCATTCCCTTCTATTTACAATTATAAATATGGTTCGTTTGGCACTTTTCACATTTTTTTCTTATAAAAGTATGTTTCCTTTCATGTAATGTTTTTTTAAATCACGCGCATTTTCAGTTTCAGTCTTTAAAGAACTATTTTGGCACAGGTTTATTTGTTGAGTTTGTTTTTACAGTAATTATTATCTTATCAGCATGTATAGCATTTAGTACACCTCTGGGAACTACAACATCCTGCTAAACGACCAATCAGATATGTTTTAACTTTTTTTTAGTACATCACTTACTAAATAGCAGCAATTTCACAAATTAAAAAAGTTGTAATTATGTAAATCTATTTAACATCTAGGTAAATCCAAAGCTTTGACAACAGACAGAATAAAAAGACAATACAAGGACAACATGCTACTACGTATATTGCTTCCAGTACTCATCACATTTTATCTACATCCCCTAAATTACAAACCAAACAAAAATGGATGCCCTAAAACACCATCATCATGGGGTAATTTTGTTGAATTCGATAAAAAAGATAACAAAGCCGTTCTTTGACAAACTTTGTTGGCACCTTCTCGTGATCTCCAACTACAGGTATTTGATATTGTTGTATTTGATATTGTTCACATTGATTTGTCACAGTTGTAGTATCGCTTATATCCAGTAATCTCGGTCATTTCTTCATGACTTCAACAAGCAGTATTTCCCTTATTCTACTCGCAATCTATGTGAATGTGTTTATGAATGTACTGTATGTATCTGTCCATGCATTCCAAATGTAGCATAATGCTTTCACTCCTGTCATTAACATACAATATAAAATATGGTTTCAAGCAACTGGCCATCGGATTGACAGAATTAAGTCAGTTGGTATCTTTCTCTCTTAGTTTCCTGGTTGCAGGTTCTCTTTCCGACTTCCACTGTCACCTACTAATTTGTTCTCACTGCTGCTGGCAAAATGGTCACTAACTAGACTCTAATGCTCAGCTCTACAATCAAGGGGACGCTGTCCTCTCTATCCTCAAAGCATTAGGAGACTCAGACAGTCATTGTTTTGGAGTAGTTGTGGTCTGGAAGGGCAAGCAGACATGCATCGTAACACCAGACATTATCACCCATGGAGAGATGTGAGAGGGGGGCTCTGGGTTGATGTGTAAGAATGGGGTGCACGGAGGTACAAGGGTTGGGGGGTGAGGAAAGTGGATGGTATTAGATGGGAATAAAGAAGCCTCCTTACCAATCTGTCGAGATATGCGCTCACTGTCGCTCCAATAGACATGGAAAGAAAACATTCCAATCTTGAATAATAGTGAGAGAGCCCACCATTGGATAGATTTCCTTTACATTACAGTGTCTAAATGTCCAATTGGGGAAACAGGTTCCCTTACCAGACCAAGTTAGATTGTTTAGGGTCGAGCAAAATGTGGCCCCCTCCCCTTTTGGCATTTTAGAAGTCATCACATTTTAGGTTAGCCAGCCATTTTCAGTTGGCTAACAGAATATATCAATTTCAACTGTTTGTGAAAACAGCAAATATGAAAAGGGAAGTTGGACGATTAGAATGTCTTAAAAAAAAAAAAGAGCAACCCTGTCAAAATTGGGATAAAACTCCACATACCTCCAACTGTTGTTGTCTTTGAATAGCAATAGCTGAATATGCACACCTGCCACTCCTCCCCAATCCCATCCTCCAAATAGAAACCGTTTCTACAACCACAGTACTTTCATTGCCAAACTGAGTCAAAGCACATCCAATGCCTCAATCCAGGATCATGGTTTCAATGTAGTGTTTAGAAATATGAATACTCTTTCCTTGTCTTGCATATCTAACTGAGAACTGATATTGTATGCAAATAGAGTTCTATTAGGGAGATATGATTAGTTGCCTGGTATTTCATGTGCGTACATTTCCCTGACATAATAACGCATCACCTGTGACAAAGCTCCTACAGAACACAACCCTGACCTCATGGGCAGAGAAAACGATCCCCACACTTCACAGTGCATTAAGATGAACTTCAGTGTACTCCGATTGCAAAAAAACAAGATAAAACAAACAAAGAAATAGCAGCTTATAGGTTAGTGGGCAGGATCCATTGCATGGAACGTGTAGTGGGAGGTCCCTGCAGTTTGCCAAAAGCAGAATAACCCACAACCATTTGACTTAGCTGTAAATAACGCCCAACAGACCGTAGCACGTTACATTCCCCCCGTTCATCGTGGACAGAAGAACACTGCTTGATAAGAGCAACTATTATGGAAAACAACTTCAAAATATGCACTGCATTCAATAGCTCTGCTCGCAACGAGACAGCGCCTGGCAAACTGCACGGACCCTAGTGAGATCAACTTTCTCATCTTCAGTGTTTGTATTTTTCAGTAGTATGTACGTATCCTGGCGGGGTCACCACCTCTAGGTTCTAAGTGCTCCTGTTCCTGGTGTCTCGGCTGGCCTGTCTAGACAGAGTGTTGTTAGAGTGCCACGGGCAGAAGAGCAGCGCTCGGTGGATATCTCAGTGGAGACGCCTATGGCCCTACAGTCCCAACAACACTTTGGCTTTTCACAATGTTGAGGGACACAGGCTAAACTGGAGGGAGGAGAGACGTCTGAGCTCAGACAACATTGAAACAACTTTGGGTTGACGTTATTAGAGTGCTTCGTCCCAGCCAGAATGTGAACGGTGCTCTTGGGCCTGTTGTGAAAGTGGCATTTTCGTTTTGCAGCTATGTATGTATATACTGTAGAGACTAGTGTGCTTGATTTCACCGTAATCTGCCATGTTGATATGTTATAATCCCTTTTTAGCACTGAATTGGCATCACAGGGTGTGCGTGTGTGTTTTCAATTGAATATTTACTGTCCTGCCCTTTACTGGATATCAAATCTGAACCTTACTCTTCCTCATCACTGCAGTGGTGCTTATGCTCCATTTCTTACTGGACTTAAATAAGACATACTGTATATTACACTATGTGACATGTTATTAAATCCACTTAAATTAAACAAATCAAATCAAAAATAGTCTTTACATTCATGTCAACCTGAATTCACAGATTTAAAAAAACGATGAAAATACCAAATGTTGTGTGAAATCATATTAATAAATAATGATGACGATATCTATAATAATCATAACAATAGTCATAATATCAGACTGCAAACCTTGTTGAGAAAAATGCCCCAACCTCTATATTTACTCTCGCGCTACGCTCGAATTCTGACCCAATGAGATGCACCATGCGTCTCTGCCTTCGTCCTACATAAGAAACACGAGCATCCCGTATATAAATACAGAGCGTGGCATAGCATGCATCTGGCTAAATCAGAACCCAAGGCGTGAGGCTATAGGGATACGAGGATAATCCATGTGTGGAAGCCTTGGGCACATCTCTCCCATCCCCTCCTTTGCTCAAACCAGAGTGGGGGTGGCTGGGAGAGGGGCGAGGGATCAGGGCATGGAGGGGGATGTCATCAACTACAGGGATTTTCCTTAGATCTCTAACCAATCACTTGTTTGCAGTCTTATCAGACCCTTGTAGGGGAAGGGGGGAAAGTGGGGGGCAGGGTAAGGGGCAAATTGAAATTGAAGGCAAATCTGAAGAAAAACATCAGTGAGCTACACAGGAATGGGGGTGGGGGTGGGGAAGGGGCTGATTCCATGGGGGTCGACCCCCAGTACCCCCACCGCCCCCTTTTCCAAACTGCAGCGCGGCAGCATGCCAGTTTAAAATCGCATTCACCACTGTCTGGAGAATACACAAACAAACAAAAAACAAAAGAACTAAAAAACAAAACAAAAAAAAAATCCCGAAACATCAAGACTTAAGTAATAAAACCGTATTTACATTTTAAACCTTATTTTCCTTTGTTTTCCGCGTTACACTTTCTCCTCTCTCTGAGCAAATTTTTGCGTCGCATCATTTTTTGAATACTGAAACACCAAAAAACGTGTGGACGATTCCTTCCAACATTCTTGCTCTCCTCTCCCTTTCTCTCTCACTTTGCATTCCTCCCCAAGCCCCCACTCGTTTTCTTCCTTTCCATTCTCATTTTCTAGCCCACCTTCTGTGGGTTGGTGGCGCGCACACCCTGCTCATACGTGATCCGTTGGCTGATCAGATACTGAGCTGCCTGCGTTGATGCCGGAGAGCCGGTTATGGTAACTTTACGGTTCCGGGTGCCGGGAATGAACTCTCCCTTTTTGGAGATCTGGATCCGGGCTCCAGTCAGCTCCTGGTACTCCACTAGCGTTTTCCCTCCTTTCCCCAAGATGGCTCCTACCAGGTTTTCGGGAACAGCGATCTCCACCACGTCCTTGGTCCCCTCCTGCATCTGCTTCTCAGTGGCCATCAGGGATTGTGCCATCAGCGGGGACGAGGCGCTCAGGTAGCCGTTGGTGGCCCCCGTGGCCGCGGCCAGCGAGCCAAGGGTGAAACCTCCCAGGGAGGCGGCCTGGTGGCTTGCACTGGTGGAGGCATCGCTGGCGTAGGATGCCAGGAGGTTAGCAGCGGCAGCCGCGGCGGGGTTAGCGCTAGCCGCTACGGCGGCCAGGACTCCTGAGGCTGCGGCGGGGTTGAGCCCCAGGCCCAGGGAGTTGGTATTGTAGCCGTAGCTGGCTAACGTGTTGAGGGCCGAGGTGATGGTCAGGAGGTCGTTGCCTGAGAAGCTGGGACCCATGGTGGTGGGGAAGCCGCCCATACTCTGCATGGTGGCCTGACCCAAGAGGCTGGAGGCTGTGGCAGCGGCGGCAGCAGCAGCAGCGGGGTTCACCTCGGCTGAGTTGGCGAAGGGGGAGCCGGTGGGGTTGGAGTTGGCCACAGGGCCAGAGATGTTGGAGTAGCTTATGTTGAGGCAGCTGCTGCTCTGGGGGTCCTCTTGGATCTTCTGAACGATGATCTCCACGGCTTTACGGTTCTGCTCGGGCTCTCCACTAATGGTGACCACGCGCTCCTGCAGGTTGATGCCCTCTGGTTTTTGGGAGAGCTGCACCCAGGCGCCCGACTGCTCCATGACGGCCTTGACTGTGGCTCCACCTTTACCAATGATCAGACCTGCTGTGCTGTTTGGTACTATCAGCTTGGCCTGGGGAGAGGAGCAGAGAGAGAGGACATAGAAATGGTTACCGTACTGATTTCACACTGCTTCAACATTGTATCTCTACATGACAGAAGTGTGATATCAATTGAATAGAGGAAGGGACTGGGCGAAGGAACGGAAGGAAAGAGATAACCAAGATAAGAACTTGAAACAACCCAGAACAATGGAGAAGGACGTAAGATAACCAACAAAGAGTGAAAATAGGGAATATGTTAGAAATACCTGACAGACAGAGAAAAAGAGAGTGAATCGAGCTTGAAATAGAGAATAAAAGCACAGAAAGGGTGATATACTCAAGATATTTTTTTATGGCGTAGCATAGGGGAAAAATAAGAGGGAGTTGTTTTTACTCCTTCGACCAAACATTATAACATTGACAGAGAGAGTAGTTTCTGGAAAGAAAGGGAGAGAGAAAGAGTGTATTTTTTCTCTTTGTTTTCCGAGCTGTGAATCCGTGGTAATAAAGAGGCTCCTGGTGAAAAGCATCTCCTCCCAGGGGTCAGTGTTACCATGGAAACACAGCTCCAGCATTCAAGGGGTACTGAAAGGGAGTCGAAGCGATGCGTAGCAACTAGACCCCACCAAAATTCACAGAAGCGTGCATGCACACATACACACTAAACAATTCTCCATACAACTATGTGTATACTATGTACTGTATATACAGTATACATTCTCACATAAACACCCATATTGAAACATATTCACGCCTTCACTGTCCATTGTCATACAACTTTAGAGAAAAGCTTCCAGCTGGGCAGAGAGTAAGGAGGGGGAAAAATTCATTTTCTTAATAAGTTCAGTACTTGATAAGGACCGCAAATTATTTATGATGCATTAAATGTACTGTAGTGGTATTTTGAACAAGGGTAGTTTTGCACCAAAGCAAGTCACACAATGTTCTGAATAAACCTACTAGGTAAGGATGAGACATGAGAGGAGTTTCTGTTATAAAGTCTCACAGGTTACCTACAATATGTCCATATCATACAATGTGGAAACAGTTACAAAACTATTCTTTCAATATATTTTACAAAAATGGTAAAGAATAAAAGCAAGTGTGTGTTGGTTGGAGGACAAGGCAAAGAAAGGAAGGAACAAAGAGAGCGAGAGAGAGAGACTGTGTGTGTGTGTGTGTGTGTGTGTGTGTGTGTGTGTGTGTGTGTGTGTGTGTGTGTGTGTGTGTGTGTGTGTGTACAGGGGCTAGTAATTGGCATGGACTCCATGTTTCTCATTTTGTGTGGCTGGATTTGATCTTTACACGTTCTCAATGTTTGCTGCAGTCCTAAAGCCATCAACATTTCTGTACAGAGACGCTGCTGTAACCTTGATTCTGTAGCCTTGCTGGCTGTGGTACACTGCAGTGAATTTACATAGAAATGGGGAATTAACAGAAGGCAGGGAGAGAGGGAGATCAAGACTTGACTTCAAACTATTAAATATAAAATATTATTTTGTGTTTGTAGTCAAATATTTTATTCACATATTTATTTGTGACAGTGATGAAGAAAAACCATGCATTGGAATTGAGGGATTCTTTTGGTTTAAAAAAGTAAATAATAAAAAAACACATTGATCGGTCCCCATATGGATAAGTGCCATCTAAATTGGTCTTGGCTCATCCAGTTTCTCACAACCAATTTTTCACGACATTCCCCCTAATTTTCATTCAAATGTGTGTGGTTCAGTGTTGAGGCAAAAATATTTCCCTCTTTTTCGTTCAAACACACGTTAGAGATGTGGATCAAAAGAACTGAGTGGGGGGAGAGGAAAGATTCTCCAAAGAATCCTTTTCATCTTCTTCACGCGCACACACACACACACACACACACACCTTTTGCATGTTGTTGGATTGGATGTGTAATGATTCAGATGGGAATTGCCTCCTAAAGATTAGAAGAAGCAGTGGAATAAATAGCTGAATGGTGCGATGCATAAAACCCATTACTGCTAATGATGAGTCTCAAGGACCACATTCAGCTCTTCAATATTTAATAGATATTCAAAATTGTTTTTCTCTCATAAGTCATTTACCCCGCATGTTTCTAAAGCGTTCTTTTTTTTCTTGGTCGCCGTCGTGTTTCCCTCGCCATGTCATGGGCGTCCATTTTAATCTAAAATAATCGTCCTCATCCCGAGAGTTATAGCTGACTTTCATTTTTTTTTTATAAAGGCAAGAACATTTGGCCTGTGCGTTGGCGCAAGCTGCTGATTAAAATGTAGGCTCTTTAGCGTGGGGTACGAATAGAGCACCGTCGACAGATACGCCAAGCTAATTCTGCTGAATGTGTGTCTAATGCTCAGGCAGACTGACAATGAAGCCTCCTTCCTCTTCCTTCAAAGACAGACAGCGAGACAGAGAGACAGAGAGAGAAAGGGGGGAGTTGTGCAGGAGGAGAGGGAGAGGGTAGTGGGAGAGGTGAGAGAGAAAGAGAAGATGAGAGAGACCTGCTGCTGTTTCATCAGCCGTGGCTAGTCATTCATTATGTACTGTGTGTGTGTGTGTGTGTGGGACGGGAATGGGGGAGGAAGGAGGCTGGGACTGCACTGATGGGGAGCAGGGATAATAGGCATGGAGTGTGCTGAGGCATGGAAATATGTCTGAACCAGCTTTTGGAGATAACAAACATGAAATCAAAACAAACATACCCCAGAAGTTAACAAGGCCAACAGCCATCATAGAGATAAAACAGTGTCATTTGCTAGGCTGCCGCCGTAACCGATATATAAAACACTTCTTTTTCAGGTCCATAGCTTGACAGAATGTATTGCTGTAGCAGTACTACACACCCACTGTTCATCACCCCTTCTCCTGGTTTCTCGCACCATGCGCAGAGATACTGAGAGGCTCAGCTCATGTCTTCTCTATGTCAAGGGCTAAGGCTCACCCTAAACCCCCCACAGCAATGTTTCAGCAAGGAGCCCGAAGGGCGTTATTGTCTGTGGACGCCAGAACCACACCCCACCCTCCTCTACCCTCCCCAGCCCCCAGTTACAACTGTTGCCCTCTGTTCCCTCTGTCCATCCCATGGACCCGGCCTGATCTGCGAGCGGGGGCTGATTGTACTTTGAAGTCTTAAGCGCCAGACTTTAGGTTAATCGCCTGTCTCCTGATCCCCGGGCTTAGCCGCTCCTCTCTGCCTCGTCTGCCTTTCAGTGTGTGGCTCTCTCTCCGAGTCCGGAAAAAAACCCTGGTTAAAAATAACACAGAAGCATCACACTGCAGCCGACCAGCCGTTCCGCTCCAAAGGTTGACAAGAAGGGTCCAGAGTGATATGGACCTTCGTCCGCCCGCCGCTCACGCACAATCCAAATCAAATGATGAAATTAAAAAAGAATGCGTGCCTGGAGCGAGCGCTGTGGCACGCACTCTGGGCCGCTAGCCTGATGTAACAATTGTCATTTTTCTGGAAATAAATGGTTTGTGGCTGTAAGGATGAACCCTGGTGGTCTTCTCAACCCCTTCCTGTGACAGTAATGCTAATCCACTCATTCTCCCTCCATTTCACTGCCTATCACACTAAGAAAGCTGAATTCAGACATGCTAGTGATATGAAGGGAGTGTGTGACTTTTCTTTCTTTCTGATGCTATAGCCAAACACAATAGGGTGGAGCTGATATCTAAACAGAAAGATACAGTATTTGAGGGGAGGACTTAAAGTGGAACTCACAGTGTTTTAACTACTTTAAAGACATGAAACAAACAGACAAACATAATATTAGTCAAAAATATCTAATTCCCAGTTTATGCTTCAAAACCAACTATATAAGAGGTTGAGAGAATAGATGGGTGCAGTTTAATGCATGATTCATATAATTCACCAATACATTTCTTGGTAGTCCAAAAAATATTGCTATCAGGTTGTAAATCACAACATTGTTTGCTGCCTTCCCGCATTTGGAATTCACTGTTTCAGTTTCAATGAGTCAATATTTTGAACAATACAGATGACTGTAACTAAGTCTGGGAATGTCAATAAAATCAAACTAGCAAAGGCAATGATCACAAGTCAGTCATAACGTAGCTAATAGGCTAGCGCACATGTGTCAAGGCCCGCGGGCCAAATAGGATACACAAGGGAGTACAAATCAGTCCACAGTTGAGTCATCAACTAATTACAGCCTGATGCGTTCGCATCGGTGAATTCAACTTCAATTGCGCTGCTTTTGTGTGTCCCGTTTACAGTGAGCAGCAGAGGGAAAGTGTGCAGACACATGCCACAGCACTGGCAGTGCCCCTGTGACAACAATTTTGGACCCCCTTGTGGCCCCCCCTAAATGTGGAGTATGAAATAATTTTTGCATAACTAATTTTTGCTATCATTCTTTTTTTACATCTGTTATTAGACAGTGGCAACGTGGAACACTAATTAAACCCACACATTTACTAGAGGGACATGGTCTTTTGCCTACTAATGCCTGCAATGAAGTGAAGAAAACGATATGACAACAATAACGTCTAATGTAACTGGCCCCTCTAACAGTACAACTGACCCCAGCCTGGCCCCCTCCAGTTGAAAGGGTCTAGAACCTCCACTGTGCCACAGTCCTAGCTAGGCTAATAAACATGTTGCAGTCAGGTTTCGGTTTTTAAAGCTTGACAATGAATAACCAAAAAAACAAAACACCATGCCAAGGGGAACCATGTAAGCATATTACAGCAACATTTGAGCAGTAGCCTAGGCTGGCTACTCAACTACATTGCATTTTGAGTGTAACATACAGCAATTCAGCAATCAACCACAATGGTGATCCATGCAGTGCAAAATCTTTTCATGTTTAAATGTTACAACAACCTACAGCTCCGTTTTGTTGTTTGGAGTTATTGAACACTTTTTGATTAGGGTCGCAGGTGATTATTCACATCTGCAAGCATAGCAGAAAAGACTGGACAAATATTATGTATCTCTTTTGTTTTAAAATGTTAAAATGCTATACACAGCATCCTATGTAGATGAGTGGACATTATAAAGGGCCATATCTTCTCAAGTAAAACAATATGATATGGCCCGTGCGCTGATTGAGTTTGACTTCCCTGGGCTAGCGTATCTATTTATTTCTGCTAGCTATTTTAGCAAGATAAAAACATGGAGACTAACGTTAACTAGCTAGCTAGCCACTGGGAGGTGTGGGTGAGTGACCGACTTTTCCCCCTCATATAGTTTTCGGTGGCTACAACTAACGAAATGTTAATCGCTTTGATAGCTAGCTAGCTATGCTGAACATTCAGTTGTCAATACTTGGGTTGGGACATGCATTGGCAAAAAGCTGCAGGAAGAGGAGCAGGCCAGTAATCCCTATCCTTTATCAGTGCAATTTTGATGTCCAACTAGCAGAAAAAGTTTGAGGGTTTATCTAATGTTCCCTCATCAGATTTTTATCTCATCTCACTCTGGTTAGCATTAGTTATCGATATTGTTGTTGTTGATGTGCATAAGCAACTGAGGGAGAGATAGCAATACCTTTTCATCGTTGTTTGATCTATAGGACTGTGAAGTTCGCAAATGTATTTGCAGAAATCCATTCAAGTGTATTTTGTGGCTTTTGGTGAATGTGTTCCAATGATCTAAAGTCATGCTGTTGCTACTGCCTGTAAACACACAGTTCAGTTCAAAGTGAATGATGGCAGGCCCGTGTGGCAAGTGGCTTATTTTCATATAGGCCTACTGTAGCTCTGATTGGCTATGGCGCTCCGGTCCTGAACAAGACAGATGTTTTTTTTTTGGGGGTCGCTCTCCCACTCTATATTGCTATAGTATTTTTACAAATGCCTCACTATACTTCATTCCCAAACATTCTATGAATTTATGAAACTGCGAAAATGACCATATCTAAGTGCTCGCTTGTCAGAAAATGGAAAAAAAAGTGTCATATTCTTCCTGGCGGTATATAGTAACTGCCCCTGAACAAGGCAGTTAATCCACTGTTCCCCGGTAGGCCGTCATTGTAATTTGTTCTTAACTGACTTGCCTAGTTATATATTGATTAAATAAAAAATATGAACATGTTGCCATAATGCTATCAGTTCCACTTTAACTGTATTAAGAAAGCAGTGCATTCGATATGGATTGTGATCTAAAGTAGGATCTTAAATGACTTGGGTCAGTATATTCACATTTACTATAATGTATAGTACATGAACATATGCACGTGTGTTGCAAACACACACAAGCACACACGCACATATACACATACACACCAACTTTGCTCAGAGTCGTGGCTGGCTCTGATCCCAAACCTGGGTCCTAGATCATGCCTGCCATCTAACAAGTGCTGATGAGGCCCAAAATAGCCTGTCCTTGTGGGGCTGAGGTGGGGCCACGTCCGTCCGAGGAGCCTCAGTGTGCTGCTGAGCCGGGCCGACGGGCCGCTCTGCCAGGACGTGTTCACTCACAGACCCTAACACACTGTGACAACACGGAGCGGTGAAGAGAGAGAGAGAGAGAGAGCACTGAGAGGAAGACCTTCTCCTTCCCGCTCCAATGGAAATAGGGCTGATGCTGTGTTCAGGCTTTTAAGCTTGGAAGTACCATTCAACCTTAAGTAATACAACACCACTGTCCACTTAGCCCCCTCAAGGCTTTCATTAACAGAAGAATCCTGAGCTGCGCCACAGCTGATAGAGAACTTTAAGTCACTAGGGAATGGCAGTGTGTTTTGAGATTGGCTAGTGTTTGACATGGGCTTCCCAGCCTACCAGAGGAGGCGATGGATGACATGCTCAGAAATGTTGGCGACCACAATCTTTTCGGATTGTTTTGACAGACATCCCTTGTCACAGTGGATTACAATAACTCAGAACATTGGTGTGCCACTGGGTAGGAATTTTTCTCATGCATATTTAATAAAAGGGGACTAGTAATGAATTGTTCTAGTATCCATGGCAACTGCTGACCTCCATCCTCTTGGTCCCATTCCCGGTCCAAGCCTTGCAGACAGATATAGTACATTACATGTATTTTTATTGTTTAGAATTTAAAATACAAAATATACACATACAAACAGCATACAGACGCACGCAAACATCAACTACATCACACCTGTCCAGACCCACCTACTCACACCCCTATCCCCAGTGCACGCATCACTCTCCGCCACATGGCCTCAAACTGCACCCTTTTGTTTCTCTCCATCGCCCACACACTTAGTTAATAACATTTAGTTAATGAATAAAACATTTGAACTTTCCATTCTGTTAGCGATAGAGGATTGGTTGATTTCCAGTTTTTAAGTATATGTTTTGGCTACACATTTCAAAAACTGGACATATCACATACTAGTTTTGCTTCCACAAAAGCCTGATCTAAACCGGATCTAAGATTCCTCTCCACACATACTTTAAAGCAGCAAATGGAGGAACCTGTAATTCATAAACATGAAACACTCTCCTTCAAATGACCTTTCCCTCCCAAATACACACACGCATGGAAGCAGGCTCACACACACATCCATACACACAGTGGCAAATTTGTCCTTCCTTCCTAAGAGATTTAACCCAACATTAGCGGTTGCATATCCTTGTCAGACAACAAATATATTGTTGTGCCTCTCTCTACCGGCTTTCCTACAAATGGGATCGATACTTGCCGGAGGAAGTGACCTTTTCCTGAGCCAGCTGATGAATCTGAAGGTTAAAAATGGCATAAAATATTTTCTGCTTGCCATCGGTCCTCCTGAGACAAGGCTGGAGAGGCAGAGGGGGGCGGTTGGGGTGGAGGATTGGTGGAGAGGTTGCATTGCTCTGTTTTTTTTTTTTCATACGTTACAGCGATTTTCCTGATGTCGCTTTTAATTTAGGAGACGAACGGCCCACTCTGCTTGCGCAGGCACGGCTGTATGGATTAGCCGCCGCTGTGTGCTGTTCCAATGAGTACAGTTATTAGATTCAGGATGCTGGTTAATGAAATAGACTGGGCTTGGTGTTGTTGCAGAGGGAAGGGTGGGCTGAAACGGCGCAGCCACTTAAAGCAATCACTTATGTCTTTACAATGGAGGAGAACCTCTGCGTTACTACAGGGTGAGGGATCATTTTAAGAGTTGAGGTTTACGGTTCTTTAAAGAGAATAGAACAAAGACAGATCGTTTACTGCATAGGATCCTGATGGTCGCTTACATGTTGATTTCCTGAACCGTTAAAAATATAAACAATATTGTTTCTGTGACCGACCAGAATAAAATCCACATTTCAATTTGAAACGAAGTCACCGAAGCACAATTCCTTGTAATTGACCACAAAACCTCAGTCATATCAGATGATCATCACAGAAACCAGAGAATATTTTACATTATTCAGGAGTTGCTAGGGTCATGCGGTGAGGGAGGGCTCATGTTGTATGGGAAGCGATTGTTTATACTGTGCAGAGTCACTCAACTATGAAACTATTTCTGTACCACAACAAATAGCCCTCTACAGGCAATGACACATGGTGTGCTAGCCACAACTACAATGCATTTTAGTGTCTGATGGTGGAGCATGACACATTTTGGGAGAAATTCCAAATCCATATCCCACATTTCCACTTTTCCACTAACTCACACCTAACTCGAAGTTAACCTGACTCCTGATTTCCTTTGCGTTAATGGGCTACTTCCTGTGTGGACAGGGCAATAACAGGAAGTAGGAAGCAGGTGTTCCAGCATGGGGTGAAAGGTCACAGGAAACTGCGGTTGGCCAGAGGAAATCACTGGAGGGAGGATTCTGAAAACATTTGAGACCAAAGGCAGCAGGGCACAGCGCAAAGTTGACACAACTCACTGTCATCATGTTATTTTAGACATCACAGTCTCACCATGGTGGGCTGTTGTTGCCTTGAACTGCCAGATCAGATCAAAGTTAGCTAGCGCAACAATGCTATTTAGCATTTCGGCTAAATTAGTCATGTATTAGTCTAGGTATCCATTTGAATATTGAACGTCGCTCCATGTTAAGTGAGATTCAGTGTCGGTGGGTGTGAATGGTTTTTGTACCTGCCTGTCTGTCTGTCCTGAGTAATTTTATTGAGTTAGGCATTAGCTTTTATTTTTTGTAAGCTGCCTGTGCGCCTGCCGGTCCCGTCTCCATTTGGCTAGTGGAGATTAGCGGCTGTAGCTCACAGAGAGCCAGGCTGGCAGCTGTTGCTTAACATGACTTTACATCTTATCTTACATCTCTCACTCCCTCTGCTCCCTAGGGCGACCAACAATGAGACACATGCCACGACAGCCGTGCTCGTGACAACAACCACGCTAAAACAATAACCACACACACACAACCAAAGTAAGCCCTCAAAGCGCATGCGTTGTGCCTTTGGGTTGAGTATGGAAGTCAACTCATCAAATGAAACCAGACTATTGGAGTTTGGAGAAGAGCTTACATTACTAATAGTCCAGCAATCAACAGGCTACACTCTGTCTGTGTGTGACTCAAACACAGAATCATTCGATACAGCACTCTCAAACTCATTATTATTAATAGTAAAAGAGAGGCACGGGAATTATTTCTGTCTAAAATAACTGCCCTTTATCTGATGCCATAGGAGCTGTTCTTTTTCCAGCCCTGCCATCAATCCATCGTTGGATTGATCCAAGTTCACTCCAAGTTCACTCAAAAGCTTAAACGGAAAGATTCACCCATTTTGAATGTTATTTTGATGTTCTATCAATTCCCGGGGTCATTTCATGTTTTCATGTGCATCTGAGCTAATTGCCGCTCAAGCAGGCAGAAATACAGCTGGTGTGACGAATTTTGCGTCGAGATGCACAAAAAACGTATAACATTCAAAATTAAGAGAATCTTTCCTTTAAATACTGGTTTGTGTATCCGAGTGCATTAGTTTCGTATGTACTGTATGTGTGTGTTCCTAGGAAACAGTGTGTGTGTGTGTGTGTGTGTGTGCGTGTGCGTGCATGTGTGCCTGTATAGTGTGTATGTAAGTGTATGTTATGCATAAATTCCTGACTATATCAGTAAAGCAAAGTGTCCACACAGAAGTAACTTTTTCCCAGTAGACTATTCTTTGCCCAGCTGAGAGGTGTGTAACTCGTCTGATAACTCCTACAATTACACGCATTAATAATCAGGCTGGCCGCGGGGCAGGAGAAGGAGCAGGAGCCGCCATCGGCAGGCCCTCGTGTTGTGTTACACAAATTTAGGTTATGGCCTCCCATCACTGAGTCTGCTCAGTAAGCACAGAAGGGACAACGCCATGAGGGATTAGCATGGCTGAAAACACAGCACAGATACCAGAAAATAACTCAAGTTCTGAATTATGAATGCCCAACATGTGCTCTTTGTCCTAAAGGGTAATTGAATTAACGGGACGATAAATAGATGAGCAGGGTCAATGTTGCAGATGAAAACAATGCCGGTCCTCCCCGAATGATCAATGGAGTGCAATCATCAAGTGGCCAGAAGTGATAATCACTTAAAGAGATTGGGAGGGGGAATCAATGGCTTGCCTAATTGAGCCTGTTCTGTGTTGGTATGAACTGGTGGACTCTGAAAGGCCAAACAACAGAGTTCTATATGAAAAAATACAGTGGCAATTCTTCTTGTAATTTTCATTCGATGGTTCCGCTATGGTTGATTTTCAAGGAAGTGGAAGGTGGACAGGGTGATGGAAAGAGCAAATCATCTGGATCGAAAGCCGCAGCACAAATGAGCTGAAAGTCTCAGCCCTGATGTGGGACTATGTGGATTTTGGAGGATGGCCTTTGCCACTTCTAGCACCTCATCGATGTGTTTTAGCTGGACGACACTTATGAGCCACACTTCCTCTGCGGTGCTGGGGGAGCTTCCTTCCAGACCCTGGCCTGTGTGATAGCTAGTGACAGGTTGAGGGTAGTGAGGCTAGCGACCCGTGGTTAATGTCACATGTGTGGCTTTAAGGGGGCCTATCTGGAATAGCAATAAACCCCACACCCCAGCCTCCGTGTCTTGTCTGAGTGGATTATATCACAGCCGGAGGATGTCTCTTTCTGTCTGTTAACATGGAATCTGGGAACACTCCCTCCCTGCATCGAGCCTCATGCAGACACGTAATCAGAGCTTGGCCACAAACTCACACTGAAAAGATTTATTAGATTGGGCCTTCTTCGAAAGACGAATAATAACGACTTCCACCCCTTGTCGTGAGACAACACACAGTCAATGGAGTGAGGCTATATAGAAACTAATGACTGGGATTAGAATCATCCATTTTGGTCTGACTAGCTCAGGGGTCAACATTTTGGCTCAGCTACCGCACTGACGTTCCTCCATAATGGTTCAGTCCAGGATTGTCCGTTTGCTAAGTCATATTGATACCTACCTACCCAACACACACCTACAACCACACACACGTGCACACGCACACAGACACTTTCATTGCCTCAGTTGGGATAAAATAGGTACAGAAACACATGGAAAAATCCCTTTTACATTCACTATACACTCTCAGGTTGAACTCTTGTTTGTCCAGGGAGAGAATGTTGTCTTGGTCTCAACTAGAGTGTCTTGAGAGAAAAAAGGCAGGGGTTGGGATCATGGTAATGGGCTTCACCTGTTTGATGCGGTCAGGGTTGACGGTGGTCTGTGGCTGCAGTACGCTGACCGGTTCTGATTTCTGGGTGCTCTGCGGCATCTCCCGCACCTTCTCAGCGATGAAGTTATGGACTCCATTCAGAGCCTCTACTGTGCCCTGGATCAGACACACCCGCTCTGTCGTGCCTGGAGAACAGACGGAAACACATACAGAACATGACTTACTAACTTAAAGATTTTGGCTTCTATAAGGAGCATTGGTTGTTGACAAATACATATAGAACATATGCAATATTAATTACTGGTAATGTACTCTCATTACCAATCAAGCATCTTGAGAAAATGTCATTTTGTGGGTATGTGTAGGCCTAATCAAACATAAAAAAACAGAATGTAATCAGTATGTGTATTTCTTTAATGTCCAGTGACTCCCTCTTTTTTCACATTTGGTCTTTCCCAAGATGGCGGCCAACATAGGAATTGTGTAATAATATTTGCCACGTCATAAAAGACAATCCTGTAATTTCTAACTACAGTCTTGTCTAATGGGTTCCCCAGAGCAGACACTCCCTACAGTATATATGCAATGACCCAATATCGTTTTTTTCTATTTCAGTTTCCTGACTTCACATCTCCCATCTGTGAAAGTAATATCAGTAATGCCTTATCAAAATCCATAAGTAAAGTCATACAGCGTCAGCAGGATGAATACAGCCTGGTCACAGATCTGTTTTGTACTGTTTTGCCAACTCCTATTGTCATTGTCATACCAAAAGTATCATATAGGAGTTGTGTATATATCACAAACAGATCTGGGACCAGGCTAGCATGAAAATACTAAATTTACTAGATGCATGCCTAAATGAAGTCCATGACTATTATACTACGGTGTATCAGGTCATTTGAAATGTACACAGTGATGTTATACCTAATGAAGCTTGTTAGGCAGCATGAATACTACTGAGTAATTAACATCACCCAAGGTCAAAGTGGCTTACAGTAATACAGCAGATTAAGGATCTATGTCATGCTATATGCACTAGTCCTATATATATGTATATATACAGTGGCTTGCGAAAGTATTCACCCCCCTTGGCATTTTTCCTATTTTGTAGCCTTACAACCTGGAATTAAAATTGATTTTTTGGGGGTTGTATCCTTTGATTTACACAACATGCCTACCACTTTGAAAATTCTAAATATTTTGTATTGTGAAACAAACAAGAAATAAGACAAAAAAACTAAACTTGAGCGTGCATAACTATTCACCCCCCCGCCAAAGTCAATACTTTGTAGAGCCACCTTTTGCAGCAATTATAGTTGCAAGTCTCTTGGGGTATGTCTCTATAAGCTTGGCACAGCTAGCCACTGGAATTTTTGCCCATTCTTCAAGGCAAAACTGCTCCAGCTCCTTCAACTTGGATGGGTTCTGCTGGTGTACAGCAATCTTTAAGTCATACTACAGATTCTCAATTGGATTGTGTGCTGGGCTTTGATGAGGCCATTCCAAGACATTTAAATGTTCCCCTTAAACCACTCGAGTGTTACTTTAGCAGTATGCTTAGGGTCATTGTTCTGCTGGAAGGTAAACCTCCGTTCCAGTCTCAAATCTCTGGAAGACTGCAACAGGTTTCCCGCAAGAATACCCCTTTATTTAGCGCCATCCATCATTCCTTCAATTCTGACCAATTTCCCAGTCCCTGCCGATGAAAAACATCCCCACAGGATGGTGTTCTCAGGGTGATGAGAGGTGTTGGGTTTGCGCCAGACATAGCGTTTTCCTTGATGTCCAAAAAGCTAAATTTTAGTCTCATCTGTCCAGAATACCTTCTTCCATATTTTTGGGTAGTCTCCCACATGACTTTTGTCGAACACCAAATGTGTTTGCTTATTTTTTTCTTTAAGCAATGGCTTTTTTTTTCTGGCCACTCTTCCGTAAAGCCCAGCTCTGTGGAGTGTACGGCTTAAAGTGGTCCTATGGACAGATACTCCAATCTCCGCTGTGGAGCTTTGCAGCTCCTTCAGGGTTATCTTTGGTCTCTTTGTTGCCTCTCTGATTAATGCCCTCCTTGCCTGGTCCCTGAGTTTTGGTGGGCGGCCCTCTCTTGGCAGGTTTGTTGTGGTGCCATATTCTTTCCATTTTGAATCATGGATTTTATGGTGCTCTGTGGGATGTTCAAAGTTTCTAATATTTTTTTATAACCCAACCCTTATCTGTACTTCTCCACAACTTTGTCCCTGACCTGTTTGGAGATCTCCTTGGTCTTCATGGTGCCGCTTGCTTGGTGGTGCCCCTTGCTTAGTGGTGTTGCAGACTCTGGGGCCTTTCAGAACATGTGTATATATACTGAGATCATGTGACACTTAGATTGCACACAGGTGGACTTTATTTAACTATTTATGTGACTTCTGAAGGTAATTGGTTGCACCAGATCTTATTTAGGGGCTTCATAGCAAAGGGGGTGAATACATATATACACACCACTTTTCCGTTTTTTTTTATTAAATACTTTTTTGAAACAAGTAATTTTTTTAATTTCACTTCACCAATTTTGACTATTTTGTGTATGTCCATTACATGAAATCCAAATAAAAATCTATTTAAATTACAGGTTGTAATGCAACAAAATAGGAAAAAACGCCAAGGGGGGATGAATACTTTTGCAAGGCACTGTACTAGGAACCCATCTGCTACATTCATTATCAACCATTTGGCTTCACTATTGCATGTCTACAACCATTGCCACATCTGTTCAGTGTTACACTGTACTGCGATTCCTTGACAGGATGAAGTTGTGAACGCAGCTGAAACAACAGCCACACGGCTTTGTAGTGTCTTGTTATTCAGAAAATGGGCTACAGTACAGTACATAATGACTAGTGTTGGACATTGCAACTAATTCAATAGCAACACGAGTCATTGACTGGTCTGACATTGGAGTGTCCCTCAGGAGGGGAATTGGACAATAAAAGGGTTAATTTACAATGTCGACCTGTACTAAACAGTAAGCACTTCATTTTTAGGTCCAGATTCTATCAGCCTTGCTACAGACCTTGGTTTAATTATCTTCCTCTACTGCCATTATCAGTTGCATTGGCGCCATGCATCCAAGACCAACACAACTTCTCTCTGTGTAAATATATCGTCACCATTCTCTCAGAACACGAGTGTGTTTAGACCATGGAAGGAAAACAACCTGCCTAAAAGCCCTCATAATGTGGCAGAAACTAGGCCAGTCCCAAACTGAGCCGTCTCCCTCTCTCTTGGCAGGTTTGTTGTGGTGCCATATTCTTTCCATTTTGAATCATGGATTTTATGGTGCTCTGTGGGATGTTCAAAGTTTCTGATATTTTTTTATAACCCAACCCTGATCTGTACTTCTCCACAACTTTGTCCCTGACCTGTTTGGAGAGCTCCTTGGTCTTCATGGTGCCGCTTGCTTGGTGGTGCCCCTTGCTTGGTGGTGTTGCAGACTCTGGGGCCTTTCAGAACATGTGTATATATACTGAGATCATGTGACACTTTGATTGCACACAGGTGGACTATTTATGTGACTTCTGAAGGTAATTGGTTGCACCAGATCTTATTTAGGGGCTTCATAGCAAAGGGGGTGAATATATATACACGCACCACTTTTCCGTTTTTTTATTTTTATTAATGACTTTTTTCTCCCCCTCTCCCTGTCTCCCTCCCTCTCTCTTCTGTTATGGCAGGACTGAAATGTGTCCTTATCACCTCTGACCAGTTGCAGCATCCTGCTTCCTCCTTTCCCTCCATTGTTTTCTTGGGCCAATTGGATTGAGTTTTTTATGTTATTTGACCTTTACTTTACTAGGCAAGTCAGTTAAGAACAAATTCGTATTTTCTAACCACTAGGCTACCCTGCCGCAGTACCAGTTGTGGGGAGCTATTAATACAGATAAATTGAGGAATCTCAGACTGTGGGTTGGGGTAAAAAGCCTCTGTGAGTTCCTGACAGCTGGTATCCCATGGGTAATCTGGGCCCGACCAATCAGCCAGTGGATTATTAGGGCAGAGATGGCCATTGTCTTGGCATGTTAAAGTGGGTAAGAGGGGTGGGGAGGGGCGGGAGGGAGGGGAGGGAGGGAGGGAGGGAGGGAGGGGAGACTGGTTATACTGCAGCAAAGGCCATCCTATCAAATCCTATACAATTTTACCCTTTTTTTCAACTGTTGTCCTGTATTTTCAATTGTATAGGTCATTTCTATAGATAGACTGTCTGTCTAAGGGCTGATATTCAGCAGCACAGTTGAACCCTACTAGTTAAATGAAGGTCTAGGAAAGGGATGGCTATTAATGTAGCTAAAGGGGAAAAGTGTGTGTGTGTGTGTGTGTGTGTGTGTGTGTGTGTGTGTGTGTGTGTGTGTGTGTGTGTGTGTGTGTGTGTGTGTGTGTGTGTGTGTGTGTGTGTGTGTGTGTGTGTGTGTGTGTGTGTGTGTGGGTGGGTGGGTGGGAGGGGGTGAGGTTACATGGGGTAACCCTGCAGGGGAAGTGTCACTGTTTGACAAAGCTTTTCTCTGCTATGTTGACATCTCCCACAGTGCTCACAGAGCATGCCCAGTTGGCAGTCCCATCCCAACTAATCGTGTTGGTCTGACTAGCCTCCACCTGGTTACTGCTATAGTTACAGTTACTAAGGCAGTGAAACCCCTTGTTTCCTCCCAATCAAAAGCACACAAGACTGCTTAAAAGTATTTAGTACTTTCTTATTTACAATTTCTACGGATGAAGGATTTCCTGCTGCAATAATCTGAACCTGAAATGAATGTGGTCCTCCAATGTGGTCAGATGAACCAAGTTTTGGAGCCTTTGGCCTGACACAAGTCATTGAGAAGCACTTCATGTAGTAGATGGATGGCCTGGCTGGGAGAATTCAGCTCAGCAACAACTGAGAGCGATGGGCCATTTCAAGAGCAGTTGTTTTTATGGAATCATTAATTGTGTGACTCATTCATTCCCTGCACGAACGGTCAGAGAGGGGAGCAGAGGGGCTGCTGAGAGATGATGTGTGCCCTGGCCTCCCTTGCCCCTGAGAGCATGACAAACCTCACATGCAGCAGCAGCAGAGGGGGCAACCCTCCGCCTAAATGTCCTCTTACACAGCTCTTAAATACACACTTCTCCTGGCTAATTCTGGTGGACATTAAATGACAGAGCCCATCTCTGGATCACCAGGAAGTACTTGAAGATGTATTTAATTCTACCTCTTTCACTGAAATCATCCCAGTTTAATCCCTTATTCCAATTCTGAGACTTCTTGAAAACAATCCAGTATTCTATCATGGCTGGATTCACACTGGGATAACCTTAGAGAGGAAAAGCCTGATAAATACCAATCTTAAACATTGAGATATGGCGGGTAGGTTTAATGTAAGCTCATTAAAGGGAGCTCCATAGGCCCTGGCTAATCCCGCCAAACTGTGTACCTTTGATCTAATAGAAGGATTATCTGCCTATTGTATGTGAGACTTTCATCCATTTTGTTTCAATGGGTTAAATATCACCAAATAGAGGAAATGTGACGAGGCAGAATCACTCAGCCATGTCACATACGCTGTGTTTATTGTAGGCTGCCTGTGTAAAAAAATATAATAATTTCCTGTGCCTGTGTAAAAAAATATATAATAATTCCCCTGCCTGTGTAAAAAAATATCATAATTCCCCTGCCTGTGTAAAAAAATATCATAATTCCCCTGCCTGTGTAAAAAAATATCAGAATTCCCCTGCCTGTGTAAAAAAATATCAGAATTCCCCTGCCTGTGTAAAAAATATCTGAATTCCCCTGCCTGTGTAAACGCAGAACAAAAACTAATCCAGATTTTTTTTAAAGCTCTCAGACACTCAGTGTGTGGTTCTCATGGGTAAACAGAATGCATACTCTCCAGTATCCTTATGGTCAGATGATGGTGTTAAACTATTTCTAGATTCCAGGTTAACACTGAGTCACACCACAAAGGTTGAATAGATCAAAAGGGAAGAACTCACTGTCATTTATAAAGTGCTGACCACAAACTGATACCAGCCTAGCAGAGAGAGATTGATTGATTCATTGATTGACAGGGCACTGGACCCATAGAAACGGCTTAATGACCCGGCCCAGCTTCAGGGACAGTAGTAGGCAGCGCTATCTGTCTCAGCAGACAGGGGGACACTGTAGCAGAAGACTCTGCCTGCCTGTTCTGACTAGGTTTTGGAACATGAACTCTAACCCGTGGAAGGGGTTACAGATGTTTCCTGGCTTGATGACCATCGGAGAGAGAGAGGGAGAGAGAGAGAGAGAGAGAGAGAGAGAGAGAGAGAGAGAGAGAGAGAGAGAGAGAGAGAGAGAGAGAGAGAGAGAGAGAGAGAGAGAGAGAGAGAGAGAGAAAAAGAGTGTGTGAGAAAGAGTCAACGAGGACAACTGAGAGACAGGGGAGAATATAAAAACAGGCTTCACCCTTCCTCTGACTCGTATTTTCCTGTCCACCCATCGCGGCTCACTTGATTGCACTTTTGAAACAGATGGGTCCCCTGAGTGTCGGGGGCTCATTGTCTAGCCCTACACACAAAGCAGGAGAGAGGTGCTGGGAGACAGGGGACTCCAGGGATGCAATGTGTTTATGTGTGTTTTGTTGGAGAGAAGGGGGTTGGTTCAGTCCAGACCCATGTCTATTCCTCCTAGTCACCTAGGCAACCGGCAGGCCCCCCGAAAATATTACGGGGCAGCTGTTGCCTGTTGGGTGACGTAATGTGCTATTATTTAAAAAGGAGAGGTTGCATGTGAGGCGACTACACTGGATGTGGACGTTGCATGTGCTTATGCAATCATGAACAGTAAGGGAGGAGGGGGTGGGGGTCAAGGAAACTTGGCAAATGGTTGCCGTCCAAAATCACTTTATGTCTTTTGAATGTGCTCATTTCAGTCATGTTCCAGGGTGCCTGTGGATGAGATGAGTGGTCACAGAGAGAGCGAGAGAGAGAGAGAGAGAGAGAGAGAGAGAGAGAGAGAGAGAGAGAGAGAGAGAGAGAGAGAGAGAGAGAGAACGCTCTGCAGCCACTGAGTCTGAGGGCCAGGTTGGGCCGGAGTACAGCCAAGGAACGCATTTAGGTCATTTAGGAAACCATATTAAAACTGAGTGTTGGTGTGGACGACGGGCCTGCAGCTTTCTAGAGGAATAAGTACCTGTAACAGCAAATCAGCAAACATAATTCACAGCCTCCTTCTCCTCAGCTTTGCAATGATTGAGTGCACCAGAGGAAGAATAAGACAATCTCAAAAGAATAACAAAAGGACTTGGGAGAAACAGTAAATTCCTCTATGGTGATGTCACTCTTTTGAGTGAGTCCTGGGCCTTCTCTCCCTGTCCACCCAGCCACCCCCCACTTTTCCTCAGTTCGACTTCAGCCAGCAAGAATGGCGTTGTCATGGTTATGGGGCCCATGCCGTGCAAACAGCTGAAAAGATGCCATGTCTGCTCTCTCCTCTGGTCTGCGCTTCATCTCTTCTCACACTCTGTCCCTCACCCCCCTAAGGCCCTCTTTCACACCTCTCTGAAACCTTCCAGCTAGTAGACAGTACACAGGAGAGGGAGAGGGGGGACAGAGGGGGGAAAGATAGACAGAGGGGGAGTTATAGAGAGAGAGAGAGAGAGAGAGAGAGAGAGAGAGAGAGAGAGAGAGAGAGAGAGAGAGAGAGAGAGAGTTAAAAAGAGAGAAAGAGAGAGTTAAAAAGAGAGAGAGAGAGAACGAGAGAGAGAGAGAGAGAGAGAGAGAGAGAGAGAGAGAGAGAGAGAGAGAGAGAGAGTAGTGGAAAAGGAGGCATTCTGCCAGGTTGCTGTAAGGACTCTTGGAAATTGTAATTTCTATGGACAGTTGTCACACTTTCTTCCAATTCAATTTCACAAGGGTCTAACTGATTGTTAACACGGCCATAGAGCCAGAGTAGGGAGAGTTGTCAAACCAGCCTTGTTTGGCCGTGAACCAGGCTGCGTTAGCGAGGAGCAATGTGTTTACTATGGAGATGATTTCAAGTGACTGATACTACTAACATCCTAAAACATCTGACCCACAACACAAAGACACAAGGACAAGCGCACACACACACACACAGAAAACTCACACGTCCAAAAGCATACTCACAGAGGCCTATATATACAGCTATAATCTTCAAACATTCACTCTGCTTAATGCACACATACCAGGCACACAGACCAAGAAAATAATCCCACACCACATACACTGACACACACATCTACCTAGAAAAGATGCTCCCTTCCAGCTAAACCGTGCACATTGGAAACACACCCAGAATCACAGTTACATATACACATTTTAGCAGCTCATTTGTGGTCTCAGGGCTTGTGTGGTAACTGGACCTCGTGTGAATTCTTGGCCAGCCCAGATGAGTCTAACGGTGACTGATTGCCATCCGCATTGGGCTCAGATGGAAGGAGGAGGAGATGAGAGGAGGAGGAGGAGGAGGGAGGGAGGAGATGAGAGGAGGAGGAGGAGGGGCTGGAGCACTCTGAAACCCTGTCTCATCAACCCCTGGGCCGGGCCGTACTGCACATACGGCCTAATTATGATACACCCACACTCCCCTTCACACACACACACTATGAATAACGAGGCAGCTACTCTTGGCTAGTGGGTGATGGAGAAGAGCAAGAGGGTAGGAGGGAGAGAGCGAGGGAGGAAGGAATGAGGTTAGGGGGTAGAGGAGAAGAGAGGCTCTTGGCTGCCCTCCCTCGCTGAACATCACCCCTCCCCAGCCCTCCCGCTCCTCAACCTCTCACCACAGCTAGGTTTTTACATTTTTACATTATTTTATGTAATCTTTATTTAACTAGGCAAGTCAGCTAAGAACAAATTCTTATTTACAATGAGGGCCTACACCGGCCAGATCCGGATGACGCTGGGCCAATTGTGCGCCGCCCTGTGGGACTCCCAATCACGGGCCGGTTGTGACACAGCCTGGATACAGAGGGGTCCCTCAGATCTCCTCCACCATAGATCACACTTGAGAGGTGTATGGGGGCCCTGCTGTACTGCCACATCAGCTGAACCACTGTGCTGAGTACAGTGCTGAATCTTGACAACCACAACAGGAGGATAGATGACAAAGTGTCTGTCCTGCTTTTCCACTTGGATTCTATTTTGTTGAATTGACTATTTGACTCCCACCCGAGCTATCCTTCTAGTGCCCTGTGTGTGTGTGTATGTATGTGTGTGTGTGTGTGTGTGTGTGTGTGTGTGTGTGTGTGTGTGTGTGTGTGTGTGTGTGTGTGTGTGTGTGTGTGTGTGTGTGTGTGTGTGTGTGTGTGTGTGTGTGTGTGTGTGTGAGTGAGAGAGAGGAGGACAGGAATGGAGGTCTGAGTTTAGACTGGCAGCAGTGGCCCGGGGCTTTAAGGAGCATTAAGGCTGGCTGTGACCTTCCCTGCAGTGGGCCCGGGCTCCAGGGTCAACCAGACCATGGTGGCTCCTGTCGATGGAAAGAGACGGGGGCCTGGTGAAGCCTTCACTCTGGGGATGGGGTGGAGGCAGCTGAAGGCGGTGGATAAGGGGCCTAAGCCTCTAACCCTCCCACCCCAAACGCTCCCTGTCCTCAACTCTTTTGAGCACCCATTAAGAACATCTCCCCTTGGCGGTGTTGGGTATCGCCCAACTGCCCGGCGGAGGCCTGGTTACTGCACACCTGTCCCCGCTCGCCCCGCGTCCATCAAAGTTGTCTAAACATCCCCCTGGTCTGGTCTGGAGGGTGGCCAGACTGTGTCAGCTGGCATCAACAACCCCACCCTGCCCCCACCCAATCTCTACACCCTAAACCCCCCCCAAAATCCATCTCTGTACCCTTTGTCCCTCTGACCGTCTCCTATCCGTGTGTCAGCTGCCTCCCTCCCTACCCACAGTGACTAACCCTCCGTTGCCACCCTCCTCCCTCCTTCCTCTATCCTCCACCCGGTCGTGTGGCTCCTCTGACGAGCTGCAGGGTTTATTGGGACGGTCACTCAGCTTTACCACCATTTTCACGACTTTATAGACCGCTCTAATCCTGCCGCCGCTCCTCTCCCCTTATCGCCACCCCCGCCCCATCCCTCTAACGGTAACCCATCACTGCCACACATACTGCCACACACATGCACGCACGCACACACAGAAACACACACCCTGGCAAGACTGTACTGCCCCTCCCCTCCCCCTGCCAACAACATCCCTTCTCCACCTCTTCTTCTCCATCTCCTCTTCTCCACCACCCCTTCTCTACCTCTTCTTCTCCACCTCTTCTTCGCCATCTCTTCTTCTCCCCCACCCCTTCTCCGCCTCTTATTCTCCACTGCTTGTTCTCCACCTCTTCTTCTCCACCACTTATTCTCCATCTCTTCTTCTCCACCTCTTTTTCTCCACCTCTTCTTCTCCACCTCTTATTCTATACCCCTTCTTCTCCACCCCTTCTTCTCCACCTCTTCTTCTCCAACTCTTCTTCTCCACCTCTTCTTCTCCACCTCTTCTTCTCCACCACCCCTTCTCCACCTCTTCTTCTCCATCTCTTCTTCTCCACCACCCCTTCTCCACCTCTTATTCTCCACCTCTTCTTCTCCAACTCTTCTTCTCCACCTCTTCTTCTCCATCTCTTCTTCTCCACCACCCCTTCTCCACCTCTTATTCTCCACCTCTTCTTCTCCACCACACCTTCTCCAGCCATGATGAGTCCAGTGGGAGCCACTGATTCGAAACAGAGCATTTTTCATTGTTTCCATTGGCACGTGTTATGAGTAGTGTTGTTCCTTATAAACTCTTATTCATCTGCACCACAGCGTTTACTCAACAAATGACCTTTTCCATGGAGACGGGGGATGCTTGCCGTTTTACATCATATACAATCTGTTCCCCATTTTATACAGCTGCAAACTGCAATGAGGCAATGGAGCCTGTGAACGGGCCTCAGCCAAATAACAGAGGCTCTGCAGTCTGCACTCAGCCCTACATGAGCTGCTATTTGAACTGTATTGTTGGTTAAGGGCTTGTAAGTACGCATTTCACATTAAGGTCTACACCTGTTGTATTTGGCGCATGTGACAAATACAATTTGATTTGATTCGCACAATCCCATGGAAAAAACACATTAAACAC
The DNA here is from genome assembly GCA_030435695.1 of Brachymystax lenok tsinlingensis. NCBI lineage: Eukaryota > Metazoa > Chordata > Actinopteri > Salmoniformes > Salmonidae > Brachymystax > Brachymystax lenok. The sequence goes on from CM059794.1 coordinate 8,925,847, forward strand.
ATGCTTGCCGATGTCGGCACATTCTCCATCACAAGTGTTATTCTACGCTATGTAAACACTATGAAAGAAAAACTCCCCTATATGAATGCGCTCTCGCTCTCTCCTAAACAAACAGAATCTAACACTCACTGGAGTGTCAAATAGACAGCTACGTGTCAGTCAATATGTTGTGAAATAGTTAAACAGCCTCATGGTACAGGACTGCATGTTTTAGAAAACATTTCTCAAGTGGGGACCCAGTCTCTGAGACAACACTAGTAAAGACTCTACAGCTCAAAATGTGCATCTGTGGATCAGACGTTTCCTTTCGAATGTGGTTCAGCATGAGAACGCCAAAGGTTTGAGTGCATGGGTCAAGGAGAGTCATTTGGCTTTTCCCAGGAAGCGTGGGGGGGAGGTTGTCAGGGTTAAAATGCTGCCTTCCTACCTCTCTCCCCCCTCGATCCCCCCCTATTCTCTCTTTGCCTGTTGGCAGGCGGACTGACGATCCCCTGTCCCCTCGCATCCCGGTTAGAGGTGTAAGGCGGTAGAACGCGCGGCTCCAGAAAAAGCCTCTGAAAAGCAGCCTTCTCCTCTCGCACCTGCCAGGAAGAGGAGGCGTAGGGGGGCTGAAGGCTGGGATCGCACGTGCGGCCCATGGGCGACACTGGCCTGGGCTGCCTCTCATAGGTCTCTCTGTGTTTAGACTAAAGACATAATCAGCAGGACTATAATTAAGCAGAGGAGGGGGTCTGACTCAACTAACAAAATGCATAGGAGGACACCATTCCTACTCCATCCATTCCCCTTCTCTCTCCTATTTCTATTCTTTCTCTCTCTCGTCTGATTTATGGGAGCAGTATCCTCTTTCAGTCTTTTTGGGGGGTGTTTGTGTGGTTCCACAGCAGGGTGAGAAAATAGCAATTAGCTATCAGCAAAACAACAATTAGCAATGTCTTTTGTGACTAACGGGACCAGGGTTACACCCGTCTCTACTAATGTAGTAGAGTTGAGGCCGCTGCTCTAGGAGCGACATGAAAAACTCACTGACGGTAAAGCCTCCCCATTCAACACTGATGTCATTATCATTCATCAAACCCAGCGTTGGATGGCTGTGATTTCAACTGCCCCAAAATAATTGGTTTTATAAACAGCCTCACCAATTCATGCCATGCAAACATTAGGTTGATTTACTGTTTCCATATATCTCCGTAAATAAAAATACATCGTAAATCACCATATAGTGTATTTTTGGTTAGCGAGTTAATAAAAACGATCATGCAAGAGAAGAACAAGACCCCAGAATGTAGACACCCCCCATCATCAGACACAGGTCAAGGGTTATTAACCCCATCCAGCTCTCAGCACAAGCCCTGTCAGGGCTCCAGCAGCCATGTGACAATAGGTCCGGCTGTCTCATGACATGGCTGGACACCAACTGTACTGACCCGAGCCAACAAACCCACAGCCCTGTTCCCCTGCCCTGCTCCCCTGCCCTGCTCCCCTGCCCTGCTCCCCTGCCCTGCTCCCCTGCCCTGCCCTGCTCCCCTGCCCTGCTCCCCTGCCTTGTTGCCCCCTTATGAGACCCCTCTGCCAGGTCACAGTTAATTAGCGTGCCCCGTTCTGCCGCAATTAAAGTGAGAGTGCAGATTGTGTGTTGAAGGGGCCGTTCCAGTTAATGGCTTTGGGGAAATGAACCAAAGAGAGGGGGTGAGGATATAGGGGGTTGGGGCGGACCTGGGGTGTGAAGGGGGGAGCTTTACTGGGGATTAGAGATAATGGAGGGACAGGGGGCGGAGCTAGAGGCAGCTGTGGAACCTGGTCTTTTTTTTCAGGGGGGAGATGGGGGTTACGGGGACGAGTGGGAGGGGGCACAGGGGGGGAGCTTTGTCCCCATGTAAGAGATTGGGTCTGTGAAGAAGGGGGGGAAATCCACTACCGGGGCGGCTCTCTTTTTCAATGAACCTCTTTGTCAGTGCTCACCTTCCATTTTAAAGGGAATGCAACCTCCACACAAAGCTGGTCTCCATTGGCAGGCAGTAAAAGTGCAGCATGCTCCTTTAAGACCTTCCATTTCTTCCCCCTGAGAGTTGCGGTATACACTCTCTTTTCCTCAGACAGAGTCTCCACCCACGACAAGGACATTAGGAGATTTAGACCCTTTGCTTCTAACCTCATTCAGCAACGAGGGATATCTCCATGGCAACCATAAATGCTAAGTGTCATTGTTGTGAGTGTGCAATCACAGGAGAGTGTACTCATCAGGGCCCCAATCCTGCTATTGGGTGTCTGCGCAACAGAGAAACCAGGCAATCCAGTTGGAGCACAGATGGCTCGATTTGCATAACAAGATCTTGTATTTTTCACATATTCTCCCTTTTTAATTCTGTGCTTGTACAGTAGCATAAAGCCAGGGATCATAAGCATAAAAGCTCACTAAATTTGCTCTCCTCTATTACTTAATACTTGAAATCACCTATAGCAACCACAATAGACCAAACCAACGTAAACAATCAAAACCACAACTTTACCGAATCCAAAAAGGCCTCTAAACAATCCAGTTCTCTTTTCAAGGTAGTACTTTAATAAAAGTAAAAAGGTCAATGTGACATTGTGTGTTTGCTTCCCATCCTTTCCGCGACTGCAGCGCTGTTCGCTACCCATTTGTTCCCTGAATCTGTGGCCCCTCGATCTGCGTCGAACACGGAGAGACGCAGATGAGCTGCGCAGCCGCAGTCCCACTTCACTCTCCTCTAGCAGAGACACACCGCCCGAAGTGACAGACATCTTCCTCTTCCTGCTACACCTGCTGAGGCGGGGAGAGGAGAGGAGAGGAGGGGGGAGGGAGGGGGAGGGCGCCGTTGCTCGGGGAGCTGTCACTTTGATTCCGATCACCAAGGCAACGGGGTGTGCAGTGCAGTCCCACAAAACTCGTGTTGTCTCCTGCTTTGTACCTCTGTACCTCACAGTACACACGTATACACACACAAGCATGCATGTGCACCAGTGGAGGCTGCAGAGGGGGAGGACGGCTCATAATAATGGCTGGAAAGGAGCAAATGGAATGGCAACAGACACCTGGAAACCATGTGTTTGATGTATTTGATACCATTCCACGAATTCTGCTCCAGCCATTACCACGAGCCCGTCGTCCCAAATTAAGGTACCACCAACCTCTCTCTCTTTCTCTCTCTCTCTCTCTCTCTGTCTCTCTCTCTCTCTCTCTCAGCTCTCTCAGCTCTCTCAGCTCTCTAACATCCCACAATTCAGCTCAATTCAGATCACAAAACAAGTCAATTGTAGTGGTGATTCAGACATCTCAGTGGGTAGGGCTGAGCTTTGTGACAACATGTTCCAGGAGAGAACATGTCAACTCTTCTCTCCACTCTCTAACTTGACTCTGTTGTTGAAGCCAGAACGTTTGTTGTCTCCTACACTGTCACTCATAGCGTGTTCCACAATAACATTTTCCCCCCTCTTTTTGTCTGAAGAGGCAAGCCTTGTTGCTTAGCTAAGCAAGCCTAAATAAAGACCATGCATTTTTGTGATGAGCTCGCAGAAAACACGCAGCCGATGACAAGACGTGAAGAGAGAGTCAGGCAGTGGTCTGATATCCATCAGCTATATTCTGCTGACTTCAGCAGGGTGGTACACAACAACAAGATATATTGAGATAATATCAAATCGTAGTCATGGCATTGACAATACATGGAGTGTGAGTTGCCTTGAAGAGCGTGTCATCAGTCCGGTGAAACCTGTGCCGGCTCCACGCACCAGGCCTCCAGTGCCCCTTCCCAGCCAGGTACGTCCTGTGCCAGCTCTCCTCACTCGCCTTGAGGTGCGTGTCATCAGTCCGGTGAAACCTGTGCCGGCTCCACGCACCAGGATTCCAGTGCGCCTTCCCAACCCGGTACGTCCTGTGCCAGCTCCCCGCACTCGCCCTGAAGAGCGTGTCATCAGTCCGGTGAAACCTGTGCCGGCTCCACGCACCAGGCCTCCAGTGCGCCTTCCCAGCCAGGTGCGTCCTTTGCCAGCTCCCCGCGCTTGCCCTGGGGATCGTGTCATCAGTCCGGTGAGACCTGCGACGGCTCCACGCGCCGGGCTTCCAGTGCGCCTTCCCAGCCAGGTGCGTCCTGTGCCGACTCTCCGCACTCGCCTTGAGGAGCGTGTCATCAGTCCGGTGAAACCTGTGCCGGCTCCACGCAACAGGCTTCCAGTGCGCCTTCCTAGCCCGGTGCCAGGGTCGGAGCCTTCCTCTGCACCGAGGCCCAAGCCGGGCACGGCGTTCAGCCCGGCTTTATGGCCGGATCCGTGGGCTGAGTGGGTGCTACGTCCCACACCGGAACCGCCACCGACGCTAGTCGCCCACCCGAACCCTCCCCATCATGTTCAGGTTTTGCGGCCGGAGTCCGCACCTTTGGGGGGGGGGTACTGTCACGTCCTGGCCATAGATAGCCCTCTGGGCTCTTTATGGTGGTTTTTGTCAGGACGTGACTAGGGGGTTTATTGTTTCTATTTGTTGTATTTCTATGTGTTGTTGTGTGTATGGTTCCCAACTAGAGGCAGCTGATTGTCGTTGCCTCTAATTGGGGATCATACTTAAGTTGTTCCTTTTTCCACCTGTGTTTGTGGGTTATTGTTTTTCTGTTAGTGCCTGTATGTGCTACATTTATGTCCGATGAGTTGTTTCTTTATTGTTTTGTATATGTTCCACTTGCCAATAAAAATGTGGAACTTCATGCACGCTGCGCCTTGGTCCGTTTCTGAAGACAATCGTGACAGGTGGGAGGAGCTATAGGAGGCCAGGCTCTTTGTTATGGCTGGAATGGAATCAATGGAACAGAGTCAAACATGTTTTTTTATGTTTGATCTGTTTCATACCGCTCCATTTATTATATTCCAGCCATTACAATGAGCCCATCCTCCCACCAGCCTCCACTGGTAGAATTACTGTAGCTATCAAACTTATACAACACACCCAAGCATGTGGTCAAGCTAGCAACCAAACAAATGCATAACATGCTAAAACGGATCAAACTATAGGCCAGTGCCTGCACACACGCCACACACAGTGTGACATGAACCTCTTGAGGCAGATTGGAGACCAACTCGTTTCCCCCTTCCCCCAACCTTGAGGGGCTGAGAGGTCACAATGTCAAAGACTCTATTGTCATTAAGAGTGGCCCACCACTCTCTATTGTCCCTGACAGTTTGGGGCCATCATTGACCATTCAAACCACTGGATATTCAGTCCACTGGATATTGCTTTCCTTCATCACTTTCCCAGTCTGTTTTTCCCTCCCATTCTCTCTGCTCCCCCAATCTGTCACATACACATTCCAACTTCTAATTAACGCACAACTCTCTCCTTCCACTTTCACCTCATCCATTCATACAGCTACTCTCTCAGAAACCTCATCCATTCATACAGCTACTCTCTCAGAAACCTCATCCATTCACACAGCTACACTCTCAGAAACCTCATCCATTCACACAGCTACTCTCTCAGAAACCTCATCCATTCATACAGCTACTCTCTCAGAAACCTCATCCATTCACACAGCTACTCTCTCAGAAACCTCATCCATTCATACAGCTACTCTCTCAGAAACCTCATCCATTCATACAGCTTCTCTCTCAGAAACCTCATCCATTCATACAGCTACTCTCAGAAACCTCATCCATTCATACAGCTACTCTCTCAGAAACTTCATCCATTCATACAGCTACTTTCTCAGAAACCTCATCCATTCATACAGCTTCTCTCTCAGAAACAAAAGACCCATAGCCATAATATCTTTACTTGTGCATTCAACCATACAAATTAATATGCCTGCATCAACCCCCTCTAACAAACAGGCTCTAGCGCTGATTAGTCCTATGTAGGTCTGGGCCTCTTTAGGTCAGGCAGTAGCAGTTGTTGCATAGTCCCAGAGAGGAGACAGCACAGCTGGGGCAGAGCTTTGTCATGCCAGCACAAAGGAAGGATTGAGGTGGGCTATTTTCGACCCCCTTCGAACATAATCGGCCTGTAACAAAAGCCCCCGTCCCTCTCTGTCAGCCAGCCCGGCTACAACCAATCACAGGACAGCTCTCGCCTGTCTGCTGTACAGGCAACCACAGAGGTGTATTCTGATTGGTTGCCAGGTCTGATGATGTTGTGATTGGCAGGTCCGCTGTGGGGTGAGATTCACTGGGTCAGATATCCCCAATTTAGACACAGTAGAGGAACCTGTTCAAAGATTCTTAAAAGAAAGTAAGATAATGACTGGATTCACTGTCCCCTGCATTCTTTTACTGGAGAGAATATTGTTGCAGGACTTATTTTTAATTTTTTTTATAATACCATGTTTCATGACATACAATTTCAGCTGGAGATGATGCACCTGTTTGTTTTTTATTCAAGCATTTTTAAGAAAACATTGCTATTTCTTTACTCTATGGTGTGACTTATCAGACTGACTAGCTGTGGTGGCGCAGGGGGATATGAGTAACTGTGTGACAAAACTCAGCGGGCGGGAAAAATATTACTGCCTCTCTTCCCTTAACCTTTCCCTGCACTTAGCCACAGTTCTCATTTCCAGAAGTAAACACAGACTTAGGCCTGTTAGATCAATGGAGGTTATGCAGGGAATGGATTATCGGGGGTTGTTTGATAGTGAGAGTGTAGGGGGTTGATGACAATCATATTTCACCATGCAGGCAGCAGGCAGGCAGGATGCTCCCGCTCCCGGCACAATTGATTTGTGGGATATATTGATGGAGGTATATTTTTGGCAGGTCCCAGTGAGCTCTTTTATTATATCTGATTAAAAATCTGGAGCACATGGAACCGGCGAAGGTACACCACCTCAGAGACTGAAGACAGTAGGGAGAGAGAGAGAGAGATGCAAAATGGGATAGCTGCAAAGGGTCGGAGGGAAGAGGAGAGGAATGCATCTGGGTATATACGTCTGCAGGTAGCTACAATGTCCTGCACTCCGCTATGGATGTGGCTCTTAGATTGATTAGCCATGCCTTTCTTGGCTGGGCAGGGTGATTAATGTGGCCTGATGCAGGCAGTGGCAGAGGTGAGTGAAGCCTCTGGGTTAGTTACACAAGGCAGCTGGGTGATGGAGTGGACCTGGAAGCGTACAGAATGTCCTGCAGTCTATCTCACCAAACTGAATACATCACAAAAATAGCTGTCATACAGTCAAGCAAGGCCACCTTGATAATGCCAGAAAACCATTCAAATCACAACAATAACCTGGTGAAGGTAATGTGGATGATGAGGCTGATAAGTAGTAGTTTAATCCTCCTCATTATAATCCTCCCTGTGCGCTCCTGTGTGCTCCTGTGTGCTCCTGTGTGCTCTTGTGTGTGCTGCCTGCCTGTGACAGCCCCATGGTGGCATGGTAGACTGTGCAGTGATCGCCTAGGCACTGACTGGCACCGAGGAATTATTCAGCCAGTGGGCCGTTTGTTGGCGTTCGCGGTGACGTCACACATGATGGAAAACAAACCAAAGCCAGTGGGATTAAGGGGACCTCCTCTGCCCCCACGGTGACGCTGGACACCCTGTCACCAGCCTGTGATCCTCACTGGGACTACTGCGACTGCTGCTGTTACTACTGGCGACACTGTCACTACTGCTGCTCAACAAAGACCTTCCACATACTAGGCTGTGACACGCACACAGGCACTGAATACAACTAGGTAGCATTGACCCAGCATCAGCCAAGTGCTGTGGATTTTATGATATTGTATTAAAATGAAGATGGAGTGTATTGCTATTAAAATGAGAATTGTTGCTTTTAAAGCTGCGGAGGGAAGAGGCTGCGGAGGGAAGAACGGCGCAAATGGAATGGCATCAAACCATGTGTTTTATGTATTTGATACCATTCCACCTATTCCGCTCCAGCCATTACCACGTGCCCGTCCTCCCCAATTAAGGTGCCACCAACCTCCTGTGAGCTGTACATGTATGCCAATGGCATAATGTTGGCAGTGGTGAATATGGGAGCATTTTCTATGTTTTCTAAAGGTAATCAATGACAGAAATCATTAACAGTTCAAGGCAAAACTATCTCAACCCAATGAAACTGTCCTGTCTCTAGGTGTGAGTTCACCGAGTTTAACATCAAAATACAGTCAAAATAGCATCCTTCTACCATTAGCCTTAAAATGCCCCTTCCCATATCTAACTACTCCCCTGAACAGCATCACTTCCTAGAATAAAACTACTGCCTGGAACATGGCTGACCAGAATGACAACATAGAGAATGACAACATAACTTCATATCAATAGTGAAGCTCTCGGTTAAGCGGCACGGCACATCAAACTATGCATTCATCACAAAATTTCTGACATTCAGTCAGAATCAACATCAATACTTGTATTTAGATTATATACTGAATTAACTGAATAACTGAATTAAACCACAGACGGTAATAATGATTCATCTAGAAAATAGACCGTAAATGAAAACAAACACAAAACTCATTCCACCCAAACGAGTTGGATATGTAATATTGCGGCTTTTCATCCTTCAGTCAAAAAGCTTAGAGCCTAAGCGGCTTAGAAGGGAGAAATCAGTAATTTTGATAATGCCTTGGGGGGTTGGCTATTTATATAATACTGAATACCGAAATCATGGCAGAGGATTAAGACAAAGCTTCAATATGGTGCCACGCTCCAGCGATTGGGAGGGACAGAGAAGCTGGAGGGAAAGATCAGTGAGCGGTTGGTCTGGACAAACTAAACGTGGAGGGAGTCAACATTTAGGAACAAACAACAAGACGGGGGGACTGTCTCTCACTTCAAGGGAGAGTTCTTTATTCTTCCGCCATCATCACCTTTGAACAACATTAAACCGTCCCTGTGGTGACGTCATACTGGGAGGGCATCCTGAGGGATGGGTGTCATAGGTGGACAACGGCAAACGATTTGTAGGTGGTAGCCTGTAGGTGGGTTCATAGGTTACCACCTACAAAACGTTTGCCGTTGTAGGTGGGTTCATAGGTCAAAGACTGGCTGTGGTCTTTATGAGCCATGTGTCAATAAGCATTTTACTTTAATGAATCTCCCAAATTTGCAGAAAAATGGTTCCTCAAATTAAAGGAGGGAAGACCTCCATTCTCTTGACCTACTTACAGTCTCTGGAGACAGTAGACAGCTTCCAAAAACTGGAGAGGTGACCCAGACCAAGTAAGCTCATCACCTGGATGATAATTGGACTGGAAAACACCTACATATCTTCCTTTATTCCTTAGTCGGCAGCTAACATTTGAAAGTGAACGAGCATATAGCGCCTTGAGGCTCTTTGCCATTTAATTGTTTCTTTTAAAAAAGATATATTTAACCTTTATTTAACTAGGCAAGTCAGTTAAGAACAAATTATTATTTACAATGACGGCCAAACCCAGACGACGGTGGGCCAATTGTGCGCCGCACTATGGGACTCCCAATCACAGCCAGTTGTGATACAGCCTGGAATCGAACCAGGGTGTTTGTAGTGATGCCTCAAGCACTGAGACGCAGTGCCTTATACCACTGTGCCTTTCTCAAACGTCAATATCACATACAGCATGAGTGGGAAAAGCCTGACAAATTACCTCAACTAACCTGTACCCCGGCACATTGACTCGGTACCGGTACCCCTTGTATATAGCCTCGTCCCTGTATATAACCTCGTTATTGTTATTTTATTGTGTTACTTTTTATTTTTTACTTTAGTTTATTTAGTAAATATTTTCTTAACTCTATTTCTTGAACTGCATTGTTGGTTAAGGGCTTGTAAGTAAGCATTTCACGGTAAGGTCAACACCTGTTGTATTCAGCATTTCACGGTAAGGTCAACACCTGTTGTATTCGGCGCAGGTGACAAATAACATTTGATTTGATTTGATCAGTTCCAATTGCACTCTGGGTGCGATGGCTAATGTCTTAATACCTTTATTCTGCTTGTGATCCCCAAAGAAAGAGTAATGGATGACATGAGTGGCTGCAGCATCCTTAACCTTCTCTCCCTATAGGCCCAGACACCTGCAGGTATGAGCAATGACGCTGTCATACAGTGATCTTTTTTCGAATCTACGTTTTTTTCAGCCCTTGTAAAATGGAGCAGCAGGCCTCCACTCTGTTGACGCAAGGTCACAGTAAAATATGGCCGCTACTTTCCAGTAAACATTGCAGGGGCCTCTATTTGGAAGGGGCTGGTCCTAATACATCTTGGCTCCTATAATAATGAATGTTGCCTGTCTCGGCCCAATACTGCTGTGGCCAACTAATTGGTTGGGAATGAAATGCTGGTGAGGCACTATCCCAGGGTGAATTGAGGGGAGCTCGTCTTGTGCGGCGGGACAGAGTCTCAAGCACCACACAGCCATTCCTTCTGACTTGATTCAACTTTTTTCATCATTCCCACGGCACCCATTAGGCCCAGTGCCTTCCTCCGTGCCCCCCAGACGGGACATCGCAGCAGGTGGACCTTTTGATTTGTCACCCAGGAAGAGCCACCCGGTGCTCATTTGCATACAGATGCCTCCTTCCGTGCAGAGGAAGGACCCCCCCCCCCACACTCCTCCAAGACGACAGAAAGGGGCCCTTACAGCCATCTCTTTCTTTAGCCCTCTTTCCCTCTCTTCCTCCCTCTTCCTCCGGTCCTTTTCACTCTCTATCTCAACGAGGCCGTTCTCAACATCAGATCGCTAGTTACTGCCAATTCCAATAAGGGAGGAGTGTTGGGGACGTTTGGGAGGGTTGGGGGTGGCGGGGGTCTCGCATCTTGCATCTGCTCTAGCTGGCGGGAGTATGGGGTCTTGAGTTCCAGGGAGAGGAGATACAATAGAGATGGCCTGTTCTGTTGACATGGCTAGCAGTAGAAGGATGTACAGGGAATTAGAATGCTCTTCTAACAAGGAGGCCAACATCTGAAACTGATTCTACCTTCTCCCATTTCACATGTCCAGACAAGAATTCCATTGAGTGCGATAGAGATATAACATGTACAGTGATTGGTTCAGCTCATAATTTCAATTTCAATTTCAAAGCAAATTCTCATCGAGTACACAAGCTGCTTCACTGACAGCCTGGGCACACAGCTGAGGCGCATCTCATGTGTCTAGCCGTGCAAAATGTAACATCATGAGGGAATTAAGACTTTAGGCAAATACAATTTCACCTTTAATTAACCCTTTAATCCTGTATCTGTGGTGAACTTGACTCTGTGTTCGCTCCGCGGCTGCATGAAACCTGAGCCCTGACAGAGGCCATGTCTGTTACCCAGTGGAATCAGGTTCCAGACACAACACGTCTGGGAAAAGGGAAGCCTCTTTGAGAGGCAGAGGTCAGAAAATAAATTCATATAGGAAACTCCGGAAATAAGCTTATTTACTGTATATTAAAAGATCTCTAAAATACAGCGTCATTGATTTAAATATAGCACTGGTCAACGAGCACTCACCAGGGTAGAAGTCTTTGGATTTGGACAGCTTGATGGTGGCGCCGGTCTCTTTCTGCAGCTGGACGATGGTCTGTCCGCCCTTGCCAATGATGGAGCCGGCCGCATAGCTGGGGATCAGAACCTTCAGGAAGTACTCACCTTCCTCTGCAGGCAGGAAACAGAAAAAGGAAGTAAGAATATACTACACTCAGGTGATCCATCTACCTGTAGTAAAATCATACAGCCACTATCATCCATATTTGTTCGGCACCCTCTTTCTCCCCCTCAACCTATCCATACATTTTTCAGGCACCCTTAAACTCCACAGAAAATAATCTAAGGGAATGATTAGATTATCATTCCATAACAACTATCCTCTTTCTATACATTTACAGCTGTAAATCAATTCACTAACTTTTTTAATCTAATTTTAGCGTTTCACAGAAGAACCTACTCTTTGTCATCATCTTGGCAGACCGTTATTAATAAAGGTCCATGGGATATTTTAAATCTAATCGAATAGACGTAATGCTTTTGGAAACACAGTCACACATTGCATAACCATATTCCCATATATACACCATCTACTGCTACACTGTCTGGTTTCCATAAATGTCCCTTACACTTTGGCCAGTTTCAAAACTACTGTATACATAACAGAGAAAACTTTTACATTGCTCTCAGCTCCTGTTCTTCCGCCCACCCTTCTTGGATATAGGACAAAACATGAAGGCACACAGGCTACTGTAGTAGGAACACAACTGAAACATCAAAAGCTTGAAGACATGAAGGCGTTGCTTCAAAGCAGGCAGATGGGGGTTTAGCAGCAGAGAGGAAACAAAGCCCCCACCCCCAGAAAAAAGTACCTTTGTTTTGTATGGCGATAGCTACCTGCCTGCTGAAGCGTCCACATGCTTCCCATCCAAAACAGTTCAGAACAGTTCCTACATATATTATAACAACATTTTGTAACATTTTTGTTCATTTTGGCATTTGGGACATTTTTGTTTTTTTGCTGTTCGTTCACACAACATTCTTCCTCGAGGCAAGCCGAAGTTCAAAAGCCGAAGTCTACGCCCCTTCTTCGGTAATTGGTTTATAGCCTCCTCCCTGACTGAGACTTTAAGGTCTATAGCCTCTTCCTTGACTGAGACTATGAGGTCTTTAGCCTCTTCCTTGACTGAGACTATAAGGTCTATAGCCTCTTCCTTGACTGAGACTTTAAGGTCTATAGCCTCTTCCTTGACTGAGACTATGAGGTCTATAGCCTCTTCCTCGACTGAGACTATAAGGTCTATAGCCTCTTCCTTGACTGAGACTATAAGATCTATAGCCACGCAAGGTGCAGCAGGTAGCCTAGTGGTTAGAGCGTTGGACTTGTAACTGGAGGGTTGCAAGTTCAAATCCCCGAGCTGACAAGGTAAAAATCTGTCGTTCTGCCCCTGAACAGTTAACCGAAGATGTGGATGTCGATTAAGGCAGCTCCCTGCACCTCTCTGATTCAGAGGGGTTGGGTTAAATGCGGAAGACACATTTCATTTGAAGGCATTTGGTTGTACAACTGACTAATAATGGTGACTTTGACCTTTGATATAGCCTCCTCCTTGACTGAGACTTTAAGGTCTATAGCCTCTTCCCTGACTGAGACTTTAAGGTATATAGCCTATTCCTTGACTGAGACTATAAGGTCTATAGCCTCTTCCTTGACTGAGACTTTAAGGTATATAGCCTCTTCCTTGACTGAGACTATGAGGTCTATAGCCTCTTCCCTGACTGAGACTTTAAGGTATATAGCCTCTTCCTTGACTGAGACTATGAGGTCTATAGCCTCTTCCTTGACTGAGACTATGAGGTCTATAGCCTCTTCCTTGACTGAGACTTTAAGGTCTATAGCCTCTTCCTTGACTGAGACTTTAAGGTCTATAGCCTCTTCCTTGACTGAGACTTTAACCCTCAAACTACCAACTGGGGTCATTCTGACCCCATAGGCATACTTTTTTCATAGCCCAAAGGTGGTTTATTCAATTCTTCAATTTTTTTATGACTTTGTCAGTCATCTTTGTCTTAATAAATCAAAATAATTGTTTAATATTGATTTTTATTTACATTCAAGTCCTTTGGGGTCATCCTGACCCCCCGCCAAATACACATCATTCTGGCTATAGAAATTGTATTTATAGGTCCTTCATTTGAATCTAGGTTTCTCTGGGGACATAATTACAAGTTATCCATGCCACCAGAGGGTTGAGGGGGACCTGTATCAGATAGACGGATCATCTGCAAAGATATAGCTCCCCATGTACTCACCTAAAATTATACTTTTTTGTACCACGTATCGTATGACCGTGGTTCACCTGGAGAAGATTGACCCCAAGAGACACATGTAAGAAGGGGTGTGTTATAAAGAGCCTCTGTTGGCTGTCATGGACAAAGTGGAGTTTTTATTTAGGTGGAGGGGGACCTGTTGGAGTGATCTTGACCTGATCACCTGCAGATATGGAGCACCTTATGTACTTGCCTATGGTTATAACTGGTTATAACTAGGTATGACCCTGTACAAAATCTAAATTATCTTAGATATATGCTTAGTTGCAGTCAAAATAGCTCATAAAAGTATGTCAGTGGTATGCATGCTTGGTAGAATTGTAATACAGAAACCAATTAGTTCCCCTCTGAATGTACATATAGGGAAAGGGGATACCTAGTCAGTTGTACAACTGAATGCATTCAACTGAAAGTGTCTTCCACATTTAACCCAGCCCGTCTGAATCAGAGCAGTGGGTTGCCTTAATCGACATCCACGTCTTCGGCACCCGAAGAACAGTGGGTTAACTGCCTTGCTCAGGACCAGAACGACAGATTTTTACCTTGTCAGCTCAGGGATTCAATCCAGCAACCTTTCGGTTACTGGCCCAACGCTTATACCCGCCAGGCTACCTGCCGGGTGTAGCCTACCGGTGTGCATAGTGATGTATTGGTGTGTATTCTCCGAAAAATAGTTATTCTACAGAAAATTTTATATAAATACCAGAATTCCTTTAATACTCTCCAATACTGTATATGTGTAACTTGTAATGGTATTTTGGTTGCTATAACATTTGTTTTGAAGTGACGTTAAGGATTTGGGTATTCATTTTGAAGCATCCTGCCATAGACCCTACCACTCCCATTGTTTCACTAGCAGTGATGCTAATGCTGGCTGTGGGGTAAGTAAATAAAGCAAATTAAGCCATATGTCTCTCAGGATCAATGAGTGAATTCTTTTTTTGTCCCAAAAATGTAGCATATTTCAAATGTTGGTGTACTGCCCCTTTCAATGACAGACATTTTTACCACAAATATGACACAATTAATATTTACATAACTGAATGATATTACAATCACATTATGGTAAATCAGCTTTTTAGTGTTAATGTGGATGTGTATAAGGGATTTTGTTCTTCTTTTTGTTTTACAGAATATGCTAATTAACCGTAGCTAAAATAACAATCTGTTTTTATTTCGTTTTTTATTATCTGATAACATTATTTACATGTCTAATGATATTTTGAAAATAATTAAGCTGACCCAAGATGGTAATTCACGTATGTAAAATATGTTGGTAGTTTGAGGGTTAAGGTGACAATGTATCCCAGTGTCTCAACCAATCGCCTGGGTCCTCTCCTCCTCTCCTAATATTCCACCACAATTAATCCAGGTTGCCTCCCCCAAGGCGGCAGATATAAATAGGATTATTATTAAGAGGGCATGGTTTTGTGTCACTTCACGACACACATGCACTGTTGATGGAACAAGGCACAATACCTGTTCTATACCAATGCAACAGCAATCAATCCACTGTGCAAGATGTGGAGAAGGGGTTGGGGGGGTCATGAGTTATGACACTGATTATAATGATGGCTACACTCACACTTTGACTTGAGCTGCAATAAAATAGCGACACCTCTTGCATGTGTATTGATGACTTCCTAGCATGTGTTCAGGAGTGTCTCCAAGAACACTGAGTACCTCATAGAGTGTTGGTGAGGGTGATGGTGAGAGGGGTGCAGGCAGGCAGACAGAATAGGTTTTGGTCTGGCTGGGGGAATCATCAGCTAATTGAGAGAGTTCATTATCTTTCATCGAAACACTCACTGGTCCTGCTATAATCTCATTAATCGATGCGCCCCCCACTTGTTGTGTTTTGTGTGTGTGTGTGCAGAGAGTCTGTGCATGTTAGAAATAGTGTTTTCTAAGCACTGCTTTTCTCTTCGGCATGCTCCAAATCATAAAATTGCATCAATGGTTCCGTCTGGGACCTGGTCTGTTGAACCCACCCAAGGGCGATGGAATGAGAGCGCTTTACACGAGGAGGAAATACGATACTTTCCATTCTAACTGGGAGTAAGGTCATAGCGATGAAATCATACATAGAGCTGGGACAGACCTCTGTTTTAAAGCAGGTTATTGCATTGTTTTCTCCCACACAGCACTGCCTGACAGTGAGCCTGCCTGCGCTGAGTATAAGAAGCAGCAGAACTGCCTGTGTTCTGTATTGACCCAGATTCCAAATAAAGCCAAGACTGACCTCATTTTGATTGGGGTAGGTCTACTTTTAACCAGCCTCAATTAATAAAGGAATTGATAAGTAATATCAAACACAAACGGGTTCTGCTGCTGCACATGAACCCTGATACGGACTACACAACACAAGTATACACACACAAATAAACCAAATACACAGACAGACAGGTGGACATACATACATACTGTATATCCATATAAATATCTCATAAACATTAAACACACACCTTTCATACACAGTGGGTCACTTTAATACATAATAATTATGTTCTAATTGTCTCTGTTTTGAATACTTTTTTTATACAGATCTGACTGTATCGTGGCGAGTCCCAGTCACTCAGATGCTAATCCTGCATGCAGCCCTTACTAATCAAGCATGATGACTGTGCACAATTGCTCGGCTACTCATCTTGAGACTGATTCCCTGACCTGTCAATGTTTTTAAATGTCTGTTTTATGATTTTGTTATACTCTTGTGAATTCTATGGTTTTTACTAGATTACTTGTAGTTTTTTACGTTGTTTGTCTAGTAATTTTGTAATGACTTGGTGCTGCCTATCTTGGGCAGGACACTCTTGAAAAAGAGATTTAAAATCTCAATGAGCCCTTCCTGGTTAAATAAAGGTTAAATAACTAAAATACTCCTGTCTAGACAATCAGCACGCATTCTACATCGATCTCTGATAGGGAACATAAAACCACTCGTTCTAACCCTGTCAGATTGATTTCCTCGACGCTGTCAGAACATCCTTAGATTGAATTCGTACGTTCGGTGAGAAGAGGCCTTCGGCTGAACTCTTGGTTTTAAATATTTAGCTGATATGTCCCAGTGAGGACTGTGGATGGATTGATATAAATGAGCATGGACCTGACAGAGATGTGATCCGCCCTGAGCAGATGTCAGGCATCAAGATTGTAGTTCCTGGTCTTTGTTTTCTTTCCTCTTACACAACACAAACAGGGACAGATCCCAGCAGTTAAAGTTTCTGGAGGAACACAGTCATTTCCTCTTACTTGTCAGTGCATAAGACTTGAAGGTATACCTCAGGATTTTGGCAACGAGGCCCTTTATCTACTTCCCCAGAGTCAGATAAACTTGTGGATACCATTTTATGTCTATGCGCGCAGTTTTAAGAAAGTTGCTAACTAGTGCTAGGGCAATTGCTAACTAGCGTTAGCGCAATGAATGGAGGTCTATGGGTATCTGCTAGCAAGCTAGTTAGCATTGGCTTGCAAAACTCTAACTTCCTTCTTACTGAACACAGAGGCATAAAAATGTAGTCTGACCCTGGGGGAAGTAGATAAAGGGCCTCATTGGCAAAATCCTGAAGTGCCCTTTTAAATGCAGGAAAATTTGTCACCTATTATATATGTGTGTGTTTTTATGTCTGTTTGTGTGTGCATGCATGTCTGCGTATGTGCACTAGGGCTCCCGAGTGGCGCAGCAGTCTAAGGCACTGCATCTCAGTGCTAGAGGCATCACTACAGACCCTGGATTGATTCCAGGCTGTATCACAACCGGCCGTGATTGGGAGTCCCATAGGGCGGCGCACAATTGGCCCAGCGTCATCCGGGTTAGGGTTTGGCCAGGGTAAGCCGTCATTGTAAATAAGAATTTGTTCTTAACTGACTTGCCTAGTTAAATAAAGGTAAAATAAAAAAAAAAACATTTTGCTTCCAACTCACCACTCCCCATGTGTTCTACTGGGAAAACAACAAAGTGAGCCAGCTAGGTCAGAATACATCCTGCATGTCTTACTCCTAGTATGCTTGGCGTTGGATCAGTGTCATTTGTTCAAGAGTGTGCGTGTGTGTGTGTCATTATGTGTGTATGTAAGAGGTAGCTACAATAAATAATGAATAGGCATCTGACATAATAAACTAGTTGGTAAACACAGCAATCTGTTGCTAGGGGCTCCCAGGAGTCCTGGAGCCCAGAATAGGCTTCATCAGCCTGGACGGTTCAAATCTGGGGATCTGGTGTCGGGGGCTGGGTGGGCCTCTGGGCTAGGCTAAAGCATTGGGGTGTTAGAAAAATGCAGTTCACTTAAGCTGGGTGAGTTTGTGTGGGGGAGCGGGGCTTAGTCTCCCCCTCCACTCCTTTTGTTCAAGGTAAATCTCCACACCAGTTAGTGGACAACCACCTGTCTTAGTTCTATATGGGGCTACTCTGAGTCATGAACCCTAGAACACGAATAAGACAAAATAAAAAGTATTCCACATCTGTAGCCATTCTGTTGTCTCAGGGTGTTTTCAAGGTCACCAGTGAATCTGTATGAACCTGTGGTGGCTGGCCTCTGTTCCTTATGTAGCCAAATGCATAATGTGTTTCGTTTGGGTCTAACCAGTGTATAGTCTTTTCAAAATGTCCCCCCTTCTAGTGTCCACATTTGAGCCTTTCTGGACATGGCTATCTGAACTATGCTAATGCCCATGCTGAGCGGCACTCCATCTCCAGTGTGTTTGAGTGTGTGAAAGGCGCCATGCATTGTTCGTCAAGCACGGCTGTTTCGAGAGGGGGCTAGATCTTCCCCTCCTGCATCGCTCTTTTCCTCGCTCTCATCCATATTCATCGTGAGGCCTCTCCTCCACTCGGCAGAGGGCTGGAGGAGGCAGGCGACTTCTGCGCCCAATTGTAAGCCACCATTTCGAGAGCGTCACCCGCCCCAACCGAAACCCCGCCCTATACAATGGGTTTTTTATTTTATTTGACGCAGTGCTTTAAAAAAGAACAGATGATGAAGAAGAAGCAGCGCTCCCTTCATGTTCATGGTAATGGATGGGGATCGATAGGCAGACACGGCTGCATGCGGTTGCTGGGGGTAGGTAGTGAATGGCAGCTGGTGATTGATGAGGAGGTGGGTGGGTGGGTAGGTGGAGAAGAGGGAGCTGTCGTGATGGGCTGAAGGAGAACCATGATTATCATGGATGGAGAGAAAGAGAGCGCCGTGCTGCCTAGAAACTCTCAGTTGAAAAACAGCCATGCCGCAGAGAAGTGGGAGGACGCAGTGTTTCGGCTACAACAGCCCGGGCGGACACACACTGGGTGGCTACGAGATTGGCAGGTGATAGGCCGGGAAAGCTTATATTTGCCCTTTGTTTATAGTTCCCCTTCACCATCATTGACAAATCAATTTGCAAATGTTTATGCAAAGCCTCTGTAAAAACCAGCTCTGCTCTCTTTTGGGCTTTTTCACTCTGTGAAAGTGTGACGCATTCTCCTCACCACCAATGGATAGATCCGGGGGAAGGTAAGTCAGCTCAGCTCCGGAGGGGAAAGCAACACGAAACACTAGCGATGCGATCGCTAACATCAAAGGCCCTGTCCTATAGACCGATGGATCAATGCTGTGTGTGGTATCTGCCGGGAGGGGGGGTATAATCACACACCCCTCCCCCTCACATCACCACTCGTCTGGCTCCTCATCGTCCTCGCACCCCCTCTCTGTTCCCCCTTCACCCTTCCCGGACTTATTCACAGTCTCCTCACGTCATTTGGCAAGGGCATTAGAAGGCCTCCTCACCACTGTCCACTGAAGCCACTTTGGTGCCAGGCCATCCATTTACGAAATTACTTCAACATATCTTTGTATAGTGGACAGAATGTTTTTATTTATAATAGGGGAGCTGGATTGAAGACCTATCTGAATATGCGTCCCATGGGAATGCAGTGGGAGCAAGTCAAGCATGTGGATGGTCAAATAAATCAAACCAAGGGAGTCAGTGATTTTTCCCCTGATAAGAATGTCACCTTATGTAACATATAATCATGATTTAGAGCCTGTATAGGCTACAGCACAACGCACTCTCATCCCATCTCTTCTGCAGTGTGACTGAGACTGAGATGAACGTTCAGAAGAGTAGACAATATTTAGAGAACACAACATTCATTGAGGTTGAACTATGTCTAATCCACTTTGTCATCATTCCCAAGCAATCCCCCAGTTAACAATGTCATGCAAAAGGAATGAAGGTGATCATGTCAATTACGAAATTATAAACAACCAATTACATATACACAACATATCCAATAGATGTGCAAATATAAAAAATATGATAACCTTTTCAATTCCACAAATATGAATAGCATGGCAAAATAAGCATGGCAGTTTAACATGAAAATGGATGCTATGGACTTAACTATATAAAAGGTAAACATATGCCTACATTTTCTGCAGATTATATGCCTATAATCAAAGCTTTCATGATAGTCCATATACATCAGATTTACAGTTTTTCCAAAATAGTTTCAGAAAAGATTGGGTTATTGTAGTCTGCAGACTATTTTTGCCTTTCTTTAGGAATTATTCATATCACTGTCAAACTGCTATAACAGTATTGTAATTTAGTAAGCGAATAGCAAAAGAAAGTAGAATAACAACAAAATCAAATTGTCTCTCTTACCATGTGCCTCAGAGTGTGATTCCTGGTGAGGGAATACAATGCCTTCAGTTTCAAAAAGGGGCTGCAGGAAGGCCACTATACAGGAAGAGGAAGCACATTGTGTATGTGTGGCAAAACTAATGTTATCACAAATAATTATGAGGTACTGCACCCCCCTGTAACTGGCTTCAATGTCCTGAAGTCTACAACTGGTTCTGTTTAACCACAAACAACCTGCACATGAGGCCTGTTGATTTAGGTATTGGGCTCCAATATGGGCAGGCCACTAGCTAGCCTACATACAGTATAAATGGTTGCTCTGCTATAGACACGTTCAATTACTCAATGGATTTTTAGTGAACAAGTTCTGAATGTTTGTGTGTAATGTAAATATTAAAACATCAAGCTACTGAAGTGGTTGCTGCTATAATGCTTTAGTACTCATTATAAGCATGTATGAGCATTTATAATGTATTCTTATAAAGCTTGTATCTTTCCTGGACCGTGCTCTTTATATCATTTCTGAGAAAGTAATTCCAATGTTTAAACAAAAACAAACTGGCATTTTACTATGTGCAATCTCATTGATTAGATGTAAGTGTTTTGACTGGGCGTCTGTTGACTACAATACTCCATGGGAAAGTGTGGTAGTTACTGCACTCTAGCTGTTCTCCTAATCCCAGACATTTCATTTGGTCAAATGGATGAGATGTGTGTGTTGGTAATGTCTCCCAAGAGTGCTGCATGGTTTTTATATATGTGCAGCTGAGTATCGATTCCTTTTAACAAAGCTGTCTCACTTCATTTCTTTGGCAGCGTTTAATCGTCGTAGTGCATTGTGGGAAATTACTTTTTGGGTCACTATATAGCTATTTCTAGTTGTAAACAATATCATGATATTGTTATGTGTGTGGTAGGTAGGCGCACCACACTAAAATTGATATTCTAAAATAAATATTTTTTACCTTCAAAAATGTTTTGTAAGCCTATCCAAAGTCCACGAAGTCAGGATAAGTAAATATTAATGGTATAGTAATAATGACTAGAAGGTTGGAAATGCTTGGTGCATAACAGCATGTAAACAAAAACCAAATGCTGATTACCTACGGTGACATCCATGTTTGATCCAACCAGTGAATAGAATCATGATTGGAATGTATTCATTGGCAATGTAGCCTTTCTTTAATTAGAGGTGCAGTATTTGGAATGCTACAATGATAATGATGAAGTATAAGCAGTGACTGCATAAAAGCTGATGACAATGTTGCACTGAAATGGCGACATATACTGTAGACTCCTGTATTTAGGCGTCTATATGAATGTTATTGTCTTCTTGAGTAATTGCACATAAAGAGACTACAGTAGCCGAGCCTATGTGCCAGGTTATCGATAATCACACGATTACCCGTCAAAAAGCAAGGGATGTGAGCGCGGTCAACAATGGAATGTTTTTCAGTTGTTTGTAGTTTGGAGACTTGTTTTGGTTATTTTAGACGTCCGCAATTTATTTTGGCCCAAACTAAAAATGGGTCAAATAAAATATGAATGAAATAACCCTTTTAGGTTCTAGATACCACCTTTTTTTCTACGAGCATGAGATCTGAGTGTTCCCTCCAAATCAGCACCCTCTCACTCACCCCCTTCATTGTCTTCATTCCATCAACACAAATGATTTTCCTTAATTTGTAAATAGATGCAATGGAAAAAAGACTACAACAAGAGGCAATATATTGGACATTTTGCTTTATACATCACTAAATAGCACTAGTTTCAGTGGTGTCGAGGAATGCTACATCAAGATGATAATCAACCTGCCATCCTTTCCCTTTCTCGGTGCTACCTCAGTGTGGGCATAATGATAAACTGGATTCACACATTCGAGATAATCCCCCGCATCCCCATATTTTACTTACCTCCCGTGTTTGTGCGTTTAGTGCTGCTTGCCTCAGTTGGGGTCTCTAGCGGTCTTTTACGCGAATCGGGGGGATCCGACTCCATGTGCGGCTGTTGATTGTGATGGTGAGGATTCAAGAAAATCCCGTTTTGCTGTACTGCCCCGCCGGCCATCATTTTTAAAGTAGGTTGGGTGAAACTGCGTTTATCCCTTTATGCAACGTAACCAATTGAAAAAAAATGTCTTTGAATAGACGAAGCGATTCAGAAATCGAAAATGCCTATATTCTTGAGAATGAAATATCTTGCGCGTTATCCTCGCCCTTTCAGAGAACACCGAGATGCTAAGATGAGTATGGGCTATGTGTTCTAACGGAGGAAGACGATGCTTGCGCTGCGTATGGAACGTAACCTCAACAAAAATCCAATGAACCGATAAATTATGTCCCGCTCCAGATACTATAAGCGTGTTGTAGAAAGTAGGATCATTTAATCTTCCATTAATTTCTTCATATGTTCCACTGCAATAAAGCGCGTATTCCTATCAAGCAATGCGATGGCGCTCCTCTCTGTATTGCAGCTAGGCAATGGTCAACAAAACAAAAGATCAAAAACAAAATATACAGACGACAAAGAGGTTAAATAAATAAATGGAAAGGAAAGGTGTTGAAATACAAATATGGTGTTCTATCCGGTCCGCCTTTCGTGCATGAAGACACCCTGCAGTTCGATGTTGAGGGCAAGAGGTGGGTTTTCAGGAGCGTCCAAAGGAGATAGAATGCCGAGAATGGATACAAGCTAGAGTGAGATGCGATTTGTTTGTAGTCTCTCAGGAAAGATGCCGCAATCTTGCGTTTAGAGCATCCCTTCGCTTACTGACTGTAGGAGCGCAGGGTATCGGGTGACGTCATGAGGATCAGAATAAATCCCTGTCAAATGTTGAGAAAACGAGCCGCCCCTCTCGAAACGCGATTGGATGAACTGATTTTCTCTGGCAAACGGAGTATAAAACGAATGTCACATGATAAAGAAAGAGGAGGTGTCGGGGACAACTAGGTCATGGCTAGAAGGGATACAGCTTTTGTCAAATTAACGTCAAAAGTTGATACCTTTTTTGCATTTTAGCTAACCCTAACCCTTTTCCTAAACGTAACCTAATTATCATAACCTGCTACGCTAAATCTTCTAACCTGCTGCGTAAATTCTCATAACTTGCTACGAAAAGGTAAATCTGCCAAAAGCTGTATCCCATCTAGTCAAATCGGACAACTAACCGAGGGTCGCGCTGCACAGGAAGATGTAAAACTAGGCTGACTTGAAGCCGTAACTTCTGACGGCGCTCCACTGTGCCTCGTTCACTGAAATGAAAAACAGCTACCGTGAAGTGGCTTAGTCCTAAAATAATATTCTTATTCTTATTATTACCTATTAGGGTAGGCCTAATTATTATCTTATTGTTAGAGTGTAGGCCTACAGCCTATAATTTCCATAACATCGTTGACTAAATAGATCAACATAATTACACCCCTTAAAACAAACAGATTTTAAAATAAACCCTTTTCAGAAACTGCTATACCTATAGGAAAGGAAACTTGGAAGTCTACCTGTGTGGACTCCAGCCATCTCCGTGTGGAAGAAACCAAATAGAGGGATCCTCCGTGCGCACGAACTCTCCGAGCCGGGCTTTACTGCCTCTCTCACAAAAACACACTTGCCGGCACACACCCTCTCTCACTGTCCAGTCCAAGACAGATGCTGAGCGCTCCTCGTGCTCCTCTAGACTCTCGTCAAGGTGACATTGCGTCGACCGTGGCCTACACACAAGCAGGGATCTCACACGATTTCACATGGCTGTGAAATTCAAAGCGGTGAGACATCTCGGTTTTCTCCGAGAATACGCCGCTTGATGTGTGGAAATACGTGACAAATCCAAGGCAGATGTATGACACTTTATTGGACCGTCGGATTTCGCATAAGAAACAATTGCGCAGCATGCCACTTTCTTTCAGCCCATGGTGTGGACCTATATAATGTCCAGCTATCTTTTTAGTGGTTGCCTGCTACAGTAATATGGAAAATGTGAAGTAGCCGAGCCCATAAGCTATTTTTACAACGAGGCATACTAAGAACATTCTTTGGGTTTTATAAGGCAGGATGTATAGGAGCTAACAGATGTAGCGTAGACTATTATGAAGCTTATCTGGGTGTAAAGTTGCCTAGATTGCCTAATGGAAAATGTAGGATACTATTTGTACCTGTTGATAGAAAGGCTGATTATTCAGGTGATGCACTGCACGACATATGATATACATGTATGATATGATATATGACAAGGTTTCTATTGGTTCCTCATCTCAGGGGCGGACTGGGACCATAAATCGTCAAAAAAAACAAGTAAGACAGGTCCACTGGGCTAAAAATGTATTGTCTGTAATTTGGAGTATCTTGCCTTTCTCTGTGACAATAGGGCAGCTCTTATAGGTGTCCAGGCCAGGGAGACCCACTTTTAGAATGGTCTCTTTCAGTTGTTGCGGGGTGTTGGACAGGCCATCCGGCATTTGCCCAAAATGCCAGATGGCTTGGCAACTAGATCCAATGCCACCATTAAAATAATTGGTAACTGCAGTGCATTCAGAGTGATATGGCACCTATTATGTGTAGGTAAGCCACCAATCTCTGTATTTTCCCATCAAAGCATTGCATTCATTTGGTCATTTTGGACAGATGGCTTGGGGTAAACCCCTCCATTCCAGCAATATGGGTTTATGAGCTTTCACATAAACCCATGTGGCTCTCCTTCTGTGTTAGAAGTAAAAGGCTAAAGCCTACGTGATGTAGACCAGCAGCGGATGATTCTCCATGCATAACCCCCATCCCATTGTTTGGAGGGGGTCCCCATCTGCCCCCTCCTACATGGTGTTGGGACTATTGTTCCCTCCTGACCTTCTGCCTGAAAGGAGCCAGTCAAATAGCCACATCTGGTGTGATCATCCTTATGTTATTTAAGTTATTCAAGTCTCCATTATGTATTATTATTATTTATTATCATCATTATTATTATTAATAATAATATTATTATTCAAGTACATGAAAATTAGGTCAAAGTTTTATGCAAGTTTTATTATAAAATTTACTGTTAATAATGTTTTGTAGATATAATATTTCATGTTTTTCCTTGATCCTTGATCCAAAAATAACTGCCTTTGAATCCACAAACCCTCGTCATTTTGCATTATAGGCCTATCCGCATGGTGATTGGTGAAAGTAAAAGTAGGCTATGATACAGGTGGAATTAGGATTATTATGCAATGTCACCACCTAGTGGTTAAACTGAGGAAACAGCTAAACTACTCTAGCTCCAATATGCAGCGGCATCCAGCTCCAGCATCGGAGACTGTTAGTGACAGGCCAGTCCCTGACAAACACGGATCCTAATGTTAAACCTTTTAGGCTACTAAAACTACTGCTACCGTTTGTGTAAGATCTATTCAAATGTTCAGGGCCCATTTATAGGGAAACATTAAGAGAGATATATATATATATATAAAATGCTTTGTTTATTAAAGGTTAGAGGTTTAGGTTTGCTTGTTTGAACTAGGTTAAGGCTACAGTAAAACACATTGACACAAGTACACACATATCTCAGTTCCTTTCAATGGATGGCTCTATCACTTTCTAAAATGCTACAGTGCTCACAGACTACTACTCTTGGACACTCAGAACTTGATTAAGATGCTTGATAAGTTCTAGGGGAGATATGTTAGAAAATGTACTAACAAGAATAGCGAAGTCTCCCCCTCTCAACAGAAACTCTCAGCCAGTATCTAAAAAGTCTTTGAGACAAATGTCCCTTCCCCTTCCCGAAATTCAAAAAATGCTAGCGCCTACAAAATCATTATATGTCCAAATTATCGGTGATTTTCTGGTCCAAATGATCATACCTCCTGTCTTCACACAAGCAGAGTACACAGCATTGACGCCACACAATCTCTACACTGGACCTTCAGGTACAAAAGTACTCACGACTCACATGAATAGATCTAAGGGGTGCTGTTATGGTTAGTTCTATCTGGGATCCTTGGGATGTCCCTACCCTAACCATAACCTTAAGCAGTGGCGACCCGTCATTTAGCAAAAAAATTAAAAACCCTAACCCTAATCCTGTTTTAGAGAAATGACATCATTGAATATTGTAAGAGCTTTCATTGTCTGCTTAAATGCCCCCTTTATTTATCCTAGGATTCTGACTTGGTTTAAAGGAGAATACTGTAAGAATGTCCCATGTTCTTAATTCTATCACTGTACATTGCAAAGGTGCCCGAACAAGTAGTTATATTGACTACGTCCGTCTTGGCTCGCTCATTGTCGTAATCGAAATGACTGATTGCCTCTTATCCGCTCATCATTCCCTTATGTCATAGTTTGTGCATCTCAATTGTCAGTAGAAACCACATTTGTTTAAGAAAGTCAGCCATATCAGCTATGTTTTTTTTTTTAAAGGCAGTAATTGAGCCTGAATGAACTTTTTCGCTGCCAGACAAGTCTCCACTGATAGCTAGATGTAGCGGTGGTAAGGATTCACTCCATGGTGCTGAAAAGAAAGCTCTGCTGTTGGGACATCTTTATGTAGGCCCTACCAGTTTGTGTGCACCGTTTGTCACCGTTATAGTGCAATTCATGTATTGTTTAGTGTTATGTTGTGTAGTGGCTTTGCTGGCATGCATCTAAAAAAATATTTTTGAGTTTGCCCCATCAAGATTTACGTGCTGAAATCGCCACTGACCTTAACCATAACCTTTACCTAACCCTAACCTTAACCCTTACCTTAAAGGTGCAATATACAGAAATCGCCCCCCTCTATTTCCTCGATGCTAAAATTCTAATAGTTCACCTTATTTCAGTTTACGTGACCAAATAAGCAGGTTTGCGGAGATAATCATTGTAACATCTAAACTTCTGTGAAACATATTTTCCACTACCAAAAATATTGTATTTTCAGCTGTTTTAAGCTGGTGTAAAAGTAAAAGATGCAAAAACGAAACTTAAAAATGGAAGCATAGAAATAGTGCACATAGAACAGATCTGCTGCTTGTTAGACTGGCTTTCTATGAGAATGACAAATCTATAACTCACATTTATATGTGAATTTGGTCAGGTTGCCAAAAAAGTTGAATATTTCAGCTTTAAAGTCATAGTGCAGTCAAAAACGTGATTCTTCCTGTGTTTTATATATACCACTATGAGGTTGGAATAATATATTGTGAAAATGATGATCAAATCAAATAAAATTGTATTAGTCACATGCCCCGAATACAACAGGTGTAAACCTTACAGTGAAATGCTTACTTACGGGCCACTAACCAACAACGCAGTTTTTAAAAAGAAGGATAAGAATAAGAAATAAAAGTAACAAGTAATTCAAGAGCCGCATTATAATAACAATAGCAAGACTATATACAGGGGGCTACCGGCACAGAGTCAATGTGCGGGGGCACCGGTTAGTTGAGGTAATATGTACATGAAGGTAGAGTTATTAAATAGAGAATAACAACAGAGAGTAGCAGCGGTATAAAAGAGAGGGGGGGCAATGCAAATAGTCTGAGTAGCCATTTTATTAGGTGTTCAGGAGTCTTATGGCTTGTGGGTAGAAGCTGTTTAGAAGCCTCTTGGACCTAGACTTGGCGCTCCGGTAGCAAGGAGAACAGTCGATGACTAGGGTGGCTGGAGTCTTTGACAATTTTTAGGGCCTTCCTCTGACACCGCCTGGTATAGAGGTCCTGGATGGCAGGAAGCTTGGCCCCAGTGATGTACTGGGTCGTTCGCACTACCCTCTGTAGTGCCTTGCGGTCGGAGGCCGAGCAGCTGCCATACCAGGCAGTGATGCAACCAATCAGGATGTTCTCGATGGTGCAGCTGTAGAACCTTTTGAGGATCTGAGGACCCATGCCAAATCTTTGATAATGCCCTTTTAGTGTAAGAGCTGTTTGAAAAGGCCGCCTGAAATTTCTGCCTGTTTTGGTGGGGTGGAGTTTTGGCCTGCCTGGTGACATCACTAGTCTGTAAATTATCTAATAGACCAATAAGAGAGTTAGAAACCTCTATGCCAATAATAGCTCGCTTTCAGTTTTCCCCTCCTGACTTAGACCACTCCCAGACAGTCCTAGAAAATTATTTATTGATACATTTCTCTTCGCTATTAAAGAAGCTATTGTTGTTTATTTTTGACAATTTTAATAAAAACTATCACAGTAAGGTAATACATTGTTACCCAGAAATTATTTGATACTGATATAGAAACATCTGCATTGGAACATTTTAAATTTCAACTTCAATGATGTGATGATCAGAGTTGGGACATCCCAAGGATTCCATTTAGACTTTTCCATGCTTTTATACTTTCTGCATGTCTGCATGTTCTGCATGTCTCACTAATTAAGGTCCCCTGGGAAACACTGACCAAAACATTGGTTCTGCCACAGTTGTATTACCACAGAAGCATTAGACCATTATTTAGTGTGGGATTTCATTTAATAGTTTTTTTGAGGGATATCTAGCAACGACTTCTCCCTAGCTGCGTCGGTAAAGATGATGATGATGCTGACTATCCGGCTGAAGCTGGATAATGCAGAAAGGTGCACATCGTTGTACACTAGGTGGCGCTCTTGTGTCTTTTCCTTTATCAATTTTAAATTGTTCTACAGCAACAGCTGTGTACTTGCTGTAAAGGCCAATTGTGGTACATCAACACTTATAAAACATAGTGCACATTGTGTATGTGTTGTATATTGCCAAAGTGTTGTTTTCTTTTCATCATCTAGTTTAGGGACAACATTATAAGAAAGTAATTTCTAGACGATAATAATACACCTTTAGAGGTATTTGTCACTACGGGCATTGATTCATCCTTATCATACATTTGTATATATTTGTATATACTAGTATATTTTAAGAGTGAAGCGATAGGAATGGTCTGTTTTATTCCTGTCTAGCACAGAGACAATGCCCCCCACAGTGGATGTTGGTACATATGATATGTTGATGGAAGACAAATAGACAGATCTTACGGTCATGTACATGATATTCTTTTACCAATCTGTGTTTATTTTTCCAACGTTATGTTTGTTTAAATTGTGTGGGAAAATTATCCCTTATTCAATGCAGAATTATGCAACCCTAGTCTCTGTCTTGGTGTCTGGGCGCCTTGCATTCGCAGGCCCATCACTGGGCCACATCCTCATAGGCATCTTCATCTTCATCTTCATTTCCATACAATAATCACGGATTAACAGGGCTGAAGTTCCCAAGTGAAACCCATTCTGACACATTGTCTTTGGGGCAGAATTCCTGCTGATTTTACTGTGGTGTTTTGTGTGTGTTTTTTTTATACTATCCTTGGGTATCAATTATGATTTTACTAGAACAGGGGTTCAAAAAAAAATGATGCTCAAGACCAAAATGAGAAATTGACCAATGTTTCCGTGACCCAAATCGCCCTCCAACTACACAAATTGAGAAGAATTGTGATTATGGATGCATTCTCATAATTCACGGCCGACCTTTCACATGCCCAGGGCCCACTTTGGTTCCCAACCCATAGTCTACAAAAACAAGTACTAGACAATCAAACACGTAATTAAGACAAACAACAACAAACAATTACCCACAGATCTGTTAATAGATTGAAGCTCTTGAAAAATATTTTGTTTGTAGACAATGACATTTGATTAAGTTTGTGCTGAACACTCAAATATGTGCAGAGGATTTTGGTTATTTGTTTTTAGTCGATTATGTTTACTGATACCCCATCTCTGCAGCCGCCAGCCAGTCACAGTCATGACCAATGGTACTACGTGTTCACAGTTCTCTCCTTCCTGAAGTCCCCCATTACTGCAAGACCCATCAATCACACCAATTTAATCAAGATGAAAGAAAGATGATTTAATCATCACCGTACAATTGCATTGTAAAATCACCATTGTATTTCAGAATGTGAGAAGACAGCTTTATGCATGTTTCTCAAGACATTGTCAATTTGTAATGTACAGTACTTAAAGAGCCATTGAACACACCAATTGGCACATGTGTTTTTCTGTTGATCATTCGAAAAACGAGATTTCAGTCTTTTTAAAATATATTTTTTATTTATTTAACCTTTATTTAACTTGGAGTCCTGGAGGGGTTTCCTGACTGATTTCACATTTGGTTAATGATGTTTGTCCCCCATGAGACACTGTAGTCTATTTCACTTCCTCAAAATCCCCAGAATGAATGTAAGATAACTCAAGAAATCTGTAATACATTTTGACGTTTTTGCAGAGGATGTTTTAGTTGCCAATTTTACTTCTAAGGTGTTTGGTGCAGTATTTCTCAAGTAAACATTTTTGCTAAATGTCTGTGAACAAAGTCGGAGTTGCTGGGCAGATCTGTCTCAAGGTCTATGCTATTGGATAGAACGCAATCACCGAAGCTGGGCATGTGGACATCGTCAAATCAAAACCCAAACTCCGATTTAGACCAGACTGACTTTATGACCAAAATTATCCTATTTACACTTTGTAGTCAATTTTGACACCAGAATATCTGTTTCTGATTCATATCGATGCCACATAGGCCGTTTTCAAGGGGATTTGTTGCTTTTAAAGGCTGTCACTCTTTATTAAGGCCATGCAGTGCACGATGCCAGGCAGGGAGTAATTACAGCATCACTAGAGGTCATTCCCATCTCCAAGCCTGTACTGTGCGCTGAAGAGATTGTCAAGTGGATTTAGAGGGGTTTACATTTTCACATTCACTTTTGACATAAAATTAGCTTTACATTTTCACATTCGCTTTTGACATACAGTTAGCTATACGAGCCAGCACAACATCCAAAGCAAACCTTATGTCTCACCAGTAAAACACAAGCTGTGTTCGAATACCCATACTAACATACTGTATACTACATACTTAATGAGTATATACTACATACTATATACTATTAGTTCAATTTAATATACTGTAAACGAAAAGTATCCTTTCAGTTGAGAGTCATTACTTTATTACATTGCTCAACATGTTCTTAACATTTGTCATAATTAGTTAAAGCAATGAATTTGTATCCGCTCTCGTCGTACTTCGGCTGCATATTTTCCGCCATTTTCCGCCATTTCCTGTGTCCTCTGCATGTATACTTTATATTTTGGCGAATTTAGTATGACATCCGGGAACTTTTGGCATTCTAACTATATCCATACTATGACCAATAAGTATACTATATAGTCAATTTATGTCACAAATAGTATGGTTAGTGTGGTTAGTATGAGTATTCGAACACAGCTACAGTCTAACCATTTCTTTGTTTGGGGATTTAGGTCTGTCGCTTGTGTACGCCTTGTCATCATACACCATTCACTTCTCTCTCTCTCTCTCTCTCTCTCTCTCTCTCTCTCTCTCTCTCTCTCTCTCTCTCTCTCTCTCTCTCTCTCTCTCTCTCTCTCTCTCTCTGGCCCCCCACTGGTGCAGTCACAGAGTTATTGGAGAGTGTGTTTACAGATGGGATGGGAATGTGGGAAACATGACCGCATCCTGAATCTGTCTCTGTCTCCCCTGGTCCCACTGGACTCAACACTGTCGGACCAGCTGGAATCCCATCTCCCCGGTGACCCAACAGTGTGATGAACCACGAGCCATCACCATGACGATGATACCAGCAGGAAGTGGGATGCGCCTTAGGGCTGACTTCCTGCTTCTTCTCTGTGGTCCACCATCATTCCATCACAAAGATGGAACAGCCTACACTTTGTAGCTCAGTTGGTAGAGCATGGCGGTGGTAACGCTAGAATAGTGGGTTTGATTCCCAGGACTACCCATACAGTATCTATATTGTATGCACGTGTGACTGTAAATTGCTTTGGATAATAGCGTCTGCTAAATAGCCTATTATTATAATATTATTAGATGTCAGATGTCCCTTTTGGGTTCCAAGTTTAACCCTCTGTGGAAAGGGTTCTACATGGAACCCAAAATGGTTCTTCAAGGGGTTCTCCCATAGGGATAGCACAGTGGGGAACAGTGAGGCCTAAGGATTTCTAAAATAATTGTAGTTTTAAAATGTAAATGTCTTTTCATTTCGATTTTATCTTTTCAATAAGATTTCAATGATATTCTAATTATATTATTATTTTCAATGATATTCAGATTTAATCTCTTTAGTTTGTGTTGGAAAGTAAAGGGTTAAACACTGAAGAGAAAAAAAAAGATCCAATCAGGACTTTTCTTTGATGGTCTCTGGGGAGATAAATCTAGCTAGCTAAATCAGCCATTGGCTAGGCCCTCAGAAGCTAGATTAAAGGTATCTGTCATTCAAATGTATTAGGGCAGAAGTGACTCGAAGGAGGTTCACTCCAAAAATTCTAGTTTGCACTCAACTCCGCGGATGTGGTATTCTGCAGTTGAGATATACTGTACTTGGCTAGGATAACACCTACTGCAGCCGCTAGATAGCTAGACTCTCCTTCTGACCTGTCGGCCTTCGAGAAGGCGGACGATTCCATACGTTTTTGTAAAAACGGTCCCACCCATAACAAGTCAAAATATGATTGGTTGATTACACTGTCACTCAGAAATCCTGTCCGATTAAAGTTGAATGGTAGATGCCTTCTATCGGCATTGTCTTCAGAAAGTATTGATACACCTTGACGTTCCACAATTTGTTGTGTTACAGCCTTATTATTCTCTCTCACCCATCTAAACACAATACCCCATAATAACAAAATGAAAACATGTTTTTTGGATTTTTTTGCAAATGTACTAATAGTTGCTCAAATATTGCTAGACAGATATTTTCAAGCTTTGCCATAGATTTTCAAGCTTCACCATGCTCAAAGGGATATTCAATGTCTGCTTTTTTTTGCCCATTTAACAATAGGTGCCCTTCTTTGCGAGGCATTGGAAAACCTCCCTGGTCTTTGTGGTTGAATCTGTGTTTGAAATTCATAGCTCAACTGAGGGATCTTACAGATAATTGTATGTGTGGGGTACAGAGATGAGGTTATTCAAAAATTATGCCAAACACTATTATTGCACACAGAGTGAGTCCATTCAACTTATTATGTGACTTGTTAAACACATTTTTTCTCCGGAACTTATTTAGACTTGCCATAACAAAGGGGTTGAAAACTTATTGACTCAAGACATTTCAGCTTTTCATTTTTTATTAATTAGCAAAAATGTCTAAAAACATAATTCCTTGTTGACATTATGGGGTATTGTGTGTAGGCCAATGGCACAAAATCTCAATGTAATAAAAGTTTTAATTCAGGCTGTAACAAAACAAAATGTGGAAAAGGTCAAGGGGTGTCAATACTATTTGAAGGCACTGTAGCATCTGTGGGCTGAGCCAATGGCTGTTTTAGTATTCTTATGATTGGGACCTACTGGCTTTTTGGTAGATTTTTTGTTTTGTTTTGGTACAACGTGTTGGAAGATTTTTTTTCCCACACTGAATGCCTACGTCCAATAGCCATGGTTCACCACTGCGTAAAACCCTTTTAGGTTTTAGGTAGAACCTTTTTTCTATGAGTGTACAGTCTGTTTTGATGTTATATTGCTTCCAAGGTCTCTGCTAATGCTATTCTACATTTGTACAAAATTATATTACATTTTGCCCATACAGCGCATTTAGCTAATTTAATAGGAACCACCAAACTAGATCACAATGAAGCAGGCAGAAATAATTTAGCAATTTATATTACTGGCTAAAGGTTCCATTCTAATATATGTCATATTAAATAGAAAAATACATATTCTGCCATATGCACAGTACCAGTCAGAAGTTTGGACACACCTACTCATTCAAAGGTTTTTCTTTATTTTTTACTATTTTCTACATTGAAGATTAATAGTGAAGACATCAAAACTATGAAATAACACATATGGAATCATGTAGTAACCAAAAAAAGTGTTAAACAAATCAAAATATATTTTATATTTGAGATTCTTCAAAGTAGCCACCCTTTGCCTTGATGACACCTTTGCACACTCTTGGCATTCTCTCAACCAGCTTCATGAGGAATGCTTTTCCAACAGTCTTGAAGGAGTTCCCACATATGCTGAGCACTTGTTGGCTGCTTTTCCTTCACTCTGCGCTCCAACTCATCCCAAACCATCTCAATTTGGTTGAGGTCGGGTGATTGTGGAGGCCAGGTGAGGCCATTTGATGCAGCACACCATCACTCTCCTTCTTGGTCAAATAGCCTTTACACAGCCTGGAGGTGTGTTTTGGTTCATCGTCCTGTTTAAAAACAAATGATAGTCCCACTAAGTGCAAACCAGATGGGATGGGGTATCGTTGCAGAATGCTGTGGTAGCCATGCTGGTTAAGTGTGCTTTGAATTCTAAATAAATCACAGTGTCACCAGCAAAGCACCCCTACACCATCACACCTCCTCCTCCATGCTTCACGGTGGGAACCAAACATACTCTGCATCTCACAAAGACAAGGAGGTTCGAACCAAAAAATCTCAAATTTGGACTCATCAGATCAAAGGATAGATTTCCACCGGTCTAATGTCCATTGCTCATGTTTCTTGGCCCAAGCAAGTCTCTTTTTATTATTGGTTATTTCATGGAATGGATATGAATATGAAACCTTAGATGAAAAGAATGGACATCTGTTGAAAACAACACAGTTTCCATAAATACAGCACTGTTATCTTTTGCCAGAATCCTCTCAACAGCACGTGTCAGGAACCAAACCCCTGGAGTATATTGATGTGCGAGACTCAAGCCACACTTTTGTTTTGCAGAGGATACCACAAAATATTGTGGTAAAGAAGATGATTGTGTGAATGAAAACGCCAGCACAATGAGATAGCAATTACATGTCACTGCTTTCAATGTATTCACTGTGTATCATTGTGATAGAATAAACAGTGTCTCCAGACTCCAGGCAAACCTAGTGTACCATACAAATGAATGGGTTCAAGCTTGGGTTCATCAGAGTGTAATATAGTATACCAATGATAATTTGCATGACAATCCCAATATACAGTAGTAATACACGACATAGGTAATTACTCAGTGTGTTATTTCTGATTGATATGGGACAACTGGGGCACACTAACACCTTGTCTTACCACTGAGGATATCAATGAAATGAAATGCCTCTGTAGATAGTTCCTCTTATTTTGTGTCAGTGTCAAGCCAGTGATTTGGTTTGTGGGAAATGTCAGGTGAAATTTCAGTTCAGAATAAACATGGGTTTATGATGCCAATTAATTAGCAAGGGAAGACCTTGTTTCTGCAGTTTGTGTTTTATCTGTAGGTTGGCAGAATGCATTGGAGAGACCTGTTTGTGGTAAGATGCAGTGTGATTTGTTTCGCAGATTCTAAGCGGTGCTCACTAAAGCAAAGGGTGGGCTGTCATGCTAAGATTACACAAGCGTAATAATTGAGAAATGACTGTTTTGGTTACAGCATGGCCATTATTATATCTGATTAAGAGGCCTACGCCAACAACAACAACAAACATCAGTGGGCTAGGGCTGTGATATTTCACTGGTCGTTCTTTCCCAGAGTATTTCTGTGACAAGATCTCCTTCAGAAATAACATGTTGTACAGACTCCAGGCAAACCTAGTGTATGTCACTTGTTTATGCCTCCTCCTGAAGCTGCCACAATTAGGTGATTTAGAATCCATTTTAAGAAATAGCTTAATCTAATTTAAATACTCATTCGTATTTCCATATTGTCATAACAAAGTAGGTCACGAGGCTCGCTTCAAACCCCTTAATATCAATGATAACATAACCTGCCTCTCAGAGATAAGAAGCCCATTGTATTTGGACTATTGGCCTTGATCATTTCCATGTCATTGAGCAACAGCATTAAACCATGGAGGCAGAGCGAGAGGCTGCAGATGGCCCCAATCTGATCTGGGAAACATTTTACAGGCAGAGCTGTGATCACATCTGATTAGGAATCTCACTGGCTCATTAGCTGGTAAGCGGTGGTGATGTGGTGATGAGGGTGATAGCTGCCTTGCCCTGCTTACTTTAAATAGGCACATCATGCAGGACTTGCAATGCCAATGTAGTGTGGACCTGGATCGCACTGCACTGTTTCCATTGGGAGGAGTTATCTACCTGACATCTCAAGAACTACCACCCTCTGCATGGAACAATGTGTCAGTCCCATCGAGACACGATCAATATTGTGGTTCGTCAGCCACAGGGCGGAGGGAAAAACCTTTTCCCCCCCTGTGGAATTACCCATCATCCTCATTATCACATCAGTGAACGGTGTAATATGCAGTGTGAAAGTCATTTGGAGTTTTATGTATGATTTTCGGATATGACATGACACAAGAAATGTTGATGGGGAAATTAATCATAAGTGTTTGTTATTCAATCTATTTAAATAGGCACCAACTGCAAGACAATATACAGTCATTTCAAGAGTATGACACCGACAACACTGTTATCAGGCCCATGGTCAACACGCTAATGCTTTTACGGCAACACATCAACCATACAGTTGACCCCCTCGTCCTTCGGTTTCCTGACATTATATTTGTTCAAAGTACTGTTACAGCAGACACAACACAAATGAAACAATGATATAATTTATTTCCCAGTGAAATTGTTGAACAAAAACAAGTAGTATTGTGCTTCACTCTCCGGCTGACAGAACACATTTAGGATTTTTGGAGCTGTTACAAGGCATCTGGAGCTCATTGAAAGAGAAATGTAAACATGTCGAATCCATTGTAAGATAACCTTGTCCCAACCAGAACACATACCTACTATAGACCACGAGGAAGAGAAATTAACAGTTTGATGGCAAACATCCTTTGTTTCACATTGCATCACATCTATGCCACTGAACTTACTGTAGTCTTTCTTACTGTCGTCACAATGTACCCATGGTCCGTCTTGATTTGATTATTTTCGTCTATATCAAAACACATTTCAATCACAGTTTACCATATGAGGTACATAATATGAGGTGTCATCCCCAAAACTAATAAAACAGCTAAAACATTACACATAAAACCTCTCCCATTTTCTATTCTACATAAACTGACCCACTTCCCTATAGTCTTGTGTTTTCTCATGGCGGATCAGGATGGCTGTTCATTTCTTAACACTGAGTATGGTCATCTGAAGACACTCCTCTTTGAGGGCCACCAGCTCTGTCTTGTAGGTGCTGGCCTTGACCTCGCTGTACAAGCCCAGCTGCTTTTTGGTGGACAGTGGTGTCTCCAAGGTGACAGATCCAGCTGCCAGTGCGCCATCTGGCGAGGGCGAGTTCCGCTTGAAGACGCCGAGCAGGTTGGTGAGCGCGTGACCGACGTCATGTCGTGCACCCTCGTTAACAAAACAGTAGAGGATGGGGTCAGCCACACAGTTCAGGCTGGTGAGCGCCAGCGCCACGTGGTAGGCTGCAAACAGGTCCTCCTCTGCGCCACAGTCGCAGGGCTTCTGGAGGAAGAGGATGCTGCGACACAGCAGGAGCACATGGTATGGCCCGAAGCACAGCAATACGATCAGGATTAGGCTCAGCGCCAGGCGCTTGATCTTCGCCTTCTCGTGACACTCCGTGGACACATTGCCGCGCACCGCCCGCAGAATGCCCCGGTACGCACCCAGCATGATTAGCCAGGGCACCAGGAAACCCAGAAAGGTCCGGTAAAGGTTCATGCCCGCCACCCAGTCTTGCATGGGGTACTTCTCAAAGCAGAAGGTGTGGTTGAAACGGTCCTGGAAGAGCTCGTCGTGGAAGAGGGGCGCAGAGTTCGCCACTATCTCGATGGTCCATACCACGGAACTGACCAGCACGGCAGTTTTCACCCGCCGGACCTTGGCGAACTTGAGCGGGTAGGCCACGGCCAGGTATCGGTCGATGGAAATGCAGCAGAGGAAGGCGATGCTGACGTAGATGTTGGTGTAGAAGATGAAGCCGAAGAGCTTGCAGGAATTCTGGCCATGAATCCAGTCATCGTGCTGGAGGAAGTAGTCGATCCATAGGGGCAGGGTGCCGATGTAGAGAAGGTCAGCCAAGGAGAGGTTGATCAAGTAGATGCCCAGCTCGTTTTTCTGCTTCACCTGCAAGTAAGCTGCCCACAGAGCCATGCAGTTGGTGGGCAGGCCCAGGACAATGACAATGATGTACAGCGTAGGCTGGAAGTACTGGTCAATCTTCGAGTCCACATTGCAGAAGGAAATGTTGCACATTGTCCTCATATTCTGTAGGTGCATTGTTTATTTTGTGACTAAGCGTTTAAAGGGCCAGGACAATTCGACATGTTGTTGTTAATGAGAAGGAAAGAGGTCAAAAAGACATTTCGTACAGTGACGTTTCCTTCTTGTTGTTGAGTAATTCCTTATATCCAGGCCTGAAAGCACACTTTCTCTCCAGGCGGGCTTCACATGTCAAACAGCCGTTTCCCATTTCGCTGCTGGTCCCACACCTTTTTCAAATGAGGAAGAAGACAAGAAGAGAAAAAAAAGTGGTTAAATAAAACCCCTCTTATGAACAAAGAGCCAGGCCTCCACTCCGGCACAGGGACATCATAAATCTTGGAGAGATTATTGTCTGAGGTCTGTCGCTAGCTGTGGAGAGGGAGGTGGTAGATGTTGATGGGGTGTAGGGGGAGGACGGGGCCGCTCTGTGCTGGATGAGAGCTCATCAAAGGGCAAACAACACACGCTTCATCCAAGACTGTCACTGACGATCCATGCCACGCACACAGCAGCAGCAGGCGATCTGTCAACTCAGGCCTCCTCGGCTCTGCCCATCTAAAAAACAGAAGAAAGGAGAGTGTGTGAGATAGTGTGTATTGCCAGTTCGTTTCAGTTTTTCAACCCAGTTAGTTGTTCACATACAGTTGATGTTTATGCACTTGGATTGAGTGGTCAGATCCATTCATTACTCAAGTTACTCTATATCAGCTTTCTGTTACCTTTTGTTTCTGGTATGTAGTCTAACCTTGAACTTCCAATACTCCTCACCTCTGCTTGTTTTCATGTTGAAGCCATTATTATTTATTCTTAGATCATTCCGGTCTGACCAACGGTCTTTCTCCCTCTCTTATGTTTTGACTCATAGTGTATGCTTTAAACAGGAGTATAAATACATACTTGATGCGAAAGTGTTTACTTTTCTATTGAAAACACAGCAATCACCATAACCACATTCCAAGGACCTCCTTCTTGAACAGAAATACAGACGGTCACAAGGGACAGCTCTGTCTAATCCACCTGTCATGATTGGTCCAATTAGTTACAATTCTGATGGAAACTACGGCAATCACTATTAGTATAATATTCAGTGGTGTTGAACAGTAATTCTGGCCATGAAAGATACCATGCTAGTCTTTGTTGTGAAAGGAAGGATGGGCCACTCCTATGTTGACCTTGTCAAATGCAGTTCAATGGGAAAGGTCCTTCTGATATTCAGCAGAATAACTGGGTCACAAAACACATAGTCAGCAAGCCATAATCAAAAGTGGTTAGCGTTACGGCTCCTGTTAGTACCCACAATAGGAGAGATAAAATGACACAGTCATGGTGGCGAGGACCAATAATGTAAATCATTCTCATCAGTTCGCCCGTGTGTACGCGTGTGTTTGTATGGGTACTGGCAAGTCGAGATGCACCCCTTGATCATTGAAAAACATTTTGTGACAAAGTAAGGGCTTTTTGAATTCCAGGTCATGGGGTTTGGGTTACCAAATGCTCCAAGCAGCTTCCAGCGTCTCACGGACCTGGTTTTAGTATTCAAATACCAAGAAAGAGCTTCTTGCTGTGGTAGTGTTTCCAACTCTTTTTGCTGGAGGAAATTTCTACTGAGAACTGATCACAGCTCACTGAGGTTGGCTAGGGACAGTTGGCTAAATGGTTAGAGAAACTGGATCAGACTATGATATTGTCCACAGGCCAGTAATGCAGATGG
Source organism: Brachymystax lenok tsinlingensis (assembly GCA_030435695.1). NCBI lineage: Eukaryota > Metazoa > Chordata > Actinopteri > Salmoniformes > Salmonidae > Brachymystax > Brachymystax lenok. Next base: position 8,966,025 of record CM059794.1, read on the forward strand.
TGTGTCACGCCGACACACACAGACAGAGAGTGTGGACACAGCTGTCTCACAGGAGGCCGCTGTCAATCTGAGAGCCATCGTAAACAAGTCTCAGGATGTCACTATTGAGCCTGTAGTTGGAGCTCAAACAAGCCAGGCAGTACCCAAAAAAATGCAGCTTTCCTTTTGGAAGCACAGGATAGAGACCCAGTGGTCTTCCAGTTAAAAACAAAAAAGAGGGGAGAGCAGAGCTCCCTGTGGAGTTGCAATCGGAGCCAAAGTTCAGGCCTTTCAAACAAGTGTGGGGGGGCATTACATGTGAAGAATAAGGTGTTATGCCTTAAGAGTTAAAACTATGAGACAGATGACACCAGCTGGAGAGGGGTTGTACCAGATGAGTTCGTATATGAGATACTTACAATTGAAGTCTGAAGTTTACATACACTTAGGTTGGAGTCATAAAAACTCGTTTTTCAACCACTCCACACATTTCTTGTTAACAAACTATAGTTTTGGAAAGTTGGGTAGGACATCTACTATGTGCATGACACAAGTACGTTTTCCAACAATTGTTTACAGACAGATTATTTCACTTAATCACAATTCCAGTGGGTCAGAAGTTTACATACACTAAGTTGACTGTGCCTTTAAAAAGCTTGGAAAATTCAAGAAAATGATGTCATGGGAAAATCAAAAGAAATCAGTTAAGACCTCAGAAAAATAATTGTAGACCTCCACAAGTCTGGTTCATCCTTGGGAGCAATTTCCAAACGGCTGAAGGTACCACGTTCATCTGTACAAACAATAGAACGCAAGTATAAACACCATGGGACCACGCAGCCGTCATACCGTATGGAAGGAGACAAGTTCTGTCTCCTAGAGATGAATGCACTTTGGTGTGAAAAGTGCAAATCAATCCCAGAACAACAGCCAAAGGACCTTGTGAAGATGCTGGATGAAACAGGTACAAAAGTATCTATATCCACAGTAAAACAAGTCCTATATCGACATAACCTGAAAGGCCCCTCAGCAAGGATGAAGCCACTGCTCCAAAACCGCCATAAAAAAACCCAGACTACGGTTTGCAACTGCACATGGGGACAAAGATCGTACTTTTTGGAGAAATGTCCTCTGGTCTGATGAAACAAAAATAGAACTGTTTGGCCATAATGACCATCGTTATGTTTGGAGGAAAAAGGGGGAGGCTTGCAAGCCCGAAGAAGACCATCCCAATCGTAAAGCACAGAGTGGCAGTATCATGTTGTGGGGGTGCTTTGCTACAGGAGGGCCTGTTCCACTTCACAAAATAGATGTCATCATGAAGAAGGAAAATTATGTGGATATATTGAAGCAACATCTCAAGACATCAGTCAGGAAGTTAAAGCTTGGTCGCAAATGGGTCTTCCAAATGGACAATGACCCCAAGCATACTTCCAAAGTTGTGGCAAAATGACTTAAGGACAACAAAGTCAAGGTATTGGAGTGGCTATCACAAAGCCCTGAACTCAATCCCATAGAACATTTGTGGCAGAACTAAAAAAGCGTGTGCGCAAAGTGCGAGCAAGGAGGCCTACAAACCTGACTCAGTTACACAAGCTCTGTCAGGAGGAATGGGTAAAAATTCACTTCATGTGGGAAGCTTGTAGAAGGCTACCTGAAATGTTTGACCCAAGTTAAACAATTTAAAGGCAATGTTACCAAATACTAATTGAGTGTATGTAAACCTCTGACCCACTGGAATGTGATGAAATAAATAAAAGCTGAAATAAATCATTATCTCTACTATTATTCTGAAATTTCACATTCTTAAAATAAAGTGATGATCCTAACTGACCTAAGACATTTTTTTACTTGGATTAAATGTCAGGAATTGTGAAAAACTCATTTTAAATGTATTTGGCTAAGGTGTATGTAAACTTACGACTTCAACTGTAGCTTTCTCCACAATGTTAGAATAGGAGGTCATTTAAGAGTTGAAAAACTCACCAGTAAAATTAGAGCAATGTTTTATTGGCCAGGCTGGTAGAGAGCCATAAAGCAGAGGTGTAAGGGCTGTGTGGCGTGCGCTGCATGCAAGCTACAGGGTCCAGTCCCCAAAGCACCCATTACAAGTTCTGTCACAGGCCGCCCTTTTGATAGGAGAGCTGTAGACTTAATGGGTCCATTTACAGAGACGGAACGAGGTAACTAACACATTATGGTTGTGACAGATTACTTTACTAGGTGGTCAGAGGCATATGCCATACCCAATCCGGAAGCAGTAACAGTGGCCAAGAAACCCCAGAGGTACGAGGAAAATGAATATGTTTGACAGAGACTACCAGAGGAAAAAGGGGTTGTCGCCCAAACTGATAAAGAAATTCAAGGATCCTTTCAAAATTGCAAAGAAACTGTCAGATGTGCTGTATGAAGTAGTACAGTATAATGGACCTTATGTCGTGGTACACTACAACAGGTTCAAACCTTACTTTGGGTTTGTTTCAGAGCATGAGGTCCCTGGCACGGGACAAGAGACTGAGTTGAGCAGTGACTCATTTGCACCTAGTCAGTCATACTACCCCTCAAGGAAACAGGATGCTCCGTGGAAAAAGCAACCAATGTTGCCTAGGTTACCCTTCAGGAGAAAGGTGGTGGACATTGTGAGACCGTGGGCTCCAAGAGATGTTAATGCTTCAGTGGAACGGGAACTGAACACTGCCAGGACTGAAAGCTCATTCAAATACACAGACTCATACCACACAAACGGACATGAACACTGAGTTGCTCTGTGCATCTGCAAGAGAAAGTGTCTCCTTTGAGAAGATCACATGGGTCAAGGGGGTAGACCCTAAATAACTATTAGGAGGCCTGTTTTGAGTTTTCACATGGTCAAAGCATTCTGAATGTGTTTGGTTACTGTATACTTCGCAGAGGGTATTTTCTGTGTGTTTATCCAGGTTATTAAACACAGGGTGTGTTCAGTTTAAGAAGGGGGTAACGTAATGTTTACACATTTGAAAGTCTCTCAGCCTATGTTCAGGGATGCAAACTGCTGAGTGCCCAAAAAGGTGAAACTTTTTTTTTTTTTTTGCACTGAAACATGAAAAGAATCCCTGCTAGAGGGAAATGCTGGTTTTAACTCATTAAACAACAAATAATATGATCTACATGATCAGTCTCTCTGTGTAAAATAAAAAGTGGTTCATGTGAACCTAACTCACAGCTAAAAAATGTAAAGAAAGCAATCCAATGTTATTTGTTGCCTAGACTTTACTGCAAATGACACTCAAGTCTTGAGAAAAAAAAACAATACACTAATATTGCAGTTAGCCACGTCAGCCTTTATAATAGAACACTTGTGACCACACACATAAATATTGCACTTGGGAAAAAAAAACATCTTAAAGTAGAAATAGAACGAAACAAACAGGCATTCTATTTTTGCTCTATTATACCGGCCACTATAGACATCGATCAAGTGTGCAAAAATAACGCTCACTGAGTAAAACATTTTATAACTAAAACAATATCTTTGGGCTACACTGCACATTATTACATTGTACACTCACTGCCTGTGGACATCTGTTCTACAACGTGCCAGCAAAAGTGAGAAAGAGGGAAAGTGTGTGGTGTTCCTTTCACCTCTATAATGACATCCATCTTAAGCCAGGCCCAGCTACACCTGATCCCTGAATCCACTTGTTTAACAAGCAACGCCTCATGTTCACCTAATTCTCTAATTCTGAAAATTAACCACATACTGTAGAGGGAAAACATTAGTTAACAGGTTAGTTCGTTAGCTACTTAACATTTCCCACAGACTGCCAGGGTCCAGTAAGCAACTAACGCTTTAGTTATTGTTAATACTATAGCGAATTGGTTAGGTTCCTAATGTTATCTCATCTGATGTTGTAACGTTAGCTGTCTGACTTTATTAGCAAGCTTATTTTCACACCATTAACTCAATCATTTGACCATATAGGTTGGCTAATGTTGCTCAACATTTCTCTGGCTAATTAGCGAACGGAGAATTCGATCCAGGTAACAAGATACTTAACAATGCTAATACCTGTTCCACCACACTTTATCCCTCGCCTCAAACTTTCAAAATACCCGTCGTTTTTCGGTTACAGCTCATGAAGTACGCTTCATCCCCTTCTCATCACCTTCTCCGCGTTCAGGCTTCTCAGTTAACGTTACACCTTCGCTATCGTTCAGGGAACACGCAGCTGTAACTGGCAAGCTTCCTTTCCAGAGCGCTGATGCTGTCACTGGTAAATTGGGTGTCTCTTCTTTCTTCAGTCGCGTGCTGCATTCTGTTGTTATGTTAAGCCAGCATTGCTCCAAACACGCCTCACCTGCTCGCGTACAGCCAGTAGTGATCCAACCCCCCCCCAAACTTTTCTCATCGGATCTACACAAATCACGTAGGTCGTGAGGATGCGGGAGGCATGCTGAGAGAGTTTTTGGGAAGGCATTGTGTGCGGCTGGTCAGGGCTGGGGTACACTGTCGGTTCATCCAAATAAAATACAACTTGATTATTCCATGGGAAATCAGTGTCGTAGGAATGTTTACACTAGTCAACAAACAACATGCGAGTTTCGTTGCCTTACAGGTTCGATTCACTATGATGTCGGAGTTATTTTAGGTCTTCACAGATTTAAAGCTTCTGTTGATCTGGTTTCTTTCTAGGAAACAAATATGAACACTGACACTGAAGAATGTGGTTTGTGCCTACTGTCAATTTCAAATGCTTATCTCAGAGTTTTTGCATGCAAGGGAGGAATCTTAACACTGCAGTGTCAACTACAATATAATGTAGTTGTGATCTCTACCTGACCCTGGGAGAAACTGGACTTAATATTTGGTTGACTTGGAAGTTAATCATGCACAGGTTATTCTATTAATGTTCTTTAATGAAGCCAGTAGGTTACACACCCTGGTGATTATTATTTTTATTTAACTTTGCCTGGGTATATACATTTTCTGTACTTTGACTGTGTTGACAACTCTTCCTTCATGGCTCAGTGACCACGCTGACGTTATCATCACACCTGCGATCGTCTTTTGAAGGTTGCAGGCGTACTGCCAACATTCACCAGGTTCAACGTCTGCCAACAGCTCGCTTTGGCTTATGAGCCTCAGCCTGTATGATGTAACTCATCAGAAGGGTGTTTTGTCCTCTGTCCTCCTACCTGGGCTGGTCAGTCGAGCCCAGAGACCTGATTGGCTGGATGACACATGGAATTGTGCTCTGGATAAACCTGTGCCATATTGGACGTTACGGTAGCCAGTAGTTTGTGAGGGCTGGACATTGTTGGCCACACAGCCTATAGATTCCCGTGGGAGCAGCAGGGAGAACTAGGGGACCCTGTGCTAACCTGGAACACATCGTGCAACAAAGCGTGGCAATTGATCAGCTGCCAGTTAGGATTATCGAAGCCCCGCCACACGAAGCCCGCCACATTGGCTGTCACACCCAGAACCCCCGCACAACGCATTTGCCCTTCGCTCCCATAAATGTGCTTAGCTCACACTTTTTGCTCACTCTTACAAATGTAATTTCCGTTCAACTGATTTTAGTCTGTAGCTCGTTTGTTTACTTTTGTGTCACAGGTGTCCATTGTCAAGGGGGTATATGTTGGATGTCTTTCCCTTGGTATATTCAGCTATAGCTTGTGTGAGAGTTTGTTCTCACACCATAATACAGTGTGTAACTGAAACTAATTGAAAACATTCATGTGGATCCTTGATGAATGATGGATCCCAACTTAACTAAGTCTAGTTTCACAATGTCATTGTGAGCCCCACCATGATCTTGGTGCCACCTTTGTGTAGAAGTTATCATGATGTCCTAACTCACACAGAGTGCTGTTGGTCACCCTGTATAATGAATGAATAATAGTCCAGACCTTTCCATAGAACCACAGGTCTCACAATGTGATTAAGTACAAATGCTCTAACAAGGAGTTCAAACGTTACAGGAACTTCCCAGTGAGCATTTCTGGATGTAGAGTGGTTTAACCATGAACAAAAGCTGATGGACCTAACATAGGGAGAAAGCTCTCACTCAGACACAAGATTACAATATGTTCTGGAGCATCAGAAACGAGCTGGCGGTTAGCCAAACACTCATGTTGACAGTGAAACACTAGAGTAAAAGTACTACTCCTCAGTGGCAAAGTGTCCTTTTTTGGGGGAGGGGCTGTTTTGCATGTTATTTTGGTAATAATACGTGTCACATATCAGTTTGCAAACAATGTATTTAGCTAATAAAGCCGCATACAAACATGGTCTCTTTTTTGCTTTCTTGAGTAAAGCAGCTCCAAAATGCAAGTGTTTCAGCCTAGCTCAGTGCTTTCTGTGGTGTTGGGGCAGCCAGCGGAAATACAGAGCATAGGGGTTGGTAATGTTCTCTAGTTGCACCGTGATTGGCTCAGTGTTCTGTCACTTATGGGGACTCTACGTCACTGCAAAATCTACAGGGGGAGCTCAAAAATGTAAGCCCTTTGGGTGCTGCCATAGAGTTATTTTAGTTGTGCCCATCCAAGAAGGCTCAAGGTCATTGGCCACAGATAAAATGACGTCAAATTATATCTACAGTATATCAATCTTAGCTAGCAAGCTAGCAGTCATCATCATGAATCAAGTCGACAATCTACTGGCAAATCCTTTTCAATCCTTGTCATATGAAGAGAAATCAGATATAAAACGTCTCGGGGCTCATCGGCCATTGTACATAAACATTACACAACAAGTCAGAAATCGCAAATTCAACAATGAGTGGTTTGGAAGGAAGCAGTGGCTAACTGCAAGCATCTTAAAGCAATCATTGCTTCCCCTGCCTGCTATTCAGTGGAGAGGGTGTGTGGTCCAAGTCTGAGTTTAAGGATTTAAAACATCTGTCTGAAAGGGTCTCAAAACATGAGAATTGTGCATCACATATAGACGCTGTTAAACTGGGATTACTGGGGAAATCAAACGCTGTGGCTCAGCTAGATGCTGCATATAGACGAGCCATCAACCTTCACAACCAACAACTGGAGGGAAATAGGTACGTGCTTGCCAGAATTATAGCATGCATTAAATTATGTGGCAATTGCGGGGCCATGCCGAGTCAGCCGGCTCCTTGAGCACAGGTGTTTTCAGGGGTATTTTTGAGACCATGTGTGAAGGAGATTACGGGCTACAAAGGCATTATGACGACCAACCAATTTCGAAGGGTATTTCAAGCACGATCCAAAACACACTTTTGGATTGTACGTATGAAGTGTACAGAGAAGCTATAGCTAAGGAGGTGTCTGAGACTCATTTTGCGTCTGTACAGGCAGTCGAGACCACCGACGTCTCCTGTAAATCCCAGATGGTAATAGTGCTGCGCTACATGCTACCAGACCACAGTGTGTGTGAGAGGTTTTTGGAGTTTGTAGAGGTGAAGGACAAAACTGGTGTTGGCCTCTCCAACAATATCAAACAAGTCCTAGTCAGTGGAGGTTCTAGACCCTTTCAACTGGGGGGGCCAAGCTGGGGCCAGTTGTACTGTTAGAGGGGCCAGTTACATTAGACGTTATTGTTGTCATATCGTTTTCTTCACTTCATTGCAGGCATTAGTAGGCAAAAGACCATGTCCCTCTAGTAAATGTATGGGTTTAATTAGTGTTCCACGTTGCCACTGTCTAATAACAGATGTAAAAAAAGAACGATAGCAAAAATTTGTTATGCAAAAATTATTTCATACTCCACATTTAGGGGGGCCACAAGGGGGTCCAAAATTGTTGTCACAGGGGCACTGGTTCCCCTGCCCCCTGCCCCCAGAACCGCTAGTGGTCCTAGTGCCACTGAATGTCAAGGAGAAGCTGGTGGCACAAATGTACATGGTAATGTACGTGGTAATGTACGTGGTGTCCAAACGCTACTGAAGGAGACTTATCCAAAGCGCAATTTGTGCACTGTTTCGGCACACCAACTGAATCTAACACTTCAGCAACTTTATGCAGGGAGAGTGAGCGTGCTTAAAGGGTTTTTTTGCAGACCAATCTTCCTTTTCCACCTTTTCCACGGGCTCACCCAAAAGACTCTCTGCTCTCGCGGAATCAATGAACAGACAGGTCACCAGGCCACCGGGTACACGATGGAACTTCAAAAGCAGAACCGTCAATGCTGTGTGGGAGGACCGTGGGGCACTGGCCCCGTGCATGGAGGACATCCGCACGCAACCTGGATGAGATGAGATCACCATCAGCGAGGCTTATGGCCTGTCCATGAAACTCAAGGATCCCACATTTCTGCAACTGCTCGAGTTATTTTCCTTGGTCATGCCAGAGGTGGATGTTTTGTACAACATAATGCAGAAACGAACCATTGATGCAGAAGGAATCGCCAGAGCAATCAACAACTTCAAGGTGAACATTCAAAATATTTGCGAGCAAACTAATGCACTGGCCAAAGGACATGTTGATGCCACTGAACCAAGGAGGAGCAAACTTAACACTGCACGAGTGATGGGGGCATGCGACACAATCGCTGCTCATGTGTAAGAACGAGAACAACCTGCAGGAGGCCTTGTCTGAGACGGTCTCTCTTCTCAAAATCATCATCATCATCACGCCGATGACAACCGCCGAGTCAGAGAGAAACGTTTCCTCCTTAAAAGGATAAAAACCACACGCAACTCCATGGACCAGAAAAGGTTAAATGCATTGGCCATGCTGTCAATCCAGCATGACTTCATCCAGAGAATGCCAGACTTTGATGACTAGGTAATTGAGAAGATTGCCCACAAGAAGGACCGCCTTGCCAACTTCCTGTTCAAGACAGCACAGCACAACAATGATGAGTCCATAAATATGTCTAGTATGCTGCTGCATAAGTGATGTAATATGCCAGGGAGATATGTATACTGTAGCTAAGAAAGTAATACTAAGTATGTTGTGTAGTAAGCAGTTAGTAGCCTGTGTGTCTCACTCTAAGAATGTGGTCCCTTCCCTCCTTAGAACTTAGCCTACTGTTCTGACTTGGTGGTGCACATCTAGCCTATAGCCAGTTTTAGAGAAATGTCATCATTGAATATTGTAACAGCTTTCATTGCATGCTTACCTGCCCCCGTTGTAATAGCTTTCATTGTCTGCTTATGTGCCCCCGTTATTTATCCTACGGTTCGGACTTGGTGTACAGTCAGAATATTGTAAGAACAGCCCATATTCTGAATTATATCGCTGTCCATTTCAAAAGTGCTGAACAAATAGGTGGCATATAGGCTACATCTGTCTCAGCTTGCTCATGTCTTAATCGAAATGACGGCTTGCCTCTTAACCGCTTATCGTCATACATGCCATAGTTTGTACATCGGCATTGTTATATTGCTTACATAGGTCTATCTCATTACTATCTTATTAATACTTTTAGGCAATGTTAGAATGATGCATTTAATTGTTTTTCTTACTTTGTGTGTTATAATTAGCTCTGGTGCTTTTCTCCACGAGGAGGGTGGTAAGTTATAGACCAAACAACATTATATTACAGTATCCCCTCCTCGTAACCATGTTTGCCAGTGACAGCCTCTTCCCATTCAAATACTTTTGTTCAACAAACAGTTCAGTAACAGACCCATGTAATTCCAGTTGATATTGCGAGGGTTGTTTTGTTTGCGCAATGCGCTGTCAGTGTGTCTGTATGTTGTCTATAAAAGTGGATCCTTGTGATTGTACTGTCCTTAGACCACATGGGCCCAATAAATAACTTAAAATGGTAGACTAACAGCCGAGTCTGGGTCTCTCTCTCTCTCTCTCTCTCTCTCTCTCTCTCTCTCTCTCTCTCTCTCTCTCTCTCTCTCTCTCTCTCTCTCTCTCTCTCTCTGTGGTGACTTAAAGAAGAGTAAAGTTAAGGCCTCAACATCTATCTGAATTTTTGTCACTGTCCATTTCGAAATTGCTGAACGAATAGGCCTACCTCTTCGCAGCTCGTTTGCTAGCACTTGCTTATAATAAGAGCTAAGTGTTAATTATATCAGAACAAACATTGTGAACATAAATGTAATATTGTTTGAGAATGGTTCAAAAGTCAAAACTCATGTCGACATTCATTATTATTGAAGGAGAATGCGGTTCTTATCCATATTTATTTAAGCAAGTCAGCCATAATTCCAAGATGGCGTAGCAGTCAGACGTCTTTTTGTCCTCGTCTTGTCATGTCCCATGTATATATATTTTTATATATTTTCTTCGCATATATTTTTTATATTTTTCTTAACCTCAACTTCAACATACTCTCCTGAAATCCGCCTCAACCAATGTGGTATGGACCTGCTATTTCTTTACTCCTGAACTGGAACCCCAACAGAGGCTAGCCAGCTAACTAGCTACTAGCTAGTAGCCAGCTAGCCACTGCTAGCGGTCATCAGCTGCCTGAATCGCTGTGTCTCCGGCCCGAGCCACTCACTGGACCCCTATGATCACTCGTCTATGCATGCCTCTCCCTAATGTCAATATGCCTTGTCCATTGCTCTTGGTTAGTAATTATTGCCTTATTTCACTGTAGAGCCTCTAGCCCTGCTCAATACGCCTTAGTTAACCCTTTAGTTCCACCTCCCACACATGCGGTGACCTCACCTGCTTTAAATTATGATTCTAGGGACATTATCTCTCTCATCGTCACTCAGTGCATTGGTTTACCTCCACTGTATTCACATCCTACCATACCTTTGTCTGTTCATTATGCCTTGAATCTTTTCTACCGTGCCCAGAAACCTGCTCCTTTTACTCACTGTTCCGAACATACTAGATAACCAGTCCTTTTAGCCTTTAGCCGTACCCTTATCCTACTCCGCCTCTGTTCCTCTGGTGATGTGGAGGTTAATCCAGGCCCTGCAGTGCCTAGCTCCACTCCCATTCCCCTGGCGCTCTCATTTGTTGACTTATGTAACCGTAAAAGCCTTGGTTTCATGCATGTTAACATTAGAAGCCTCCTCCCTAAGTTTGTTTTATTCACTGCTTTAGCACGCTCTGCCAACCCGGATGTCCTAGCTGTGTCTGAATCCTGTCTTAGGAAGACCACCAAAAACCCTGAAATGTACATCCCTAACTATAACATTTTCCGACAAGATAGAACTGTAGTTGCAATCTACTGCAGAGATAGCCTGCGAGTTCTATCTTACTATCCAGGTCTGTGCCTAAACAATCTCACTCAAATTATAAATGAACCTACCAGGTACAACCCCAAATCCGTAAACACGGGCACCCTCACAGATATCATCCTAACCAACCTGCCCTCCAAATACACCTCTGCTGTCTTCAACCAGGATCTCAGCGATCACTGCCTCATTGCCTGCGTCCATAATGGGTCTACGGTCAAACGATCACCGCTCATCACTGTCAAACGCTCCCTAAAACACTTCAGCGAGCAGGCCTTTCTAATCGACCTGGCCCGGGTATCCTGGAAGGACATTGACCTCATTTCGTCAGTAGAGGATGCCTGGTTATTCTTTAAAAGTGCTTTCCTCACCATCTTAAATAAGCATGCCCCATTCAAAAAATGTAGAACCAGGAACAGATATAGCCCCTGGTTCACTCCAGACCTGACTGCCCTTGACTAGCACAAAAAATTCCTGTGGCGTACTGCATTAGCTTTGAATAGCCCCCGCGATATGCAACTTTTCAGGGAAGTTAGGAACCAATATACACAGGCAGTTAGGAAAGCAAAGGCTAGCTTTTTCAAACAGAAATTTGCATCTTGTAGCACAAACTCCAAAACGTTCTGGGACACTGTAAAGTCCATGGAGAATAAGAGCACCTCCTCCCAGCTGCCCACTGCACTGAGGCTAGGAAACACTGTCACCACCGATAAATCCCCGATAATTGAGAATTTCAAGAAGCATTTTTCTATTGTTGGCCATGCTTTCCACCTGGCTACCCCTACCCCGGTCAACAGCCCTACACCCCCCACAGCAACTTGCCCAAGCCTCCCTCATTTCTCCTTCACCCAAAACCAGATAGCTGATGTTCTGAAAGAGCTGCAAAATCTGGACCCCTACAAATCAGCCGGGCTAAACAATCTGGACCCTCTCTTTCTAAAATTATCCACCGAAATTGTTGCAACCCCTATTACTAGCCTGTTCAACCTCTCTTTCGTATCGTCTAAGATCCCCAAAGATTGGAAAGCTGCCCAGGTCATCCCCCTCTTCAAAGGGGGAGACACTCTAGACCCAAACTTCTACAGACCTATATCTATCCTACCCTGCCAGTGTGTCAAATCGGAGGGCCTGTTGTCCGGACCTCTGGCAGTCTCTATGGGGATGCCACAGGGTTCAATCCTCGGGCCGACTCTTTTCTCTGTATACATCAATGATGTCGCTCTTGCTGCTGGTGATTCTCTGATCAACCTCTACGCAGACTACACCATTCTGTATACTTCTGGCCCTTCTTTGGACACTGTGTTAACTAACGTCCTGACGAGCTTCAATGACATACAACTCTCCTTCCGTGGCCTCCAACTGCTCTTAAATGCAAGTAAAACTTCAACCAATCGCTGCCCACACCTGCCCGCCCGCCCAGCATCACTACTCTGGACGGTTCTGACTTAGAATATGTGGACAACTACAAATACCTAGGTGTCTGGCTAGACTTTAAACTCTCCTTCCAGACTCACATTAAGCATCTCCAATCCAAAATTAAATCTAGAATCAGCTTCCTATTTCGCAACAAAGCATCCTTCACTCATGCTGCCAAACATACCCTCGTAAAACTGACTATCCTACCAGTCTAGCCTAATGCGAGGTATTTGTACTTGTCCACATATTCTAAGTCAGAGCCTTCCAGAGTAATGATGCTGGACAGGCGGGCAGGTCCGGGCAGTGATCGGTTGAAAAGCATGCATTTAGTTTTACTTGCATTTAAGAGCAGTTGGAGGCCACGGAAGGAGAGTTGGATCAGCGAATCACCGGCAGCAAGTGCGACATCATTGATGTATACAGAGAAACAGTACCATCATGAACTAGTGAAAATGACATGTAGCCACAGGAAAAACACTAGGATACGTCTATTGAGATTAGCATCTATTTGGTTAGCTTTGTTTAACTAATCCTAACGCCAATGAAAACAGATTGCACAGTATTGAACTCACTAAACACATTGGCCTTTCTTTGTTTCTTTGCTTAATTTAGGTTAGTGGAGCATTAGCTTCAGGTTAGTCAGGATTCACACAGCTGAAGCACAGCAGCCTCCAAACATCTGTGAGTTATTGATTTTAAACATCTCAGATAACTGTGATTTATTGTTCACAGTTACTGTATATCTATTTGACCAACCTTCAAACGTTTCATAATGGTGACTTGGGATCTTTAGATTCAACAACAATCACAATTTTACCGCACATGAATAGATGCATTTGTTCAACTGAATTACCAGGGTTCCCTGGCCAATGTTCAAATGGCACATATACTTAAAACTGCCAGATACTGTTAAGCCTGAAAACCATTTACCATAATATCTTTAATTTGATCTATTTCAGCCCGGGAGAAATTGTCAGTCTTGCTTGGATTGGGATGGGAAACACATGATGATGTGACCCCCCATTCCGACAGTTCTATCTCCCATGGTGATGGCTGTCCAAGTCGCACAGCAAACACTCAAACTATTCAAACTATTATTTTTCTGACAGATAGAAGAGGGACCCTTTTGGTGAACCCTATGGTGAACAGACAATTGAGAAGCTAGAGCCACAATAGACAGTTCATAATCGATTGATTTAGCTTATGACATGTTTTCATAGGGAAACTTTGAGAATGTGATAAACTTCTGTACTGTCTAAAGAATAATTGCTTTGACACAAGTGACATGGTGAATACACTCCAGGTAATATATGATTCTAAGATCATTTTTTTGTAGTCCATTCCTTACCTCAACAGTAGATCGACCTCACTCCAGATACTGTAAGTGCTGATAGGCAATCTATACCGTCACCATAATGACCCAACATTACTTAATATTAGTAATGGTAAGGATGGTTGTTCCCTTCCTGTAACATAGCCAGTTGGACAAGTGACATTACAAGTTGGACAGTGTCACAGGCATTCGCAAGTCTGTGTTTTGGATAGGCATCCCAGTGGACGGCCCAGTTGGTCCCAGTTTAATAATGAGTCTAAACACATAGGTTTCCTGATGGCCTCAGCGAGGACGTTCTCTGTCAACTCCCTTAGGTCTGGTGGGAAAGACCCTGAGTTATTGAATCAGTTTCATAACAATAAACACAGTGGGGGTGATGAGCACGAACCTGGCATCCTTTTAATCAGCCACCAGCAATTCCCAGGAGAGAGAGGTGCTTCTGTTTCCCCCTCACTTAACGAGAGAGAGAGAGAGCAAGAGCAAGAGCGAGAGCGAGAGAGAGAGAGAGAGTAAGAGAGAGAGAGAGAGAGTAAGAGAGAGAGAGAGAGAGCGAAACAGGATTACGGGTCTAATATTGAGCTGCATGATTATTCATTCATTAGGGCAGATTAGTGAGAGGATACTACAGTACAATAGGGCTTGGCAGGTCTCCTAAACAGGCAACAAACAGAGGGGTCAGCTAAGGTTTATTTGTATTCAACTGAATGCATAGGGCACAGGGAAAGGTCAAAGGGATAAAGGGATCATGTTGACTGCACCTCCCTGACTCTGGTCTCTGAAGAACTTTTACTTTGTATTCTAATGGGAATGCATTCATTCCACAACTGTGATTAAGACATGGGTTCATCAGATAGTTATGATTGTGAGATGATAAGCATTCAAATAATCAATCAAAGTGCAAAAAATATAAATCTTAAAAACATGAAATGTACATTATTCTGGTATGTGTAATTTCATCCCCCAAATACATACTTGACTACCCACTGGTTGGGCAGGGGGTCTGGGGGACCAAAAAATGCGATTGAAAAAATGTTTTAATGACTAGATTACTAATCTACTCCCTTCCCTGAATATCCCACCCTCAATAATTAATTGACAGGTCTGAAACTCTACCAACCCTGTGACTCACAAATATCCTGCTCCTCCCCTGACAATCCCACCCACAGTGATAGATTGACAGTCCAAACTGTTAAAAAAAACATTGTTTTACCCAATAAGAATTAGAATGATGTACTGTACATGGTAGGTTAAGAAAATACATTGTTAAATTGCACATTAAGTTTTCATTGTCTTATTGTCACAAAAGAATGCAATCACAATAATGTAGTACAATTACAGATGTGAATTTTGATGTATCTTTCAAAATGTGTCTTTCTCAATATGGCAGTGTTATCTGGTAGGGCATTGAACAATAAATGTCAATGCAAACTAGAGTGTTGCATTTAAATTTGGTCACATAAAAATAATATTGCTAATGTATAATGAATTTATTCGATTTTTTTTACCAGCTATATATATATACATAAATTGCTGCCCTGAATCTGCAATAGAAATAATAAAGTTCTGGCAATATGGGTCTTTTTTTAACGGTTTGAGTTGAAGCAGGGGTCTCCAACCTACTTCTTACCAAAACATTTTTTAGCAAGCTACTCATATACAGCCTGTATATTTTGTTATTGTGTGGGCCTAATTTGATGAATATAAACAATGAACAGCACTGCATACTGTAATTTCATTTTGGTTCTTAAAACCACACAATCTGAACAAAAATCATTTTACTGTAGCCTACCTAAATATTAAATATTTCCTTTTTAAGATGAGGAAATAAAAGGGGTTTATATTTGAACAAATATGTAGCCTGCAGTTACCAGTGGCAGTTCTAGACCATTTCAACTGGGGGCAAGCAGGGGCCAGTTGTACTGTTAGAGGGGCCAGTTACATTAGACGTTATTGTTGTCATATCGTTTTCTTCACTGCATTGCAGTCATTAGCAGGCAAAATACCATGTCCCTCTAGTAAATGTGTGGGTTTAATTAGTGTTCTGCGTTGCCACTGTCTAATAACGGATGTAAAAAAAGAACGATGGAGAAGAACGAAAAATATTTCATACTCCACATTTAGGGGGGCCACAAGGGGGTCCAAAATTGTTGTCACAGGGGCAAATTGTTGTCACAGGGGCAAATATCCTGGACTTTTCCTTTTTGGTCATAGGCGCATACATACACAACTACTGAGCATGCAGTTTACTGATAGGCCGATGGAAGGGCAGGCTACTCAGAGTCAGAGGCAGCGATACAGCGAAGCCTAATCAGACATGCCAGGCTGCCAGGCTCATCATAGTTCTTACAGGCGAAGCGAAATGATACAATTAAATTTGCGGTGCACGCCACTAAAAATATATGTAACAACACCCTGAGTGCATCGGACATTAAACAACGATACAAGTGTATCAACAGCACAATAAAATATATATTTAGGCAGGTGCCTTTTCATTTTACACACCAGTGATGCAACTAGTGCTTTTTAACTGCACTGAACGAAAACTGTGGCGCGCCGGAGCGGAGCAAAACTTTCGAATGGCCAAAACCATTCATCTTAAGGCGACGACGGGTGCAAAATGCAATCTGTTTATTATTATATCATATATAAAATGGACATATCTATTGTAATACAGATTAGCTCAAAACATTACTAATCATTGAAAATAACAAATGACCCACTGGATCATGTTCATTTTGAAAGTGAAGGTGCAGCTGCTTCGTTTGCTCCACAGCTCAGGCGCCTATACCACTGGGCACACACCGGTTGAATCAACGTCGTTACAATGTCATTTGTCAACCTATTGTGAGGTGGGGTCAACGCGGAAAATATAAAAAAAAGTTAGCAACCAGCACTGTTTTCATCTAATTTCAACCAGCATTGTAAACATTGAAATTAAGTAAAACTTCAACTTAATTAAATACATAGACTTAACCTGATTAACAGGTTGTAATTTCAATTTAATCATCAGAACTATGTATACGTTTAAATTCCAATGAAAATTCACCATATAAATATTTTTCATCCGACTGTATATTCAAAATAGCCTATATTGGGGTGGTTGAGATTTATTTGATTAGACATATTTTATTTGATCTTGTTTCGATGTTGATAGTAAAATGCCATGTTTGAATCAACGTCATTGTTTAAACGTCATGCCATTAACCTAAATAAAAAGGTACTGTATATTGACATAAAATGTGAAGACACAGCTCAACGATTCCGGCCTGAACATTGACTATGGAAACTATGGAAACAAGGTGTGTTTGACTAAGCTGAGCTATCATGTCAACACATTAAGACATTGATCAGCTTCCATACTCATTGCGTAGACTACTTAAATAACGTTTAATTGTTGAAAGTTACTCCTCTAACTCAAATAAAATATGTCTAATCAAATGTGAAAATCTACATACTTTCAACCATCCCAATATACACACAGTATACCAAACATTAGGAACACCTTCCTAATATTGAGCTGCACCCCCTTTTGCACTCAGAACAACCTCAATTCGTCAGGGCATGAACACTACAAAGTGTCGAAAGCGTTCCACAGGGAGGCTGGCCTATGTTGACTACAATTCTTCCCACAGTTGTGTCAAGTTGGCTGGATGTCCTTTGGTGGTGGACCATTCTTGATACACACGGGAAACTGTTGAGTGTGAAATAAAACCCAGCAGCTTTGCAATTCTTGACACAAACCGGTGCGCCTGGTACCTACTAGCATACCCCCGTTCAAATATTTTGTCTTGCCCATTCACCCTCTGAATGGCACACACACAATCCATGTCTCAATTGTCTCAAGACTTAAAAATCCTTCTTTAACTACACTGATTGAGGTGGATTTAACACATGACATCAATAAAGGATCATAGCTTTCAACTGGATTCACCTGGTCAGTCTATGTCATGGAAAGAGCAGGTGTTCTTAATGTTTTGTATACTCAGTGTATATTGAATATAGGATGTAAAATATTTTTTACATTTCTACGTGGAATTTCAACGTATACATAGTTCTGATGATTATGTTGAAATTAGATTGATGTAACAACATGTTAGTCAGGTCAATATATTTAAGTTTAAGTTTGACCCTAATTTTAACGTTTACAACGCAGGTTGAAATCAGATGAAAACAGTGCTGGTTGATAACTTTTTTCAAATCAAATGTATTTTCCACATTGATTCCACGTCACAAGACATTGACAAATTATGTAAAAAAAACTACGTTGATTCAACCAGTGTGTGCCGGGTGGGTAGGTAATGACATTAGATATCTCAAGCTAGCAGCTGCTGCTGACATAATAACTGGTGGAGTGGAAAAATAATATCTAACCAACATAATACAGATGCTGCCACTCATACAGTGGGGCAAAAAAGTATTTAGTCAGCCACCAATTGTGCAAGTTCTCCAACTTAAAAAGATGAGAGAGGCCTGTGATTTTCATCATAGGTACACTTCAACTATGACAGACGAAATGAGAAAAAGAAATCCAGAAAATCACATTGTAGGATTTGTAATTTATTTATTTGCAAATTATGGTGGAAAATAAGTATTTGGTCAATAACAAAAGTTTATCTCAATACTTTGTTATATACCCTTTGTTGGCAATGACAGAGGTCAAACGTTTTCTGTAAGTCTTCACAAGGTTTTCACACACTGTTGCTGGTATTTTGGCCCATTCCTCCATGCAGATCTCCTCTAGAGCAGTGATGTTTTGGGGCTGTCGCTGGGAAACACGGACTTTCAACTCCCTCCAAAGATTTTCTATGGGGTTGAGATCTGGAGACTGGCTAGGCCACTCCAGGACCTTGAAATGCTTCTTACGAAGCCACTCCTTCGTTGCCAGGGCGGTGTGTTTGGGATCATTGTCATGCTGAAAGACCCAGCCACGTTTCATCTTCAATGCCCTTGCTGATGGAAGGAGGTTTTCACTCAAAATCTCACGATACATGGCCCCATTCATTCTTTCCTTTACACGGATCAGTCGTCCTGGTCCCTTTGCAGAAAAACAGCCCCAAAGCATGATGTTTCCACCCCCATGCTTCACAGTAGGTATGGTGTTCTTTGGATGCAACTCAGCATTCTTTGTCCTCCAAACACGACGAGTTGAGTTTTTACCAAAAAGTTCTATTTTGGTTTCATCTGACATTCTCCCAATCCTCATCTGGATCATCCAAATGCTCTCTAGCAAACTTCAGACGGGCCTGAACATGTACTGGCTTAAGCAGGGGGACCTGCAGGATTTGAGTCCCTGGCGGCGTAGTGTGTTACTGATGGTAGGCTTTGTTACTTTGGTCCCAGCTCTCTGCAGGTCATTCACTAGGTCCCCCCCGTGTGGTTCTGGGATTTTTGCTCACCGTTCTTGTGATCATTTTGACCCCACGGGGTGAGATCTTGCGTGGAGCCCCAGATCGAGGAAGATTATCAGTGGTCTTCCATTTCCTAATAATTGCTCCCACAGTTGATTTCTTCAAACCAAGCTGCTTACCTATTGCAGATTCAGTCTTCCCAACCTGGTGCAGGTCTACAATTTTGTTTCTGGTGTCCTTTGACAGCTCTTTGGTCTTGGCCATAGTGGAGTTTGGAGTGTGACTGTTTGAGGTTGTGGACAGGTGTCTTTTATACTGATAACAAGTTCAAACAGATGCCATTAATACAGGTAACGAGTGGAGGACAGATGAGCCTCTTAAATAAGAAGTTACAGGTCTGTGAGAGCCAGAAATCTTGCTTGTTTGTATGTGACCAAATACTTATTTTCCACCATAATTTGCAAATAAATTCATTAAAAATCCTACAATGTGATTTTCTGGATTTTTTTCCCTCATTTTGTCTGTCATAGTTGAAGTGTACCTATGATGAAAATTACAGGCCTCTCTCATCTTTTTAAGTGAGAGAACTTGCACAATTGGTGGCTGACTAAAAACTTTTTTGCCCCACTGTACATCTAGCTATGAATCACATATATTATTCATCAAAAGAAATGAGAGTCGTAAGATAATAATCATCTTTAGAGGGATTACTCGCTTCACTGATTCTAAAACCTACAGGATGCAGCTGTACTAGGCCAACACATGGCCATCTCAAGTCCAACTGCCATTGGAAATAGTTATTGTGACATCACAACATATACTGTACAAGATGAAACCCTGATGAGGGAAGCATACCTGTCAAACTGTTGGTATCTATTACATGTGTTGTATAGGAGCCATACGAATGCGTGGGTGTTATTTTCTTAATGTACTGTACCATAACACAGCAATGCTATCTACAGAATGAAGATAAGAGTTGAGATCTTCTTTAGGTTCAACACATTCGAGTTCATATGTTGTTGTGCTCTCCAGGGAATCCTGCTCTTCCAGCTGGTGGAGAGGCCACACAGTACTGAATCTCTGGTGTCACACAATGTCCTGTACCGAACTCAACTGAACCGAGCTAGCTGACTGTCGAGGGTATCTGTTTTCAAGAGTCTCTGTCACCACTGTTTGGAATATGTTTGCCAGAGGCCAAACTCAGATGTGAAGACACAGGCACTTGTGTGGCCTCACTGGCCTGGTGATGGCTTTGAAATGATCTAATGTTCTCTTTTTTGTAACGGTCAACACAACATCTGTTCAAATTAAGAACTGCTCACAGCACATAGTTTGGTTTTTCACAAGGAAGCAGAGCAGTGCACAACTATACAAAGCCCCACAATGTTCACATTCAAACTATTCATATAGTGACAAATTTGACTTAGCCTTTTTCAGGACTGTGTAAGGTGACTAGGTAACAGGAAGTATATTAAATAATGCTTCATGTTTTCATTCTCAAAATAAGTCATTTAAAAGGCCCATTGCAATCAAAAATGTGGTTTCCTTGTGTTTAAATATACTGTAAATAGTTTTTCTTTAGTTGTACTATTTTCTACATTGTAGAATAATAGTGAAGACATCAAAACTCTGAAATATCACACGGAATCATGTAGTAACCAAAAATGTGTTAAACAAATCAAAATATATTTTATTTTTGAGATTCTTCAAAGTAGCCACCCTTTGCCTTGATGACAGCTTTGCACACTCTTGGCATTCTTTCATCCAGCTCCATGAGGTAGTCACCTGGAATGCATTTCAATTAACAAGTGTGCCTTGTTAAAAGTTAATTTTCGGAGACCACGTCCATATTATGGCAAGAACAGCTCAAATAAGCAAAGAGAAACAACAGTCCATCATTACTTCAAGACATGAAGGTCAGTCAATCTGGAACATTTGAAGAACTTTGAAAGTTTCTTAATGTGCAGTCGCAAAAACCATAAAGAGCTTTGATGAAACTGGCTCTCATTAGGACCGCCACAAGAAAGGAAGACCAAGAGTTACCTCTGCTGAGGAGGATAAGTTACAAGCCTCAGAAATTGCAGCCAAAAGAAATGCTTCAAAGAGTTCAAGTAACAGACACATCTCAACATCAACAGTTCAGAGGAGACTGCATGAATCAGGCCTTCATGGTCGAATTGCTGCAAATAAATAACTACTAAAGGACACCAATATTAAGAAGAGACATGCTTGGGCCAAGAAACACGAGAAATGGATGTTAGACCGGTGGAAATCTGTGCTTTGGTCTGATGAGTCCAAATTTGAGATTTTTGGTTCCAACCGCTGTGTCTTTGTGAGATGCAGAGTAGGCGAACGGGTGATCTCCGAATGTGTGGTTATCACCATGAAGCATGGAGGAGGAGGTGTGATGGTGCTTTGCTGGTTACACTGTCTGTGATTTATTTAAAATTCAAGGCCCACTTAACCAGCATGGATACCACAGCATTCTGCAACGATACACCATCTCATCTGGTTTGTGCTTAGCGGGACTATCATTTGGTTTTCAACAGGACAATGACCCAAAACACACCTCCAGGCTGTGTAAAGGCTATTTGACCAAGAAGGAGAGTGATGGTGTGCTGCATCAGATGACCTGGCCTCCACAATCACCCAACCTCAACCCAATTGAGATGGTTTGGGATGAGTTGGAGTGCAGAGTGAAGGAAAAGCAGACAACAAGTGCTCAGCATATGTGGGAACTCCTTCAAGACTGTTGGAAAAGTATTCTTCATGAAGCTGGTTGAGAGAATGCCAAGAGTGTGCAAAGCTGTCATCAAGGCAAAGGGTGGCTACTTTGAAGAATCTCAAATATAAAATATATTTTGATTTGTTTAATACTTTTTTGGTTACTACATGATTCCGTGTGATATTTCAGAGTTTTGATGTCTTCACTATTATTCTACAATGTAGAAAATAGCAAAAATAAAGAAAAATCCTGGAATGAGTAGGTGTGTCCAAACTTTTGACTGGTACTGTATATAAATAGGCATTCCTTATTAAATAATATTGTGAAATGGTGAAAATGCTAATAAGAAAGTTAGTTAATAGACTAATAAGAAAGACAGTTCCAAACCTCTCTACCAATAATAGATAGTTTTCAGTTTCCCCTACTTACTCAGACCACTCCCAGACAGTCCTAGCAAAATACAAAATGCTTTAGAAAATGCTCTTTGCTAAGAAGCTATTTCTGTTTAAAAAATAATCTCAATTTTAATTGAAAACAATTACAGTAAGGTTGTCACGATCTTCACGAGTGACGGACCAAGACGTAGCATTGCTTCCAGTATACATATTTATTTATTTATTTATTTATTAAACATAACTGGGAAAAATAACAAACAGGACGATCGTAACATAGCCCAATAACTAAGACATACACTAAAGCTATGACCAAACAATAACCCACAAAACCCTTCCGAAAACTACAAACATATATATGGTTCCCAATTAGAGGTAACGACAAACAGCTGCCTCTAATTGGGAACTATTTCCCCAACATAGAAATACACAACCTAGAACTCAAAACCCTCCTAAACCCAAAACTAGCCTGCTAACCCAGGCCTGGACTTGACAAAGGTATTTAATTGTTATCCAGAATTGTTTTCATATTTTATAGACAGTGATAGTTGGAAATGTAGGCTAAAGGGGAGACAAATACAGAGAGGAAGTACTCAGATGGGATTTGTACCCACATCACCAGTGGTACATGGTTTAGAGTCTGGGGGGCTAACCACTAGGCCAGACTCCAGCACAAAAGCATTCCTTTCTTAACGTATAGGTGATGACAGAGACTTATCACATCTAGTCTAACTGGATACCAGAGCTGACAAGGAATATATTTTAAATAATAAGCTACCATTTTTACATGCATGATTATGCATCCTTTAGATTCCTGATAACTAGGTGTTTGGATACCTCCTACATCCAACTAGCTGTGCTTGAATATGGATGTACACTAGCTGGAACTGAAAAATGCACTCATAGGAGAGATTGTTCCAAATGTATATTACACCGCCAAACAAATCCACAAGCATGATAACAGAGTCACGGCCAAAATATAAGTAGCAAAACAAGCAATCCAAACCCAGTACGGTGGGCAAGAGATAGTTATTACGCTTGATATATGATAATCATAATTATCGTCACTCACTCTGACTGTACTGTCTTTAAGTATGAGTTGTTGACTGTCATAACATAATACCAAATCTTTGTGTGTGTGTGTGTGTGTGTTTTACATTTCTATCAAAGATCAGGTGGTTGGTGAAAATATCAAGATAAGACGTGCCTCAACCCAACCAGAAGCAAGACATTTAATTTAGCGAGGAACAGGGAGAGGGAGATGGATAAGAGGCGCTAAGACCAAGTCAGGGACACATTCATTACCCAGTCTCTACTCTTCTGACAAAAACAACGCCCCGCTCTACTTTACAGAGAATGGCTTTTTATCACGGTCTCATCTGTTTCTTTTTGTTTCCTCTGACTAACTGATCATCTGAAACGTGGGCTCAATAGGGTCAGCATAAGTGTTTCATGTGCATGAGATCCTGTTTATCTGTTATAAGTTCACAGAAAGCAATGTGCTTGCTGCTCAATAGACACCCTGGTTTCAGTTCCTATTTCATCGATGTAAAGCAGCTCAGAATGGGAGTTGGAGGCATGACCACACAGTAGATCATTACAGCTTTGCTAACCATAGGGGTAGTCTAGGTGTCAGGGCAGTTATCACCGTCTAGACTATGTGGTGTGCTCAGTCGTCAACATGCACTCAGCCCCCTAATTAGGATTATGTCAGGATTTTGTCTTGGTAAAGGTCTTAACCTCTACAGGCAAAATAATGTCTGTGAGTATAACAGAACTGATATGGCAGGCAAAAACCTGAGGAATTTCTGTCCAGAATTTTTTTTTGTGTGACATGCCCTCACTTCCAATGGCTGTTTATGGGATTTGCTGTAAAATAGGACCCATGTTGCAGTACCTATGGCTTCCACCAGATGTCAACAGTCTTTAGACAAGGTTTCATGCGTTTACCATGGAAAACAACCTTACAGAAGAAGAATATGTAAGTGGATGGAGGAAGTGGCTTTTGTTTTTTGTGCACGAGACCGTGAGCGCGCTCCTCGGGATATAACTTTTTTATCGCCCAGGTTATTATCCGTGTGAAATATTATAGTTAATATACATAAAAGTGTACCTAAGGATACATTATAAATGATGTTTGATTTGTTTGGGCAAAGTTGTACAATGGGCGAGTAGACATTGGATTTTCTGAACATAACGCGCCAATCAAACAGAGATTTATGGATATAAACAATGACTTTTTCTAACAAAAGAAACATGGATTGTCTTGATTGGACACTTTGGATTGCCCTCAGCAGAAGATCATCAAAGGTAAGTGATTTATTTTAGCTCTTTTATGTGTTTTGTGAGACCCGTGCTGGTTATGAAATTATGCTAATGCAGAAATATGTGAGGTGCTGTCCTCAGACAATCAAATGTTGTGCTTTCGCCGTGAAGCCTTTTTGAAATCTGACAACACTGTGAGATTGCCAAGAGTCTAATCTTTTAAAGAGTATGCAACATTTGTATATTGATGAATGTTTTATAATTCTACTTTTGGATTTTGAATTTGGCGCCTTACATTTCTCCGGGTAGTGTCGGGATTGCTAGCGCCCCAATGATCCTTAATTAGTTTAGAGCAAACATAAACATCTCCTATGCAGAGCACACACACACAAGCACACAAACTTACTTCACCATTGTCGCAATTTGTCTCTCCTAGGCTACTACAGTACCTACAAAACCTAATTTATTTGAATGCAGGGAAACCGAAATCTGTCTTACCCAATTTCTACCAGCATGTCACCTTTGCAACTACAGGTCGACAAAACTCTAGATCACCTTTACTCCACACACAGAGACACATACAAAGCTCCCCCTCATCCTCCATTTGGCAAATGGTTACAAGGAAAAACTCAAACAGGAAGTACAGTCCCAGCTCAGTACGGAAGTGGTAAGATGAAGCAGATGCTAAGCTACAGGAGTAACACTGCTCCATACCTCTGTAAGTTATTTATTTGATCATATCAAATATAACTGTGATTTACTGTTCACAGTTATATCTATTTGACCAACCTTAATATGTCCATAATGGTGACTTGTGATTTAAATATGCTGACCCTCAACACGGGGGCCCCTTAGAGGTGCGTGCTTAGTTCCCTCCTGTAGTGCCTATTCACCCACGACTCCAACACCATCATTAAGTTTGCTGACGACACGATGGTGGTAGGCCTGATCACAACCTCTCCCTCAACGTCAGGAAGTCAAAGGAGCTGATCATGGACTACAGGAAACGGAGGGGTGAGCATTCCCACATTCACATCGGCAAGGCTGTTGTGGAACGGGTTGAGAGATTTCCACAGTTTCCATATCACTAAGGATCTATCATGGTCCACACAAACCAACGCAGTCGTAAAGAAGGCACGACAACACCTCTTCCCCTTTAGGAGGTTGAACAGATTTGGCATGGGACCTCAGATCCTCAAAAGGTTATAAAGCTGCACCATTAAGGGCATTTTGACTGGCTTCATCAACGCTTGGTATGACAACTGGTTGCCAGGTGCTACAGAGGGTAGTGCCTACGGCCCAGTGCATCACTTGGGCTGAGCTCCCTGCCATCCATGACCTCTATACCTGGCCTAAGAACTGTCAAAGACTCCAGCCACTCAAGTCATAGATTATTTTCTCTGCTACCGCACAACAAACAGTACCGATTCACCAAGTCTGGAACCAACAGGAGCCTGAACAGCTTTTACCCCCAAGCCATAAGACTGCTAAATAGTTAGTTAAATAGTTAATCAAATCTGCATTGTATCTGCATTGACCCTTTTTGCACTAACGTTTTTTACTCATTGTCACGACTTCCACCGAAGTTGGTTCCTCTCCCTGTTCAGGCGGCATTTGGCAGTCGACGTCACCAGTCTACTAGCCATCGCCATCGCCGATCCACTTTTCATGTTCCATTTGTTTTGTCTTGTTTTCACACACACCTGGTTTTAATTTTACTCATTACTGTTGGGTATTTAACCTGCTGTTTCCCCCATGTCTGTGTGGGGAATTGTTTGCTGTATGTCGGTTACGCCGGGTTGTATGTTTCCACCCGTGCCTTTTGTATAGCCGTTTTTGTGCGGTTTATTGTACTGTTTGCTGCCTTGCTTGTTTTGGGCATTTGTTTTATGAACGTGGTTGCGTTTCAGTATTTGCCTAGTAAAGTGCTTAGTTATCTTGGCTTTAACCTCTACGGGCTAGAGGCGGTGTTCGGAAGTACGGAGAGTGACGTACCCAAAGTAAACTGCCTGTTACTTTGCACATGAACCGCTGCCCATTTGGAATAATAAATCATGAATGTATTTACGTGTGAGTGCCTTTGTTTGCCGTTTATCTCTGGCGGAACCAGGCCTTCTTAGGAAGGATGTGTGTTGGCCTTTCAGCGGCACACTTGTAAAGCTCTGATTGTCCGGAAGGGTCCGGACCGTCTCTTCTACTGTTGTTCTATCTCTGGAAGATAGCCAGCCATGTCGACGTAGTAGGATAGTCTCACTTAGATTCGCTTTTCTCAACATCTAACTTAGGACAGCTAATCAGCCGTACCAGTGATTGTCTGGGAGGTGAGCTTCTCGCCTACACCTCGTGTTGATTATTCTTGGTTCAGGGTTCTGGATTCAGACCACTTTACATGCACATCTACAACCTGGCAATGTTCTGGTCTAAAGGAAGGTGAGTTTATTTCTAGTGATGCACCAATATTACATGTTTGGCCAATACCGATATCCGATATTTTCCTTGCCCAAATTGATTATTTTTTTTTGGGCCTTTTTAAGCATTCTAGTACAGTTAAATAGTTAACACACACATGGACGCAGCTGTCTAAGGCACTGCATCTCAGTGCAAGAGGCGTCACTACAGTCCCTGGTTCGAATCCAGGCTGTATCACATCCGGACGTGATTGGGAGTCCCACAGGGCGGAGCACAATTGGCCCAGCAAACAGCTGTGCTGTTTCGTTGTTCATTTGTTCAGTCGTTTCATTCTCAACCAGGATTTCTATGGAACACCGTTTGGGTCTTTGCGTGTCAAAAAAGATACACGTCAAATAACACTATTTGACGTGTCAAATAACACAACATAATCTGTTTCAGTAGCTATAGTTAGCTAGCTAACTATATAGCTAGGTGTCATCATCTAAAATAACCCTAATTTATAAGACAGTTCTTATTTGATTAATGGTGGTCGGACCAATCTATGTGAAGCTAGCCACAATAAGGATTAGGCACAATAGTCAAATCATCAAATCAAATCAAAACACATAAGCCGGTCTGGTCGAGTCTCACTAGCCAGATGAAGCTAGCTGGCTGCTTATCATTTTAGCTTTGGGCAACAGGGTTAAGTAGCTGGCTAGCTATTTATTTTCATGAACTGAAGTTCAATTTCAATAGGCGAAACAACAAGTGGCAACCTAGCTAATACTTACTCACAATGATTCCTAAATCATTGCTAAGAATAATGAAAATGACTGCAGTTTCTACTGGTTATTGTTTTCAGGTTGGTTGTATTGGTGCTAGCTAGGTACCAAGCTAAAGCTAGCTACCACAGAAGTTGTGGTCGAACAAATGATGCTTTATTACCAACGCGGTATTGTAAAATACATTGCTCATGGCCAGTGTTTGCTTGTTTGCAGACTTTTTTGAACAGCTTTGACAGTGCTACTGTATCTTTTTTGACACGCAAAGACCCAAACGGCGTTCCATAGTATGAATGTCGTGAAGCTAATAGCAGTGACGCTATTACTGTGTAACTCCGGTAGGGCAACATCTGAAAAATAGCGCACTTGGTAGTGTGTACCAGTGCTCGACCAGTCGGCGAAAGCCAACATCACCCACGACAGAGAACGGTTGATTGTCAAGGGCAATGAATTCCATTATCTTGGCTTTAACCCCTACGGGCTTGGGGCGGTGTTCGGAAGTACGGAGAGTGATGTACCCAAAGTAAACTGCCTGTTACTCAGGCCCAGAAGCTAGGATATGCATATAATTGGTAGTATTGGATAGAAAACACTCTGAAGTTTATGTTAAAACTGTTAAAATAACGTCTGTGAGTATAACAGAACTGATATGGCAAGCAAAAACCAGAGGGAAATCCATCCGTAAAATGTGTTTTTTTTATGTCACAGTTTTTCCATTGACTTGCTATTGACTACAGAGGGAATTAGCTCCCAGATTTCAGTTCCCATGACTTCCACTAGATGTCAACAGTCTTTAGACATGGTTTCAGGCTTGTTTATTGAAAAACAAACAAGAAATTCTTCCAAGTTCTTCCAAGTGGCTGTTGAAACGGACACTACTGTTTTGCACGCGTGAATGGGTGCGCACTCCTCGTTATTTTTCTTTCCTATTGAACAGACTATTTTCCGTCTGAAATATTATCATTTCTTTAGACATTTGACAATCTGAGGATTAATTAGAAACATCGTTTGACTTGTTTGGATGAACTTTACTGGTACTTTTGGGATTTCTTTGTCTGCATGTTGAACGACTGGATTACAGAACTCCATGGCGCCAACTAAACTGACTTTTTGGGATATAAAAGAAGGACTTTATCGAACAAAATGACCAATCTTTGTGTTCCTGGGACCCTTGGGATTGCAAACAGAGGAAGAGCTTCAAAGGTAAGAGATTTATTTTATCGCTATATTTGATTTTGCAATGCCTGTGCTGGTTTGAATAATATGTTGTTGTGGGGCGCTGTCCTCAGATAATCGAATGTTCTGCTTTCGCCGTAAAGCCTATTGTAAATCCGACAACGTGGTTCGATTACCAAGATTCGAAGCTTTTGAATGGTGTACAACACTTGTATTTTCATGAATGTTTAATATTACTATTTTTGTAAATTGAATTTGGCGCTCTGCATTTCACCGCTAGCGTCCCACCGTTTCCTAAGAAGTTTGAGTTGTCTCGCTGGAATTGTAATTCTCTTTCAAATGACTGCTCGACTTGTTGACTGCTCAATCCACACAGCAGACATTGTGTGGGCTAGGTTAGGAATGCTGTGTTGCACGTGTAGTGCAACATTTTATGTGGCGTTATTACGTCATGTACCTACGTTATATAGGTATGCACGTTAGCTTTGACATCGGTTTTTAACATCGGCGTTAAACTAAACATCGGGCCGATACCGATGTTGGCATTTTTAGCTAATATCGGCAGATTCTGATATGTTCACCAATATATCGCGCATCCCTATTTATTTCTTCAGCTCGTGTTGTGGTTTAAAGTTCCAACCATTTCAAACGTGTAGCTCACGTTTCCTGGTCTCTGAGATTCAGCGTTTAAACCACCTTAGACGTGGGCTGCAACTCCCCGTCTTTCCTGGTCCGATGTTAATCTCTGTGGGCATCCTTTTATTCACTCTGGCCAAAGGGGACGGTTCCATCAGTCTGACACGCTCTCCGACCACACTCGAGGCGTGGCTACTTGCTATGCACAGTTTATAGGAGATAGATTCTCTTATATCTCCTAAAATCACATTCCTATATTAACTAAAATACTTTCAGCATTTTTCCTATTTAATATACAACGTTAAGGGTGGAGACTTCATACCTGTAGTGTAAATACTTTTCAAGTTACAGTATTTCCTTCATAACCTTTTTAATGACATCACATAATAAAAATCAATATGACATTAGTTTTCTATAGCTCCCCACTGACCATTCTCCACATTCTTATGTTAGAATTACTGTTCCAGTATGCACATTTGACCGTGTTATAGTTTTGGCGGGAAAAGTCTGTTAACAAAGATATTCCTCTGGTGGATTTTACTGAACGGGGAGAAAGAGCCCCCTTCTCCTGTAATTTATAACAGAGTGTGAACTGTCAAACTGGCTCAGTTCCCTCCTCGCCTCTTCTGTGGATGAGAGAAGGTCTGGTTATTGTCAACCATTGCCATGCTGATCTGACCCATTGTGATCCTCACAGGACAGTCATGACAATATCTACCTCAATTACCTCGTACCCCTGCACCTCGGTACTGGTACCGTAAGGCTCTCCAGAGGGTAGTGAGGACTGCACAACGCATCACCGGGGGTAAACTACCTGCCCTCCAGGACACCTACACCACCCGATGTCACAGGAAGGCCAAAAAGAGGACAACAACCACCCGAGCCAATGCCTGTCCACCCCGCTATCATCCAGAAGGCGAGGTCAGTACAGGTGCATCAAAGCTGGGACCGAGAGACTGAAAAACAGCTTCTATCTCAAGGCCATCAGACTGTTAAACAGCCACCACTAACATTGAGTGGCTGCTGCCAACATACTGACTTAAATCTCTAGCCACTTTAAATAATAGAAAATTGGATGTAACAAATGTATCACTAGCCACTTTAAACAATTTTGTATATAATGTTTACATATCCGACATTACTCATATCAAATGTATACACTGTACTCTATACCATCTACTGAATCTTGCCTATGCCATTCGGCCATCGACTCAAATCTCTAGCCACTTTAATAAATAAAAAGTGGATGTAATAAATGTATCACTAGCCACTTGAAACGATGCCATTTATATAATGTTTACATATCCTACACTACTCATCTCACCTGTATATACTGTACTATATACCATCTACTGCATCTTGCCTATGCCGGTCAACCATCACTCATCCATATATTCTTATGTACATACTCGTATTCATTCCTTTACACTGTGTGTATAAGGTAGTTGTGAAATTGTTAGATTACTTGTTAGATACTACTGCATGGTCGGAACTAGACGCACAAGCATTTCGCTACACTCGTATTAACATCTGCTAACCATGTGTATGTGACAAATTAAATTTGATTTGATTTGGTAGCCCATGTACCTAGCCAAGTTATCATTACTCATTGTGTATTTATTATTACATGTTGTTACTTTTATATCATTTCTCTATTTTCTTTCTCTCTGCATTGTTGGGAAGGGCGAGTGAGTAAGCATTTCACTGTTAGTCTACACATGTTGTTGACAAAGCATGTGACAAATAACATTTGATTTGATTTGAACGCTGACCTGTATTTGGCTTGTGGCCATCTCTTCTTTCATACCATGACAAAGTCTGTCAATTTAAACTGACCGACACATTGTGGAGGTCAACTACCTATACTAGCTTCAGCATCCCATTCGACAGACATTATGATGTGAAATACTATACTGTCCATGAGATGAAGAGAAAGGTCAGCTACCATCGGCCTTGGCCCCCACGTCTGCACTGCAAACCATTGCAGCACACAGTGTCCTTAGCTCCCTGCATCACCCCTGTGACTTATACAGCCAGTGACTGATGTGGGGGAGACCAGCCCATGTGCGGTGTCGGCCGCAGCAACCTTCACTTGGCCCTAAGCAAAGAGCAGGTATTTAATCCTAGCAGGCTGCTCATTTCACGCTCGGCTGGAGAGCCAACGTCGGGTCTCTATAAAGCCCAGGGCAGGCGTCCTGCAGGGGAAATTAATGACTTCAATAAAAGTGCCACATTTTCCACTCAAATTGCCACCGGAGGGTTTTATTGGCTGAGCCTTAATTTGTCCCAATCAGCTTGTTGCGCCGGAAATGAATGAATGAGTGTTGGACAGTGGCCACACTGACCTGTCGACCCTTTTGAGGTTCCTACAAGACAACTGATGTATCACCCTCTCCTCTCCCCTCCCTCTGAGGTAGGATGCTGAAGTATCAGTCACCTCCAGGGACACACTGGAGCATTCAAGTTGCCACAGATAAACAAGGTCTGGGGGATTTTTGTAAACGCCAGCACTTCATGACAGTCTGTTTTATTTCTGAGTCTGAATTCAGGCTTTTAAATCCTCCAGGAAGCTTTGTGCAGAGTCCCAGAGCCAAAGCCCCACTAGTCACTGTTATCAGCCTGCTGGTTGACAGGCTTGAAGTGGCAGCAGACTCAGAGTACACAGTGGAAGAATGCCACTGACACTTTCTAAACAAATAAAACAGCTGCTCTGACAGAGGAAATAAACGGTGGTACTACAAAGTGAATGCCAGAGTGCAAATAGATCACTTCAATGAAGAGAGGCCTGGATCTGGGTGGAGGAGGTATGGGTTCCGCTGGGATTTTTTCAGTCACTGTGTGACTTCCTGTTCTGTCAAACTTAGTTTAGTTTAGTTGATTAGTACTCTTCTGGGGGAAACACGCAGCTTGCCATGAGTTCATAAAAGGTCAAACCAAACTAAATTATTGCAGATCAAAGCTCTAATTCATACTGTTTGTGTGAACACAGTCCTTTCTCATAATGCTCGTGACCAGTATTGTGAATGAAACCTAATGAGACATGACCATAATACACAGACTATGGTTCCGTTGTGGGTTGATGAGCATGGTGCTCCCTAGTTTGTGTGTGTGTGTATGTGTGTGTGCATTAGTAACAAGCCATGTGATCCCCATGGGAGCTCAGAAGCAGAATGAGATTGTATTACCAAATGCGGGACGGGTACCCAAATTAACCATACATTACTTGATTAACGGTAAAGAAAACAAGTCCTCATCAAGCTTTCCTCTGTCCTCACAGTGTTAAAATAGGGGTGAGAAAGGGCACATTTCTTACTGCTTAAAAGGAGGAAAGAGGCCTAGCCCACCAAAAAGGTTTTCTGGGAAGTGCAAGGGAATCTGAGGCAGTACTAACTCAAGTTGGCATGTTTTGTTCTCTGCGTTTTTCCCATCTGTTGTTTAAAACGCCATTCCAAGTCAGGAAATCCTCCAGTTTACAAGCAGCGTTCCCCCTGCCAGTGAATATGAACTAAAAACAACCTCTGACAGGAAGGATAGCCCTCGACTCTACAGAAATGGTCTCTCAACTCAATTTAGTATATTTCAAACATTTATTTTTCACCTAAACTCAACCAACCATTTTGCTATGCCAATCCAATGACCCTCACATTCAAAATATAAATCATCACGTATGTCACAACAGCGCTCATGGATAATGTACCCTGGAGCTATGACTGCACTTTCCAAACACAGAAGAAGAAATCTTCCTCTTATAACCCCAAGGCTTTCTTCCTATATGATATTTCATGCACATGCACTTACATTTTCAGAGCCCTGAGTAATCGAAGGCCTGCAGATTAGGCAAAGTGCTGGTAGCAGGTGCAGACAGAGTGCAGACCACTCAGAGGTTTGTATTCCCTCTGTGGTGTCTGTGTGAAAGTGCTGACAAGTGCTTGACTGACCTTCATGCCTTAAAGTAATGATGGATTGTCGTTTCTCTTTGCTTATTTGAGCTGTTCTTGCTATAATATGGTCTTGGTCTTTTACCAAATAGGACTATCTTCTGTATACCACACCTACCTTGTCACAACACAACTGTTTGGCTCAAACGCATTAAGAAGGAAAGAAATTCCAAGAATGAACTTTTAACAAGGCACACCTGTTAATTGAAATGCATTCCAGGTGACTACCTCATGAAGCTGGTTGAGAGAATGCCAAGAGTGTGCAAAGCTGTCATCAAGGCAAAGGGTGGCTATTTTGAATAATCTCAAATATAAAATACATTTTGATTTCTTTAACACTTTTTTGGTTACTACATGATTCCATATGTGTTATTTCATAGTTTTGATGTCTTCACTATTATTCTACAATGTAGAAAATAGTACAAATAAAGAAAAACTTTGAGTAGGTGTATCCAAACTTTTGACTGGAACTGCATATACAAACAATATACAGTGCATTCGGAAAGTATTCAGACCCCTTGACTTATTCTAAAATTGGTTTTAAAAAAATCCTTATCAATCTACACACAATACCCCACAATGACAAAGCGAAAACAGGATTTTTGAATTTTTTACAAATGTATTAAAAATAAAAAAACAGAAATACCTTATTTACATAAGTGTTCAGACCCTTTGTAATGACACTCAAAATTGATCTCATCGATCATTGATCATCCTTGAGATGTTTCTACAACTTGATTGGAGTCCACCTGTGGTAAATTCAATTGATTGGACATGATTTGGAAAGGCACACACCTGTCTATATAAGGTCCCATAGTTGACAGTGTATGTCAAAGCAAAAACCAAGCCATGAGGTCGAAGGAATTGTCCGTAGAGCTCCGAGACAGGATTGTGTCGAGGCACAGATCTGGGGAAGGGTACCAACAATGTCTGCAGCATTGAAGGTCCACAAGAACACAGTGGCCTCCATCATTCTTAAATGGAAGAAGTTTGGAACCATCAAGACTTCGTAGAGCTGGCCTCCCGGCCAAACTGAGCAATCACGGAAGAAGGGCCTTGGTCAGGGAGGTGACCAAGAAACTGATGACCACTCTGACAGAGCACAGTTCCTCTGTGGAGATGGGAGAACCTTCCAGAAGGACAATCATCTCTGCAGCACTCCACCAATTAGGCATTTATGGTAGAGTGACCAGACGGAAGCCACTCCTCAGTAAAAGGCACAACAACCCTCTTGGAGTTTGCCTAAAAGGCACCTAAAGGACTCTCAGACCATGAGAAACAAGATTCTCTGGTCTGATGAAATCAAGATTGAAATCTTTGTTCTGAATGGCAAGCATCACATAAGGAGGTAACCTGGCACCATCCCTACGGTGAAGCATGGTGTTGGCAGCATCATGCTGTTGTGATGTTTTTCAGCGGTAGGGACTGGGAGACTAGTCAGGATCAATGGAAAGATGAATGGAGCAAAGTACAGAGAGATTCTTAATGAAAACCTGCTCCAGAGCGCCCAGGACCTCAGACTGGGGCGAAGGTTCACCTTCCAACAGGACAACAACCCTAAGCACACAGCCAAGACAACGCAGGAGTGGCTTTGGGACAAGTCTCTGAATGTCCTTGAGTGGCCCAGCCAGAGCCCGGTCTTGAACCCGATCTAACATCTCTGGACCTGAAAATAGCTGTGCAGCGACGCTCCCCATCCAACCTGACAGGGCTTGAGAGGATCTGCAGAGAAGAATGGGAGAAACTCCCCAAATACAGGTGTGACAAGCTTGTCGCATCATACCCATCAAAATTCGAGATTGTAATCGCTGCCAAAGGTGATTCAACAAAGTACTGAGTAAAGGGTCTGAATACTTATGTAAATGTAATATTTCATTATGGGGTATTGTGTGTAGATTGAGGAGGATTCCTTCATAATCAATTTTAGAATGTCTGTAACATAACAATTGCGTTCAAGCCCATGGGGAAGAGTTGGTATGGGGAGGGTTTTTTCTGGTTTGCAAGGAGGGGGGGCTTAGGAAATAAGTTTTGGGGGCGAGTGAGCAGATAGAGGGGGTGACAACCAAACTGTGTTACTATGCAGGGTGGCAAAGGGTGCAAAACATAGTTTCCAGGTGGGGGGAGTTGTGGGTGTAGGCCCACCTCTTTTTGTTTATTGTCTTTACATACCAATTTTACTATTACAAAATCCTGTTTGATCAATATGATCATTTCTATATAGTTATTTCTTACATTTTTTTGAGTGGCAGACAAAATATATGAATTGAAATTGATATTGTACATGTACCTGTACCCCCCAAAAATAACAAAAAACTGCTTAATGGAAACAATAGCAAGCCTGTCGTCTTACAGTCAAAATTCTATATGGACTATTACTGAACATGCAACTCCTGTAACGAAGCAACTAATAAAACGTCATTTTGAAATATTTGCCACGGGAAAACACAGTTATAAACAGCGCACCTAATGCAAACGGTTCCATATGTGACAGAGATGAAAATCTCCGTTTGAAATTTCGAAAAATGGGGAATCTCATAGCAACAACTAGGATGGGTTGCTAATATGGCTAGGATTGTGCCTTTGGCTTCTAGACAATGAAAGAAAGTTGATATGAAAACCAATAGAACAGTAGAGAAATGCTGGTTAATGGCATGAGGAAGTCTTTATCAAATAATTGCCTCCACGTTTCTATAGGTTTGATTTCCGCTAGGCTACTTTGAAGCAAAGTAAGACATGCCTCATTATTTGAAGTAAAGTAAATCGTTCAGGTTTCAAACAATTATACTGCAGGTTGCTGGATCGAATCCCCGAGCTGACAAGGTAAAAATCTGTCCTTCTGCCCCTGAGCAAGGCAGTTAACCCACTGTTCCCCGGGCACCGATGACGTGGATGTCGATTAAGGCAGCTCCCCGCACCTCTCTGATTCAGAGGGTTTGGTTTAAATGCGGAAGACACATTTCAGTTGAATGCATTCAGTTGTACAACTGACTAATATTTTTGCAGGAATCTCCTTGCGAATGATTTTGCCGAAGATTGTACCCTTCCTCAAACTCACGTTGCAAAGTGGTGGGTGACGCGCTGATAGCCTGTCTTCTGTTGACTATAGCCTATATACTCGAATGGCGAATGGGAGGTGTGCTTGAAAGTAGCTCTTTTTAATCGTGTCCATCAAAACAGTTTTTAACACAAGATTGCATTTAGAATAGTGATTTGTTGCGCAATGTACAATGGCTGGGCTTATAAAAGCACGTTTCACTCCAGTACCAGCTTTTTCAGAAGGTACTCGTGATGTCTGACAGGTGATAGGCTATTCCTCTCCTCAAACTAGGCTCTGTATGTATGCTGTATGTTGTGCGCGTGTGATGAATAAAATACATGACGACTAACTAAAATACAATTTAGTGGCCAGTTTAATGCCACAAAATTATGCAAATTAACCTATAACTCGATAAGCATGACCGGTCAAATGTATTTTCGGGGCGATTAACAGTTAACCGTTAACATCCCTAATCCCAATGTTAATTGAATCAGTTCAGTATGAATTACTTTTCTAAACTGAGCGAGCTGAAATGGAATTGACCCCTACCAAGGTGTTAAACCCGGAATGTCAGAAACAGCAGCAACGATCATCAAGACTGAAAACAAAGTGAAACCTTCTCTAATATGAAA
The DNA here is from genome assembly GCA_030435695.1 of Brachymystax lenok tsinlingensis. Lineage (NCBI taxonomy): Eukaryota > Metazoa > Chordata > Actinopteri > Salmoniformes > Salmonidae > Brachymystax > Brachymystax lenok. Next base: position 9,003,183 of record CM059794.1, read on the forward strand.
AATCTAATTAAAAAATGTCAAATATGGCATGGTATTGGTCACAGCTGCCATAAAGCAAAAATGCACCTCAACCAGATGGGCATAAGGAGGCTAGTCCTTTGATATTTGAATACACACATATTTGCTTGGTTGCCTTACCAATATAACACAAATAAGCACAGGCGACATGAATAGATGGATTGTTGCAATGCAAATTTCAGTTAGCTTTATAAGGGTACAGCAAATATAGGGATATGAGCTCATAGTTAGGATGCCAAGTAGGCAGGTGGATTGAAAAGTTTCAATGCATCATCATTAAACTGAAAATACAACTTCTTCCACAAGAGAGCTAAAACCATGTCAAAAGCCTTTTCATGCCATATTCTCAGTGAAACGTCTACCTCAGTGACCTGCACAGCAAATTAGAGACTACAGTCCAATGACAACACCTTAGCAGGCAATCCAGCTCTATCTGGAAAACAATATCCAATTAGACCAAGCTGTCGTCGGGTCGGCTGAGGCTCCCCGCTCATTATTGGGTGATAACCACTTCACCTATCAGGCTATTAAAGATAGATGCACTGTGCAGAAATCGCTCCGCCATTTCCTGGTTGCTAAAATTCTAATAGTTTGCCTAATTTCAGTTTATGTGACTAAACAAACAAGTATAGTGTAGAGTAGAATCATTGTACCATCTAAACCGCTGTGAAATATATTTTCCACAACTACAAATATTGGTGTACAAAACTTGGTGTACAAAACCTAAAGTAAAAGATGAAAAATATGAAACTTACGAACGGGAAACAGAAATAGCGCACATAGACAATATCTACCACTTCTTAGTCTTGCTTTCAATGAGAATGACAGATCTATAAAACACATTTCTAGGTGAAATTGGTTGGGTTGCCAAAAAAGTTACATATTGCAGCTTTAATGCTTATCACACGTCCCCTTTGTGAGACCGTGAGCAATTACGTGGCGCTAGCTCGGCTAGATTAACCGTGTGAGCGCTTCCCCCTTCAGTGACCCTGGATACTGAGGACCCAGCCCCAGAGAGACAGGCACGCAAGCTGGCATGCAGAGGCAGGAGGACTAGCTACTGAACCCTCATGAGTGGTTGACCTGGAAGAGATCATCCACCAGCCATTGTGTGTGGACATGATTTAATATGATGCCATGAAAATGCAGTCAATGAGGCAGTAAAACCCTCCACAGCTCCCGTTCAGTGGGTCCAGTACACTACAGTAGGTACGGTGCCAGCATGCAACCCAATACACATTGAGTGCATAAGAAGGGTACTGTACTTTAAAGGGATAGCATTTTTACATATGTAGATATTTGTTTCCAGTCTATGGACAAGGATTGACTGCAACATTAATCCCACAATGCTCATGTTGCTAATTGTTTGCAATGTGGATTGCAGTTATTTGTTGTCCATAGACTGCTTTCAAGGTAAGGAAACAAATTTTAAAAATTGCAAAATCGCTGATCTAGCCCTGTGGTTTGAAAGGCTGCACTCGATTAAACAATATGAGGTATTTTTGGAGAGTATTAGTGGCGTTTATTCATGGATGCCAAGGGAAGCCAGGCTTTCCCACAAAATTGACCAAGATAAAAGAAAAAACATATAAAATAATTTATTGTTCATCTCTCTGTGTTTCATAATTGTCCTTCAATTCGCAAGATGCTGAATGTATCCCACTGGAGAAAGCATCCGAGTGAGCGAAACAGCACCCCTTTGTCTCTCTATGTGTAACGAATCTATTTGATGCTGTCTGGTAAAAAAGAGTATGATATTGTTGCCGCCCCTAGCATTGAATGCAAGGGAAGCCAGCGAGCATTTGGCCTCTCTTGATAAGAAAATTATGCAATAATAGCCAATCAGCATTCAGCTAAACTGAGTGAGCTCAACTGTGAATGGTCCTGGCACACCCAAAAAAAGTGTCAAGGGAAGCCAGCTTGGATTTGGCTTCACACCAATAACATCACATCAGAAGCCAAACATTACTGACAAAAAAATTACTTGAATTGTTGCATCTCATTGTGTTGTTGTCTTCCGCTAGCTTTAGCCATGGATGGAGATAGGGATTTGGACTTGTGGTTTTGCTTAATTCTCTGTACTGGCCAATGATTATAACGGCGATTCTGATCCAACCATAAATTCATACATTGTGCCCCTGGCCTGAGAGGATGGAAGTTCAATATGTATCTGGATGTAGTAGGCTAATGTTAACTAGCTGGCTCATCGTTGCACATGATTGGAAGTTAGGCTAGCGAGCAAGCACTTTGGCAAGGTAGCCTAGGACAACAAAAACTAAAAACGTGTACTGTATGACAGAGTCATAGATCGTTCTAGCAACATGAAAGAGAGGAGGATGGCATTCCGTTTCTCTACAAGTAGGGTGAGTCAACATGTTTTTTCTACTTACGCACACACACAAATCCATACCATGGACAGTCACATGATATTTAGCTTACGTTAATTGGACTCAATTGTTTTGGAATCTTTTAGTTGTCACTGTATATTAGACTAAGCAGAGGTAATTTGATGATGTTGAAATGTTGAAGTTGAAATGGTGCTGGAATAGTGGTGGCAGCTCCTGATTTCTTTGCGACTTATGGTAACGCATGTGTTCTACATCAATAGTTGTTTAGTACTCCAAAAATATCTGAAACATTAACTTGATTGACCAAGCTGTAGGTCCAGCCTGGTCTCAAAGACTAGACGTAACATAGTAAACGTAAATCGGAGATACTCAAATTAGTATGATATGTTACATTTGGTATTGTTACATAAGACAGATGCTTACTTAAGGTAAAAGCAATGGTAGGGTGGTTGGTCGGGGTGGATGGGTGGGCATATATTGCGAACGTCTAGCAAATCAAATGTTGTGAGTTCTGTTGTGAGTTCGAATCTCATCACGGACAGCTACTTTGCAATTACTTAGCATGATAGCTAACCCTTCCCCTAGCCCTAACATTAACCCTTTCAGCTAACCCTTCCCCCTAACCCTAACCTTAAACCTAACTCCTAAACTTAACCCTAACCCCTAGCCTAGCTAACGTTAGCCAGCTAGCTAACGCTAGGCACCTAGATAGAAATTGTAACATATCATACGTTTTGAAGTTTGTAACATATAGTACGTTTTGCAAATTTGCAACATATATTGTACATATAGCAAATTCATAACATATATTATGAATTGTCATTCGTAAAATATCATGTGAAATGGGTGATGAACATCCACAAATTAATACATACCATACGAAATGAAACAAAGCATACTAAATGTTTTATCACAGATTTACGTACAGAATAATATGAAATGCTCTGAGACCAGGTTGCAGCCAGCTTCTGGTAACTGTATGCTTTGTGGACACCACCAGACAGATGTTGCTCTCCGGTTTTGTGATGAAACAAAGGTGTGGCTGAATTTATTCTGCCACTGTGTCTTCTTATTGTCTCTGCCTTAGACCTGTATATCAAGGTGGCAACTTGCAAGGCTTATGAACTAACAGGTTATAGAGCAAACAACACAATTATCACAACACATAGGCTGTAATATGGATTTCTTTCTGGCTTGGCTTACCCACTGATTTTACCCACGCACCACTACTGGAGAGTATACACCTCTACAGGTCTAGAATGTTTTAAAACAGATAGTCTTTAAAGGGTGAGATTCTGCTGTAAATACTACAACCATCAATGCAGCCAATGAGGAGAATTCTGAAGGAGGAACAGACGTTACGTTGTGCTGAATGTTTACATAAAAGACCCCCAATGTGCATTGAATTGACTCCATTAATACTCATTGGAATAGTATTTCTTATAGCAGGAGAGCAATTCAATGAACTGTTTTGCTACTGTTAAATAAGTGGGAGCGGTAGAGATAGTAAAACCTTAAATTAAATGAAGTTACTATAAATTCTCCCAATATAGCAGTTTCACTTTCACATTTCACTAGACCCATCAACAATTGTAAATGTTATCTTATCAGGAATTCACAGTATTACGTTACTTTCGATAGGTCTACCCTAAATAGATAGATAGATAGATAGATAGATAGAAAACAGAGCTTAAAACATACGCCTAAAATAAATTCCCATCCGTTGTCAAGCAGGTGATAACAGGGCGCGCACTTCTGAAGTCTAAATTGGCATTTATAGTTTACATTAAATACAAGGTGAAACACTTACATTTACGACATTGTCCATAGTACAACTGATTCGTTGAGTAAACTGTGTAATCCTCACTCCTCTGAGAGAGTACCGCGCTGTGTCGAATTCTCCTCTGCTCACCTCATGTGGATGGCGCCGCTGGGACAGTGCACTCAAGGTACGCGTCTGCAATCGCCACACTGTAGTCTATCTGGCAGAATGTTTCATATTTGCCATCAGATGCTTATCATAGGACATTACATTTCTTTAACTTTTGTGGAAAACCCCAAAAAGTTATTGATAGCGAGAATGGAGAATGACGAGAGAGAGAGAGCGCGAGAAAGAGTGCGTGCGTATATGAGAGAGAGAGAGAGAGAGAGAGAGATCCAATTGCTGCCATGAAACCTGTTAAAATCATGGCCCCTCTTTCTGTACATCACACTTAAAGCCTTCATCCTAGCAGTGGAGGTGAGAAATTACACTCATAAAGTGTTTGGGTTGATTTTAAGACTTAAAATGGCAAAACATATTGCCATTGATTGTTTCTGTTCTTAAGTTCCCTGAACAAAATCCTCAATTAAAAAGAGAAAAAAACAACTAAATATGGATATGCATCAGCTGTTACCTTCACAGCCAAGATAGGGTTTCAGGGTGGATCCCAGGGCATAGTTTTAAATGAAAACAGTACTTCACATTCTTGACATATTCATAATATTGGAATATTTACAAGTTCACTTCAACAGGGGGATACTTAAAATAATCTGTTATCCCAACACTTGTGTAATGAGGTGGCAGTGGGGGAGGTGGGTGGGGGTGTAGTGATTAAATTGCTGCCATGAACAAGATATAAATTCTTGAAAAGTAATGGTCAACATCAAAAGAGGGATCCAATGTGAAATGAAACATGTTGAAATCATGGCCCTTCTTTCCGTACATCACACTAAAAGGCTTCTATCCTAGCAACAAGAGTCATTACAGTCCATTAAAAGAGCCATCTTCCTCATTTTACGGTGCAGAGCTCCATTTCAGAGAAACTGTGTGTGTTACACCAGATTAACTCAAGAGATAAAGAGAAAGGGCGAGAGGGAGAGAGCGGGAGAGAGAGAGCGGGAGGTGTGTACCCCACGCTGCCCTGCCGACCCACTACTGTGGCAAATGGAATGTGTCAAATGCACAGCACAAACAGCTCTGATAAAACCAAACCTCCAAAGGGACGAAGAGATAGATAGCCAAGGCCCAGAGAATTAGAATCTACAAGAGAGATAAAGGCAATGGGTTTGTCAAATGCAGTTCTGATGTCATAGTAACCCACCTACAATAGCCTATGAAGCAATGCATTGTAGCCTATACAGATTTCCACGTCAGATCAGAGGCTTGTTTGCTAGATGCAAGTTTTTCCACCATTTTCCATATTCTATATGAGCTCCTCCCATCAACATTCCACTTCAAAAGCACACCTGTGCATATATGGATCCCCGTAGTGTCAATTCATTTTTGTTTTGGACATACATTCCTAGCTGTGTCTTTTTGTTTCGGCCTGGGGTTTGACCCAGGCCAAAACTAAGCTCTATTTGGGCTTGTTATAAGAGTACAGTTTTCCAGTAATACACTCATATTGTAAACAAAATGTTGGACAGCACACTGCTGCATTACCATGGTTTGATTCAGGTCAGCCAGATGCCTTCAAGCATCTGTAATCATAAACAACAATAAACACATGTTGAAATGATGCTGTAGTCTCTCGTACAGAGATATAACAGCCTATACTGACCATGACTTCATAAGACAGGCCGACTGTCATGATTGATGAATAAAAAGTTAGCATCATTAAAAAAGTAGCGCCAAGGCAGCAGCTACTCTTCCTGGGGTCCAGCAAAATTAAAGCAGTTTAAACCATTTTAAAAACATTACAATACTTCACAACACAAGGCACTACTCTGCTACCACCTATCTACAACACAAAATCCATGTGTATGTGTGTGTATAGTGTGTGTGTTATCGTGTGTGTGTATGCATGTGTCAGTGCCTGTGTTTGTGTCTCTTCATATCTTGGGGGTATGATCTTTGACCCTCGTAACTTTCTCATCATTATTCGTGATTCATTCAGGATCATTCATAATCATAGTAGCATCCACATTTATGTAAAGGTGTTTAGTAACAAATTATATTCTTATTTACAAAAAAAATGACTCCAAAATAACACACTATATTATTTAGCATTTATTTCTATTGAGCACAAAATAATCTGAAACACAACCAAAATGAACTGCAAGTGCATCCAACAAGTTTGAGTCACAATCTTGATGTAGTCATTGCGTGCTAGGGATATGGGACGAAATACTAAACTTTTGACTACTTTATTTTATAAGAATCTTTAGGGGTGTCAACAATTTTGACCCCTACCTTTTTGAGAAAAAAATACATTACTTGTTAAAACCTCTTAAGGATCTGCCCCTTTTTTTAAAATTGTCGCCTAAAATGACATACCCAAATCTAACTGCCTGTAGCTCAGGACCTGAAGCAAGGATATGCATTTTATTGATACTATTTGAAAGGAAACACTTTGAAGTTTGTGGAAATGTGAAATTAATGTAGGAGAATATAAAACATTAGATCTAGTAAAAGATAAAAGAAAAAAACATGTTTTTATTTTATTTTAATTGTACCATCATCTTTGAAATGCAAAATAAAGACCATAATGAATTATTCTAGCTCAGGCGCAATTTAGAACTTGGCCACTAGACAGCAGCAGTGTATGTGCAAAGTTTTAGACTGATCCAAATCGTCTATTGCATATCTATTCAAAATGTTGTATTAAGACTGCCCAAATGTGCCTAATTGGTTTATTCATACATTTTCAAGTTCATGATTGTGCACTCTCCTCAAACAATAGCATGGTATTATTTCACTGTAATAGCTACTGTAAATTGGACAGAGCAGTTAGATTAACAAGAACTTAGAATTTAGGTTAAAGGTCAAAATTCCTTTCTCTGCGCAATTGTATTAGTATACAATTATATAATCCCACATTTTTTTGAGCTTATAGCTCAGTATTTGAATGATTTATTTTAGTCATTTTTGCCTATCTTTATCAAGGCAGTCAGAAATTTCAGACCCCACAGTAGACTTTCCATATCAGTGGTCTCTAGGGTGTGTTGTAGAACCTGCATCCCTGCATCTGTCCACATGACCTGTGAGTTTACGCTGTGATTGTGTGAGATCCAATTAGTCTTTCATCCAGTCTGATTGGATGTCAGGGCTATAAGTGAGTGCGCACCTACAGTAAGTGAGTGCGCATCTATAATTCACAAGCAAGCCACAAATAGGAAAGGAATCACAGTGTATCTCTTCTGAATTTCAAGCTGGAGATTGGTTCATGCTGGCCAACATAAACACTACACACAAGACCAGAGAGAAAGACATGCAGTATCAGCCTTCCCAGTCTTGTGTATTGGAAAGTGATCAATTAAATGGTCCTCGTTGAGAGGAGAAAGGGGTCATGGCTTCTCTCCATGTGGTGGGCTAAGGGAACAGTGTGATCAGAAGTATGGTAAACAGACTCAGCACAGGCTAGACGTGTGTCAAAGAATCCAATAGATGTCTAGCGTCATTTTATGTTCTGTGGGAGTCCGGAGTCAAACTCTTCCACCCGCTGCGGTTTTACTTGGAATCTGTTTTGTCCCATCTGCTTATTTTCTGTCCTGAATCACCATCTCTTAGGGGTAAACATCAAACAGTTATTCCCACTTCCCTACTAAAGAATGTACTTTGTTTTAAGAGGATTTATTTCATTCTAATTCTATTTGTACAGGGATATAAATAATTCATGTAGAGACATAAATCAGAAATATTTCTGGTCTTGAATGTTTCAAGAGACAAACAAATCAATGATTCTTTCGAATTGGCTATTGACTTGAATTACTACTGGACATCCTACAGGCACCACACTTTATAGATATTGGACTGGAGACATAACCCCCTTGTGGCCATTCTTAGGTTAACCCATCAATTCTTCATCAACAGGCACCTTACAGTGTAATTTTAAATACACCTTTTCAAAAGAATTCAAAAGAAACATGGACAAGCCAATTGCAGTGAATTGAAATAAAAAGGCATAGCATTTCATTTGTATTCTTATATTTGTATTCCTCTGTTAGTTTTTAGATTTGGATTCATGCCTAAACCTGTAATATTTTATGTTTATCAGAGACTGTTTAGTATTAGAGATTAATATGGATAAATATTTGTTGGTAATGAGTCTTTCTGAGCCCATGGTCCTGACAGTAGAGAAAAGCAACTCAGATTTATTTACACTGCAAAAAGTTAAGTGTAAGCAATCTTCTATCGAGTAATAAATCACTTAAAATGTTTTTTTTTGTTTGTTTTTTCTTTTCTTGCCAAACTAAATGTCATTGGTAGATAATTTTGCTTCTTTTAACCTTAAAGGCTTAATACAAGTCATTTAGATCTTATTTCAATATATTTTACCTTCCTTCTCTTGATTTACTTGATTCTGACAGCTGATAAGCATCAAGCACTTCAAAACATTTAAACCTACTTTATGGTAACCAAATGACTCATAATTGCTCAATCATCCTTTATACCACAAAGAATTACATTTTTTGTCATCAATCTTAGGGGGAATTTCAAGGAGAAGAGGTGGGGTAAAAGATCTAGACCTCCGATTACTAAAGTGGTTCTATTTTGAACCTGGGCATTAATCTTTGAGTGAGTACAGAAAAAGCCACTCAACAAGTGGCTGCTTGGCACAGCTGCTGGGAGTCTCATCTGCCTAATTCCACTCAAAAAATGTTAGTAATTTTGTTTAACTTTTGATATCCCCCAAGAAGTCGATATTATTACCCCCACACCACAATCTCAGTGACTGTGAGCACCAGGGAGGGAGCAGCTTGAGGCGGCCTGGAAAGAGGCAGATTAGTGTTCCCACACACCAGGGCTTCAACACAGCAGCATCAACCCAGCTGTTGCCCAGCAACCAATTACCCAAGATATGCACTTCCTCTTTGAAGATTAAAATCCACTAACCTCCCTGTTTGAGCTTGGGTTTGTAGAGACCCGTTTTACATAACACAGTACGGCAGGGTTTGCTATATGTAGACAGTCTACCCACTTGCACCACAATTTGTTTGTTTTCAGTAATACATGGGAATGTTTGCTAAAATGATGAGTGAGGTATTCTGAATATCTGACAGATACATTTTAAGCGGGACAGCAATTACTTTGATGAGTAAGGAGGATTGCAGAGGTTTCTGGTGCAAAACACACCACAACAAAGTACTTGAAAAGGTATTCACCAACTATGACCCTTACGTTTTTTTTTTGAAGCACTGAGTAGAATAGGATTGCAAATGGACAGTGATCAAGGACATTGTCTGTTGACCTAGGATTTACAGGAGAAAAACATGACTTCATCCACATGATTGAACCACAGAGGGCAAAACAAATAGAACGTTAACGCTGTTTGAGGTTTGCTATGACCTTCCTCCTTGCTAATCAGGCATGTGTTGACAGGTCACCCCCACAGCAGCCTCAGGACCAAAAACAACAGGTTAGACCTTGAGCCTTCAAACTAATAGGTTAAAGGGGATGTTATGGTCGTCAGCGGTCTAAAGAGAACAGGAAGTGACGAGTATACTGTAGTAGATGACCAACTACATACCGGTAGCTCCAAAGCAAGTCAGAAGACCCGAAATGTTTGCAATTCTACATGATTATTTTTAGCGCTGCCTTTTAAAGTCGCAGTACACCGTTTGAGTCACTGCCTCTGATAGATAGCTCTTTAAATGCAGTATCGGAGAATATTCAAACATGATTGGGTTAGAAACTTTATTAAACAAATGAAGGCAAAGCACAGCTTAAACTCAGTCCTAAATATGTATCAAGTGCTACTGTAGGTGCCACACCACATTACAGTTAACATTAGAATACCACAGCCACACAGATATACTTCTATAGACCTTTGCAACATAAATAGCAGCTACAACTGTGTTTAAATAGTCTTAAATAGGCTCGACATGCTTATTCTCTGAAGTCAGTGCCCCACCTAGTGGCACCTCAGGACAGTACCATCAGACAAACAGAAGTGCAGAGAGGAGAGGGTTAAAGTGGGTGTTTTTATAGGCACAGAAGTGCTGCCCTCTGGTGGGCAGGAGGCGACGGCGGAGACTGATGCAGCAGGGTTATCTAGGCGACCACCCACTGGAGGATGCTGGTGTCCTTCCCTCCGGTGGAGATCAGGTGACTGTCGTCGTGGAGAAAGGCAACGTTGGTCACATGGCTGCTGTGGCCACTGTAGGTATGGCTCGGGGCCTGCATGGCGTGACAAAGGGAGACAAAACACAAAGAGAAGGTTAATAATTCATCCACAGAGGGGCAAATCCGAACTTCCACTTTCGTCAAAAATGTTCCCTGAATGATTAACTTATGTTTAGATGCAAACAGGTTCATTTAAGTGGATGAGAAAACACTAACATAAAAGCGTATTAGATGTAAATGATGACAAGCGTACCCTTGGCTGGGAGCAGGGGTTGGAGAACAAGTGCACTTTGCCAAAGTCGTCAGCAGATGCCAGCAGGGAGGAGTCATGTGACCTGCACACGGCGTTGATATCCGTGCCGTCAGCACCGTCGGGCCAAACCCCTAGATGGAACCAGCAATGTAGTGGTAAAGAAACAATAGCTGGGTAAACTGTGATCGCCGGTCGTGGTGAAAAGAAATCATGCTTAAGTGCTTTTACTTTCAAAGCACTCTTCTGCAAAAGGTGGGTAGACGGTTTTTTTGCATTTACCCTCTACTACTCCACTAGATAGAACCAAACCAGCCCAGAGGCAGGAATCAATAGAGACTCCCACTTGATACAACTGCAAAGACTAACAGCTCCATTTTGAAATGATTGGACTGCTGTCACAATCGCCAATTGCTAGAGTGACCTGAACCGACTGTTTAAAGAACTCAGTTACAGTTGGACGCATAGAAGTTTCATTTCTTGGATTTATAAAGCTACAGTCTGGGTGTGCCATCATTACCCCATACCACAAGTGAAACAGGAAGTGGTGACTCACCAAAGACGCTGAAGCCTAGTACACAAGTCGAGGTTGCCCACTCCACATTACGAACTAGGTCCATGCTTGTCACATGTTTGCCACTGGAAGCTTCCCCTTTACCACAAACAGAAGATAAGCTTGAATGTACCACAACACTACATAGACTACAGTTATAGACAGAGTTATCCTGTTTGGACAAAAGAGACTCACAGAATAGGATCTCGTAGTCTCCTGAGTTGGTTACAATGTATTGGCTGTCGACGGACCAATCCAGGTGGGTGACAAAACTGGAGTGACCCTATGAGGAAAATAAATAAACAAAATCACAAAAATTATAGTTTAATAGTTTTTAAAACGGAGGGATTTAAATTTCCCCATCAATGGGGTTGTCTATTACTTACAGTGCATTTCCCCACTCGGCTGTACTTCTTGCCATTCTCCGTCACGGCATAGATGTAAACAAAGTTGTCATGGGAACCTACGGCTAGGAAGTTGCCGTCTAAGAGCAGGAGAGTTAGGTTAGTTGTGATTGTGGATGTAGGAGGAGGTGGATAAGAATACCGTATAATCCTGTACCGTTTTGTTCAGACAGATGGTCAGCCATTTTCTGAGATTTCACTTATTGGAGCCATTAACAATGTGTATATTTAAGGCGGGATTTCTAATATTGTAAATGACTCTTGCACGGTACCTGGGGAGTACTTGACATTAGAGATTATCTCGTTGCCATCAGTGTGCATGTACACCAGGTCTTGTGTGTCAGTGTCCAGCACCAACCACCTACAGACACACAGACAGGATGAGGAAGTATAGGAGAGATTTTTCGATGGGGTCATTGCACTGATACTACGTAATCAAATTCCATACCAAATCCTTCATCCTGTCTAGTTTGATTGTGCCGTTTGCGTTTCATTGTTCAATAAGAGATGATTGTCAAGCCAATGCGTGAGGATCTGAGGATGTGCAGTACCTTCCTGTCATGGTCCCCACTGCCAGCACAGCTCCACTGGGATGGAACCCTGCAGAGCGCCCTGGGTCCTGGAGGATGGAGGGAGACATGGAGGGTCAACAGGGCTGCATGGCGCACCATCACATACAAGTCAGGACAACTACTATGGACTGATGTAAATTCACCAAGCTAGATGTTTCAGATGCATTTGTCATTACAGCAAGGTAACCAAGTGCGGATCTGGAACAAACTACAACTCTCTTCTCGAAGCTGGTGTATATTCAAAAGGAGAGTAGCTACAGAGAAGAGTCAGAAGATTGAGCACCTCGATGGTCTTGCTCCAGAGAGGCTGATGGGAGTTGGTGTCCCATAGGTGGACCTGCTTGTCCTGGCCACAAGTCACAAACTGCTCCATGGAAGGATGGATGTCCAGGCCCCACAGCTCATCTGTGTGACCCTGAGAGATTAACAGAGGAGGAGAGAGAGGTGATGATAGAGAAGGGGTATCGCATGTACAGAAAAGCAAAATGTAGACAGATGAGGAAGAACGGTAAAAAGAGGAAGGGAGAGAAGAGAAATAGGGTGGTTATAAACAGGTAAAACCATACTTCCTACTGATATGTTACTGCGTCAATTGAGAGGTTGTGTACCTGTACTATAGGGTTGAGTGTTTCAGGGAAGGAGCCTGTCAGGATGGCGTTCTTGGTGGTCCCCACTAACAGCTCTCCCCGCTTCCCCTCAGTCACGGCTCTCACTGGCCCAAACGCCTCAGGCACCTGAGAGAGAGGACACACACAACAGCAACAAAAATAAAACTATACATCTCATCTGCCATTCTCAAGTAGAATTACAGCGGCCCAAAGGACACCTATACAGTTAAACACTTGGTCTTAGCACATAAGTTACAAAGGGGAAAAGTCAAAGGGAAGCTATGAGCTCAGCAGTCTTGATTTTGGGTCATAAAGAGTACAGTATGTCCTTATCTGCATAAGGTTCTCATCCTTCGGAGTCATTCACACCCTCTTCTCTCACCTCCATCTCACTCTGCTTGTGATAGTCGTGGTCCCAGAGCACCATCCTGCGGTCCTTCCCTCCACCTGACACCAGTGTACCGTCCTTCAGCACACACAGGGAGAAGATCCCGCCCTCGTGGGCTCTCGCCACCACCTGGCTGATCCGGTTCCCACCTGTCAATCACAAACCGCTGTCAAATAATATGCCTCCAGGAGGGATGTTTGAGGTGGACTTGTGCGATGTGTACTTTCTTCTTAATAAATTTCTTTCATATAAGTCAATAAATGGATGTGTGAATTGAATGACTGGTTGCAGAGCACTAAGTTACAGTGGGTGAGAAGGCTACTGTCTTCAAACAGACCTTTGGCCCAGACGTAGATGTTTCCACTAGAGTCTCCTGTGATGGCGTCTCCGTTCTCCGCAAAGGCCACACACAGCACATACTTGGGCTTCTCGTTTTTCTGGGAGAAAAGGTTCAACAGTTCTGTTATGATTAAAAAGTTAACAGGAGGCAGAAGTTAAGTTGTCTTTCGCTCGTCCACAGACCTCGAACAGCCCCTGGCGCTTGGTGAGAGTGTTTCCGTCCATGGTCCAGAAGTTCAAGTGGGACTTCCCACAGGTGACGACCAGGTTAGCATCCATGGGGTGGAAGGCTGCGGCCAGCACGGAGTCATTAGAGCACTGGAGGGGATGACAGGAGAATTAGACCCCTGCACTGGCAGACGATGGTGACTGACTGCACCACAGACTACTACCCAGGCCTACACTGCCGACGCCTTCACTTTTCTTCATTTATGATCAGCGATCAATCATGACTCGTCTTTATTGCAGTGATATACCATGCAATACCAAGGAAATCAGCTCTCCTCATGCATACTGTAGTTTAGTCTGAGGCTTCATCACCTTCACATCCGCCAGCTGCTTCTCCTTCTGCCAGTTCCACACAGACAGGATGTGGTCATTGGCATCGTCGACGGCACAGAGATGAGCACCACCATTCTGTTGAAGGACAGGTATTAGTCAGAGCCATACGTGTCATGTCAATAAACGGCTCGATTTGTTTCAGACAATTTATAGATATTTAACATACATCTGCTGGCTATTGTCATGGAACATGTTTTCAAAGTAATAATGAATGACTTTCTCAAAGTTCCGTCTGTAAGCAGGTTGGGGAGGGCTTACCGACTTGGAGAAGGCCACACAGGTGACCGCCCGGTCAAACACGCCCATCCCAATGACATGCAGGGTATTGAGACTGACCGAATCCCACACACGCACATGAGGAGGCAACAGCTGAAGAGAGAGGTGGGTTTGAGAAAGAAATATGATACAGTGCGGTCATGCATTATAATAAAATATATATAAATAATATACAATATAAGAAGGCCATAAGATAAAACAGGTAATTTCTTCAGAAATTGTTGATTTTAAATGTACCTTGCCCTCTAACAGCTGATAATGAAATTAATGAAAGAGAGAGAGAGCGAGAGAGGGTCTGAGAGAGAAATTGGAACCACTGCAGTCATACATACTACTGTGAACCACAATACGATTCCCATAACAGGTCATTCCTTCAGAATTGAAGAAAACTGTTTGATTTTTAAAATGTACCTTGCCATCTTTGGAGGTTCCGGCGACTTGTCCAGTGGCCATGGTGACCATGTCTGGATGGATGCCTAAGCTGTCGGGAAGACAGCATAGTCACAGTGATGTGGCGAGTCATAAGGCCAAGCTAACCTTTCCCACTGTCCTCTGGGGAAATTCTTGTTTGTTTTTCCCGTCTCTGTATACAGCGGGCTGTAATGCCTTCAAAGTCAACTCATTTATTCAGCCCTTTATTAATGACTCATGAAATAAACAGTCAATGATACTTCAAAAAGCAGATAATGGGCCGTACAACAAATACACTGGTATGAAAAGCCCTTGAAGAAGCATTAGTGTTGTGAGGATACATAACACTTTCATGAACGCATTTGCACATTTTGAAGATAAATTCTACATTATTATAGCCACACTGAAAACTAGTCTACAATACAAATGAAAGAGTATTCTGGTCAGGCGTATCAAAGAGTTAGCTATAGCCCAACGTGTATGAAAATGATACTGTGCCGGTAGGACATTACCATATACCAGCCCAACCTTTGTTTGCACAGGAGACACTGAGCCTCGAACAGGACCTCGTTTAAATAAAGTTTATTCTGAATCAATGTGTCATTCAAGGAAGTTCTCTTGGTACAGTAAGGCCTGGGAAATGCAAAACTACCTTGCCCCGATTTAAATCAAATGATAGCTGATGATTATCAGACGAAACTGAATGCTTTCTAATGTGCAATCACATTTAGCTAAATAAATTCAAAATTACACACCTTGCCTTTTGCAAAGCTTATTACGAGCATTGCTGCACTAAATGCAGTGGGGCATCACCAACTGGAGTGAAAGCTAAGGCTAAGAAAATATATATACACACACACACTTCCTGAAGAAAAGTTGTTTGCTTGCGCCAGTCATCTAAAAAGGTTACGGTAGTGGGAGAGGCTAAACCAAGCACACCAACTAGCCTTACCATTTGACATCGTCGTTGTGGCCCAGGTAATGTCTCTGCTGCTGTTCCTCCACATTGTAGAGCACCACCACGGAGGCATTGAAGTAGACTATCTCCCCTGTGGGGAGCAGGTAGAGGTTGGAGCGGCAGTCTCTGCCCCTGTACCCATACCTGGACAACCAAGGGTTAAGGACCACAACAGTAACCCTGTCTGAACAACCATACTGTTGAACAGTAGGAGGCTGATGCCATCTCAGAACTTATGGAAGGGAAGTACAATACAAATCAAAGAAGTTACTCTCCAGAGGTCATAAACTCACACACAAGTAATCAACTATAAATATGGTAATGTGGTACTATATTATTGTGTGATGACAGTAATGCAACACTGAAATGTTCTTTCTCAAATGTACATTATAAACTGAGTGGTTCAAGCCCTGAATGCTGATTGGCTGAAAGCCGTGGTATATCAGATCGTATACCACAGGTATGACAAAACATGTATTTTTACTGTTCTAATTACGTTGGTAACCAGTTTATACTAGCAATAATGCACCTCGGGGGTTTGTGGTATATGGCCAAACTCTGCGTTGCGCCGTGCCTAAGAACAGCCCTTAGTCGTGGTATATTGGCATTATACCACACCCCCCGTGCCTTATTGTTTAAATATACTTCTATAGCCATCGTCCCCCACAAGCTTTCCCTGCCTCATCTGGGGTGTAATCCTTACTCCAACCCTAGCAAACTTAGAAAAAAAAGTTTGCAACAAAAACAAGTTTATATTGGAATAGTTCAGGTAGGTTCCTCCCTGTTTTGTTTTCCGTTTGGTTCGTAGTGAATACACCCCTGTATGCCTAGCAGCACTACTCTCTGTCAGTGACAGGATACACCCACTGCAGCTTGAGCTTGTGCTCAGGCAGCGCCCCCTTGTGGTCCATTCTGTAGCTGTCCCTCTTCTGGTCAGGCATGTGCATGGTGACTGGCCGACCCCTCAGGAACATCCTCACATAGCCATCCTCTGATACAGGAGAGAGAACAGGGAGATAAGTACTTGCAGGAGAGAGAAGTTGTTTTTTTTAATGGTGAAACACTTCCTCTCTATACCGTAGATAGTGAAATGTAAGCCTTTTGAACATGAGCACTCAAACAATGCTTCCCCACCCATGTAAGAGGCAGGATTTGTGCGTTGAATCACTGAAGCATTATGGCAAAATATATAGCTTTAGTGTATGTCATTTCAAATAGTTCTGAAGCGTCGCACAAAAACATAACATTGAGGCACTACAATAACTAATAATACGGTCTCTCTTGGCTGACATAACATCATATAAAAACAAATTGCGGTTATGGTTGGCATTATAGCGCTGCGGCTGCGGTCATAACGCGAGTCAATTGAGCTCATTAACGGAGCAGTGTGCTGTCCTCTCTGGCTCTTAAATCAAATCAATTTTTATTTGTCACATACACATGGTTAGCAGATGTTAATGCGAGTGTAGCGAAATGCTTGTAGCATGCAGGTCTGCGGTCCCTAATCATCTACCCAAGCACTCAGAGAGGACAAGGGAAAATGCAGGTAATTGGCTTGTTAAAAATGAAAACAGCCCCCAGCAATAACAGACAGGCTGGGCATGTTCATTCTTTACTTCAGTGCTCATGTTTCATGGATTGCCGTGTAGTAAACTGGCCAATGCTTATTTAACTGGGGTAGTATCTCAATGCTCAGTGCCTGGAAATGATGTTTTTGTTTGAATACAATTAATATAAATGAATTATCTTGCTACGGTACACTGTATTCAGCAGTCAAACTGAGGTATAAAAGGGTGCCACCTATGGTAAAGGAATCACACGCAGGCCTGTTGTCGTGCTAAGACGTACCTGCATTGACGGAGCATTCTTTGCTGAAACGAGAAAAAGAGAAGAGGGATTTTATGAGATGCTGTTTTGAACTCATGGTGTTGCTGCAATGGGCTAAATTATTCATTCTTCCTCCGACTTTTCTATGAACCCATCTACCTGCGCCACAATGCACGGTGAGCGTTGTCCAAATAGTGCTGCAATATCAAAAGTAGTAGTTCATACTGTAGAGCATATAGACAAACATTAAACACAGTATGCAAACAATGCGGAAGGGAAAATACTGTATTCATGATATAGAAAATACAACGGGTGCCGTGCCATGAACTGGAAAATAAGGCCAGTTACGAGAGAGAGTGATAGAGAATGAAATAAAGAGCAAGAGAGCGTGACAGAGACAGAGACAGCACAGACAGTCAATATCCTGTCGGGTGGCCTCTCCAGCACTCCCCTACATCAAGCTGAAAAGCAATGAGTTTCTGTCAAAGCCACTGAAAGGTTGCCTAGCTAGGACAGTTTGCGATTACCATGGCAACACAGTCACAGGAGTGATGGTAAGTAAGATAAGAGAGACTAGTCTAGGAGGAACATTTCTTGGTTTGCAAGGAACATGAATTGCATGAAATTGCCAATCTGTGCATCTTAACCAATCCGAGAGTATAGAGCAGTAGGTTATTTAGTTTGGAGGAAGACTGTGGATACAATTACAATACTACTGCAGATGATTAATTCATGCTATTTAAACTGAAACCGTATTAGTAGTACATTTGGGCAAATACAAGTTTGGATAATCGCAAGGCATAGCACACACTAAGATCCAATACGGATCGACAGACTGAAAACACAAGGGAAAAAGAGCAAGTAAACAGAGAGGCTTTCATGTTTTTGTCTTTGGCTGAGCATTCATTCACTACAGTGTATTATATCTGGAGCCTGGTTGTTTGTGGGACAACCACAGAGACAGTCGGGGAAGGGCCCTCTTTAAAGCAGTCATATAAAGACCTGTTTGTCTCCCTGCCTGCAGCTTTTCAAAAAGAGGAGAGGCCCTGTTGTGTCCAATGTGAGCCGCGGAAAGATCCAAAGCCACTAATTAAAGCAAGGCTTGATGGGAACTGGCAACAGGAAGGCCAGAGAGATACATGGTGTGGCTTGAAAAGCCTCCGACAATGCAGTTTATTTCTTTAAGATTCCTCAAAACAAGCAACACTGTACTATTTGGTAGAACGTTACTGTTGAAATCTATGAAGTAAATACTAAATATGCAAATACATCCATAGTCGGCTTCGGTACAGATTGCTGCTTCATCTCCTTTAAAAAAAAGAAAGAGATAGAAAAGTGGTCCAACAGGACATCATTCCATCTTCCTCAACCAGTATTTGCATGCACTCAGACCCCTGAATCAAATTTGCCATTCAAATACATGCAATCTGTTCCTTGTCCTCAGGCTCAGCTATACCATCAAGCCAGTCTGCAATCAGGGTGCGTCAGTCGAGATGTTTAATGCATGTGGATGAGCAAGAGCGCCAATCAACAGTCATTCTGCAGAGCAAGAGGAATCACTAATACAGATAAACAAACTACCCAGCCACCCACATTCCCAATGAAACATTGCAACAGCAAGGGGGGAAATCAACCACAGATAGAAAAATGTCCATTCTTTTTGGTTTGTTGACTCACACATCCGTAAAGCAAACTCGTAATGGATCTGCCTAAAACTGGAATGGGACAGAGCTCCCCTTAGCCTATTCATAGACGCTAACCCTAGTGTCTATTCACAAAGGTATATTCTGATCAGGGAGGGTTGTTAAGAGTCCCGACGCTCGGTCTGAACATTAACATG
The DNA here is from genome assembly GCA_030435695.1 of Brachymystax lenok tsinlingensis. NCBI lineage: Eukaryota > Metazoa > Chordata > Actinopteri > Salmoniformes > Salmonidae > Brachymystax > Brachymystax lenok. Next base: position 9,022,583 of record CM059794.1, read on the forward strand.
CATCGCTTGCGGTACAGTTGGAGGCATAATGACATTATCTTTCATACCAGTGAGATTATTATGACTATAAACAAAAAAGGTTAAATTACTACACTTTTATATGGTTAGGGTTCCCACACTGCGCTTGTTTACGGAATAGAGGCGACCCCCTGTGCTAATTAGCTATCTAGCACGCTCCAATCACCTGTGTGTGACTGAAGAAGGACGCCAGAAAAGTGTTAGAACTGTAAAATACAGTGGGAGGCAACTGTGTTACAAATGATTAAAACAGTGTACAGTAAGTGTATATATTTTTTTGTATTTGTGAAATGATTTTGATGTCATGTTAAAGTAGAGGGCTTTATGTTTCTGAAACTGTATCGCAAGCGAGAATTATGAACGTTTCTAAAACGTTACAACAGCGCGTCGGGATTGCAGTTCACAAGGTCCCAGCTGATGGCCAATACTCACATCTGAGAACCCTAGGGATACGACAGAATGCTCCCTTGGGTTCCCAGAGCAAAGCTCCCCCACGCAAACACTTGAAGACATCCATGTTCTTAAAGAGACGATACAATGGAAAGGTCTTTGTACACTAAGAACGTACTTGCATTTCTTTTGATTTCGTAGTCACGTGTTCTCTATGGCTTTAGTTTCTGTTGTAAATCACAATTGGTCTTTGCATCATTCTGGCTTTGTTTCTTTGCTGCCCCTCCCCAAACCTAATTGAAATATAACGTACCAAAAGATCCTACATAAGATAAAAATAGTTACTGCTTCCTGTTGGGAAAATAACTATCCATCCACCCAAAATGGCTTGTCAAACAATCACCTTCCTAACTGCAAAATGTTTACGTATTCATTTACCTGGGTGATCTCTTCATGGTAACTTTTCCGTTAGGTAACAGCACAGTGTTGGCAATTCGGTTCACACAACAGAACCCTGTCGACAACTAACAGGCTTCCTTGTTGATTCAGTTAACTTTAGCTGTGTCCGGAGTCTGGGCACTTTTTCCACCAATGGGCAGGCACTTCCTGACTCTGCTGGACCTCCCTTCTACTCTGTAACCACGCCTCCGTTACCTAAACCCCTGAAATGTGACACCCTCAGCAGAGTGAGCGCATTGAGGGAGTGGACGGACTGACTGTATCCATCTGTCTTTCAAATCTTAATAGCACCTCCATAAAACCAATCAGATCTTGTTATCTGCTATTCAAACAATGAGCAGGTGTGGGGCGTTTCTGTTTGGTACAAGCAACCATCCATGCAGATGACTGTGAATACATTGTTCCATCTTCCTTTATTAATCGACTGATGCTGTTGAATACAGTAGCCTACATAACACTGCACCGGACTAAAATGATGGAAGTACACGATAAAACACATCAGCAGATCTGAATTTCTATATGTATGTTGTCGACATAGAGAGGTCATATGACCTCCACCCGTCTCCTCTCCTCCCTAGACATTACACATACAGCGGTCTAAATGATTCAAGCCAGTCAAACATCCAGCGTGCATTCGCATGCTCTCCGTAGAAATACACCACCACGGTGTTACATAGCAATGCATCAGTGGTGCATTCACACAAGTGTTTAAGGATCATTTGTCATCTGATCTGAACAGCAAGAGGTTAAAAACAATGATCGGTCTACTGATCCTAAATTGGACGTCAACAAAACCCCCTGAGACCTTGGCACCTCTACTCTCAGAATATAATGTCAGCCTGAGGAATAGCTGAGAAGAACACAGACCCACACCATATGTCACCTGTCTGATCGAACAGGGAGACAGAAAGGGTATTTTATCTGGCAAGTGAGGCAGATACGGCTGCTCAGGATGTGACAAGCTGTCTTGATATTTTCCTCAGAGATCAGAGATGAGCTGTATACCCATTCTCAGATGTTGGGTAGACTTCACAGATGTATAAGGTGTGCATGGATGTACAGTACTAGTCAAAGGTCTGGACACACCTACTCATTCAAGGGTTTTTCTTCATTTTTTTACTATTTTCTACATTGTATAATAATAGAGAAGACATCAAAACTATGAAATAACACATGGAATCATGTAGTAACCAAAAACGTGTTAAACAAATCAAAATATATTTTATATTTGAGATTCTTCAAAGTAGCCACAGTTTGCCTTGATGGCAACTTTGCACACTGTAGAAAATAGTAAAAATAAAGAAAAACCCTGGAATGAGTAGGTGTCTAAACTTTTGACTGGTACTGTATATTAACACCAATGTGAGCTACGGACACAGATGTCTTGTGGATAAAAGAGGGACATTGATGTGCGCTAACTGGGAACAAATCATAGTAATTATCTCTCTTTTTCTCTCTCTCGCTCTCTCTCTCTCTCTCTCTCTCTCTCTCTCTCTCTCTCTCTCTCTCAGAGGACCTGAGCATTAGGACCATTCCTCAAGGCCTACCTGGCCTGATGACTCCTTGATGTCCCCAGTCCACCTGGCCGTGCTGCTTCTCCAGTTTCAATTGTTCTGCCTGTTCTATGAACATTTTAAAATCTTGTCCATGTTCTAATATAATCTGCACCCGGCACAGCCAGAAGAGGACTGGCCACCCCTCACAGCCTGGTTCCTCTCTAGGTTTCTTCCTAGGTTCTGGCCTTTCTAGGGAGTTTTTCCTAACCACCGTGCTTTTACACCTGCATTGCTTGCTGTTTGGGGTTTTAGGCTGGGTTTCTGTACAGCACTCTGTGACATCAGCTGATGTAAGAAGGGCTTCATAAATACATTTGATTTGATTGATTCAATGAACACAGAGCTGCCTAAGCATAAACTTATGTGAGAATGCAATGCTAATTTGCTGCTTTGGTCTTCTCTGGCCAATGACTACATCATTGTCAGTCAGAGGGATACTTGGCTGCACACTATGGTCTCTCAGTTAGCCAGATGGGGCAGGAGTGTTTGCTGTGTCAGTGTTTTGAGGGTTAGCTGAGTCAGTGTCTGTGTTTAGGGGGTTAGCGGTGTCTGTGCTGTATCAGACAATCACCTGCTCCTGCCACATGTGGAGCTGCTTGACGAGGTGGTTCTGCTTCTGCTGTCAGACACCATCTCTCTCCTGGCCGTGGAGAGACGCTCTGTCGACATGCTCTTCCTGGTGGGGGAGGACAGGTGAGAGGGGGGAAGGAGGAAGAGGGAGAGGAAAAAGACGAGGGGGGGAGGGTGAAGAGTGAACCAGGATATTGAGAGGGATATGAAATGTCTCCGGTCATAAGTTTGCAGTGCAGACTAGATTCAACTCCACACTGCCACCCTAAGGATGGGCTTGGAAATGCACAATAGAAGGATACCAAGAAAAACAGTATTAGATCCACACATTCGGATGCCTTACCTTTTGATGGACTGCAACACTTCCTTTTTGGGAGAAGAGGGGGAGGAAGGGTATCCCCCCATATGTTTCTGCTGGACATAACCATTGCTGAGAGTGAGAGGCTTGGATGGTAAGGCTTGAAAGAGTTGGCGCACTGGCATCAAAAGAGGGAGAGAAGAATGGTTCAGCAAACAGACCTTTGTTGTTGAAGTTTTTCCAAATAGACAATGCAAATTCTTACCAAAAACGACATACAGTACATGGTGTGTCTCTCCATTGCAAGTTTTAAATACATGTAAATATATATACAGTGGGGCAAAAAAGTATTTAGTCAGCCACCAATTGTGCAAGTTCTCTCAGATGAGAGAGGCCTGTAATTTTCATCATAGGTACACTTCAACTATGACAGACAAAATGAGGAAAAAAAATCCCGAAAATCACATTGTAGGATTTTTAATGAATTTATTTGCAAATTATGGTGGAAAATAAGTATTTGGTCACATACAAACAAGCAATATTTCTGGCTCTCACAGACCTGTAACTTCTTCTTTAAGAGGCTCCTCTGTCCTCCACTCGTTACCTGTATTAATGGCACCTGTTTGAACTTGTTATCAGTATAAAAGACCCCTGTCCACAACCTCAAACAGTCACACTCCAAACTCCACTATGGCCAAGACCAAAGAGCTGTCAAAGGACACCAGAAACCAAATTGTAGACCTGCACCAGGTTGGGAAGACTGAATCTGCAATAGGTAAGCAGCTTGGTTTGAAGAAATCAACTGTGGGAGCAATTATTAGGAAATGGAAGACATACAAGACCACTGATAATATTCCTCGATCTGGGGCTCCACGCAAGATCTCACCCGTGGGGTCAAAATGATCACAAGAACGGTGAGCAAAAATCCCAGAACCACACGGGGACCTAGTGAATGACCTGCAGAGAGCTGGGACCAAAGTAACAAAGCCTACCATCAGTAACACACTACGCCGCCAGGGACTCAAATCCTGCAGTGCCAGACGTGTCCCCTGCTTAAGCCAGTACATGTTCAGGCCCATCTGAAGTTTGCTAGAGAGCATTTGGATGATCCAGATGAGGATTGGGAGAATGTCATATGGTCAGATGAAACCAAAATATAACTTTTTGGTAAAAACTCAACTCGTCGTGTTTGGAGGACAAAGAATGCTGAGTTGCATCCAAAGAACACCATACCTACTGTGAAGCATGGGGGTGGAAACATCATGCTTTGGGGCTGTTTTTCTGCAAAGGGACCAGGACGACTGATCCGTGTAAAGGAAAGAATGAATGGGGCCATGTATCGTGAGATTTTGAGTGAAAACCTCCTTCCATCAGCAAGGGCATTGAAGATGAAACGTGGCTGGGTCTTTCAGCATGACAATGATCCCAAACACACCGCCTCGGGCAACGAAGGAGTGGCTTCAGAAGAAGCATTTCAAGGTCCTGGAGTGGCCTAGCCAGTCTCCAGATCTCAACCCCATAGAAAATCTTTGGAGGGAGTTGAAAGTCCGTGTTGCCCAGCGACAGCCCCAAAACATCACTGCTCTAGAGGAGATCTGCATGGAGGAATGGGCCAAAATACCAGCAACAGTGTGTGAAAACCTTGTGAAGACTTACAGAAAACGTTTGACCTCTGTCATTGCCAACAAAGGGTATATAACAAAGTATTGAGATAAACTTTTGTTATTGACCAAATACTTATTTTCCACCATAATTTGCAAATAAATAAATTAAAAATCCTACAATGTGATTTTCTGGATTTCTTTTTCTCATTTCGTCTGTCATAGTTGAAGTGTACCTATGATGAAAATTACAGGCCTCTCATCTTTTTAAGTTGGAGAACTTGCACAATTGGTGGCTGACTAAATACTTTTTTGCCCCACTGTATATATTCTTTCCTGATATTTCTTATATATCTCTCAGAAATAGGACAGACACTTCAGAACAAACTTTATCCATGTATTCAATGCGTTTCTTTGGGCCAAATTAAATGTTTAATCAAATCATTTTTGTATATACAGTTGAAGTCAGAAGTTTACATACACTTAGGTTGGAGTCATTAAAACTCGTTTTTCAACCAATTTTTCCAACAATTGTTTACAGACAGATTATTTCACTTATAATTCACTGGATCACAATTCCAGTGGGTCAGACGTTTACATGACTAAGTTGACTGTGTCTTTAAACAGCTTGGCAAATTCCAGAAAATGATGTCATGGCTTTAAATGTTTCTGATAGGCTAATTGACATAATTTGAGTCAATTGGAGGTGTACCTGTGGATGTATTTCAAGGCCTACCTTCAAACTCCATGCCTCTTTGTTTGACATAATGGGAAAATCAAAAGAAATCAGCCAAGACCTCAGAATATTTTTTTTTTTAGTCCTCCACAAGTCTGGTTCATCATTGGGAGCAATTTCCAAACGCCTGAAGGTACCACATTCATCTGTACAAACAATAGTACGCAAGTACAAACACCATGGGACCACGCAGCCGTCATACCGCTCAGGAAGGAGACGCGTTCTGTCTCCTAGAGATGAATGTACTTTGGTGTGAAAAGTGCAAATCAATCCCAGAACAACAGCAAAGGACCCTGTGAAGATGCTGGAGGAAACAGGTACAAAAGTATCTATATCCACAGTAAAACGAGTCCTATATCGACATAACCTGAAAGGCCGCTCAGCAAGGAAGAAGCCACTGCTCCAAAACCGCCATAAAAAAAGCCAGACTACGGTTTGCAACTGCACATGGGGACAAAGATCGTACTTTTTGGAGAAATGTCCTCTGGTCTGATAAAACAAAAATAGAACTGTTTGGCCATAATGACCATCGTTATGTTTGGAGGAAAAAGGGGAATGCTTGCAAGCTGAAGAACACCATCCCAACCGTGAAGCACGCGGGTGTCAGCATCATGTTGTGTGGGTGCTTTGCTGCAGGAGGGACTGGTGCACTTCACAAAATAGATGGCATCATGAGAAGGAAAATTATGTGGATATATTGAAGCAACATCTCAAGACATCAGTCAGGAAGTTAAAGCTTGGTCGCAAATGGGTCTTCCAAATTGACAATGGCCCCAAGCATACTTCCAAAGTTGTGGCAAAATGGCTTAAGGACAACAAAGTCAAGGTATTGGAGTGGCCATCACAAAGCCCTGACCTCAATCCTATAGAAAATTTGTGGGCAGAACTGAAAAGCATGTGCGAGCAAGGAGGCCTACAAACCTGACTCAGTTACACCAGCTCTGTCAGGAGGAAGGGGCCAAAATTCACCCAACTTATTGTGGGAAGCTTGTGGAAGGCTACCCGAAACGTTTGACCCAAGTTAAACAATTTAAAGGCAATGCTACCAAATACTAATTGAGTGTATGTAAACTTCTGATCCACTGGGAATGCGATGAAAGAAATAAAAGCTGAAATAAATAATTATCTTTACTATTATTCTGACATTTCACATTCTTAAAATAAAGTGGTGATCCTAACTGACCTAGCACAGGGAAATTTTACTAGGATTAAATGTCAGGAATTGTGAAAAACTGAGTTTAAATGTATTTGGCTAAGGTGTATGTAAACTTCCGACTTCAACTGTATATTTTTGATACCTTAAGGGGTCCTAAAATTCCAAATCAAATAGCTAAATTATCCTGGGTATGACCATCTTAAAACAATTCCCCCTGGCAGGCAACCAACATTCTCCACGCCTTGTGTGCCAGGTTTATAAAGCAACCTCCTCAGTAGAAGCTTCTAGACTCTCCTATTACAGCTAGTACTGTATGTTGACGAGACTACGGTGGTCTAACGTGGCCCCAGCCTCCCAGCTCCTCACCCTTGGTGGGTGCGGCCAAGGTAGGCTTCCTCCCCCCCGCTCCGGCCCCAGGTTGATTCAGCTCCTCACAGCTGCCCAGTCTGCGCAGCGCATCGGCCAGTGCAGCCTTCAGCAGCTGGATCTCATCCTCCTGCAACTGGACACGCTGCTCCAGGTGGGACAGGCGGTCGTCCACCTCCATGGTGCTGCCCGCAGATACGTTGTCATCTGAGAGACAGGGAGAGAGAGTGGGGGGAGAGGGAGGGGGAGAGAGGGAGAAGGAAAAACGGACAGAGACAGAGATGGTGTCAGGAGGATGGAACAAAGATGTTTTGTTGTTCACCCAGTACAGAAGCAGAAATTTGCATAATTCTCCAAGCTTTATGTGTTAGTATTTGCTTATAAAGATTACACTAGGCTACTTCTTTGACAAACAATATGTTGGTCTTAAATTCCTGCAGAAAAGAACAAATATTACAGTGCTGGGGTTTCTGACATTAATGAAAAGCAGTATTTGCTTGAAACAAAATTGAGGCCAACACCATTTTGAAGACTTTACTCTTTCATGTGTTGTCATTAGCACATTATACCTGACCCCAGTTCTAGCTCCAAGACGGCAGCAATTTGAAAAAGTATATTGTGCTGATTTATTAGCGCGTTGAACCATGTCGCGCGCTGTACTTTAAAAACTCAGTGGATAGTGCAAAAACAATGACGTCATTTCTGACGTCAATTATGCACCTTCGCCAGCTAGACCCTAACCTCTCGTCCTTCACTGGGATGACATCATTTGGCTGTCCAATTTAATCCTCTCTTCCAGCTCAAATGCTTAACTGTGCAATATCAGATAGGAAGTCCTGTAACTGAAAGGTCTGACAAGTCTTTCAAATGTCTTTCACCAAAACAATGCAGTTAAAACCAATTTTGTCACAATGTAACAGCTATACATAATTATAATGTTGAGTTGACGACTGTTTGCCACTTGACAAAATTCCAGTACTTGTTATCATCATATCCCATTCAATGGTGGAAAAAGTACTCAATTGTCATTCTTGAGTAAAAGTAAAGATATCTTAATAGAAAACGACTCAAGTAAAAGTTAAAGTCACCAAGTAAAATACTACTTGAGTAAAAGTCTAAAAGTATTTGGTTTTAAATATACTTAAGCATCAAAAGTAAATGGAACTGCTAAAATGTACTTAAAAATAAAAGTATAAATCATTTCAAGTTCCTTATATTAAGCAAACCAGATGGCACAATTGTTTTAACTTTTTAGTGACAGATAGCCAGGTGCACACTCCAGCAAACGAAGCATTTGTGTTTAGTGAGACCGCCAGATCAGAGGCAGTAGGGATGACCATGTTCTCTTGATAAGTGTGTGAATTGTAACATTTTCCTGTCAAAATATAAGTACATTTAGGTGTCAGGGAAAATGTATGGCGTAAAAAGTACATTCATTTCTTTAGGAATGTAGTGAAGTAGAAGTTGCAGAAATATCAATAGTAAAGTAAAATACAGATACCCCCAAAAACTACTTAAGTACTGTAGTATCTTAAAGTATATTTACTCAAGTACTTTACACCACTGATGCCATTCAAATGACCAAGAGCCATTGTTAGATGAATGTGTCTTTGGAGAAGGATATGCAGTACTACCAACAGGATAGCTTAGTTAATGCTGCCCTGACTGACATGCCTATTTACTCTGCCTGTAACATGCCTGACCCAGTAGAACCAATTATCTCATCTCTCAGTCAGAAAGATTGTGGAAGAACACACATTCAAAACATCTGTTAGATGTTTTTATTCAGCAGGAGGGGAAATGAAAGAACATGTCAAACTGGATACTCAGACATAACAAATACCTTCTCCGACATAACAAATACCTATTTACTTGGCTGACGCTGTCAATTAACCATGGCATGCTTTATAACCTTGGTCACAATTTGAAATCTGCTGAGTAAAAGCATTGATAAGATTTCAATCGCCTCTGCAGCAAATGTCAATTACACTGCCTCTGAACGGCCAAGTTACAAAACAACCACATCTTTGGAGGTTTACTCCACCCATCCCCATGTCAAACAAAAAAAAACTGTTTGAATTGTTTCTGGTAATGAATTAAGTGTGATCATTCATTCATTTAAACCTACCTAATTATTCAACGTTTCCACAGGAATGACATCCCATTACTTTTTTTAATGAAACAACCTTCCCCCTCGCACTTTGCACGCAGTAGCTGTCCGACAGACTGCAGGCTTATGATGCGTACTCAATAACTTTCTCTTTACTGCCTCCAGCAGATGACACAGCACAGGCAAAGGACAGCTACAGCTAGCACAGTTAAAGCAGGTGGCAGCTGTGTAAAAAAAAAAAAGAAGCATGGCTACTAATGATATAATTTGAAAATGACTAAATGGGGAGAGGAGAGAGGGAATGGGAGGGAAGGAGGGAAGGTTAGCTCTATGGCATAAGGTGGAGAGGGATGTGATGTGTGATGCGAGAGGACAATGGAGGTCAGGGCGAAAAGCAAAGCCTGCTGAAATATTCATTGGGCTCGGGAGTCTGCTTGCCTTCCCCTACCTGTCATGCTCAGTCACTCAGCCAGTCAGCCAGTCACTCAGTCAGTCTGACAGCCTGCTCTCCTCTCCTTAGCTCTCTCGGGGGCTCCCAGGATGCCAAGTCTGGGCTTCTTTCTGATGTAGGGTTTTCCCCTCGTCTCCTCTACAGCCAGTGCCTGTTCTGCCTCTCTCTCCCTGGACCCCCCTCTTCCTACTTATTCTCCTCCTCTTTCCTAGAAGTACGTGCAGCTCAAAAAGAGACAGGCAAGCCACTGTTTGTAACAGGACACTGATCCCGGCAGTCCTGCCTCCACAGCAGCAGCAGCAGCAGCAGTGGATGCAGCCTGAGGCTGGCTTGGCTGGGGGCCAGACCTTTACACCACTGCAGAAACAGCCAGGCACGACCAGGAAGTGAGACTGCAGTGGGTGGGATCCGAGTCTCCTCCATTCATGACACACAAATGCACCCACGCACGCGCGCGTACACACACACAGAGAGAGAGAGAGAGAGAGAGAGAGAGAGAGAGAGAGAGAGAGAGAGAGAGAGAGAGAGAGAGAGAGAGAGAGAGAGAGAGAGAGAGAGAGAGAGAGAGAGAGAGATAAATGTGTATGTGCTCACATCAGGCACACCATGGCATGGCTGGAATCATACTGTACATAATATCAATGACAGAATGACAGACACAATTCAGCCCCCTGCCTTCATGTCCAAGGAAGTCACTGAGGTCTTCTCTATCAATAACACACACACACCACTGGGACCAGGGTCTACATGAGTAACAATGTGAGCAAACCCTTGAGAGGGGATCGTACTACCTGCTGTTACACCATGTAACCCAATGGTTAACACACCTAAACGCTGACCTGTAGGTATTCGATTTCATGACAGATGAGCCATGGTTGTTGCACGCAGTCTGAGGCAGTCAATAACACAAATGGGCCAGATGGTCACAAGTTAAAGTATATTTACCTTTGCAAGCCTTTTACTATCTATTGTTTGCATTCATGATAATCAATAGCTTGTTGTGGGATAAAATACACCTGTACACAATTGCTATCTCAGCTGTTAAAGAGTCCAGACTAGAGCTTTGGTCAGAGACACAAAGGCAGCAACCAATCTACAGTAAAGGTCAACCCTGACCAAGATGGCTCCAAAGTCAATTCTACCTCCCTTTGGCAGAGAAGCTGAGCTGCTCCCCTCTGTATTCCACCGTCTGGGGTGATCTGCAGCCTGGAACTGATCCTAAGTCTGCAGCACATCCAGGCTACCCAGCTAGCACATTTGGTTCTTTGGAAGTCATGAGAACATATGTTTTTGGTTTCACATTGGTTGCAGGAACATAACCATATTTCATGACCTGGTAAAATTGAACTTTTTACAATGTTTTGCCTGTTGTGGGAAAGTTTACTTTTAGGTTGCTGTGAGGTTCTGAGAATGTTTTAATCTGGTTCCTTTATTTCACTGCACCTATCTGGTGTATGTGACAATAAAACATCATGTATGCGACAAAATTGTTTTTGTTTTATTAATGCTCTGAGAACAGAAATGATAGATTATGTGGAGGTTTAACTTCATTAAACTTCCTTTTTTCAATAGGACTTTTAATAAAACTGCTAGCTTATTTGAGGTTAACTTTTCTGAACTTCGAGCTGATAGGACACATGGAAATTCATTTCCTTAGGCATCATTCATGCAAACAAATTTTTTATTGCAGCACGGTGAGATTTAAACCTATAATCTTCTGTTCTCTAGCCATGGGAATTAGTCCACTGCGCCACCAGGATGGAGCTGGCATGTCATGTTTTTAAGCACACAAAGCTGTTCATTCTAGTATTTTCAAACAGAACCCATTTTAAAGGAAACAAGCAATCATTAAAGATCAGGTGTGGCCAATTAGTGGGCACGGGACAACACACCTAAAGGAAAACTCAAAAGCTATATTTTGGCATTTGTTTGATTAGTCCATTGTTGATATAGTCCCAAAGTGTTTTGCAGGTCTTGACATAGATTTTCAACCAGATTTAAGTCAAAACTGTAACTCGGCCACTCAGGAACATTCACAGTCTTCTTGGTAAGCAACTCCAGTGCATATTTGGCCTTGTGTTTTTGGCCTTGTGTTTTTATTGTCCTGCTGAAAGGTGAATTAATCTCCCAGTGTCTTGTGGAAAGCATACCGAACCAGCTTCTCCTCTAGGATTTTGCCTGTGCTAAGCTCCATTACGTTTATTTTTATATCCTGAAAAACTCCCTTGTCCTTAACGATTACAAGCATACCCATAACATGATGCAGCCACCACTATGCTTGAAAATATGGAGAGTGGTACTCAGTAATGTGTAGTATTGGATTTGCCCCAAACATAACACTTTCTATTCAGAAAAAAAAAGTAATTACTTTGCCACATTTGTTGCATTATTACTTTAGTGTATTGTTGCAAACCGTATGCATGTTTTGAAATATTTGTAATCTGTACAGGCTTCCTTCTTTTCACTCTGTGAATTTGGTTAGCATTGTGGAGTAACTAAAATTCTTCTATCACAGCCATTAAACTCTGTAACTGTTTTAAAGTCACCATTGGCCTCATGGTGAAATCTCTGAGTGGTTTCCTTCCTCTCGGGCAACTGAGTTAGGAAGGACGCCTGCATCTTTGTAGTGACTGAGTGTATTGATACACCATCCAAAGTGTAATTAATAATTTCACCATGCTCAGTGATACTCAATGTCTGTTTTAGTTTTTTTACCCATCTACCAATAGATGCCATTATTTGCGAGGCATCGGAAAACCTCCATGGTCTGGGTGGTTGAATCTGTTTAAAGTTCACTGCTCGACTGAGGGACCTTACAGATAATTGTATGTGTGGGGTACAGAGATGGGGTAGTCATTCAAAAATCATTTAAACACTATTATTGCACACAGAGTGAGTCCATGCAACTTATTATGTGACTTGTTAAGCACATTTTTACTCCTGAACTTAATTTAGGCCATAACAAAAGGGGTTGAGTACTTATTGACGGATGACATTTCAGCTTTTAATTTATTACATTTGTAAATAAGATCGAAAAACATAATTCCACTTTGACATTATGGGGTATTGTGTGTAATCTAAACGTAATACATTTTCAATTCAACCTGTAACACAAACAAATTTGGAAAAAGTAAAGGGGTGTGAATACTTTCTGAAGGTTACTTAAGGAAAAAACGAAAGTAGGGTAGTTGGTCGGGGTGGATAGTGTTAGCTAAGATGATTGTTGAAAAAATATTACACCTGGAAACGCTGCAGTGTTTCTACAATATTTTCAAAAACATCAGATATGACAAAGGTTTTCTTTTGAGAACTTTCCTGAACTTCAGGCTATCATAATTGCTATTATTGGTGAATGTATGTGTTTCAGGTACAGCATCAGTGTCTACATTGTTGTTCTATAGCAGTTAGATAGTTGAATGACTCAAAAATGTGCATTTGTTACTATCTGTATGTTGTTCCTTGTTCAAATGCAAACCTTCATAACTGTTGATCAAAACTGTCAGCGGTGTTGTTTAATTTCAATTTAACATTATGGAATTTTTTTAAATCATGAATTAATCAAAGAAGCATAAATCAAAGTTTGATTTTTACTTTGTTACAGTAGACAACAGAACAATGATACATGGAAAGTTATACAGATAAAAGCAGATAAACAGTTAAATACAAGTCAATAAGAAATATTTACAGTGACAACAGTGCATTTAGCCTACTCCTGCTCCTTAACTCCCAATCACTGTCTACATCTTAGACAGGGTTTGATGGTCAGATTAAGCCAACCACATCCCCAGCTAGCCTGGCATCTAAGCTGTTTCAAATCCAACGGAAACAACTCACTGCACTTCACTTTTGAGAGAATGTTTCTGTTTAAACCAGGGAATGCTGTGAACTCTCTGCCTGGTTGGGATTTAACAGCTCTGCCTCCCTGACAACCTCCACAAAGGCTAGAATGTCCCCGGTCTGGCGACCAGCATGATGGATGCCACTAGACTTTGATGCCTCTAACTCAGTGTCTGTGGTGTCCATCATGTCCTTGACAGCAATGGATTTGCTAATCCTGTCTGTTGCTTGCTCAGTCATGTTTGGACCCAGGTCCTTCAAAAATGACTTCAAGAAGCTGAGGTATTCCAGGTGTAAGTCAAGGGGGATATTCTTTCCCTTCACATTCCAGAACCTGTTCCAGGTAAGTAACCGAAGGGAAAGAGTGGCAATGACTTGCAAGGTCAGTAGAAGGGTATTGTAGGCATATTGGCTATGACCATAGGCCTTGAAGAACAACAGAGCTACAGTGTATAACCTCAACAACATCTCCCCATCTCCCTACATGTTGGACAGGAAGAAGCCAAAGCTGAGTTTTGCCTCAGTATGTTGTTTTTTGTGGTCCTCCTCACTAGACTGTGACATTTTCATTACATAAATCGTTTACCATTTAAGCAAACAGTGCAAATGGAACGAAACGGGGAGGGACCTACCTGTTTTATGTCCAATAGAAACTCTCATTTGCGTTTTCCATTGGAGTAAACAGTTTTTTGCAAAACGTTTTGCAACAGACTAAACATTTTGCAACAGAATTGGCGTAATGATTAAACCCCTGGTTGCATCTGGCACTGAATCCACTACCAAGTCATGATGTTTTTTCTCATGGTTCTCCCTTTCTGTATGAGTAAAATAAAAACTGCAACCTGGCATACAGCATGGGAGATGCTTCCTCTGGACATATTTCTGACACCAGTTGAAATGTCAGTGATGTCACCAAACATGATGAATCTGTCCATAATTTGTGACACAGAGGCAAGCAGCCAGCTCCTCTTCACATCAGGTGAACCACTAATGATGTGGTTGGGAATTAAACAGTCTGGGACATCTGTTAATACAAATTCAAAAAAGTGTAATAACGACAATGATAAATACATATTAGTTAATGCAATAGACATGACAAAAGAACTATGATATTTCAAAAACATCATTTCAAAAATTATAATATCATGGTTAACCAATTGTAAAGGTACCATCTCATTGTTTTCTAGGATAAAAATATATTCTCAGATATGTTGGACATTTTCAAGCATTTCATTTTCACCTACGCATTACTAGCTAGCTAGTTAGCTAGGAGTCCAATTAATGTTCAACATAGCGTGGACTTAATTCATATCAAATTATGTAGTTATAGTTACCATTTGCATGTAACGTGAACCTCCTCCACAACAAGCCTCATGAGGTTCTCTATACACTGTTGATGCCAGCATATTCCACCACTTGTTGTTCAGCAACCAAGACTCTGGGTTACTGAAAACAACCTGGCAACGCCCATGGATCCCTAGCAGCTTCACAACCTCTCTGATCTGGTCCTCCATGGAGGGCGACTAACGGCAACAACAGCGAGTATTGGGTTCTTGATCCCATCCCAGTTTCTTGACTACCAGTTAGCTAGTAAATCAAGCTCTTGACGAACCCAGTCAGAAGAAGAGTGAAAAACAGTTCTGATATAACTGCTTCTATAGCAGCATCAACACCAACCTCCTCAAGAGCAGCCATTGTTGTTATGATTTTCGACTTGTGCGCCCACAGATTATTAAAGGATGCTGATTTGTCCGGCCATACGGTGGATAGAAGAGAGGGGCTCAAATGGTTAGAATCTTGTCGTGGCCAGACTGCATCCGTGTAGCGAAACATAATGTAAGCTTGCGAGGTCAGGATGGTTCGTAAGAGGCTAGAACATTACAAACATTGAAATGAAATGTAACCATTTTAGATTTTTTTTAGGAAACGTTCTTTTAAAGTAATGAAATACCAAGAAAATAAAGATTTTTTGGTCAATTTACTTAAATGTGCTGAGAATGTTCCAAAGCCAAGCAACTATTCTGCACCATTCCCAGAAAGTTATGGGAAGGTTGTATGCAAAATAACCATAGGACAACCACGCTCTCACCAAGCTCTAAGAAACATATGGTTCTTAGAACGTTATGTGCTAGCTGGGTAGGCATTGGCCATGGGAGACCCTGGCAGGACACCCAGGCTGGGTACTGGGCATACCAGACCCTGCCATGGGAAATATCTACCCAGGCTTACAGGGTCAGGACAGCCTGGCCATTTGAACAGATGACATGTCTCTCTTCATGTCTGTCCACCTGTCACTGAATATGGTTTTATAGTAGGCTATCTTCTACTTATAGGCTATATGTAGACGTGCATGTAGCCCAATACACAGAACCTCTGAGTTTCACAGATTTTTGTTCAGCAATACATTCAGCAATACAAGTCTATTTAGGTATGCTACACGTCCTATAAAATATCCTATGTTTACTCTCACACTGCTTACATGGCAAAAGAGGGGTTGATGCTTAAGTGGATTTGTGAACTATGTCAAATTTTATTGGATAGCATGGGTGCATAAAATATAAAGAAACACTTTAGAGTAAAATTCATTATCTATAGTGTGTTCTTTGTTTCCTTCTCACACAGTGGACACTGGGCATGCATGAACCTGGTCTTGTGATGTGTCATTGCATCAGCTTATCTTTGATTAGCTGTAATGTTATGATCGCTCTTAGTCGTGTCCAGCCCCTGCTGCCCCTCAAAAAGTGAACACCATTCTCTAATTTACAACACAGAGAGATGAAGCCACAACAGTGTACTTCATCTGTCACTCTTCTCTTGAAGGCAATTCAACTTTAATCTGAAACAGTTAAACCATAATATGCAAATAGTTCCTCTATTAAATATCATAGAGATAGCCTATCTGTTTCCCCCCAGCCGGATAATGTTTTACATATAGTCAGAGGGTTGGCAGGTGGACCATAGGCTACACCAGAGTCATATATGTTTCTAAATATATGGCTCTGGGTTACACCTATCAATCACAAAATAACAGTGAGTGAACATGAAGTTCATGACAGCCTGCTCTATGATGGGTGGATAGATCCTAGACCAGTCTAACGATACAAGCTAACATTCTATTCAACATCTCTGTTTCTTGTAAACTGGTATGGAACCTGCAAACAGGTGCATGAAAACCTAGTCCCACCACCGCGTGCCCCGGTTCAGATCAAAACCGGTCGACTTAGATGCCACCAAGTCAAAGGTGAACTCACCATTGCAGTACTGGAGAAGGAGTGAAGTGGTATCATAAAGGTTCCCACATGATGAAGCGATTCTCTCCGACATTTCTTTCTTTTCAAGCAGACCCGTCACTTCCCCTTTCTTGCAGCCTCCTTATCCACACGTCTTCCCCCCCCCACTTCTCCACATCCAGACACCCTCAACACCTTTCACTGTTTGTCGCTCACCAGCCCGACTACTGTCTGCCCTCCGTATCTGTTACTATAGCAACAGCCTCACCATAGTGCTTGCCAACCATTCGGAAAGGAAGAGGGGGCACGTGACACTTAGGACGCGTTCGTAAATTCTCTCTGGCTATCTACTCGGATTTCAGAGCACTCTCGTCTGAGTGTGCCAGAGGGCAGACTTTAACTGATTAATTTACGAACGCTCAACACCCGTTGAATATGACCGGTGTCAGTAACGTCGGCAAAAAAGCTTCATAAAATTGTTGCCAGCAGCACAGTTACAGTCACCAACGCTCTGTATAACATGAAAACAGCTCTGCTAGGGTATGTACAATGGTCAGAGTAATGTGTGTTCTCTCATTTATGTCTGGAAGTAGCTAGCAAGCTAGCTAACTTTAGCCAGTTAGCTTGGGCGCTTGATTGCCGTTGTGAGGTCAGATCAGCTCGGATCAACCCTCAACCCTACTCCTCGGCCACGCTGTAAACGCTCCGAGAGCGAAACGCTCTGAATTTACAAACGGACGATCTGACAAAGCTCTGAATTTAAGAGCGCACTCTGAGCGCTCCAGAGGGAATTTACGAACGCACCCTTATTTGATACCTGCATAGAAATATCATTAACTCAAAGGACAATTTGGAGTATTCAGTGTGGAGAATAGAGGGATAACTCGGCCCAAAATCTGTCTTCTCTAGGTGGAGTTTGTCGCTTACCAAGCGAGGAGTTTGTGTAACAATAAATGTAATGGCTTATTTGCTACGTGTGGCTTATTTGATCAAATATACGTTTTCTAATCATTATGTTGTTACGAGTGTACTGATATAAGTAAGACACGGCAACTTTAAGAAAAAAACACTATATATCGGAGATGTGCCTGGTCGTCACTAGTTACCATAGCCACAGTCATAAGCCCCGCCTATTTCTACAATTTCTCTTAAATGGGATTTTAATAAATCTAACCGTAACCAAGCTAACTCTATGCCTAACCCTAACCTTGAATTAAAGCCACAAAGCACATTTTAGTTGTCATGAATTAGTACGATATAGCCGCGATATTTTGACTTTGTGACAGGTAACTAGTGGAAACGGTTGTGCCTGTTGATCACACGCGTATCTGCCCTAACATTGGCTAGAATGGTCCCACCTGATCTTGCCTCCGACCAAGTACCCCTGACTGCTGTGTGCATTCCGGGACAGGGCTCAATGTTCGACACCGCCCACCTTTTTTTTGTCCATGAGGTTTGACAGTCACACTGAATCCAAACACACACGTTTGCGCAAGGCACACGTTGAATACAAATGTATTTCATTTTTGACGATCGTAAGAAATATTATATAAAGTACCAGCAGATGTGTTGTAACAGATATCGGTGCAGTGAACAACAGACTTGTTTGTCATCATTAAAATTGTGTTGATAAATGTTATACCTTTGTAATTATATTATTTCATTGAGCATATATATATATATATATACACACACACACACACACACACACACACACACACAGTTACTACCTATCCTGATTTATAATGCTATTTACTTTCCTCATGAGAATGGAGACCGACTATCCCATATAGACATACTGACAAGCTGAATGTGCTTTGTACATTAAGTTATACCAGCGCCAGTAAAGAGATCAGAGAATCGGGTGACTTCTACGTCATCTTTACTAAACATAACATAATTAAGACAGCAGACAAAAACAAGGTTTGATCACTCAAAGATGGCTTCACTCCTGCTCCCCAAAAGAGGCAAAGACAGTCATTTTCTTGTTGTCACATAGAACATCTCATAATCTCTCTGCAGCATGAATGGTTCCTTGAGGATAATATTTTCCTCTTCATCCAGGGATGCGGTCATCCCCGTCCATCCCAATTACACTAGGGAGGGTTAAAATGTTTGGAGTTCACACCACCTTGCTGCCTCTAGGGTGTCCCTTAGAAGAACATCTGCTTCCTTGAAGAAAAAGGAAGAATAAATATTAAGAGTAGTGCCTCATTGGGTGATCAAGTCAAATTACACTTTCTCAATACCACCATGCAAACAAAAGCCACTATTACTTAAGGGGTTTTCAGTGATATCTAGAACTACTTAACAAGTCATCACAACTATTATATCTTGCCATGCATCAAGCCTTCAGCATTTTACAGTAGACTACATACCCAGTTCACAGCTCCCAGTTCGCCGTGCAAGAATGCACCTTAGAATGCACCTTACTTTAGCTAATAGCCTATACAGTACCTGATTCTGCAGAGCTGGATGCTGATGTGACTTCTTGGGGGGGACGTCTTCTACATCATCCTGAAACATATTGCAGGGGGTTAAGTCTTTAAGCATTGGTTTAAGACTATACCACTCATCATATGAGAGGGGGTGTTAAGACTATACCACTCATCATAGGACACCTACCTGTAGTGTGTTGTTTTCGCCGCCTTTTTCGATCTTTCAACCTCTCTTCTTCAGACCTTAGTGAGTGAATGACATACATTCAGGTCAGTCTGGCTACAGTGAAACAAGTGATTTTAAAGATGCAAATGAAAAGTTTTTATAATGTTCAAGACTTACGGCATGGGAAAGTTCTGCAGGAGAACTAGGCACCACCATCGCCTAATTTGCTGCATGTTTTCCTTTGAAAAATAAAATCACACAATCGGATGGGGATCCCAAAAAACATTATATCCACTAGTGATGAGAATTTCATAATATATACATGCCTCAGTGAAATCACACTGTGCTTCCATTGCAATGTACAGAGCGTACTGTAAGTTAAGAAAGAGTAGGTTGTTAAGTTTGATAGTTATGATAACAACAATAATGATACTAGTAAATAATAATACCACCCCTCCTCAGGAATATATTTCAGGATGTAGAAGACATCTCACCCCCAAGGAATATATTTCAGGATGTAGAAGACCCCTAAGAAGTCACAGCATGTCACATTGCATGCTGCAAGCACAGAAATAATAACTTTTCATATGTTATAACAGAAAATAGGACTAATATAATATACTGAATAGCCAGCATCTTACCATCAAAACAAACACCTCACAGTTGTTTGATAAACCTTGCTTTGGTAGGCCCTGTGGTGTGAACAAGGTACAATTTTCAATTAAGGAATGACAATCAAATGGTACAGTTCAGTGGAATAATCACTGGAGGGCGACATTACACTTGTCTTCACTCCATTGAATCTCAATAGTCTACTGAAGGAAGTCAGACCACCTATCCCTCTTTCCATATAACTAAGGCAATGATCTACCTTCCTGTGTCTTTTCAGTCCAACCCTGATTTAACACACCTGATTCTACTTATTAGTTGCTCAACAAGACCTTAACTAGGTGAATCAGATATGCTAAATTAGGGTGGACTGAAAACCTAAAGGACAGTAGATCTCCAGGAAGTGGGTTGGGCAGCCCTGCTCTAAGACATCTCCAGCAGTTTACTACATAGAGGATCAGTACACAGTAAAGATGTCATAGTCTTTCTAGACAGATGGGTTTCCTCCCATAATATTCCAGCCAGGTCTGAGATTTCCGAAAGTACCCATCTAGCACATTTGGTTCCTTTGAAGTTGTGGGAATGTACACTACCGGTCAAAAGTTTTAGAACACCTACTCATTCAAGGGTTTTTCTTTATTTGTACTATTTTCTACATTGTAGAATAATAGTGAATACATGACAACTATGAAATAACACATATGGAATCATGTAGTAACCAAAAAAGGGTTAAACAAATCAAGATATTTTTTAAATGTGAAATTCTTCAAATAGTCACCCTTTGCCTTGATGACAGCTTTTCACACTCTTGGCATTCTCTCAACCAGCTTCACCTGGAATGCTTTTCCAACAGTCTTGAAGGATTTCCCACATATGCTGAGCACTTGTTGGCTGCTTTTCCTTCACTGAGGTCCGACTCATCCCAAACCATCTTAATTTGGTTGAGGTCGGGGGATTGTGGAGGTCAGGTCATCTGATGCAGCACTCCATCACTCTCCTTCTTGGTAAAATAGCCCTTACACAGCCTGGAGGTGTGCTCGGTCATGATAGTCCCACTAAGCCCAAACCAGATGGGATGGCATATCGCTGCAGAATGCTGTGGTAGGCATGTTGGTTAAGTGAATTCTAAATAAATCACAGACAGTGTCACCAGCAAAGCACCCAAACACCAGAACACCTCCTCCTCCATGCTTTAGGGTGGGAAATATACATGCGGAGATCATCTGTTCACCCACACCGCATCTCACAAAGACACAGCGTTTGGAATCAAAAATCTCTTATTTGGACTCCAGACCAAAGGACAAATTTCCACAGGTCTAATGTCCATTGCTTGTGATTCTTGGCCCAAGCAAGTCTCTTATTATTATTGGTGTCCTTTAGTAGTGGTTTCTTTGCAGTAATTCGAGCATGAAGGCCTGATTCACACAGTCTCCTCTGAACAGTTGATGTTGAGATGTGTCTGTTACTTGAACTCTGTGAAGCATTTATTTGGGCTGCAATTTCTGAGGCTGGTAACTCTAATGAACTTATCCTCTGCAGCAGAGGTAACTGTGGGTCTTCCATTCCTGTGGCGGTCCTTGTGAGAGCCAGTCTCATCATAGCGCTTGATGGTTTTTGCAACTGCACTTGAAGAAACATTCAAAGTTCTTGAAATGTTCTGAATTGACTGACCTTCATGCCTTAAAGTAATGATAGACTGCTGTCTCTCTTTGCTTATTTGAGCTGTTCTTGACATAATATGGACTTGGTCTTTTACCAAATAGGGCTATCTTCTGTATACCACCCCTACCTTGTCACAACACAACTGATTGGCTCAAAGGCATTAAAGAGGAAAGAAATTCCACAAATTAACTTTTAAAATATATTTTGATTTGTTTAACCCTTTTTTTGGTTCCTACATGATTCCATATGTGTTATTTCAGTGTTCTGATGTATTCACTATTATTCTACAATGTAGAAAATAGTACAAATAAAGAAAAACCCTTGAATGAGTAGGTGTTCTAAAACCTTTGACCGGTAGTGTATGATTTTGGTTTCTCATTGGTTGTGGGAACGAAGTCATACGTTTTATGACCGAAGTGAAAATGTATAGAAGTGAAAATGTATCCTGTTCCGCAAACTTTTATGTTTAGGTTGCAGGGACGTTCTGAGAACGTTTTACTCTGTTTCCTTGAAAGTTTTCCTGGGAGATTTTATTAACAGTTTTCAAATAACTTAATTAAAACTTTTATTGAATGTTCCAATAAGACTTTTAATTACACTGCTAGCTTATTTTGGATAAACTTATTTTTTAAAACTCAGTAAACAAATAGGACATATTCTTTGCCATTCAAGCAGGCAGAATCATATGATCAGATCATCATGTGATCATTTTCTGCCTGCTTGAATGGCGAATACCTCAGGTACACATGGAAACGGGAATCGATAGAACATTGCTTCAACATTCAAAATGGGTGAATCTTTCCTTTTAATAAACCCCTCTTCCAACACCCCCGCTCGCCCCACAGTAACACAAAGCTACACTAGAGGGCAAACATAGACAGATGTTTTATGAATATCCTGTAGTACTGGTTACATTGCATTGTGATGGGGAATTAACTGTCCATGTAGTGCTGTAGGCCCACATGCAGTACAATGCACTTTGACATTATTTTTTGTGTAATTCATTACAAATGAGCCTATGTAGCTCTATGGTCTTTTTAATCTCCAGTTGTTCTGAATTTCCATGTAGACTAAATGCTTCTGTCCAGGCCGAACTAGGGACAAGCTGACTTCTTTAGACATCTGAAATCGACTGAAGCTGAATAATGTTGTAATGCATCTTATCTCCGGATCTTTAAAAAACGGATGGGTGTTTATTAAAATGGATATAAAGAGCAAACTTGGCAAGCTGACCCCATGTAGGATATACAGAACACCAATCTTAGCCCTAAGATACAGTACAGCTCAGGCAGTCACACACAGTTTTAATGACACCCCATGTCAAATAGATGTACAACAAAATATTGGGTTCTATTGTAATTCAACCAATAGGAAAGAAACAAGTGGAATCCATGTTATATCGAAATACTGCCTCACACCACGTAGCAACCACTCCATTCCGTTAATCACATCCTTTTTTCTCCATTGATCAGAGGTCCGTTACCTCAGTCTGAGACTTTAGATGATGAGCTGAAATGCATATATAAAAGTATCACACTAGCTCTCAGCCATTTCAGTGTGTAATATATGATCTTGATTGATCCTCCATTTTTCTCTGCCCCACAGGACTCTTATTACAAGTCCCTGGTCCTGAGAAGTATTTTTTTTTAATTCAGCAGCTTCATCATAGTCATGTTTGGGGCAAGGCCACAATGGAACATAATATTGCACCTTGGTGGATCTTGACTGTGATAGCGGAGAGCAGAGCACTGGCGCACATGGAAGGCATCGCTTAAGAAAATCTCAGCAGCAGCTGAGAAGGTGAGGCTCCCCCTTTGAGCACCGCACGTTAACACAGCACTTCAAGTCAAAACCAAAGGGTAACACTATACAGAAATGGCCAGTGATAACCTTATTTGTGTACAGGAGGAGGAGATGCCAAAGTGCATTCAGTTTCCGACTGACTGCTGCAGATTGAGACAGATAGCATATGCTAGAGAGAGAGAGAGAGACATGGTGAATAATGTTATAAGGTCTGGCAGTCCTATTAGTAATGGCCAGAGTCCAGCGCCTCTGCATGCACCTCTACCCTGTGATAAGAATGAGAATCACATTTCATTGACTTGCTTTAATGTGGATCAATTTGTGTTCCGTTGCACTTAGTCAAGTTTGATTTCCATTTTGCCTTGAGGAGGAACTTTGGGAAGTCATGCAGCGAGCCGCCCACCGAGGCCTAAGGCAGAAAAACCAAACCAGAGGCAGCTCTCCTATCTCTAGATAGGGTTTTAACAGGCTCTGATTACTCCTGAGTATGTGCATCCACCTCACAGACCTCTCAACAGCGAGCAGACAGCCAGACAGACAGACAGACAGACAGAGCACCCGTGCTACTGGATAGACTCATGTCTGCTCCACTCTCCTGAACACGATGAAGATGTTTACATTTGACATGCTTTTAGATCTTCTACAGAATATATTTTCAGGAGATGCTCATCCAACCAACGGGTAGACTAACATTATTTGTGCCGTCCCTGGATCAAACCCTATGTTATATAAAGCGCTCTCGTTCAAATGCAATGAAATGGATGCATGCCTGAACAGTAGCATTTCGTGCAAAAAAAAAAAGGAATAGTATTTTGCTCTGAATATGTCTGCCTTTTGAGGAGTAAAAAGATAGAGAGCCCACTGGCACCAAAGAAAGGACATAGCTATTATAAGGGACAGCACATTTGACATAAGCATTGGAAACACGTCATTGAGTCCCTCTGCTGGAAAGTCTCCCTAGACCTCAAATGCTGCCTTACTGAAATCCAAGGACACATCTGACATTTGACTGGAGTGATGTATGTCTGGCGCTGGCACTGTAACCACAGCCAGTCTGGGAGGAGAAAGGTTATCCTGTGCCAAATGACTTGCATATTCGGCTTCTACACCCACTCATGTATATGTCTGAGCAATTGAGCATTTCGTCTTTGCAAAGTGTTTCCAAGATTTGTAAAACAGGGAAATGAACTGTCAATAAGACCGTACAAATCTGCAAAAAGGCAATTGAACTTTATGCAAGGTGATAATAGCACAATACCTAAAATATATCAACTTATTTTAAATATTAACTCACAAGAAAATGTGCAACACAGTACATGAAAATGATTCTAGAAACAATAAAACGGCAAACAAATCCAATGCCTGCACAGCTCCTGAGCACATTATTATATATTTTTTAAATGTAACCTTTATTTAACTAGTCAAGTCAGTTAAGAACAAATTCTTATTTACAATGATGGCCTATTACTAATCCTGACAAAAATGTTGTATCTATGCTTTGACCTCTAAAGTTACACAGTTGGGATGGAACTGTAGAAGGTGAGGATCCATTGCACATCTCTGCAGGTAGTGTAAGGGAATTGCCCCATGGGAGCTGGGGCTCTTGCTTTTCAGGGGACTTTGGGTCCTATCCAACTGGGTCCTATCCAGAGCGCAAAGCATCTCCCTGAACACTGCAGCTGCAGTGTCTCTTCCTCTACCGCTGATTAGTACTTCCCCTGTATTGTAATACAATTCTGTTGTGGGCCTGCTGTATGCACATGTCAGACTGACAAAAACGCCTGCCATTTTATAGTGAAAATGCATTCTTGTTGAGGTTTCTGTGCTTGACGGAATGAGACTACATTGAAGGCCACAGAGCTGCTAAAGTCATTCAGATGCACTAAAAGGGTCCAGTGACACAGGCACGCATGTCTTGACCAACTGGCTTCTGTGTAAACCTTGCATGTGTACAGAATAATTTATGAGCGTGAAATCATAATCACCTTTAACACACTCCACATTTCTCATACGACTGCCAAGATGTGTCCTTTCCACCTCCCGAAGGAGTCTGTGCTTGCACCACCGTGAGAGAGGATAACAAGTCTATTCAGTGGTTCCATTAACAGGGTGGTTTGTGTATGGAAGATGAGTGATGCTCTGACTGTGCTGGCTGCCTGCCTGGTTGCAGCTGTGTACTGAGCGGTGGGCCTGTGTTTGTATATCTCCCTCTCTGCAGACTTTTATTGGCAATGCACGGGCTCTAATTATCCCTCTGCTGGTCGTTTGCGGTTATTTACTGTGTGTACCCAAAAGCCACAGAATCTACACCACTTTGACTGCTTAACGGAGAGCTTGCCATGACAGGATACTGGATTTATTTGTGTTGGGAGAGGAGCAGGTTCAGTGAAGGAACCAATTCCACTTCCCCACTTCCTTGGTTAGGTTAACATACATGTATTGGACTGTGGTCTCTGATGTATTGTTGTGATTATTACTATGCCTTACCTTTGGCTGAACCCCATTTACTTCTACATGTACTGTATACAAGTTAAGTATAAGGTGTCAGTATGTTCACTATTTAACTGTAGCAATGTTTTTTTTTCCTTTCAGGACACTGTTGTACACTCTTGGACTGGCTGGATCAGCAGTAGGGGACACAGAGACCACAGGAAGTAGAGGTGGAGCCCGAAACCACAGACTTTATTTAATATTTCTTTATCCAATAAAACAAACTCCCCCGTCTATTCCATGCCTCCCCTTGTACTGCAACAACAATCAAATCAGTTTTGTAAACCGGTTGCATTTTTGTCATATCTCTCATTCTGAGTTACATTTAGACTGTTATTGATGCTAATCATTTCAATCTGTTCAAAATTAAGCTGAACAGAAAGGTTAAGAGGTTTATTTAAAAAAGTGTTTTTAGGTGTCAATGTGCCAAAATGCAATTGGAGAAATATTACAAAATTAGTACTGGTGTGATGCTTTTGTGTGATGGAATGGGGCCCAGTATCAGACAAGAGAGGAACTACTCACTCTGTGAGCTCAAATACTGTATATTGTACTGTATCTTGAAGGATAGGACAATATCCTGTGGCTTTAGAGGGCTATAGATTTTTAATTGTAGAAATATCCTCACAGGGGAACATCAATATTCTAGCTGAATAACTGATTTTGGCACTGATGATGATATTTTTTGCTCATAAAGGTCACTGTCTTTCATAACAAATCACAAGTGAACACAAATGTTTTTGTTGGTTTGTTTTTTGGTGCCTTTTCTTCCTGCTGCCAAGACAACCCAGACTAAGCCATTGGTCCAATCACTTTGTGAAGCACCAATTGTGCTCAATGATCCTTGCAACCAGTCTCTTAGTTGATGAGAGGGCTGGGCTAGATTAATAGACTATCTGTCCATTTCAGGGGAAACCTATCCATCCCCATCAGGATTTAGAACAATTAGTGAAAACAAAGCTGAAGCTCTTTCCTCAGATATCGGGTCAATGCCTTTCGTTACGCAAGTGTACACTTACCCTAGCCCGACGTTACACACTGAGTGTGCAAACATTAGGAACACCTTCCTACTATTGAGTTGCACCCCCTTTTGTTTTTAGAACAGCCTCAATTCATTGGGGCATGGACTCTACAAGGTGTCGAAAGCATTCCACAGGGATGCTGGCCCATTTTGACTCCAATGCTTCCCGCAGTTGTGTCAAGTTGGCTGGATATCCTTTGCGTGGTGGGCTATTCTTGATACACACGGTAAACTGTTTAGCGTGAAAGACCCAGCATCGTTGCAGTTCTTGACACACTAAAACTGGTGCGCCTGGCATCTGCTATCATACCCCGTTCAAAGGCACTAAAATATTTTGTCTTGTCCATTCACCCTCTGAATGGCACACAAACAATCCATGTCTCAATTGTCTCAAGGCTTAAAAATCCTCCTTTAACCGGTCTCCTCCCCTTCCCCTCATCTACACCCTCATCTACACTGATTGAAGTGGATTTAGTCCCCGAAAAGTGACATCAATAAGAGATCATAGCTGTCACCTGGATTTACCTGGTCAGTCAATGTCATGAAAAGAGCAGGTGTTCCTAATGTTTTGTACACTCAGTGCACAAGTTACAGTATGCTCCTGTGTTTTGACTGCAGCTGTACAGAAGACCCCCAACCTTACTAACAACAATATGCCCCGATGCAAACACTCTATTGATGCAAGCCCACTGCCTTGGGTGTGAGAAAAGTGCTTTACAAATTCAATGAATTATTATTACTCATTGCTCTTTCCCTTCTCATGCTCTTTCCCCACATGGCCATGCCATACTTCTCAGATGGCTGGTCAAAGAGAGACTACACTTGCCATTGACAGAGAGGGGACAAAGGGACCCCTGGAGGATGGCCACCCACAGGAGATTTGCTCTAATAAGGCTAAAACAAAATCTGTGTAACAACAGAATGTTCTCTGTCTCATGGCAGGGTGTGTAGAATAGCATGAGATTAGCAATAAACTGCAATTTTTTTCTTTGGCCCATGGCAAATTTCAGGGATTTTAGCTGTTTTCCTTTTGGGTTGGACTTGAAAATCTGAGTGGTAGATCTCAGCTTGCATTTTGAATCAGAAAGTGATCTTGACTCAGAAAAGGTTGGTGACCACTGCTCTCGTGTTTGAAAGGACCCCAGGCGTAACATTAATCGAGTGAAGAAGAGTGAATGGGAAGAAAAATATGAAGCCAATCGAAGAGACCAGCTCCATCCAAAGTGTTTACATGCTAGCTGTGTTCCAGCACTACTGGGCCACCACTGTGGCTCTTTGCATTTGACATGGATGCCCCACTGTGCTGCTCCCAGAACACTGGACTGTCTGGCTTTAACATCCAGGAGCTTAACAGGGGGGGCTGACATGCCTCTGAGCACCGCTGCTCAACTCCACTCCTGTGCACTAACACCAGCCTGGTCTCATAGGCTAGACATAACATAGTAAATATAAATCCGGCACTCTCAAATTAGTATGGTATGGTTACATGAGACAGAAGGTTACTTAAGGCAAAAGGTGGCGTATAACACGAATGTCTAGCAACCCAAAGATTGCGTGATCGAATCTCATCTCAGACAACTTTAGCATTTTAGCTAATTAGCAACTACTTACTACTTTTTAGCTGCTTTGCAACTAAACTCAGCAAAAAAAGAAACGTCCCTTTTTCAGGACCCTGTCTTCGAAAAGATAATTTGTAAAATCCAAATAACTTCACAGATCTTCATTGTAAAGGGTTTCCATCCTTGTTCAATGAACCATAAACAATTAATGAACATGCACCTGTGGAATGGTAGTTAAGACACTAACAGCTTACAGACGGTAGGCAATTAAGGACACAGTTTTGAAAACTTAGGACACTAAAGAGGCCTTTCTACTGACTCTGAAAAACACCAAAAGAAAGATGCCCAGGGTCCCTGCTCATCTGCGTGAACGTGCCTTAGGCATGCTTAATGCAGCTGGTGGCCACACCAGATACTGAATGTTACTTTTGATTTTGAACACCCCCTTTGTTCAGGGAGACATTATTCCATTTCTGTTAGTCACATGTCTGTGGAACTTGTTCAGTTTATGTCTCAGTTGTTAAATCTTATGTTCATACAAATATTTACACATGTTAAGTTTGCTGAAAATAAACGCAGTTGACAGTAAGAGGACGTTTATTTTTTCTGAGTTTCCTTAGCATGTTAGCTAACCCTTCCCCTAGCCTTAACCCTTTAACCTAACTTCTAACCTTAACCTTTACCCTAACTTTAAGTCCTATCCCCTAGCTTAGCTAACATTAGTGTTAGCCACAACAAATTGGGATTTGTAACATATCATACATTTTGCTAATTCTTAACATATTGTACGAATTGCAATTCATAACATAACATACGAATTGTAATTTCTAACATATCATACGAAATGGAGGATAGACAACCACAAATTAATACATACCATACGAAATGTAACATATCATACTAATTGGAGTGTCCCGGATTTACATTTGTGACCGACGGCTCGATTCGGTCTTATGTAGCAAAATTTGAAATAGTGTTTTTTACATTGGATAAAAGTAGAGACTCAGAGCTAGAAAATGGTATATCATACACTATAGTTGAGAGGAACAATGGAAAAGTAATTATTTGAAAGTTGATAAACTTGTAACCTCATTTTTGAGAAAATGGCCTTTGAATTTTTTGGTAGTACGACTGGAGAGCTCTTCTTTGTCTACACCCACTCAGCATCGATCTTAAGCATCGATCTTAAGCACCCTCTTAAGCTTTAGCCCCAGCCATCTCTTTAAGCGTTGATCCGAGTGTTCTGTCCTAACAGCAGTCAAGCACCGAAGCTAACTGGCTAACGTTGGCTAGCTTGCTAGCTACTTCCAGACACAAATGAGAGACCAGCTCACTCTGACCATTTTACTCACCCTAGCAGAGCTGGTTAGATAGTTTTTATGTTATCCAGAGCGTTGGTGACTGCAACGGTGCTGCTGGCAACAATTTAATTACGCTTTGTTGCCAACATTTACAGGCCACGTTTACTGGCCATATTCAACGGGTGTTTAACGTTCAGAAATTTGTCAGTTATTTGAGTGCTCTGAAATTGAGGTAGCTACGTCTATCAACAGTTTTCGCAGTGACATCATTAACATTCTAATGAAATGGTTACTTGCATAGTGGAGTCTTTTGTTAAGACATGTAGCTAGCTAGCAAGCTAGCTAGCTAAACAATGAACCATAATCCCAACTCATGACAGCGTGAATCTGCAGGGAGCTAACCAACCAGGTTCAATGTTAGCTAGCTAACATTAGGCTATAACTAGCAAAGCAAATGGCACTGAGATACGAATAATATTACTACACAGATCATACACATAACGTTAGCTAGCGAGCCAGCCAGCTAACGTTAGCTTGCTAGCTAACAGTACACTTTAACTTGTAATGAAAACAACTTTCTGACAAAATTAGAAATGTGTAATATATGAAAATGTAGCTAGCTAGACTATCTTACCCGTAAACATGGACGGCGCTTCTCACTCTCTGTCACGAAAGCCTTGGTTGCCCTTAGTTTGAAGATGTAATCTGGAGACAGGTGTTTTCTCCATCTCCTTAGCTATCATACTCTAATTCCACTGATTTCAAAACTAAGGGCAACCATGGTGGAGGGCAACACTTTTTATGCAGTTCTACTACGCAATATATATATATATATTTTAAATGTGTTAGACAGGATTACCTACACATACTGACCAGCTCAAATAGACAGAAGCGTGCTACATGGCAAACCAATCCGAACTCATCTCTCGGCATGTCCAGACAACTCATCATCTCAGCCAATCATGGCTAGCGGGAAGGTTTGCTGCCTTTTTCTGTGGCTAAACCAACTAGGCTCATCATTTTAACAATTGTATTCATATTTACAGATGGCATACAAGTTTGTTATACAGGCACATGAAAGTTCACATGTTCCAGGAAGTATTTCTGCCAAAAAAGTTTACTTTCAAATGGCTCTCCTGTGAAATAGTGACCCGCTGAAATGAGTCACATTTACTATGTTAGTCTACCTGACTCCAGGTTGCTAACCCAAACAAACATAAAGCTTGTCTTCATGCATTATGCGCTGTAAAATGTGTTTTTCTGAAAACCATTCATCGTGGCTGATTATTATAGAGGGGGGTTGTATGTATGGGGCAGAGGGGCTACCAGGCATGAAGGGAGATCAGATTCTAGAGCCGTCACGCTCTCAGCAGGAGACTGGTCTGATGCGGACAATACTGGCTTTAGGAATGCACGTCTCTTATTATCTTCCCCCCTCTCTGTCTGTTCATTGCTCTTTGATGGGGTGGGAGATAGGTCAAATCAAATCAAATTTTATTGGTCACATACACATAGTTAGCAGATGTTAATGCGAGTGTAGTGAAATGCTTGTGCTTCTATTTCCCACAGTGCAGTAATATCTAACAAGTAATCTAACAATTTCACAACTACCTAATACACACAAGTGTAAAGGGATGAATAAGTGTAATGGGATGAAACCATAAATATATGGATGAGCGATGGCTGTGCGGCATAGGCAAGATGCAGTAGATGGTATAAAGTAGAGTATATACATATGAGATGAGTAATGTAGGGTATGTAATCATTATATAAAGTGGCATTGATTAAAGTGACTAGTGATACATTTATTACATCCAATTATTAATTATTAAAGTGGCTAGAGATTTGAGTCAGTATGTTGGCAGCAGAGACTCAATGTTATTGACGGTTGTTTAACAATCTGATGGCCTTGAGATAGAATCTGTTTTTCAGTCTCTCGGTCCCAGCTTTGATGCACCTGTACTGACCTCGCCTTCTGAATGATAGCAGGGTGAACAGGCAGTGGCTCGGGTGGTTGTTGTCCTTGATTATCTTTTTGGCCTTCCTGTGACATCGGGTGATGTAGTTTGCCCCCTATTGATGCGTTGTGCAGACCGCACTACCCTCTGGAGAGCCTTACGTTTGTGGGCGGAGCAGTTGCCATACCAGGTGGTGATACAGCCCGACAGGATGCTCTCGATTGTGCATCTGTAAAAGTTTGAGTGTTTTCGGTGACAAGCCACATTTTTTCAGCCTCCTGAGGTTGAAGAGGCGCTGTTGCTCCTTCTTCACCACGCTGTCTGTGTAGGTGGACCATTTCAGTTTGTCAGGGATGTGTACGCCGAGGAACTTAAAACTTTCCAACTTCTCCACTACTGTCCTGTCGATGTGGATAGGGGAGTGCTCCCTCTGCTGTTTCCTGAAGTCCACAATCATCTCCTTTGTTTTGTTGACGTTGAGTGAGAGGTTATTTTCCTGACAGCACACTCCGAGGGCCCTCACTTCCTCCCTGTAGGCCGTCTCGTCGTTGTTGGTAATCAAATCTACCACTGTAGTGTCGTCTGCAAACTTGATGATTGAGTTGGAGGGGTGCATGGCCACGCAGTCATGGGTGAACAGGGAGTACAGGAGAGGGCTGAGAACGCACCCTTGTGGGGCCCCAGTGTTGAGGATCAGTGGGGTGGAGATGTTGTTTCCTACCCTCACCACCTGGGGGCGGCCCGTCAGAAAGTCCAAGACCCAGTTGCACAGGGCGGGGTCGAGACCCAGGGTCCCGAGCTTAATGACGAGTTTGGAGGGTACTATGGTGTTAAATGCTGAGATGTAGTCAATGAACAGCATTCTTTTCATAGGTATTCCTCTTGTCCTGATGGGTTAGGGCAGTGTGCAGTGTGATTGCAATTGCGTCGTCTGTTGGGGAGGTAGGCAAATTGGAGTGGGTCTAGGGTATCAGGTAGGGTGGTGATATGATCCTTGACTAGTCTCTCAAAGCACTTCATGATGCCAGAAGTGAGTGCTAAAGGGCGATAGTCGTTTAGCTCAGTTACCTTAGCTTTCTTGGGAACAGGAACAATGGTGGCCCTCTTGAAGCATGTGGGCACAGCAGACTGGGATAGGGATTGATTGAATATGTCCGTAAACACACCAGCCAGCTGGTCTGCGCATGCTCTGATGACGCGGCTAGGGATGCCGTCTGGGCCTTGCGAGGGTTAACACGTTTAAATGTTTTACTCACATTGTCCACGGTGAAGGAGAGCCCACAGGTTTTGGTAGCGGGCCGTGTCAGTGGCACTGTATTGTCCTCAAAGCGAGCAAAGAAGTTGTTTAATTTGTCTGGGAGCAAGACGTCGGTGTTTGCGACGGGGCTGGTTTTCTTTTTGTAATCCGTGATTGACTGTAGACCCTGCCACATACGTCTCGTGTTTGAGCCGTTGAATTACAGTAGCAGGG
This sequence comes from Brachymystax lenok tsinlingensis, assembly GCA_030435695.1. Lineage (NCBI taxonomy): Eukaryota > Metazoa > Chordata > Actinopteri > Salmoniformes > Salmonidae > Brachymystax > Brachymystax lenok. The sequence goes on from CM059794.1 coordinate 9,055,839, forward strand.
TGTGATAACCCATAATGGACCTCCACCACGTGACCTGCATTAATACTGATGAAGACGCAAGCAGTGTCTTCATCAGAGAACACTGGCCAGAACACTGGCCAGGAGCAAGCCTTCCTTTAGTTCGGTCAGTGCATCACAAAAGAAAATTTGTCTGCCTCAAAAAACATGCTGGGGTTTTTAAAGGGTCTGGCCATGGAAGTGATGACGTGAAATTACGATCACTGTCCAATTGTGTACCTGAGCGGTGAAAGTGTGCTACGGTCTACTAAGAAAGACTTGTAATTACACTACACTCTTTAACTTTTACCTCTAACAAAATACCTGTGTATATGCTCAGGGCAAATCGAAATTAACCACATTTTGGCACACGGATGGTTATTTCAACAATGACTATTTATGACTTTGACAAAGATCTGAGAAATACTGCTGCTCACTGACCACAGACACCAAATCCAGTCCAGTCAAAAATGCTGGATTCCTTTTAATTGAAGCAAAATTGAAACACTCTCTACTGTAAGTCATGGTTGACTGGTGGGCCCTCAAACACCCGTAGGCCCACTCAAAGCTGTTCCATGATGGACCTATACTAAGTTCATTAAGAGCCAGGTCTCTTTTGGATGGATGTGTTAGTTGGATGCTATGCTGTGTGAACATTGATCAGAGCGGGGTTCAAGCCATCTGGCGCAGCCCCGGATGATTAGCGAATGGCTACTGAGGGTTTCACGCTAATGTGAGCTGAGGAACAGGTGATGTTGAATAATGAGTGTAAATCATTTTTAATCCTGTTTTTCTCTTGTGCAAGTGAAGAATTCATTATAAATCAAAAATAATTTTTGCTCTAAAGAATGCTTGACAAGTATGCATTATTGTTTTTCGTAATCTGTAGTTTAAACTTTAGACATAGGCCTACCGTGTAGGCTGACTTTCAAAAGGTCTTAAGTCTTTAGTGATACTTTTGATCTTACTGTAATCCCAACATGGGAGGGATCACATACAACTCTGGTTTCTGTACTACTCATGTTAGGTCAGACCTCAGTGCAGGTTAATTTTGATCCTGTTATGTCAGCCTCGAGCAGCTATAGACTAAGTCAGGTCACATCAGGAGAATGTAGGATGTGTGTCAGTTCAGTTTATTAATGGAAGAATGCACATAAACTGCCGTTTGTTCATGTGTTCCTTAATTTCCCTCTTCATTCATTTTATACTGTACTAAACAGTGTAGCTATAGAGCGCAATAGTAATGGCATCTTTTTGTAGGCACTAACTGGTTTGTTGGACAAAGCCTATGGGGAAATTAACAGGTTTTTGTAGGGGTTGTGGATAAATGCCAAAACAAGGTATGTGGTATTTTTTTATTTAACCTTTATTTAACTCTGCAAGTCAGTTAACAAATTCTTTATTGACAATGACAGCCTACTGGGGAACAGTGGGTTAACTGCCTTGTTCAGGAGCAGAACAACAGATTTTTACCTTGTCAGCTCGGGGATTCGATCCAGCAACCTTTCGGTTACTGGCCCAACGCTCTAACCACTAGGGTACCTGCCGCCATAGGCGGAAATCCCAGGGGGGACCGGGGGGACACGACCCCCCCATCCTGGGAAAAATATGATTTGTCCCCCCCAATATATATTTCAATAATACGCAATGAAAGCACTTGTGCTGATTTATTGACACTTAATAGCGTAACACTTAATTTCATGTAATTGTCCCCTCCAAAGTTGATATCAGATTTTCGCCCCTGCCTGCCGCCCCAAACACAGGCTTAGGAAATCTTATTTGTTTTATTCTATGGCATAATCTTCATCAGCTAACGTCCCTTTTTGTGAATTTTGATGCATTTACAGTATGTAATCAAAACAAGCACATAAAGCACCTAAAGGCTTCATAATTCATAAAGGTCATGTTAACTGGCTGATATTATCTGGTGAGCATTTGACAGCTAGACTGTACAGTAGCTGTCAGATGTTATGTGGTGTTATGGCTACTCACCAGTGTCAGTCAGTGCCGTTTAAGATGAGGGAGGACATTTTTTTTTCATGAGCATGGCCTTATTTCTATTACAGCATATTGGATGACTGTCATTAATATTCCATTCACCCAGTTCAATGTAACAGCGATAGGCTTAGGCTACTAAATACATGATACTAGAATTTTGCCTGTAACCATCATGAGCTTGCTACAACCTAGCCTATGAATGAAAGTTTACAACACAGGTCGAGAGAAAATGTTGAGGTGACAGACAGTGACACATGGACAGTGACACATGGACAGACAGTCCAACAGTTGCAAACGAGAGTTTCTATTGGACGAATTCAGGTATGTTTATCCCCGTTTCATTCAGGTTACTTCTGTTGAAGAAAAACATTTCAACAGAATCGACGGAATGAATACAGCCCTGATCACTCGTAAACAATGTTCACTATGAAGCAGCCACGTTGTATTCCTTCTCACATGTTGCGCTCTCCTCCTCTTACCTTTTCCCTTCGCTTGTGGACTTCAATCCGCAACACATCATCTGTATGTGACCAGGCGAAAAAGACTTTCCAAGCCAAACCATACCATAACCGCTACACACAGCCTACATCGTTGTCACCATATTAGCTAAAGTAACATCATAGTCAACATAGCTTATAGAACTAACAAGTTAGTAAACCCGCCTCAATCTTGCAGTAACGTTACAGTGTACAGTCAGTAAGCAGTTTAGCAATTACACCGGCGGGCCCCAGATGCAATAAATTAATAAAACCAAAAGCTTACCTTGACTTGGAAGAGTGTTGTGTTGGATAGCCATAGCCAGCAAGCTAACATAGCATCCCTCTGTTTGAGCAGGGTGTTTGAGTAGGCTAAACTAGCTAGCTGCATTTGCTAGCTAAGTAAGTGAAACTGAAAATAAATGACAATCTATCTCTCTCCATCGCTCTCTTGCTTCTCCATTTTGGAAGAAATTAATTTGTTCAAAACTGTTCAACTATTGTCTTTCTCTCTCTTTGAGTCAACTACTCACCACATTTTATTCACTGAAGTGCTAGCTAGCTGTAGCTTATGCTTTCAGTACTAGATTTACTGATCCTTTTTTATTGGCTGGACAACATATGAGTTCATGCTGCAAGAGCTCTGATAGGTTGGAGGATGTTCTTCAGATGTTGTCATAATTACTGTGTAAGTCTATGGAAAGGGGTGAGAACCATGAACCTCCTTGTTTTTTTGTTGAAGTCAATGTACCCAGAAGAGGACGGAAGCTAGCTGCCCTCCGGCTACACCACAGTGTTACCCTACAGAGTGCTGTTGAGGCTACTGTAGACCTTCATTGTAAAACAGTGTGTTTTAATCAATTATTTGGTGACGTGCATATATTTAATATAGTTGAATGTCAAAAGGATAACATTTTAAATGTTTTACAATTTTACTCACATGCATAGATGTCATGACTTACTTAACCGTTACTTAATTAAATCCTAGTAGAGCAACAGGCCTCTGCATAGATGTAAACAACAACATACAAGTGATACCATTCGCCAAACCTTTTGAAGTGTTAAACAGTTACATTGAGGACAACTAATGTCCAATTTCACTGTGACCGCTTATGCTGTTTGGCGATTTGCTCTTGACTCCATATAAACATAAAACATATGGTCTGATTAAATTGAACTAAGATCATTTAATGGCAAGTATAAACCAGTCAATTATGCGGGCAACAAGGGCTGTGGAGCGTGAAGTGAGTAAGGACAGCACATTAAAAACAAGATTTAATGACTGCCAGTATGGTAGGCCCTAACTCTTATCTGTTGAGTCATTGCCAGAGGCTCCATCTCATAACACTGTAGCTTTGTGGCTTTGGGGTGTCAATGCTACAATGTCAATGAAACACTAACTCATATCTTAAGGATCCGCCCCTTTTTTTCAATTTTCACCTAAAATGACATACCCAAATCTAACTGCCTGTAGTTCAGGCCCTGAAGCAGGGATATGGATATTCTTGGTACCATTTTAAATGACAATACAGTGCCACCGACACGGCCCGCTACCTGCGGGCACACCTTCACCGCCGCCAATGTGAGTAAAACATTTAAATGTGTTAACCCTCGCAAGGCTGCCGGCCCAGATGGCATCCCTGGCCACGTCCTCAGAGCATGCGCAGACCAGCTGGCAGGTGTGTTTACGGACATATTCAATCAATCCTTATCCCAGTCTGCTGTTCCCACATGCTTCAAGAGGGCCACCATTGTTCCTGTTCCTAAGAAAGCTAAGGTAACTGAGCTAAATGACTATCGCCCCGTAGCACTCAATTCCATCATCATGAAGGGCTTTGAGAGACTAGTCAAGGATCATATCACCACCCTACCTGATACCCTAGACCCACTCCAATTTGCCTACCTCCCCAATAGGTCTACAGACGACGCAATCGCTGCCCTAACCCATCTGGACAAGAGGAATACCTATGAAAAGAATGCTGTTTATTGACTACATCTCAGCATTTAACACCATAGTACCTTCCAAACTCGTCATTAAGCTCGAGACCCGAGGTCTCGACCCGGCCCTGTGCAACTGGGTCCTGGACTTCCTGACGGGCCGCCCCCAGGTGGTGAGGGTAGGAAACAATATCTCCACCCCGCTGATCCTTAACACTGGGGCCCCAAAAGGGTGCGTTCTCAGTCCTCTCCTGTACTCCCTGTTCACCCATGACTGCGTGGCCAAGCACGCCTCCAACTCAATCATCAAGTTTGCAGACGACACTACAGTGGTAGGCTTGATTACCAACAACGACGAGACGGCCTACAGGGAGGAGGTGAGGACCCTCGGAGTGTGCTGTCAGGAAAATAACCTCTCACTCAACGTCAACAAAACAAAGGAGATGATCATAGACTTCAGGAAACAGCAGAGGGAGCACCCCCCCATCCACATCGACGGGACAGTAGTGGAGAAGTTGGAAAGTTTTAAGTTTCTCGGCGTACACATCACTGACAAACTGAAATGGTCCACCCATACAGACAGCGTGGTGAAGAAGGCGCAACAGCGCCTCTTCAACCTCAGGAGGCTGAAGAAATTCGGCTTGTCACCAAACACACTCACAAACTTTTACAGATGCACAATCGAGAGAATCCTGTCGGGCTGTATCACCGCCTGGTACGGCAACTGCTCCGCCCACAACCGTAAGGCTCTCCAGAGGGTAGTGAGGTCTGCACAACGCTTCACCGGGGGTAAACTACCTGCCCTCCAGGACACCTACACACCCGATTTTTCAGGAAGGCAAAAAAGATCATCAAGGACAACAACCACCTGAGCCACTGCCTGTTCACCCTGCTATCATTCAGAAGGCGAGGTCAGTACAGGTGCATCAAAGCTGGCCATCGACTCAAATCTCTAACCACTTTAATAATACAAAATTGGATGTATCACTAGCCACTTTAAACAATGCCACTTTATATAATGTTTACATATCCTACATTACTCATCTCATATGTATATACTGTACTCTATACCATCTACTGCATCTTGCATATGCCGTTCGGCCATCGCTCATCCATATATTTATATGTACATATTCTTATTCATTCCTTTACACTTGTGTGTGTAAGGTAGTTGTTGTGAAATTGTTAGATCACTTGTTAGATACTACTGCATGGTCGGAACTAGAAGCACAAGCATTTCGTTACACTCGCATTAACATCTGCTAACCATGTGTATGTGACAAATAAAATGTGATTTGATTTGAAAGGAAACACTTAAGTTTGTGGAACTGTGAAGGAATGTAGGAGAATATAACACAATAGATCTGGTAAAAGATATTACAAAGAAAAAAAAAACATTATTTTGTATTTTTTTTGTACAATCATCTTTGAAATGCAAGAGAAAGGCCATCATGTATTATTCCAGCCCAGGTGAAATGTAGAATTTGGCCACTAGATGGCAGCAGTGAATGTGCAAAGTTTTAGATTGATCCAGTGAACCATTGCATTTCTGCCCAAATGTGCCTAATTTGTTTATTAATAACTTTTCATGTTCAAAATTGTGTGCTCCCCTCAAACAATAGCATGGTATTATTTCACTGTAGTAGCTACTGTAAATTGGACAGTGCAGTTAGATTAACAAGAATTTACGCCAATATCAAATATGTCTATGTCCTGGGAAATGTTCTTGTTGCTTTCAACCTCATGCTAATTGCATTAGCCTACGTTAGCTCAACTGAGCATTGGCTCGCAAAACTTCCTCTAACTTCCTTCATACTGGACATAGAGACATAAAAATAGTATCCACAAGTTCATCTGACTCTAGGGAAGTAGATAAAGGGATTCATTGCCAAAATAAAACCCTTTAATCGATTTAGATACAGAGGTGAACCATTAAAGGTCAACTGCCCTTTCCAACTCATCGATTTGAAAACGGCCTATGTGGCATCGATATGAGTCAGAAACATTTATTATAGTGTCAAAATTGACTACAAAGTGTAAATAGGAAAGGTTTTGTCATGAAGTCAATCTTGTCCAAGACTGAATTTGGTAAGTGACTGCGTTATGACTTACTTGAGGGTTTGGATTACAATTATGTCAACAATTCATGCCCCCTTTTGCCTATTGGGAAAAGACTGGGCGAGTTTGCTTTGCATGGCCGATGCCCCGGGCAGAGACCTCTCCTTAGGAGGAACAATGGATTGGTTGAAAAACGAACTCGCCAACTGGAATGTCTTCCCCAGACAAGACGTGTGGTTAGTACTTGCCCTTACTCGGAAAATAGCTACTCTAGTGAAAATGGGCTTCCATAAAGTTGTTCAACAATCTTCGGCAGATGGCCAGGATATGGATTACATCTGACTTGCTTCTACTTGGACTGTCAACCATCAAACCTGAGACTGGTGTGTTGCTAAGTAGCTACGTTTTCTACGTTAGCTAGCAAGCTACAAGTCATTATTTGATAGGCTATGCAGTTATGATACTAGGCTATGATACCGTAATGTAACTAGCTAAATACATAGTCTCTCCCTAAAATGTACTGTGAGAGGAGGATTTGCATAGCAAACATTTCACAAGAAGAAAAGTGTTATCCCTCATAGCTAACGTTAGCTAATAATCAAGCAAACCTGACGTCATGTTTGATGCGTGTTGCCAGCTTGCTTTCAATAATGTTTCAACTTGAACTGGCTAGCTCCTGTCCTTGTTTGTTATGATTGAATGGCAAAGACACACCCAAGAAACACCCCCCATCAAACCACACCCCCAAAGGTACTCTCGATTTCCTTCAGTCAATTTTTTATGAGCATTCATGAAAACAAAGTGAAATCAGAAGTGCAGTCGCTCTTAAATAATAATGGATTTATTTTTGATTGAGTCACCATGTTTTAGGAAAACTATATGGAAAAAGATTGTGGTTTCTCTCTGTTGAAATTCAAAGCAGATGTTTTGAATAAACATAACATGGCTGGCCCTCCATTGCAGACGAGCATCTGATTTTATTTTAGGTGCGTTTGGTCATCATCAGTACCTGATAGACACTCCATGAAGGCATTCTGTTTTTAGACTCTGTAAATCAACAACTGTCCCTCTCTGATTTACCCTTGCCATGTACAGTACATGTGGTTCAATTCCAAAATGGAACTTTCATTCCTTTACCATTACGTAATAATGAAATACCACATGTTTCTGGGAAAGTGTTTTGGTAACAAACAACACGTTAATGAGTTATAGGACATGATGATGAGTGAGGATATTGACCTAAGAAATGATTATATTCCATATTCTTGCAACATTTGGTATTGCTCCACTCCCATTTGACTACTACCCTTGACTAATGATCAGAAGAAGTGTTTATAAATGCAAAAAAGTGTCTCAGTACCATTGAAATATTTCTTATGTGTTTGGTGTGACATTCCAGCCATTTTCTGTTTTGGCATCCCATTAGGAGGAGCAATGTTTTACATGTAGAAGCATGATTATAGAGCACACACTCTATATAACCTCACACCGCTGTTTTTGAATTTAGAGAATATATGACAGTTCTACAATATGTCTATCTCGCCCCTAGAGTTTCCTACAGACACACACACACACACACACCACTCACACACGGTTTAAGCATTTCCTGAGTGGTGACACACCCACAGGTTTTCTCCTGTCACACCTGTTGCTAATGCCCAGGGAGCAGATGACGTTGAGAGAGGATCATAAAGTCACCAGACAGATTGCACTCAGGGTCCCCATCCTCTCACTCTGGGTCCCCTTCTGGAAGGAGTACTGTTCTCAGAGCCCTTGCTGATGTTATGATGAGCTAACAACTTACTGGTTGTATGACATGAAAAAATAACTCTTTGGCCAAGATCACCAGTAGTGAATTTGCATAAGAAGAAAATACCTAATACCTATTGTAAAATATGGTGGTGTATCTTTGATGTTATGGGGTTATTTTGCTTCCACTGGTCCTGGGGCCCTTGGTAAGGTCAATAGCATCTTGAAGTTCTAGGACATTTTAGCCAAAAACCTGATTGCCATGAGGCTCAAACTTGTTCAGAGAACATTCTAAATTTTTTATTTAAATACATATATTCCGTTCTCAGCATCAACTAAACGTTATCCTTTATCTTGGGGTGCGTTCGAGTGCAGAATAACTGATGAATTTACAAATGTCAGTAAAATTACATTGTGGCAAGAAGCATAGTTACAGTCACCAACGATCTGGATAACATGAAAACAGCCTAACCAGCTCTGCTAGGGCGAGTTATATTGTCAGAGTGAGGTGTTATCTAATTTGTGTCTGGAAGTAGCTAGCAAGCTAGCCAACGTTAGCCAGGTCAGAACGCTCGGATCAACCCTAATCCTCAGCCAGACGTCCAGTGTGCGCTCTGAACGCACCAAGAGCAAAACGCTCTGAATTTACAAACTGACAATCTGACAACGCACTCTGAGCGCATTCTGGCACTCCAGATCAAATTTACGAACACACCAATGTTAAGTGTATTCAGGTGTGTTGGCCACGCCAACTAATTGGCCTCACCTGATCTTAATGAGAGCTTGATTCCTTTGAAATGGGGTCTGTTTGAATAGACTAAGATGAATAACTTTGTATGCCTAAAAAAACATGGCATTCTAGCTCCATCCTGGGGGCACATTGGAGTAATTCCATGGATAGAGAAAAGATCATAGGTTCTGATGCCATGTCATAATAAAAAATAAATGTTTGCATGATTAATGCCTAAGGAAATTAATTTCTAGCTGTGCTTGGAGTTCAAAATAGTTTTAAAAAAAGCTAGCAGTGTTATTAAAAGTGGTATTGAAACATTCAGTGAAAGCTTTAAGGAAGTTATAAACAAGCAATATGTCTGCAATATGTCTACTTTACGTATACACAACACTAATCTGCAGCGATGCCAAAATGAGCAATTCTGCATGTTCAGAATAACTGCAGCTGACATGGCCAGATGCCATAGATGCTGCACAGCAGGACTGTTTGCTTGTGGAAGTGTTCCGTTATGAACCAGGTTCTATAAATACACCTCTGTTTACATTTTTTTTAAACAAGATTGATACCACCCAGTGTACCACAATAACTCCAGGTTATTGTTTTCCCCCTGTTTGTTTGCTCATTGAACTCTGAGTGAATGGAGGAAGAGTTGAAAAAGGAGAGCGGTAAGATAATTAGGTTGTGTGCTTGAAATGAAGTTGAAACTTTGTGAACTTGAGTGCTTGTGTGAACATTACAATGTTTATCCTTGTGACAGGGCTACCCTGTGTCTTAAACATGGAAAGTGGTCATGCCCATGTCTATGAAACGATGCCAGTACCTATCCCTCCAGTCCCATAAGCAAGGCCATGAGGTAACAGGCAGCAGTGGGTACCCAGTCTGGTATGGCCACTGTTCACTTGGGGAGATATTAGGAAGGACATGGTCCGCCGTGGCCATCTGCACACAGCTAGGGTAGGATACTGAGGGCAGCTGCAGGGTCGAATGGCGCTAGTGGCTTCAGCAGGCTGTCCAAGTAGATTTTTGTCAGAAATGGGCCACAAGGAAGTTGCTGGGTCCCAGACAGAAAGTTTGAGTTGGCATAAAGGTCAGTGTCGTGAATGATTTCCATCAAACTCCACAGCCCCTCATTGAGTATCCTTTACCTGTATGTGTATACACCTTTATGGCTGTTAGATAATAACTACATGATAATAACAACTCCTGCAGTGGAAATTGAGAGTTTCACAAAGAGTTTACAGAGGCAGGTGTCCTGGCTTTAACGTTGACATGTACTGTAGTGTATGCGCTCATGCACTCTTGCACTGTATACAGTATATACTTTGTAAGGCATGCGCAGGTAAGGGTACAGTATGTCCAAGCTGTTCTTGCAATGTGCAGGCAGTTTGGAGACTTAACTTTCTACTCATACATGTTGTAGAGAAAGTGGTTAGGCTACATTCAAATCTGTCATCACCTCGCTCTTATTCCCTGCCAAGCTTACATTAATAACGATCTGACCCTTTTTTTCAATTTTCGCCTAAAATGACATACCCAAATCTAACTGCCTGTAGCTCAGGCCCTGAAGCAAGGATATGAATTTTCTTGGTACCATTTGAAAGGAAACACTTTGAAGTTTGTGGAAATGTGAAAGGAATGTAGGAGAAAATAACACATTAGATCTGATAAAAGATAACAACAGTTTATTTTTTATTTTTAGTACCATCATCTTTGAAATGCAAGAGAAAGACCATAATGTATTATGTATTATTATTCCAGCCCAGGTGCAATTTAGATATTGGCCACTAGATGACAGCAGTGTATGTGCAAAGTTTTAGTCTGTTTTGTATCAAGACTGCCCAAATGTGCCTAATTTGTTCATTAATAACTTTTCATGTTCAAAACTGTGCACTCTCAAACAATAGCATGGTATTATTTCACTGTAATAGCTACTGTAAACTGGACAGTGCAGTTAGATTAACAAGAATTTAAGCCTTCTGCCGATATCAGATATGTCTATATCCTGGGAAACGTTCTTGTTACTTACAACCTCATGCTAATCACATTAGCCTACATTAGCTCAACTGTCCCGCAAGGGACCCACCAATCCTGAAGAAGTTGGAAACAGATTCAAAATTGATTCGTTTTCACCCTTTGACTAACAACATTGTTCTGACACATTCAAATAATACCTCTGGATATTTTCAAAGTACACCACCCACACCATTTACACACTTCCCTTCAGTAGTGGTTAGAATCATGAAAACGTATCAAAACCGCTTGAAGACTAAATCAAATGTTATTTTACACTTAACAGTACCGTGGTTCATTTGCTGGGTATATTGTTCTCAATAGCCTGTAAGCCACCATCAGCAGGCTTGGGCTATATTTTTCTTTGATATACAGTGCCTTTGGAAAGTATTCTGACCCATTGACTTTTTCCACATTTTGTTAGGTTACAGCCTTATTCTAAAATTGATTCAATAGTTTTTTCCCTCATCAATCTACACACAATACCCCATAATGACAAAGCAAAAACCTTTTTTTTTTTTTACATTTTTGCTAATAATTTTAAAAAAAAATACGGAAATATCACATTTGCATAAGTATATATGACCGTTTACTCAGTATTTTGTTGAAGCACTGTAATATTCATATGTGTAAACATACTGAATTGTAATTGGATGCATCTTACCGCTGTATCATACTGTGCTATGATTGGTTAAGAAAAGCCCGGGAAGTTTGAAAATGGTCGGTTGGTCATGGTTGGAGATACGTGAACATGCCTGTAGTAACTAGCTAATAAAGAGCTACGTTTAGAAATATCCTTTAGTACTGCATTTTATTATTTTGTACAAAGCGTGCAAAACAAGACAAGCACCTTTGGCAACGATTACAGCATTGAGTCTTCTTCGGTATGCAAGCTTGGCACACCTGTATTTGGGGAGTTTCTCTCATTCTTCTCTGCAGATCTTCTCAAGCTCTGTGAGGTTGAATGGAGAGCGTTGCTGCACAGCTATTTTCAGGTCTCTGCAGAGACTCGAAATTGAGCTCAGGTGCGTCCTGTTTCCATTGATCATTCTTGAGATGTTTCTACAACTTGATTGGAGTCTACCTGTGGTAAATTCATTTGATTGGACATGATTTGGAAAGGCACATTTCTGTCTATATAAGGTCCCACAGTTGACAGTGCATGTTGGGGCAAAAACCAAGCCATGAGGTCAAAGGAATTGTCCGTAGAGCTCCAAGACAGGATTGTGTCGAGGCACAGATCTGTGGAAGGGTACCAACAACTGTCTGCAGCATTGAAGGTCCCCAAGAACACAGTGGCATCCATCATTCTTAAATGGAAGAATGATGGATGCCACTCTTCCTAGAGCTGGTCGCCCAGCCAAACTGACAAATCAGGGGAGAAGGGCCTTGGTTAGGGAGTTGACCAAGAACCCGATAGTCACTCTGACAGAGCTCTAGAGTTCCTCTGTGGAGATATGAGAACTTTCCAGAAGGACAACCATCTCTGGAGCACTCCACCAATCAGGCCTTTACAGTAAAGTGGCCAGACGGAAGCCACTCCACAAAGGCACATGACAGCCCACTTGGAGTTAGCCTAGAGGCACCTAAAGGACTCTCAGACCATTAGAAACAAGATTCTCCTGACTGAGGAAACCAAGATTGAACTCTTTGGCCTAAATGCCAAGCGTCACATCTGGAGGAAACCTGGCACCATCCATACGGTGAAGCATGGTGGTGGCAGAATCATGCTGTGGATATGTTTTTCAGTGGCAGGGACTGGGAGACTAGTCAGGATCGAGGGAAAGATGAACGGAGCAAAGTACAGAAAGATCCTTGATGAAAACCTACTCCAGAGCACTCAGGACCTCCGATTGGGGCGAAGGTTCACCTTCCAACAGGACAACGACCCTAAGCACACAGCCAAGACAATGCAGGAGTGGCTTTGGGACAAGTCTCTGAATGTCCTTGAGTGGCCCAGACAGAGCCCGGGCTTGAACCCGATCGAACATATCTGGAGGGTCCTGAAAATAGCTTTGCAGCAACGCTCCCCATCCAACCTGACAGAGCTTGAGAGGATCTGCAGAGAAGAATGGGAGAAACTCCGCAAATACAGGTGTGCCAAGCTTGTAGTATCATACTCAAGAAGACTTGAGGCTGTAATCGCTGCCAAAGGTGCTTCAACAAAGTACTGATTAAAGGGTCTGAATACTTATGCAATTGTGATATTTTATTTTTGACAAAAAACAGTTTTTGCTTTGTCATTATGGGGTATTCTGTGTAGATGAGGGAAAAAACAATTTAATCAATTTTAGAATAAGACTGTAACGTAACAAAATGTGGAAAAAGTCAATAGGTCTGAATAGTTTCCGAATGCACTGTACATGAAATAAATATATGGGCCGATCGTTGCATAGCTGACTGCATGCATTTTTCTTCTGGCTCACATCACTTCCTGTTAAAGCCTGATTGGACAGTGTTCTGAGGAAGGCTGCTGGCTAGGAACAGATTGTGATGAGATACCACTGGCCATTGGAGCATTATGGAACTCGCTTTACTTGTTTGTTCATCATAAATAAAGAAGTGCTGCATAGACAACAATGCCTTAAGGTACACCTAGAGTGTTCTTCTGTTCTGACTACACATGAATCATTACATTAATAAAACAGCGGTAGCCTAGGCTAAAGGTCATTCTAATCAGCATATCCCTCCACCTCTGTGTCATTAAAATACATTTTACTTTTAAAGATGCTCTCAAACTTTTGTATAATTTCAGCCACTAGTTTTGAAAGTGGGGATCATGAGCCAAAACGTGTCCCCATTTTTCGTGTACTAATTCATCTAATTGTGTACTACGTCATCCATTTCGTGTTATGTTAACAAATGTAGCAATTTGTATGATATCATAAGATTTTTGCGATGTTCTACGAATCCAATTCGTGCAAGTGTGAGTCTATGTAGTATGTAAATATGTATGCTAATGATAAAGATTTCCTGGGGTTCAAACTTGCATTAGTCACTAGCACACTACAGTCTCCAATACTCCTCAGGTTTCTTTTATCTTCTTTTTTCATGTGTAGTAGTCGAACAGTAAAAGCGGACGTTTTAATAGAGAATCTGACCAGCAGCCCTTGGTCTCAACAAGGCTTACATTTGTGTGTTTCTGGGAAGGTGAGGACCAAATTACAGTTACTATGGATGGGTGTGATTATAACATTCCCAGTACAAAAATGTATGCACTCATACTGTAAGTCGCTCTGTATAAGAGTGTCTGCTAAATGACTGAAATGTAAAAATCTAAGTAGACAATATTGGTTTTGTATAAGTCCTTGATATTACATGTCAAGACACCCAAAGCAAACCAGTAACATTCCCAGAACATTATAGAAGATTCCCATTAAGTTCTAGTTAGGGTTTTATCTAACATTAAGATGATACCATCCCCAAAACATGTTTTTGATAACAAATACATATATAAAAAAAAATGTTTGCAAATTAAATATCCTTGGAATGTTCTCCTAAAGTTCACTAAAATGTTGGCCAGAGCAATCGAAATGGTTCTGAGAAAACATTACGGGAACATTCTGCTAATGTTGATGGAGATGTTATGAAAAACATACATAACCACAAGCAGGAAATATTCCCACAATGCTCTCATAAATATATACTGTGACTTTATGACAATAACGTTCCCCAAACATTCTTCAGCAATCATGTCAGGATTCAATTAAATTGGTTCTGAGAAAACATTACTGGAAAGTTCCGCTAACGTTAAGATTCTCCTTACGTTGCCAGGGGATGTAATAACACAATGTTCCCGGTAATGTTCTTGGAACATACTGCCACAGCAAAGTGTGGGAGCAATAGAATAACAAGAAGGAAATATTCCTACAATGGTCTCATAAAGTTAGAGTGTGACATTATGGTTCTAATAACATTCCCTGAACATACTTCAGCAATTAAATGTTGGAGCTAATGTTGGAGATATTACTATTAACATAACAAGGATAAGAACAAACAAGAAACGTTCCTGCAAGACTCTTATAAAGTTATTCTGTAAGGTTATGCCATGATGATCCAGAATTGTTCTAAGAACATACTTTAACAATAGTACAAGTAGTTCCCGAAACATTGCTGCAATGTTCTGCTAATATTGATGTGTAATGTAACATTACTATATGAAGTTGCCAAACGTCGAAACAAATGGCAATTCAATCTTCTTACATCACTATATTTTATTAGGGTATTGTCCTAACATAGCTATAGCTTTTTTTTAAAGAATGGTAATCAAGTAGATTTGAACCTGCCATTTTCAAACCCTGCAGGCTACTTAGTCTGCTGCGCCACCAAGATCCTGATGTTTCTAGTGGATTTACCTTTGTAATGAAATCGTAAAATTATGATTCAAAATATGCAGGATTCAACTAATGAAATCAGTGCTTGAGGACTTTCTCGCGGCTGTTGTGTTGTCTGCTCTGGCCTATCAGAGCATGTGGTTCATTGTCCCTAGATGGGTTTGAGACAGATAGAGACAGTTAGCCTGCCAGCCAGCCTGGCATTTAGCACACTATTATCCCCCCACCCAACCACCCACGCACAGTCAAAACCATGTAGCTTGTCCATTGTTAACAGGCAGTGGTGTAGCGCAGTTTTGCGGGTTCTCCCAAAAAGTCAGAACATTTGCTGTTTTATAGCTAATCTCATGATATTTTACATAATTTGTCATGAGGCTGAGAGAAAATGTTTCCTGCTATTCTACACATTTTGCCATTTTGTAATGGCGCCGGGAGGTCGCCTAGGCAGAGAATTCCTGAACATTTAGTAAATATTAAATATTTATTTGTTTTTTGTTTGAATCTTTTTATTTTAGGTTTTGAATAGCTAAATGAGTATAAATTAAGTCTAGGTTACATCTACTTGTTTCCTGCCATTGAATTTGATGGCAACTCAGCTCTTTGAACATACTGTAGCTAGCTAACAATGCTAGCAAGTTAGCGATCTAGTTAGCTAGTATGTTTTGATTTGAATACACCACCTTATTTTCTGGTTGTTTCTACGGTCTCCTGACCCATGAGGACCGCAATGGATGGCGAGCTGGCAGTGATAATTTCATTGCTTAGCCTGAGGATTCCTCCAAAGTTTTGTCAAGACTGTCGTCATTGAGTGACAGGGAACTTAACAACGAACTTCATCTCATACAAGGCAGTCAGATGGCGGGGATGGCGAGGCGCTGGTGAGACACCTTGAATGGAGAGTGAACTGTGCTGCCTGCCACCGAAGTACCTGCTCATCTTTCCCTGTTGACAAACCCCTCCCTCTCTTCCTGCTATGTGGATCCCTTTAGGTGCTCCAAACTCCAAACGGGCTGTCATGTGCCTTTCACTGTGGAGTGGCTTCCGTCTGGCCACTCTACCATAAAGGTCTGATTGATGGAGTGCTGCAGAGATGGTTGTCCTTCCGGAAGATTCTCACATCTCCACAGAAGAACTAGAGCTCTGTCAGAGTAACCATCGGGTTCTTGGTCACCTCCCTGACCAAGACCATTCTCCCCACGATTGCTACATTTGGCCAGGCTGACAGCTCTAGGAAGAGTCTTGGTGGTTCCAAACTTCTTTGAATAAGGCTGTAACGTAACAAAATGTGGAAATAGTCAAGGGGTCTGAATACTTTCCGAATGCCCTGTACTTTTTTCTCTCTTTCCCCAATAGGAGGACAGAAAAGGGCTTGGGAATAGGTCTGTAGAATAAAGGTAGTTGCCATGTATTGGCTCCTCTGTGCCACAGTCCATTTGCAGTTGTTTGTTGTAACATAATATGTTCCAGCTGAAATTGTAACCACATTCATGTTTTTAGTGGAGGTCCCTCCTTAAAACCCTTTCCTGCAGTCAAATTACCTTGTGGCCTGTCACGATCGCTGGAAGGATTGGACCAAAATGAAGCGCGGGTGTAGTTCCACATGTTTAATAAAAAAAAGTGAAACTTACAAATGGAAAGAAAGGAAGAAAGGAAGGAAGGAAGGAAGGAAGGAAGGAAGGAAGGAAGGAAGGAAGGAAGGAAGGAAGGAAGGAAGGAAGGAAGGAAGGAAGGAAGGAAGGAAGGAAGGAAGGAAGGAAGGAAGGAAGGAAGGAAGGAAGGAACTGTGTGTAGCGCACACCGGCACTAACTAACACATACAAAACAAAACAATAACCCACAAGGCAGGTGGGAAGGGAACAAACTTATATAGGATTCCCAAGAGGCAACGACAACCAGCTGCCTCTAATTGGGAACCAACTCAAAACTCAACATAGAGTTCCCTAGAAAACCTAGTCACGCCCTGACCCAACACACAATAGAGAAACCTAGAGGGCTCTCTCTGGCCAGGGCGTGACATGGCCTCATGGGTGAAATGTTATTAATATTTTTCATAATTTCATAATTAACATTATTATTTTTTTAAACCCACCGAAAATATGGTGTTTCTTTGTCAAACGGTTTGTTATATTTCAGTCTTCTATGATGTATATAAATTGTAATATTGGGATGCAAACTCAAAATTGAATACATTTCAACTCCATATCTGACATGGTACAGGTGTCTCCTTTTTTTAAGCCCATAACCATGTGTTAGGTGTATACTTTTGTTTAAGACTACCAAGAAACATTCTGTGTGACCCTGATTCAGCCCACTGCAGTAAAATGTTAGTTACTTAAGGACTTGTATGACAAAATTGTTGTTTCTTTTACAGTCTTGTGAAGCATCCCTCCAGAGAGCACCCCAGGAGATAAGACTGAGTAACTCTGACAGCTTACCAATGATGTTCCAGCTCTGACATCTGGAGCCCCAGGCCTGTGTTGCCTGTCTGCACTGAAGCCTGTAGTAATTATGACAGTAATCCTATTAGGCCTTTTAGATGTCGCTCTCCTTTTGATCTAATAGGAGAAAAAAGTATACAAATTACATTTTAAATGAAGACTGTGCAATAGTTTTATTAATAGATTATATATGCTTTGTCCTTAATAGAGGGACGAATGGTTTTAAATTCCTTCCTATGCAGTTCTGAAGTTCACCCTTATCCTGCCCTAAAGTTCCCATTAAGCTACTCTCTCTCTCTCTCTCTACCCTCCCTTCTCCCCTCTCCTCTTCCCTTTTCACCCCCTCCTCCCTGTGACTCCTCCTTAGGGGTCCAATCAATGCTGAAATAGTCACGTCTCTGAACCCCCTCTCTCACAGGCTGAAGTACCTTCCACACAGCCTACTTATAACCTCTGGACATTAATAACAAGGGGGAAATGCTGGCGTGCAATCCTGGAGAAAGGTATTTGCTGAAGGACAGGACGGCTAGTAAAGAATGGCTAGTGATTGTCTTTACTTCGTCATTTGGTGCCAAGCCTCCACTGTATGCCTGACATTCATCTCCAAAGGTTTGAACCTTGTTGGTGAGTCGTTTTTAAATGGAAAACATCTTCCATCTTCATCACCGCTAAGAATAATATAGCTGGCATCATACTGAATATAATGCACCTGCTTCCTCACATCCTAAGGGACATCTTTTAGCACGCCTCCATCCAATTATCTGGAGGGTGGCCGTGGCAAGGACAGTGCCTTCAAAAAGCGATTGGCTGAGAAACACTTTCCTTCCCCTTCTCACGCTTGCTTTTGAATTTTGTGTTTATATGCACCTCTGAAAGTGAGAAGAGCCTGTCCTTCTCCCTCCATCTTCACTAAAAAAATATTCCTTAGGGACTCTGGCCCTTGTTAAACCAATCCAGCAGCATTATTACATAAGTAGCAAAAGCACTAAACTGGCACATTCAAGAGTCATTCCTCTCCTTATTAATCACCCCCCTAATTCCAATCACATGAATTGGGGGCTTAAACCGGGGGTGGGTTAGTTTGACAAAATGGGTAGTTGGTTTGAGAGCAAACTTGCATAAGCTCACTTACTAAGCAAGGATATTTCTGGTACATTTAATGACAATGGTAAGTTTTATGGCTCCAGTCCGTGGCCAGTCTGTGGATAAAGTCCGGGGAAGCTCAGCTCTGAGTTTTCTCACAATGATTAAGCAGTTTAAACTAAGTTGTCATAAATTGACCAGATTCTGTAGACCTGCTTATTGTATGGCAACTTGAACAAACAAACACTTGAAGAGGTTGACCTAGAACCTCATTCGAATGAAAGAAGTATCAGTTGTTTTTAAACCATCTCAGAAAACGTTGGAGAAAATAGAAGGTTGGTGTCAATTTGTTTAACCCTAGTTTCAGTGATGGTTTAAATGTGGTACCTGAGAACCAAAAATCGATCCAACCTCTATGTTTGTTTATAAACTGACTAGGGATATAAAACTATTGCAGCGTATAAGACAGTGGTTATGGACTGGTATCATTCACAAAAACTAAAACTCCTTGCTCTAAAGCCATATTATGTCTGTGCCTTGCTCTATATAATAATCCAGGATACGTGACAGACAGGTGAAGGAAATTAGCCATGCAATGTGAAATGTTCTATATCCAGCCCAGTAAGCATGACCCTGGATGATGGGGGTATTTCGGCAGCCTGTTTGTGCTCATGAAGCTCATGAGGCTTACAGCAATCAAGGCTTGGATCACATCCACCTCAGCCACAGCTATTATGCAATGTCATGGATTGTTGCAATGGTCACTTTCCATTTCTTTTTTCACAGGTTATCCACTTGTTATTCACCTACCCTTTTAATGGCTTGGATAACCTTTACACCGTTTTTTTCATTTATCAATGGTAATAGGTCAATGGTAATAGGTCAATGGTAATAGGTCAATGGTAATAGGTCAGCTGTGAAAGGGTATTATAACAATACATTTGTCCCACAGAGTGGGTGACGTGGCATATTTTGCTTATGGAAAAGACTACTGTTTCTTTTAGCACTCTTCATGTAACGTTAATGTAGAATCTATACAGGTACTTATTGTATACTGTATCATCTTTTTCTTACACCTTGTATGCTTGCCATATTCATCCTTTAAGTAATAGTTACACAGGGCTTTAATGCATTTTAATGTCACATTGTTAATGTTTGATTGTTCAATAGTATAATAAAGGGTTGTTCCCCTATCAGAAATATCCCATATTTTGTATATTTCTGTCTTTCCACTCTTGCTTGGACTGTACTGCAGTGATTCAATTATATATTTGACAGATATAAAAGCCTCATCATCTCCATCCGTTTCTCTTTCTCCTTCCTTCTTTCTCTCATCTTCTGAGAGACATTCTGAGTGATATGGATCAGATTGGAAATCTTTTGCGTTTTGGTCTTCAAATGAAGAGTACATAGCTTTAGCATCTTGGTGAGATGAGACATTCATATGGATGACATCATTTTTTTTGCTTGTTGTAAGCCTAGAGAGGTCATACTCCTTCTCCTTCTCATGTAGCCAATCGCAATTCATCATGGAACAGCAATGCACTCCAGACCGCAGAGAGAGAGAGCTTTTTTGCATTTTTGTTAAATGGTTTGTTTCTTGGAATAAAGAATTTATTATTGTTTTTATATTGCATTACTTAATAATTGAATTGTTGTCATACTGGGATTGTTGGCCAGCTCAACACACCATAGTAAATCTAAAAACCATGTACAGACTTATATTTGCCTAAGCTGTCAAGAACACATGATTTAAGATATTATTCACCAATATTATTCACCAACTACTTTTAACTGGACATTTCTTAGTCTTCACAGACCACTAGTTGACAAAGATTTCACATCCACCCATACTAAATCTATAGAAATTGGATTATGCTACATACTGTGCCTGTGAGAAATCTGCTTGTCAAAACTGGTCGATGTTGATTCGAACATAACACATGCAGTATATTTATCCGGCCACGTCTATCGCAGGTGTGCATGCATCTTGTCACAGCTCTGTGTAGCTCTATTGCTCTGTCTCTGCACTCTCTTCAGTCAGAATGTCTTTGGTTTTTATTGGCACAGTGTGTAAAAATGTCAATAATGTGAGTCAGAGTCTTTGGTGAACTGTGCCAAGCGCCTGTCTCGGAACTCAATGTCATTCAATGTTGTGAAATGGTTATCCTCGTGGAATGTTTCAGACCAAGTGAACTCTTAAAAAGTATAGGCTGCCATAAGTCTGCAGGATAAAATCTACCGCTCCTCTCATAGCCCTAAGGCCAAACAAGGATTAGACTGAAATCTATGAAACTGGGCTCTGGATTCTGTAGGCCTACAGTATGCTATTTTGATAGCCCAAGGACTGCAATCTGCAATCTGGAATCTGAGAACGTGTTACAAATGTGCTGTATTGACTATCGCCGTGTCCGAAATCTGGCTTGCGTACTACTTACTTAAACTGCATACTGTTTACTAATTGTACTACATAATATTTAGAACGTACTGTTCAGTACAAAAGTATCAACGTACTACTCATCCATACTGAGAAGGCGTCATCGAATGCGCAATCGTGCTTGTTCCCCACCCTTTGTTCATTTTTGTAGAGCGTGTCCCCTATTCTGATGATCAGTTGTTGTTGAACACACATCCCACTGGGCACAGACATCAGTTCAGCGTCTAGTTTGGATTTACATTTGGTTGAGTTGTCAACTAATGTGAATTCAACGTGGAATAAACAAAAACATTTACCATGGCATTGGATTTAGGTTAAAAAGTTGGATGAAATAATATGAAATTCTCTTACATTTATGACTTTTTTCAAATTACAATCAGTTATCCATGTTGATTTAACGTCATCACATTTTTTTGTTTGTTGTTGAAATGGCGTGGAAACAGCATTGATTCAACCAGTTTTGTTCCCATCGTGGGTGGGTGTGGAAAGACGGTTCTCTTCCTCAATAGTCAAAATCAAATCAAATCGAATACAACAGGAGTAGACTTTACCATGAAATGCTTAATTACGAGGCCTTTCCCAACTATTAACATTTAGAAAGTAAGTAAATATTATCTCAATAAAATAACGAGGCTACAAACAAGGAGTACCAGTACTGAGTCAATGTGCAGGGGTACGAGGTAGTTGAGGTAATATGTACGGTACCAGTCAAAAGTTTGGACACACCTACTCATTCAAGGGTTTTTCTTTATTTTTACTATTTTTTACATTGTAGAATAATAGTGAAGACATCAAAACTATGAAATAACACACATGGACTCATGTAGTAACCAAATCAAAATATATTTTATATTTGAGATTCAACAAGTAGCCACCTTTTGCCTTGATGACAGCCTTGCACACTCTTGGCATTCTCTCAACCAGCTTCATGAGGTAGTCACCTGGAATGCATTTCAATTAACCTCTTAAGCATCATTAAGGAGCACTGGGGCGCTAGCGCCCCGTTCCCGATACTACCCCGGTGAAATGTAAGGGGCCAAATTCAAAATCCAAAAGTTGAATTATTAAACATTCATCAATATACAAGTGTTGCATAGTCATCAAAACCTCTGATTCTTGGCAATATCACAGCATTGTCAGATTTCAAAAAGGCTTAACGGCGAAAGCACAACATTTGATTGTTTGAGGATAGCACCTCATATATTTTCCACATTAGCATAAATTCATATCCAGCGCGGGTCACACAAAACCCATATAAGAGCTCAAATAAATCACTTACCTTTCAAAGAACTTCTGCTGAGGGCATCCTAAGTGTCCAAGGAAGATATCCAATGGTTATTTTGTTAGAAAAAGTCATTTATTATATCCATAAATCTCTGTTTGGTTGGCGCGTTATGTTCAGAAAATCCACCGTCGAGTCGCCCATTGAACCGTGAAGAGTATGCGTTCAAACTATACCAATCAACTTTGTCCAAACAAATCAAACATCATTTATAATGTATCCTTAGGTACACTTTTATGTATATTTACTATAATATTTAAACCGGATGATAACCTGAACGATAGGAAAGGAAAAAAAACAAAGAGCGCACAAGACCGTGAACGCGCATGTCATTCTATTTAAGGGCATGTCGGTCTCATGAGGACCGCCACAGGAAAGGAAGACCCAGAGTTGCCTCTGCTGCAGAGGAAATGTTCATTAAAGTTAACTGCACTTCAGAATGCTTCACAGAGTTCAAGCAACAGACATCTCATCATCAACTGTTCAGAGGAGACTGCGTGAATCAGGACTTCATGGTCGAATTGCTGCAAAGAAACCACTACTAAAGGACACCAATAAAAAGAAGAGACTTGCTTGGGCCAGGTAATCTGTCCTTTGGTCTGATGAGTCCAAATTAATTAATGAGATATGAGTTTTGCAACCCACGCAAAACTCATATCTCTATCTTAAACTGGTGGATTTTGAAGGGAATTGCTTTATTATTTTACTTAGATTGATGCACGGGTGCATCGATAGACTCTTAAGGATTAAACAAGACAATGGCAAGATGACAGCGATCTGTAAGTCAATGAGAGAGGAGGACATCAGTTCTGTATGTGAATCCATGATAACAATGACAGAAAAATCAAATTATCTCGAGGGACAATTAATGCAGAACATTATTGTTGTGGGCGGAATTGCAGAATTTCTACATAAGACCTGGACGGAGTCTGAGGAGAACGTGAGGGAAATGATCCCGGAGAAAAAGAAGATAGATCACAGGACTGGAAAACCCACCACCGCTCCAGATTACAGGCCCAGGCCGATAGTGTTAAAGTTCTTGAGGTTCAAGGACAAGGTAGCTGTTCTGGAAAGAGCCAAGAACTTGAGAGGAACGTACATCTTCTATCCTGAAGCTGTGCGCCAGAAGAAGAAATAACTTATCCCAGTAATGAAAGCTGCCGTTGTGTGTGAGGACATTGCTTATATCCGCTCAGAGAGGCTCATTGTCCACCCGCCCTCCCAAAAGGAAAGGATGAGAGAGCCAAGCTTATGGGTTCGTAGCTTCAACACTCCAGCAGCACGCACACACACACACACACACCAACTGATTATGGACCGCTGATTATTTTTTTTTTCTCTTGCTTTGTTTGCTCTTTCCATATTATGTCTACCTCTGATAAGCTACCCAGGTAAGGGCTGAAAATAGCCTATATGATAATAAGAAGATTGTGGGAGCTGTACTGTTAGATTTCAGTGCAGCCTTTGATAATATTGGCCATAACCTGTTGTTGAGAAAACGTATGAGTCATGGCTTTTCAACCTCTGCCACATTGTGGATTCAGAGCTATCTACCTAATAGAACAGAGGGTTTTCTATAATAGATGCTTCTCTAATGTCAAACATGTAACGTGTGGTGTACCACAGGGCAGCTCTCTAGGCCCTCTTCTCTTTTCAATTTTTACCAATGACCTTTCACTGGCATTAAACATAGCATTTGTGTCCATGTATGCTGATGATTCAACCATATACGTATTAACAACCACAGCTAATGAAGTCACTGAAACTCTTAACAAAGAGTTGCAGTCAGTTTTGGAATGGGTGGCCTTTAATAAAATGGTCCTGAACATCTTTAAAACTAAGGAAATTGGATTTCGCACAAATCATTCCCTAAGTTCTAGACATCATCTGAATCTGGTAATGAATGGTGTGGCTATTGAACAAGTTGAGGAGACTAGTACCTTAGATTGTAAACTGTCATGGTCAGAAGATATAGATTCAATGTCTGTAAAGATGGGGAGAGGTCTGTCTGTCATAAAGACATGCTCTGTTTTTTTGAATCCACACTCCACAAAGCAAGTCCTGCAGGCTCTAGTTGTATCTTATCTTGATTATTGTCCAGTCATATGGTCAAGTGCTGCAAAGAAAGACTTAGTTAACCTCTTAATTTTGGCCTAAAATGACATACCCAAATCTAACTGGTTGTAGCTCAGGGAGACCTGAAGCAAGGATATGCATATTCTTGATACCATTTGAAAGCAAAACTTTGAAGTTTGTGGAAATGTGAAATGAATGTATGAGAATATAACACAACAGATCTGGTAAAAGATAAAACATGCGTTTTTTTGTATTTTTTTGTACCATCATCTTTGAAATGCAAGAGAAAGGCCATAATGTATTATTCCAGCTCAGGTGCAATTTAGATTTTGGGCACTAGATGGCAGCGGTGTACATGCAAAGTTTTAGGCTGATCCAATGAATCATTGTATTTCTGTTCAATGTTCAATGTCAATTGTATTTCTGTTCAATCAAGACGGCCCAAATGTGCCTAATTTGTTTATTAATAACTTTTCAAGTTATAGCATGGTATTCTTTCACTATAATCGCTACTGTAAACTGGACAGTGCAGTTAGATTAACAAAAATTAAGATTTCTACCAATATCAGATATGTCTATATCCTGGGAAATGTTCTTGTTACTTACAACCTCATGCTAATCGCATTAGCCTACGTTAGCTCAACTGTCCAGCGGGGGATGCCATGAAGTGAGCCATGACCAGCCTTTCAAAGCACTTCATGGCTACAGACGTGAGTGCTATGGGTTGGTAGTCATTTAGGCAGGTTACCTTGGTACAGGGACTATGGTGTTCTGCTTGAAACATTTAGGTTTTACAGACTTGGTCAGGGACAGGTTGAAAATGTCAGTGAAGACACTTGCCAGTTGGTCAGCGCATGCTTGGAGTACACGTCCTGGTAATCAATCTGGCTCTGCGGCTTTGTGAATGTTGACCTGTTTAAAGGTCTTACTCACATCGGCTATGGCGGGGCTTCCCTTTGTAGTCCATAATAGTTTGCAAGCCCTGCCACATCCGACGAGCGTCGGATCCAGTGTAGTAGGATTCAATCTAAGTCCTGTATTTACTCTTTGCCTGTTTGAAGGTTCGACTGAGGGCATAGCGGTATTTCTAGAGTCCTGCTCCTTGAAAGCAGCAGCTCTACCCTTTAGCTCAGTGTGGATGTTGCTTGTAATCAATGGCTTCTGGTTGGGGTATGTACGTACGGTCACTGTGGGGACAACGTCATCAATGCACTTATTGATGAAGTCAGATTTGCCAAATGGAGAGTGAGGGAGAATTTTGTACGGGTCTCTGTGTGTGGAGTAAAGGTGGTCTAGAGTTTTTTCCCTCTTGTAACATGCTGATAGAAATGAGGTAAAATGGATTTAACCTCTTAGCGCGCCGATCCCTTTAGCGGGATCGTTTTCAGAGCAAACATAACGCGCCAAATTCAAAATACATATTCGTAATACATATTCGTAATATTTAACTCGATATACAAGTGTTGCATAGTGTTGCATAGCCATCAAAAGCTCTGCTTCTTGGCAATATCACTGCGTTGTCAGATTTTAAAAAGGCTTTACGTGAAAGCACTACATTTGATTGTTTGAGGCTAGTACCTCACATATTTTCCACATTAGCATAAATTCATATCCAGCTCGGTTCTCAAAATATCCATATCACAGCTAATATAAATCGCTTACCTTTCAAATAACTTCTTCTGAGGTCTTCCCAAGTGTCCAAACAAGATAATCCATGGTTCTTTTGTTAGAAAAAGTAAATAATTATATCCATAAATATCCGTTGTTTTTGGCACGTTACGTTCAGCTACTCCACCAAGCATTGTCAGTCTACTCGCCCGTTTTACAGTGAAGGGATCGCGTTCAAATTATACCTCTCATCTTTTCACAAACAAATCAAATATCATTAATAATGCATCCTTATGTATTCTTTTATGAATAATAGCGATCATATTTTACAAGAACGGTAAGTGAAACGTTAAAGGCGAAAAGAAAGTTGGTCGCTGGGCGCGTTCACGTTCGTGAGCGTGCACGCCTGTTTACCTTTTTCCTACCCGTAGTAATTCTCTCTCTCTAAGGATCTGGTCAGAGCTTTTTCCTCCATACCCTTTCCAGAGACTGTTGACATCTAGTGGAAGCCATAAGTACTGCAACCTCGGTCCTATTCCCCATAGAAAAATATTACATGGGCTTCAAAATGAGAAGAGAGCAACAGAAAAATAAATTCCGGACAGAAATTTCTCTGGTTTTTGCCTGCTAAATCTGTTCTGGAATAGCCACAGACTATATCTTAATGGTTTTATAAACTTCAGAGTGTTTCCTATCCAATAGTACTAAATATGTAAATATCCTAGTTTCTGGCCATGAGTGGTAGGCATTTAACTTTGGGCACGTCAGACAGGCGAAAATTCGGAAAATGGGACCCTAGCTGGAAGAGGTTAAGTTTCCCCTGCTTTAAAGTCCCTGGCCACTAGGAGCACCGCCTCTGGATTAACATTTTCTTGTTTACTTATGGCTTTATAAAGCTTGTTGAGTGCGGTCTTAGTGCCAGCATTGGTTTGTGGTGGTAAATAGACAGCTACAAAAATATAGATGAAACTATCTTGGTAAATAGTGTGGTCTACAGCTTATCATGAGATACTCTACCTCAGCCGAGCAAAACCTTGAGACTTCCTTAATATTTGATTTCATGCACCAGCTGTTATTGACAAATAGACACAGACCGCCACCCCCTTGTCTTACCAGAGGCAGCTGTTCTATCTTGCCCGAAGCACGGAAAAACCAGCCAACTGTATATTATCCATGTCGTTGTTCAGCCACGACTCGGTGAAACATAAGATATTACAGTTTTTAATGTCCCGTTGGTAGGATAGTCTTGAACGGAGCTCATCCAGTTTATTCTCCAATGATTGCACATTGGCCGATAGGAGAAATGGTAGAGGCGGGTTACCCACTCGCTGACGAATTCTCACAAGGCACCCAGACCTATGTCCCCTGTATCAGCGTCTTCTCTTCATGCGAATGACGGGGATTTGGGCCTGGTCGGTATCTGGCGTAAATCCTTTGCGTCCGCCTTGTTAAAGAAAAAATCTTTGTCCAGTTCTCATATCCAGAAGCTCTTTTCGGTCATAAGAGACAGTGGCAGAAACATTATGTACAAAATAAGTTACAAACAATGTGAAAAAATAGACAAAATAGAATTGGTTAGGAGCCCATAAAATGACAGCCATCTCCTCCGGCGCCAATCTGTGTGTATGTACTGACATGCACTGTATGTGCAACTGATAGATGCACACACACGCACACTACATGTAAAAAAATATATATATATTTTTCGTTATTTGTCGGACCTCAGTAACACTAGATGTCACCATTGGCGTCGGCTAATGGGGATTGTAATTTCCAAATTGTATATACTATAAAATGTTATTTTTTCTCATACTCAAACAGCCTACTATTTAGGATGCAAGTATGGGTATTCGGACACGGCCAGTGGCTTTGGTATTCCAATCTGGAATTTCATCAGTGCAGAACCCTTTAGACTAGATGGATGAATTTCCTGGATTTAGTCCTAATTTTTGTTTCTCCATTTGTGTTACACATTGAAATCCCACAGGGAAAAGTATGTTTTATTGTTGGCTTAAACACTGTTGTTGGCTAAATCCAACAAGTTTAAGGACCAATCGATATGGCACTGTCATGCCCTGATCTGTTTCACCTGTACTTGGGATTGTCTCCACCTCCTCCAGGTGTTGCTTATTTTCTCCAGTGTATTTATCTCTGTGTTATCTGTCTCTCTGTGCCAGTTTGTCTTGTTCTGTTTCAAGTCAACCAGTGTGTTTTTCCCCGTGCTCCTGCTTTTGCTATTCTCTCTTTTACTAGTCCTCCTGGTTTTGACCCTTGCCTGTTTCTGGACTCTGTACCCGCCTGCCTGACCAGTCTGCCTGCCCTGACCTCGAGCCTGCCTGCCACTCTGTACCTCCTGGACTCTGATCTGGTTTTGACCTTTTGCCTGTCCACGACCATTCCCTTGCCTACCCCTTTTGGAACTAGTAAATATCAAACACTCAAACCATCTGCCTCCCGTGTCTGCATTTGGGTCTGGCCCTGAGCCCTTATAGGCACATCACTTGAAATGATGTCAACATATTTGACATCCAAATGACATGACACCTTGGGACCACAACTCGTCACATAGTTCATAGAAATGGAGAGCCCAATGTGTTGTATTCCTAATATACTGTACATAGCTATAGCGTCTAACATAAATTCATGGACATACCAACACCATCAACAAAGAACAACCAATATTTGTTTCCATTTGCAGGTATTATTTACTGGTGTTAATTTGCTTTATCCAGGGTTTCTTCCAGGGGACGACATGCGAAATGTAAACCGCTCTTTACTCTGCAGAGCTTAATCACCATGACACCATGATTCAGGGTCTAGGAAGGTGCTACAGTTCAATTTATTTGAATATGAGGCATGAAGGGTAGACATGGCTGGGGAGGCACACATCAGTGCCACTTTATTTGTTTAATGCATTGTCCCCCCTGCTTCAGATGTATCACTGTTTTACTATGCTCACTGGCTGGTTCCTATAATGGAAACCTCAGTGAGAGAGAAAGGAAAGGGGATACCAAGTCAGTTGTACATCTGAAATGTGCCTTCCACATCTACGAGGGAGATGCTTTAGTAGTTTTCTCTATTGTCAATCGTCTGGATTCTGAGGCTCCACACTAGAGAAGTACTGTACAGTATGTGTAGTTGGAGAGGGATTGGTTTGTCTGTCTGAGTTCGACACATGGTTATGATTTTGAACAAACCGCAGAGAGCGACAGTATGTTCTCATGGCTAATTCATAGATCGTGCTTAGTCTGACATTAGGGGTCATGTATGCCATCATAATGATTAAAGGATGCACTACACTGAATTGCCATTCTCATGTTGCAACAAGACTCATTTGAAAAATGCCTCCCCTGCTGTGTTCTTACAGCATGGCGTGAGATAGACACGAGTGACTGTTTGCTAATGAGGTTATTGTCACCATACATTGTGTCAGGTGGGATGGGCAGCACTTTAAGAGACCCTGAGAGGAACATTTCCTATCCAATTTCCTTGAATGGATCTGAATCTAGAACATATAGAGTCTATTTAATGTATGGCACTCAATCTTATTTCAAATGAGGCAGAAATGGGAGCGGCTGCTGCTATGTGCCCTTGCACTTTTCTCAGAGCCCAAACGCTGCGCAGCCAGAATAATAACAAGAGGCAATTGCCCTACCTTTCCCTTTACTATTAAGCATAATCACTCCTGTACTTCGTTTTGGGGACACTTATGAGACAATGACATTGTAGAACCTTGAATAGAGTCAGTGAGGATAACAGACTTTCACGGCACAAGGCAAGACCCAGATGCAGACACAGGAGGCAGATGTTTTGAGCTCTGGTATTTATTATAGTCCAAGTGATAGACAAAATGCAGGTTGGGGACAGGCAAGCGTTCATAGCCAGGGCAGAGTCCAAAACGGTACAGGGCGGCAGGTAGGCTCGAGGTCAGGGGCAGGCAGAGTGGTCAGGCAGGCTCGAGGTCAAGCAGAGTGGTCAGGCAGGTGGGCTCAGAGTCAGGACAGGCAAATGTCAAAACCAGGAGGACAAGAAAAAGAGTGACTGGGAAAAACAGGAGCTGAGAGAAAACTTCTAGTTGACTTGGCAAACAAGACAAACTGGTATAAATACCCAGGTGGTAAGTGGGGGAGATGGGCAACTCCTGGAGGGAGGTGGAGACAAGCACAAGGACAGGTGAAACAGATCAGGGTGTGACACAGACAATTAGTCATGTAGCCTTGTCACATAGACAGAACGTCATTTATTCATTAGATATGATAAATAGATAGATCTTTTCCTTCAGCATTTTTCTCCTGCGGCAGGGGTCAATGCAGAAAAAGTCAATTAGGGAATTTATTTAAGATTGCAATCAATGACAAATGACACGTTACCCTGTGACAGTACTGTTTCTAAGCTGCTGCTGTATGTGACCACACTATCATAACATTTCAGTGAGAATATTTCTGTTTGAGAATGTGAGGATTTGGAAAGCTAGGGGAATAGCCACCATTGTGTTTTTATAATGCCTAACTCGAGTGCTGTGTGCGAAACATAAAAATTGTGGTCTTCACACAGAGGCGTGGTTTTTGAACACTCTACCTGTTCACCCATGAAACACTCTCCATATGATGCTAACTTTGTGATTTTTCCCTCAAATATCAACAACACAGAAAATGATGGACCATTCTTTAATGAATGAGCCCTATTTACTAAATATCTAATGTACTGTGTACCACATTGACCTGTGAGTACTGCATTTGCTCACACAGAAATCAAAGGTAAAGAATTCCAGTCTCCTGCAAGTTTAAAACTTTCCTGACAGCTGTTATTGTATAAGCACTTTAAATGTAAATATTCAGACCATCCACAGTTCAATATGGTTGTCTTGATTACCATCAAAATCAGCACTATCGAGAAAGTGCTGATTTATACAACATTTCTGATAATACCTGACTGCTTTTCCTGATATAACTCAATATAATTTCCCCAACACAGACGTCAGTGCATTAGTAGAGTCAATGTACTGACGTAAGGTTATGACTCAAGCTGGTTTTAGGCCAGAAAGTGCTTGAGAAAAAGGATGGCTATCAGCCAACACAGTCATAATCCATCCAACAATCCTTCTGTGGCCAGCTCAAGGACAGCCTTCCACTGGTTCCTGGTCTGTTGGACTATACTACCTTATTGATTCAAGTAGATAATTTACTGAATGTGGTAGAAATCACCCTTTAGGGCAGAGATCATAAACTATATTTTTTTCTTGAGCGGATGGTCAGGGGACCGGAACAGAATTACAAATAATTTGTAGACTGCAAATTGACCACAGAAGCCCAAACAGATATCATGTTTGACTAAAACATTATCATTTCAAACCTTGCTTACGTTTGTACACGATCACGTGTATCTCTATTATGCGTGGGAATACTTGGGAACAGATTTCTTAGATACAAATACTGGTGTTTTTACAGTGTTTTATGTCCATCAATAAAAATAAAAAAAGTTACAAATATATTTTTTAAATACATATTTTGGTTCCAAAAATGTTGGGGGTCAAATAAAACCACCTGCCAGGAGTGAGTCAGGAGGAGGGTGTGAGTTCCTGGAGACAAGAGAAAAACACATGCTGCAAGCCTCAATGCTTTCATTCCAATCACTCAATGAATCATTTGTCTAATGATGGTTGGAGTGGGCCAGACCAGCTTCCTCTCTCGTACTGGGAGTAGAGGTGTGAATCTGACATACAGTTTGGTCCTCCAGGACCTAAGATGGGCAGCAGAGCTCAAAGATATCAGCTGCCATGAAGCTCATGCACGTAGCAGCTGCCAGATTGCCACTTGCCAGTTGGAGCACTTTGGCCTGCAGCCATACAGCGACATTCAGCCAGCATCCCTAAAGATCCCAAACAAGTGCAGGAAACAACCACCGCCCAGCAATGGGAAGTTTCCACTTCTGATGTCTGATATGGTTCTATGTTTCTCATGTGTTTCCTTACATATCCTGATCTTGTCATCTTTCCAGCTGTCACGTCCAGGCCTGAAAAGACAGGCTGGCGTGTTTTGTTTTGGTGTAGGGTTTTTATGTTCTAGGTGTTCTATTTCTATGTTGGGGTAATGGTTCCCAATTAGAGGCAGCTGTGTGTCGTTGTCTCTAATTGGGAACCATATATATGTTTGGGGTTTTCATTTAGGTTTGTGGGTGATTGTAAGTTCATAGCTGTGTTTGTTTTTTCAGTTATGTTCTTCGTTACGATCTTCGTTTGTTTTGTTGTATATTTTCCCAGTTTACGTCCGTGATTAAAATGTATACTGGAAGCATCGCTGTGTCTTGGTCTGTCCCTACAGAAGATCGTGACAGAATCACCCACCACAAAAGGACCAAGCAGCGAGAGAGCCAGGATTTCTGGAGCTGGGAGGAAATCCTGGCTGGAAAGGGACCTTGGGGGAAGACGGAGGATTATCGTCACCCCAGGGAGGAAAAAGCGGCGAAAAAGGAGCAGCGCAGGTGTGAGGAGCGATACGGAGCATGGGATCCGGAGAGAGAAAAGTTCATTGGAACTCGCCTGGCACGGAAGCCCGAAAGGCAGCCCCAAAAGGGCACACGAGGAGGTAGGCCGGTTCAGGAGGGACTCCTGAGCCAACTCCTCGTGCTTTGTGGAGAGAGCTTTGGGGAGAGTGTCGCACTGGTAAGACGCCGTGTTATGCAGTTGTGCGCACGGTGTCCCCAGTGCGCGTTCATAGGCCGGTGCTAGAGATTCCAGCTCCACTCATCAGTCAGGGGAGGGTGAGTGTGCAGCCTGGAAGGGTGGTGCCGGCTCAGCGCTCCTGGTCTCCGGTGCGCCTCCTAGGACCTGGATATCCTGCACCGGTTCTGCGTGCAGTATCTCCGGTACGTGTCCACAGCCCAGTGCGAGAGATCCCAGCGCCACTCGTCTGTCAGGCCAAGGTCAGTGTGCTACCTGGAAGAGTGGTGCCAGCTCTGCGCGCCGCGTCTCCTAGGACCAAGATATCCTGCACCGGTCCTACGGGCAGAATCTCGGGTTCGCATCCACAGCCCAGTACGTCCTGTCCCTGCTCCACGCTCTAGGATCCCTGTTCCACGCTCCAGGATTCCTGTGCCCGGCGTGGACTCAGCACGTCCTGTCCCTGCT
Source organism: Brachymystax lenok tsinlingensis (assembly GCA_030435695.1). NCBI lineage: Eukaryota > Metazoa > Chordata > Actinopteri > Salmoniformes > Salmonidae > Brachymystax > Brachymystax lenok. Next base: position 9,089,182 of record CM059794.1, read on the forward strand.
CCACGCTCCAGGATTCCGGTACCCGTCGGGAACCCAGTACGTCCTGTCCCTGTTCCACGCTCCAGGATCCTTGTTCCACGCTCCAGGATTCCTGTGCCCGGCGTGGACTCAGCACGTCCTGTCCCTGCTCTACGCTCCAGGATTCCGGTACCCGTCGGGAACCCAGTACGTCCTGTCCCTGTTCCACGCTCCAGGATCCCTGTTCCACGCTCCAGGATTCCTGTGCCCGGCGTGGACTCAGCACGTCCTGTCCCTGTTCCACGCTCCAGGATCCCTGTGCCCGTGGGGAACCCAGCACGTCCCGTTCCTGCTCCCCGCACCAGAGTGCGCATCACGAGCCCAAAACGGCCGGTTCCTGCTCCCGCACCAGAGTGCGGCGTCCACGAGCCCAGCACGGCCGGTTCCTGCTCCCGCACCAGAGTGCGCGTCCACGAGCCCAGCACGGCCGGTTCCTGCTCCCCGCACCAGAGTGCGGCGTCACGAGCCCAGTTCGGCCGGTTCCTGCTCCCGCACCAGAGTGCGCCACACGAGCCCAATGCGGCCGGTTCCTGCTCCCGCACCAGAGCGCCAGTGAGGGTCCCCAGTCCTGAGCCTCCAGTGAGGGTCCCCAGTCCTGAGCCGCCAGTGAGGGTCCCCAGTCCTGGGCCGCCAGTGAGGGTCCCCAGTCCTGGGCCGCCAGTGAGGGTCCCCAGTCCTGGGCCGCCAGTGAGGGTCCCCAGCCCGGGGCCGCCAGAGAGGGTCCCCAGCCCGGGGCCGCCAGAGAGGGTCCCCAGTTCTGCAAATGGCCCAGGGCCTCCGGTGCGTGACTTCGGACCAGCACGGCCAGCACCGGAGCCGCCACCTGGGACAAAGAAACCCACCCGAAGACCCCCCCATGGACTTTTGGGTGGCGCGGTTGGAGTCCTTTTTTATGTTCTAGGTGTTCTATTTCTATGTTGGGGTAATGGTTCCCAATTAGAGGCAGCTGTGTGTCGTTGTCTCTAATTGGGAACCATATATATGTTTGGGGTTTTCATTTAGGTTTGTGGGTGATTTTAAGTTCATAGCTGTGTTGGTTTTTTCAGTTATGTTCTTCGTTACGATCTTCGTTTGTTTTGTTGTATATTTTCCCAGTTTACGTCTGTGATTAAAATGTATACTGGAAGCATCGCTGCGTCTTGGTCTGTCCCTACAGAAGATCGTGACACCAGCCAGGAGAGATTATATCCTTCTATTACAAAAAAAAAAGAAACGTCCCTTTTTCAGGACCCAGTCTTTCAAAGATCATTCGTAAAAATCCAAATAACTTCACAGATCTTCATTGTAAAGGGTTTAAACACTGTTTCCCACACAATTAATGAACATGTACCTGTGGAACGGTCGTTAAGACATTAACAGCTTACAGACGGTAGGCAATTAAGGTCACAGTTATGAAAACTTAGGACACAAAAGAGGTCTTTCTACTGACTCTGAAAAACACAAAAATAAAGATGCCCAGGGTCCCTGCTCATCTGCATGAACGTGCCTTAGGCCTGCTGCAAGGAGGCATGAGGACTGCAGATGTGGCCAGGGAAATAAATTGCAATGTCCGTACTGTGAGACGCCTAAGACAGCGCTACAGGGAGACAGGATGGACAGCTGATCGTCCTCGCAGTGGCAGACCACGTGTAACAACACCTGCACAGGATCGGTACATCTGAACATCACACCTGCGGGACAGGTACAGGATGGCAACAACAACTGCCCGAGTTACACCAGGAACACACAATCCCTCCATCAGTGCTCAGACTGTCCGCAATAGGCTGAGAGAGGCTGGACTGAGGGCTTGTAGGCCAGATGTAAGGCAGGTCCTCACCAGACATCACCGGCAACAACGTCGCCTTTGGGCACAAACCCACCGTCGCTGGACCAGACAGGACTGGCAAAACGTGCTCTTCACTGACAAGTCGCGGTTTTGTTTCACCAGGGGTGATGGTCGGATTTGCGTTTATCATCAAAGGAATGAGCATTACACCGAGGCCTGTACTCTGGAGCGGATCGATTTGGAGGTGGAGGGTCCGTCATGGTCTGGGGAGGTGTGTCACAGCATGATCGGACTGAGCTTGTTGTCATTGCAGGCAATCTCAACTCTGTGCGTTACAGGGAAGACATCCTCCTCCCTCATGTGGTACCCTTCCTGCAGTCTCATCCTGACATGACCCTCCAGCATGACAATGCCACCAGACATACTGCTCGTTCTGTGCGTGATTTCCTGCAAGACAGGAATGTCAGTGTTCTGCCATGGCCAGCGAAGAGCCCGGATTTCGATCCCATTGAGCACGTCTGGGACCTATTGGATCGGAGGGTGAGGGCTAGGGCCATTCCCCCCAGAAATGTCCGGGAACTTGCAGGTGCCTTGATGGAAGAGTGGGGTAACATCTCACAGCAAGAACTGGTAAATCTGGTGCAGTCCACGAGGAGGAGATTCACTGCAGTACTTAATGCAGCTGGTGGCCACACCAGATTCTGACTGTTACTTTTGATTTTGACCCCCGTTCAGGGAAACTGTATTCCATTTCTGTTAGTCACATGTTTTTGGAACGTTCTCAGACCTCTCCTGTACTCCCTGTTCACCCATGACTGCGTGGTCGTGCACGCATCCAACTCAATCATCAAGTTTGCAGACGACACTACAGTGGTAGGCTTGACTGCCAACAATGATGAGACGGCCTACAGGGAGGAGGTGAGGGCCCTCGGAGTGTGGTGTCAGGAAAACAACCTCTCACTCAACGTCAACAAAACAAAGGAGATGATTGTGGACTTCAGGAAACAGCAGAGGGAGCATCCCCCCATCCACATCGATGGGACAGTAGTCGAGAAGGTGGAAAGTTTTAAGTTCCTTGGCGCACACATCACGGACAAACTGAAATGGTCCACCCACACAGACAGCGTGGTGAAGAAGGCGCAATAGCGCCTCTTCAACCTCAGGAGGCAGAAGAAATGTGGCTTGTCACCTAAAACACTCACAAACTTTTACAGATGCACAATCGAGAGCATCCTGTTGGGCTGTATCATCGCCTGGTACGGCAATTGCTTCGCCCACAACCGTAAGGCTCTCCAGAGGGTAGTGCGGTCTGCACAACGCATCAATAGGGGGCAAACTACCTGCCCTCCTGGACACCTACACCACCCGATGTCACAGAAGGCCAAAAAGATCATCAAGGACAACATCCACCCGAGCCACTGCCTGTTCACTCCACTATCATCCAGAAGGCGAGGTCAGTACAGGTGCATCAAAGCTGGGACCCTAGAGACTGAAAAACAGCTTCTATCTCAAGGCCATCAGATTGTTAAACAGCCATCACTAACATACAGTGGCTGCTGCCAACATACAGACTCAAATCTCTTGCCACTTTAATAAATGTAATAAATTGTTTTAAGGTATCACTAGTCACTTTAAATAACAGCACTTTGATAATGTCTACATATCCTACATTACTCATCTCATATATATATATTGTATTCTATACCATCTACTGCATCTTGCCTATGCCGCACGGCCATCGCTCATCCATATATTTATATGTACATATTCTTATTCATCCCTTTTCATCCCTTTAGGGCTTCTGTGGGCTGCCATTGTTACAGTGTGTTTAGGTAGAGACGTAGCCACCATAGTCTCTCCGAATGCTGTTGCAGGTCTTGTTTCTTCTACATGCATAACCCACTCGATGTCACAGTATCCAACTCTCTGTGTACATAATATCGTAATCCTCTCATTATTTCTCTCTAGCTACCTACCAATATCCCTTCCTTGCACCCCGCCTTCTTTTCCCCCCTTCCCTTTCTCCTTAAATCTGTAAAGTAAGAATTTGACAGCTCTCTTCTGACCTGGGTGAACCTTCTAAATTGTGATGCATTGGTTCCCTTGGAGTGATGTTCAGATGTTCATGACGCTCTGTAAATCAGGTCTGACTCCTGTTGACTGGCTTTTCCCTTGTACTGCTGCAAGACGTGGTACTGTAGGTTCCTTTTGCCTTGTGATGGTCATGGTGCTGAGAACTGCTACAATGGTTTGTTTCTGTTTATCCTGATACACCCCAAGGTTGCTATTGTTTGAAACTATAGATGGTGGCTGAATGAGGATTTGGGAAGTAAGCCATGCTGCTGTTGTGCCATCCATAACATTGATTCCCACACCCCACCAATAAAAATTGTATTTTGAGAATGTTTCGTCTCTCCTTTCCTCTCCTGATATAGCCATGCTGCTCTTATTTCTCATATTTTAAATATATGGTTTTACACCCATACATCCCAATCAGCGTTGGCGCCCCAGAGCGGTACTGGAACATGCAGCTATAATCCATCACTTAACGAGGCACACCGCAAAAACAACAGAAGATACAGCTTATCAGAGAATCAGCCAGTGTCCTCCCAGTGGTGGGCTGAGACAAATAATGTCTGTCAGAGATAATGGTGGTCACACACAAAGCATGTTTCCTAGTAGAGGGCTATATACAGAACACAGGGCAGTAGGTCAGATGGATAGAGAATAATCTCATTGACAAAGAGAGGGTGTTACTCATATTACTCAGAACGCACGCTGGTAGCCTTTGCTAGTTGTTATGACAACAATTGTGTGCTGGTATAATATGCTCACACGCAAGGTTAATGGATTAATTAGTCACTTCTTTACCATGAGGGGTGGAGGGCCTTCACAATAAATACAATACCTTAGCATTACACTAAGGTCTCCCTGTATGTCCCAGAATGTGAGGGTGGAGTGTGAGGAAAGTCGCCCAACTGCTTGACATTGAACCCTGCACTCTGTCCATTGTAACCCTGATGCAGTTTGTTGCTGGTATGTTGGGTCTAGTGTGGGCAGTCATGTGGGATTGGAGACATATAGGTTTTGATGGATAAACAGTCACAGTACCTTTGTGTGGTCAAATGTGCATGAGAACATGAACAAACATTGAAACAATAGGTTGCTAAACAAACAGTGTGATTCTGGCACGCACATTTTGCACAGTTAATATTCACTGAATTATTGTTGGTTTAATAAGGCACTAAATAGTCCAGTATTCTTCTCTTTTGACCTCTGGATATCATTTATCCAGGGTCATTCTCTGATCAACTTTGAATAAAAAAAATACTTCACATAAATCTTTGGTCATTTCCAAATTGTTTTGCTTTGAACATGAATACTGTAGACCCATCGCTATACCTTTAAAGGGGCAATCTGCAGTTACTACATCCATTGTTGCTATTATAAATGAATGATATAGACTAAACCCATTGTTTCTTGAAGAATATAAATTATAAATGCCCCACGAGTTTAGTTCAACTGTTGTAACCCATCAGAAGCCAAACTATAAGCTTGTTTGTTCAATGTTTGTAAACAAAGTATATGTAAACAAACACTGTATAGCCTCAAAACATGGTTAAAACTATAATTTTGATATCATGGATGGTCAGTCCTTGCATCCTCGGTCTATGAATTTTAGTGTGTTTAAATTTCTCCAGGAAAATCACTTAATATTTTACCGGAACAGTGGCGGGGAATAGGAAAATGCTTTGTTATTGTTTCAACTGCGTCAGCGACAGACATCATTTTCCAAGTGTCTAGTGTTTCGCCTGTCTTTCCGAGCGTTCAGCGAGGTCGACAGACAGTGGGCGAGCCGGGTGTTAATTTGGTTCAATTCCCTGACAGGCGCCTCTGTCCTACTAACTTTATGGATTCCTCTACAAACCTGTAATTTTGAAATACGCTCTGTATTTGGCGTTTAAAGGCCATTTCACTTGCGCACGGGATCTATACAATTAACCTTCATTGAAAAAAAATGATTCCCCGAACGGTAAGATTCTGCTTTCAGTATTTCAGTGATAGTATTTATTAACGGTCTCTATTGCATTGGCAACTTTGTAGGCTGCATTGATAAAGCAATGCGCGAGATACTTTTTGAGCAAGAGTTATCTACAAATATTGTTATTTTTAAGTGGTTTAGCTCAGTGTGAGGCACATAAGCCACTTGCTAATAATTGTGCATCATTTGCCCAATTATCTGTAACATGATTACAATTCGGGGAATCCAGGTGTCCAGGCTTATGCAATGCTATTTAACATGATCAGAAAGCAGACTTGCGCCTGGAGGAATTGATATTCGACCTAATAACAAAATATATTCATCATTATCACAGTGAAAATGTATTATAAATTGTTGGCTATATTATTCTTATTATTAGTAGTAGTAGTAGGCCTATTGATGTGTATATTATTAGAGTAGACTTTAAATTGTATATGTTACACTTAATATTTTATATTGCTACATGTTATTCGTTTTCTTATTAGTGTTTTTCGTTTTCCTTTCCATTAGGCCTATTTATCTGATATGGGATAGTTACATTTTTGTTTCATTTTCAAAGTGACAAGTTTTTAAACGCCAATATGCCTGTTGTCACATCAAGATTATGATAAGTGGTCGAAAATTGATACGTTGGAAATTACAAATCATGGTTGTGAGTGCCGGCTGCGGGTAGGCTTCATCTCTGTGCCTTGCGCATAACTAGCGCTCTCTACCCATGACTTTGCTATTGACAGCTGTAGTGCGGAATGATTGGAAAGCGCTAGTCTAGTGTCATTTTATTGGTTGGGCAAAAAGATGAAATGTCTTTGGGTTGAGGCCCGCGTGGATTTACCTATTTGCTGTCATAGACTGTACAATTATTTGTGTGGCGTGGTGAACAAGCTTTGAATATGGAGATCTTAGAACCAACAAAGAACGGAAACCTCCGGGGCGTTTTACGAGAAAGCATATAAAACATTATTGTTCTTTTGTTGAGGATTGAGGTGAGTTCAGGGGTATTGAACACATTAAAAAAAAAAGTTAATTACAGGTTTACTGCTTATCCAAGTTGTTATAGCAAGTAGCTGCAAGAAGTCCTATCTACAGGTGAATTCTTCTTCAAGAGGCAATGATGAATTCCTGACAAAAGACAACTGGGCAATGACTTGCATCATTTGGATTAGATTAGTTTTTATGATCACTATGGTTTATGTTTAGCGATGTTATTTCGGAGTAAAGTGTCTGTACAGTACATTGCTGATAGGCACTCACAGATTTGGCTGAATGACAATATTGATGGACTGTTACATGTGTTTTCCTTCACCCTCCACTCTCCACCCTCCTGTTAGTGGTAGGGGGTTTATGCAACACGACCCTTGGCTTCCATTGTCATGCTGTAGCATACAGTACTGTTCATTATTCTTTTTATACCAGTGCTGTTTCCTAAACATCATCCCCAAACACAATCACCTTACTACCAATGCCTCTTACTTGTAAAGTATGCAAGCAAGATTATAGTACGTTTACTTTCTGAGCATGTGAGAAGAAAGCACTGGGAAAAAGTTCAGCATGGCTCATTGCTTCTTCTTTGGTAGCAGGTGCTGTCAGAAAGTTGTTACATGCAGTGCATATACACATATTTTTACAGTACTTGGACATCTTGATGTATTCATATTCACAGAGATCACCACAGGCTACACAGAGGATCACGGAGAGGATCACGGACACCAGCTGTAGTAACAGTCCTGTTATGTAAAATGAGAGCTCTTTCTGTCGGGGGTGTCAGTGTTGATTGGCACCTAATGGCTCTGTGTGCTCCTCTGTTAGAGGCACAAACAGTTGTGTCGTGTGTCTGTCAATGTACTGGCCCACGCACCTGACACCACTCAGAATGACAGGGTTCTGACATCAGGCACTCCATGAATGTGGTGCCAAGGGGTTCACGGTTTAGAGCAAAGGAATTTCATACCAGCAGGGGCATCTGGTTGCTGGGATATGTCACAGCTCCTATACTTTACAAGGAGTCCATGAGCACATTACTGTAATGCTTTGGTTGGCTTGGTAAACATCAGTGGCTTGGGGCCTTCCGAGTGCTAGAGGCGTCACTACCGATCTGGATTCGATCATGAGGCGGTGCACAACAGGCCCAGCGTCGTCCAGGTTAGGGGAGGGTTTGGCCGACTGGGATGTCCTTGTCCCATCGCACTCTAGTGACTCCTTGTGGCGGCCGGGTGCATGCACGCTGACTTTGGTCGCCAGCTGTAAGATGTTTCCGACGACACATTGGTGCGGCTGGCTTCAGGGTTAAGCTAGCAGTGTGTCAAGAAGCAGTGCAGCTTGGCAGGGTCATGTTTCGGTGGACGCATGGCTCTCGACCTTCGCCTCTCCAGAGTCCGTTTGGGAGTTGCAGTGATGGGACAAGACTGTAACTACCAATTGGATATCACGAAATTGGGGAGAAAAAGTGGTAAAAATAAATAAAGTAAAAATAAATGAAAGTAAATAAACATCAGTGGCTTGCAACTTCTTTAAAGAGAATCCCCCAGATTAAGTGTAGACGGACACAAAATGAATGTCTTAAGCAAATAAAATAGTGTTGTCTGAAGTACAAAGTAAAGTGTGTGTATGTGTGTGTGTGACATTGCCCTAAGGCACCTGAATGAAATAGATTTTCATCCTTCCACTGCCTTATTGTGTCCAGAGTCTTGACCTATTTGTGCTAACAGTGAGCCAAAAGTCCAATATTTCTTATTTCATTTAATAGATTGTACTAAAATATGTACACGTAAAATCTAGGGAGAATGGTCAATGCTTGTTCAAGGTTTTCTACTTTTGAAGATTATAAAATGTCCTTGAATATTATCAATGATCTTCCAAACATTTTTTTAAGGATTTGTTTGTGATTTTCCGTAACGAATAGTGTTTATGTACCGACATCAAGACGGGGAAAAGTCTCAAAGGGAGATTTCCTTTTTATCTTGTTTGCTGTCTTGAAAATACAAGTAAACAACACAAGCATGTTGTGGGTGGTTAGTTGATTACTTTCCTAATTTAAATTACGCATGCAGTATAACCTTTCATTCAGTCATACCCATGATCTGATCAAGCATTCAGGTCCAATAAATCCAATTTGGTCAATGAGATCAGCATGAATCGGATGAAGTCTATGGAGTCCCTAAGTTGTACAGAAAGTTGATCACGGCAGGATAAAGGCCAGTAACACCAAATTTCAGTCAGATAAGCATACATAAAGCATCTATGACCAACTTATGAGGCAACACCCGGCATAGATAACAAAAAAACAACAGACAACAACAAAAACTGAAAAGCTCGCTTTAAACACCCAATCCTGTTATTCACTATGGAACGTTTGTGTCTCGATTTGAAGGGAATACCTTAACTGGAATGCTATTGTTGCAGGTCTTTCTTGTTGGCACTTCTACAGTACATGGGAACCCCACAGACAGTTATCCCCTCTTTTCCTTCACCTTCTAACTTAGGTAGACTTCTAAATGGCTTGAGGGGTTTCATTTGTGTCTAATCATCCTCTATTGAAGATGGCAGTACTCTTCTGGATTAGTTGGAGCCTCTGTAGTGATTTGTCTTGGAGGCCCCCAAACCGCACATTGACGTAGTCGATCCGAGAGAAGAAGAGCTGGAAGAGTGATGGTATGACCCAGGCAATGTTTTTAAGATGGAAAAATGAGGTTTTACCTATTTGTTTTATGTCGGCAGAGACAGAAAAGGATGAAACTTGACTTCTAGGTTGGAGATGACAGAGGACAGGTGGATGGCCTGACCGCTGGTTGTAGGGAAGATGTTTCCAGCACTGGTGACCTGCTTGGGTGTCCCAATAAGCATAACCTCAGTCTTGCTACTGTTCATCTGGAGGAAGTTCTCTTTCATCCATAACAGTGGAGGCTGCTGAGGGGAGGACGGCTCATAATAATGTCTATAGTGGAGCAAATGGAATGGCATCAAACACATGGAAATCATGTGTTTGATGTATTTGATACCGTCCCACTAATTCCGCTCCAGTAGTTACCATGAGCTGTCCTCCCCAATTCTTTGTATACATTCTCCTGGAATGTTATCAGCCCTGGTGAACTTTGTGTGGAGATATGTTTTATTAAAGCAGACAGAGAGGAATCTGTGTATCATAGTCCCGTTCTCTGTAGACCTACAACCTCTGGTGTCTTGCCATCAATGCTCCTCTGTCACGATCTTCATGCGGGACAGACCAAGACGCAGCGATGCTTCCAGTATACATTTTATTAAAGGACGTAACTGGGAAAAATAACAAACGGAAAACGAAGATCGTAACGTTGACACATAACAAACAAAGCTATGCTCAAACAATAACCCACAAAATCCTATAGAAAAACCTCAAACATATATATGGTTCCCAATAAGAGACAACTACACACAGATGCTTCTAATTGGGAACCATTACCCCAACATAGATATACAACACCTAGAACAAAAAACCCTACACCAAAAACTAAACTAAACACGCCAGCCTATAACTATCAGGCCTGAACGTGACATCCTCCTGTGTGGTTGAAATTGTAATTGAATCACCCTTTCCTCTTTGGCATTGGGTTGTATCATGATTTATCAGGAAAATAATATAAAGTAGCCTCAATCTATTATGTATGCATACACACAATAATAATAAAACACAGTGTTTGACATCTCATAATTAGGGCCAAGATGTTTATTCACCCCTTTTGCTCACCAATTCGTGATATCCAATTGGTAATTACAGTCTTGTCCCATCCCTGCAACTCCTGTACGGACTCAGGAGAGGCGAAGGTCGAGAGCCATGCACCCTCTGAAACACAACCCTGCCAAGCCGCACTGCTTCTTGACACACTGCTCGCTTAACCTGGAAGCCAGCCGCACCAATGTGTCGGAAGAAACACCGTACACTAGGCGACCGCGTCAGTGTGCATGCGCCCGGCCCGCCACAGGTGTTGCTGGAGCGCGATGGGACAAGGACATCCCGGCCGGTCAAACCCTCACGACGCTGGGCCAATTCTGCGCCGCCTCATGGGTCTCCCGGTCGCAGCCGGCTGCAACACAGCCTGGGATCGAACCCGGGTCCGTGGTGACGCCTCTAGCACTACGATGCAGTGCCTTAGACCGCTGCCCACTCGGGAGGCCCGAGGCACTTTTGCGTTTGTGTTCGGTGGGGGGATTGCCTAAGCCAGGGGAGGCGTAGCTCTGCGAATCTTAATCACACATAACCTATTATTTGGCAGGGAATACTATTTGTAGATCAGTGATTCTACTTCTCAATTTGCTCAAGCTGGTCCTCTCCAATGGACTCAGAAGTTGTCGCAAAAAAAGGTACATTTGGGGCAGTTAAAGTGGAGAGTCAATGAAACCAACCATGGAAGTATATTGGAGCACATTCCGAGGGTAGCCCAGACCGGGACTCAAACCCAGGTCCAGTAACTATCATGCCAATGCCTTAACCGTTACAGAATGTTTCCTATGATTTCCTACGCGCAGCAACACTAGTGGACAATGCTGGAAATACTGGTAAAAGCACAATGCCTCAAAAGTGCCCCAAAACACCTGGCCCAAATTATGTGATGTCAGACATTGTGTTTTATCTTTATTGTGTGCATGCGTGCGCTGGCTGGCGTGCCTGTGCATATATGCATGCCTTTGCCCATTTCTGTGTACTTTGCCATACAGTATACCGGTATCTGTGCGTAAACAGTGCCATGTGGAAATGACAGCTCTCTCTCTAAAGTAAAAATCATTCAGTGGTTACTATGTGGATCCCCCCATCCCTCCCTCTCCTCTTCTACACAACAACATGACTGAAAGATGGATGTCACACAGGGAGAGGGGCCAATGGGTCCACAGCTTCTTGGAACCTTCCACTGCTCATCAGAGCTCTGATCTGCCTCAGAGATACTACAGCAGCAGGAATTCAACAACAATTCCTCTCCTCTTCCCTTGAAGGCTATAGTACTGAATCTGAATTTGAAATGGCATTCATCCGTTTTATCGCTGTAGATTCCATCATCCATGCACCACACTTTTCATTTATGAAATATGCTGGCTACATGTCAAAGTGCTAATGCATAGAGAAGGTGCTTCCTGTCTCTACAGCAGTGTAAAGTGAGCAGTGGGTTGTGCTGGCTTGTGCCAGCTTGCCGTAGCTAGACGGCCTCTGTCTGAAACCGATCGGATCAGGTCCCACCCGTCTTTCCCCTAGTTATGCACACAAGCTCAAATCTCCAGTTCTAATCTTTCCCCCGTTTGAAGCTGCCGTGCTTCCAGACCTTGGTTAGTGTTATTACCCTAGTCACAGACAATGAGTTGGAGGGGCCACGAGGGCCACTGGACAGGCCTGAAATAGCCCTGGTGTTAAGGAGATCCAGTAGCCTAGCTCTGATCCTCTTACACCTCCTGCCAAAACAGTTTCCCGTTTGACCAGGATGGAGAGGGTCACACGCCATCCACCCTATTTATAAGCATGTCTGCCTTTGAGGACAGAAAAACTGTGACAGCACTGGTAAGAGACAGTCCCTCTACTGCAAGTTATACACAACCAACCCCTGGCTCATGTGCTTCCTATTACTGTCAGTGAAAGATGCCAGCTTCCATGGACACAAGATTAACTGTATTGTAGAAACTTTGGGAAATAGGAAAAACACAACCGGATAAACTGTTTAGATAACACAACTGACCAGATATCCTTATACCTTGGGTTTCTCTTGTTTTCATTCTCAAAAGACTGTGACTACTCTATATCACCAGGCTGGCATTGATATATGAGGTCATTGCCATGGTAAGTAGACCTGAAATACAATAAATAAATAACCGTCTAGACCTGTGCACTATAGACACTATATCAGCCAACTCTCCAGGCTGGCATTGATACATGAGGTCATTGCCATGGTAAGTAGACCTGAAATACAATAAATAAATAACTGCCTAGATCTGTGCACTATAGACACTATATCAGCCAATTCTCCAGGCTGTCATTGGTGAATATTACTCACCCATTTTACGTATTTCTTCAACATCTCGTCACCTGCTTATATTTGTGTCTATTTGATTCCAGGCGAAGCTTCATTCTGCCCCAAAGCGATATTCTCTTTTTCATTTTCCTCTAATGGATCTAGTCATAGACGCCCTGTGTGTTTTCCCTCAAAATGTCATGAAGATGTCATTTGGGTTTAAAATAACATTTGTAACAACTATCCCTGAAAATTGCTCCATTCTGATGTAATATTGCCAAACAGATTCCAAATCACTGAGTGTATGACTCGCTCTTTGCAGTGAACTGTCAGTCAGAGCTTTGGATCTCTTTAAAGGTAAGCCGGATGTTTCACAACAGCCTTTGTCTAACCCTTTTATCATTACACATGGCTAAAGCAGGGTGGCAGAGGCCTGCCAAAGACACAGGAATAGGATCCGTTGTCTCCTTCAAAGCGTGTCGTCAGGGAATACCTGAGCCAATGTTTGAAGGAACCTTAAACGGAGGACATTTCACTCATCACTTCATCTGTTGGATTGAAGCGTATAAGTGTTCCTTCATTAGGCCAGACTTGTCACTGCCGACACAGTACAGGGATGGATTAAACCTACACAGATATTTCAAAACATTGCAACCGTATAACATGATAAACATGCCACTAATGATATACAATACTCTAGATTCTATCACTTTTTGAAAATCACATGTTACAATGAGTGTCTTGGTTCCTTTCAGATTAAGTCATCCTTGCTATGTTGGCTTTCTCTCTACTGCTCACGTCTCACAAACGTTGGCCAAACCTGTTATGGCAGCCCAGGTTGTCTCATGATGCTGCCTCTTACCCGTCTACACTCTGGCGTCAGATGGGTTCGAGTTTGAGTGGTTTCCTGCCAGGTATGACTGGCATTGAGGCAGGTTATTATCACTCCAATCCCATGCCTGCATTTCAATTATCTTTTCACTTTCTTTGCAGAGTAGACATGTGAAAGCTAGCTCTTTGTATAGCTACAGTCTATGTGCATACTGTAGCTGTACATTTCACTGAGACTCTACAGAAAATACCTATTTTTGAGATGATAATGCTGTAATTGTTTGCCTAAAACCTCAGCTTCAACGGTAGAATCCCCTGGATGTTTTGTGAGACCAATTCCAATAAGGAGATAATTAAATCATGAATATGCTGGCAGAATGTAAACTAAAAAGTCATGTTTTATTCACCGTGGTACACTGGAATTGCCCGAGGCCCGAGGCCTCACTAACGAGTTGGGTTTTAATTAGGATTCATTAATGTGCAAATATCCCCCACCACATAACAAGCAGGCTGTCACCCAGCAGATGTGCGATAATTTCCTCATATGTTACCAGAGGCGATTTTATGTAAATCTTGGTGGGGCAAACTCTAAATAAATGTTTTAGATGCTTGCCAGCAAAGCCACTACACAACACAACACTAAACAATACATTAACTGCACTATAACGGCGACAAGCGGTGCCCAACAACTGTTAGGGCCTACATAAAGCTGTCCCAACAGCAGAGCTTTCTTTTCAGCAACATGGAGTGAATCCTTACCACCGCTACACCTGGCAATCAGCGGAGCGTTGTCTGGCAGCAAACAATTCATTCAGCCTCGTTTACTGCCTTTTTTAAAAACATAGCTGATATGGCTGACTTGCTTAAACAAATGTGGTTTCTACTGACAATTGAGATGTACAAACTATGGCATAAGGGAACGATGAGCGGATAAGAGGCAATCAGTCATTTCAATTAAGACATTAATGAGCGAGCTAAGACGGACATAGTCAATATAACTATGTATTCAGCACTTTTGAAATGTACAGCGACAGAATGCAGAACATGAACTGCTTTACAGTATTTTACCTGTACAAAAAGTCAGAACCGTAGGATAAATAAAGGGGGCATATAAACAGACAATGAAAGCTCTTACAATATTAGATGATGACATTTCTCAAAAACAGGTTATAGGTGCACCACCGAGGCAGAAGAATAACGTTAGGCAAAATTAAAAGGTGAAAATAGACCAAATTATTAGGGTGAGGCACATGGGCTACTAACAGCTTACTACACAACATACACTTAGTATTACTTTCTTAGCTACAGTATACATATCTCCCTGGCATATTATATAATTTATGCAGCAGCATACAGTATAAGACATTGTTGGACTCACCTTGTTGTGATGTGCTCACTTGAACAGGAAGGTGGCACGGCGGTCCTTCGTGGACAAATTTTGTCATCAAATCATCAAAGAAAGAGTTGGAGTTGGATGACCGTTCAAAACGTATTTTCCCAGTCTGAGCGGGATTATTCCCGACTTCCCAGTTGCAATGCTTGCGGTTAGCCACTGTCACCGATTCTTTACAAACAACTCATTGTTGAACACAAGTAATATGTTGATCAGTCCAATCAAAGCTACTGTAGATATAATGTGATTTGACGTCATTTTATCTGTGGCCAATGACCTTGAGCCTTCTTGGAAGGACACTTCTAATCTGTCTATGGCAGGACCCAAAGAGCTCACATTCTTGATGTCTACCTGTACTAAAGGCGGGTGACGTAGTGTCCCCATGAGTGACAGAACACTGAGCCAATCACGGTGCAATGCTATTAGTTTCTGCTGGCCTGCCCCACCATCACAGAAAGCACTGAGCTAGGCTGAAACACCTGCATTTTGGAGCTGCCCCTCCCAAAATAGATATTCTTTATTTATTTTGCAAAAAATGTTGGGCTCTGCCGGGTCGCCACTGTATGTTACGATGTAAAATATTGTCTGTTGGATAATGTGGAACTTCCTTTTCTGTTTTGTGCAGCCATAGTACCTGTAAGGGTTGGATCAGAGTTCAGTAGGTTGGCTGACATGTTGACTTAAACGAAGATGTGTTTATCATGATGAGATGACATGGTAATAATGACCTATCAGGCGGTTATATGTCGGTTCTTGGTTTTAGTCTAACACCTTCATGGGTCAAGAAAACCCTCACAGTTAGTGTGCTTGTTCAGGAGTTACTAAACAAGTTAATCCAATGGCATCTCCAGCTTTGGACCTTAATTGTTATTTTCAGAGCTTTCTTCTGAAGTGAAGTCAAAGCTTTTCAGGGTGTTTTGAAATGGATAAAAGTCCCGACAGTGTACTTTGGATCGCAATCTGTGTTTTGAGTAGCTACTCTTGATGTTGTGTGTATGCTACAGTGTTTGACTGCAGACTTACTGGATTTTCTTTTGCACAGAGGAAAAAAATTGAATCCCCTGCTGGGAATTGGCCCCTGAAAAGAAAAACAAGCTATTGAGAATGAAAGCAGGATACAGTGCAACTCCCCCTCAACTTTTTTCTGGCTTTAAACGTCATGTTCGATAAATGTACACAGTTGGGGTTATTTTTGTAGCCTTAGAATGTTTTTCAAAACATGAGAGCATTAGCACAAGAAAAAATAGAATTCAGAGAAAAATAGATATTGTCAATGTGACTGATGTTATGCACACAAGTTCCAAATTCCTTGTGCAGAAGAAATTACCCGTCATAAAGGACTCCTTGAAAAAATGTATTAGATTAGTTGATTTGATTACAGCACTTCAATTGGATCCTCTGCGTGCATGAAGCATGGCCCCAAAAGCACAAACTCAAAAGCACAAACAATGATGTTATCACAGTACAGTATGTACATTGAGGGAGTTGCTGTATAGACCAATGTGTTCTAGCTCTTTAAGTAACATAGCAGGGACAATGGGAACAATATGTTATGTTCAGTGTTTGTATTTCTTAAGAGAAATCACACAGTTTTCTACACTGTTTAGCACAACACCCCCCACACACAACCATTAATAATTGACTGCAACCCGGTCATACATGATTTAACAGAACACTTTGTCTCTGGATACAGGCATGCGGCTTCTTCAGAGCTGTATTTAGAGTTAGGCCAACTTTTTGAATTTTGAATATTGTTCTAATTCTAGACATTCAGTTATATAGCATTATACCATGGCATTGTTGAATACTTGTTTCTGATTAGCTTGAAGGGCATTCTAGAGTGTGGATTATTTCCCTATAACGCACGGTATACAGTGTATAATAGCAAGCTAGGACTGATGGTTTGGTTAGCTAAACTAGCAAGTCTGTATGTATGGTTACCAAGGCAACTACTGTAGATATCTAGTAAAGTTGCTAGCTACCTCAGTAAGCCCCTTGTTAATTATGCCTTACTTGTTTAAATATTCCCCATGTAATGTTAATGGGGAGCTAACATGGCTGCCATAGAATGTCGTAGTGTCATGTAAATGCATCATAATGCAGAAGCCTCAATGTCCTCTCTAAATACAGTACATGTCTCTGGGCTTCTTTATGTAGATGTTTACAACATTACAACGATTGGCTCTCCCATCAGATTATCAGATAGCACTCTAGTTATATTTCATTGAGAAGTCTTTGGGAGACTTGGGTGTGGACGTGACATCGATGCTCAAATTGTGCTGCCATTTGTCTAATAACACATGCCATTGTCTCCAATCTAGTCCCAAGTAACGAAGTGTCCCCATTAGTGTCATGCTCACAGAGAAAGACAGTAATTAGCCTACACTACAGTAGCAGCAAAATGGGTGGCTTGTTGTCAAAGTGTCATAGTGGGCCAACACCTCTAGTGCTCTAATCAGCTACATGGTCTAGTTGGCCTTCATGGATTCCTTAGTGATTACATGTTGATTGGTTTCATTAACACTAGAACTAACTGCCTACATCACTTGACTAAAAGATACATTCTGATCAATGCCCAATTATTTGGCCGGCATCATTGATCCTGTGCCTTTACGTTTTGACTTCCTTTCCACAAATCAAATGCCAAATCCTATGCCCATTGTGGACCACAAGCTTGTTTTAGCGTAATAGGTGATAACAATTGTAACCCAAACCCATATTGTGTGATTGCCCTGTACTGTATACAGTAGGTCTAACTGATTGTGTGTGTTGTTTTGCAGGGTGTGGGCTATGGGGTGGAGGTCTGAGGCATGGGCTGGTTCTGGCCCCCCTGGGTGAACAACACCCAGTAGCCCTGAGATGATGAGTGGCCCTCCGCCCTGGCACTCCTCTAAGTGATGAAGACCCCTGCCATCCTCCTCCTCATCCTGTCTGTCCTGTGCAGAACTGTGGTAGGCACTTTTAACTTTGTTTCTGCTTATTACGGGAAGAGTGATTGTACATAACATTACTTTCCACCTTCAATCCATTCATAGAAGTGTGTCATGTCATTAGATGCTGCAGTCGTTAGTTTGTTTGATTTTCCTTAAAAGCTGTTGTGAAATGTAAGTCATGTGAAGATGATTCACTGTTCTGAATCACTGCAGGTCATAATGGTCTCTGTGTGCTTTATAGAACACAATCTGAGTGCTGGGAAGCTGATCTTAACAGCAGTGTCAGTGTATTGTGCTTTGCATCCTCAATCGATGCAGCTGGTTTAGTGGATGTGTCAGCTTTTATGGAGAACTTAAGTTACACCACTACAGTAAGCCAAGGAATTTGTGTTTTATATCCAGTCAGATTTTACACCCAGTCAGGCCCACTGCAGTTAGGTATTGTGGGGCTTACCCAGAAGAACCCACTGGGGTTGACCCCTGACCCTCCATCCTGTGATTTGTGACCGGCAGCTTGTGTCAACGAAGTCGGTGAAGCACACTGTGGAGGAATGGAACAAATACAGGAGCGTGTGCCTGCTGAGAATGAGCACGGACCGCACACCCCACACAGGTAAGACTCAAAGACATACACCTGTCCTCTGTCCTAATCAGGCACACCCGATTGTGGGTTTATTAATAGAATAGAATAACATCAAAACGTTATTGTGTAGAGTAGACAGTGGAAATATGCCTTTGGCTTCACAATTACAATAAAACACCAGGAGCTTAATCACTCCTCTCCTTTCCCTCAAACAAATATATATTTAAGAGTCCACAGAATCTACCCAATTCTTAGAATAAGTACCATGAGTCAGGCTTCGACTTAACATCTGACCCAAAGGACTGCATCCATTGCAGGGCAGTATCCTCATCATTACTACTGTTTCCCCAGGTGGTCCTCTTTCAAACACTAAACAGTCTCTATCCTGCTTAGTTTAAGACAAAGTATTAGGGATTCAGGGTCTGCTTACTGCTTACATACTTACTTCTACCCCCAGGCTTATTCTGCAGCCCCATGTTTGACATGTATGCCTGCTGGCCAGAGGGCGTCCCCAACACCACCGTTAAAGTGCCCTGCCCGTGGTACCTCCCCTGGTACAACCAAGGTACTGGTGTGGCATTGGTTAGTGCTTTATGGTTTGGGAGAAGAAATGAGATTATGTTTCATCCAACTTCCAGCTAGGTGGTTAATGCTAACACCGTTTCTATCTAAAGCCGTGCAGAATCAGGCCCCCAGTGTCTGGTCTGGTGCGTGAAATCACAAGCTATGCTAGTCGGCTACTGCGTAGAAACCTAGAGGGGGCAAATGCCCTCGGGCCTTATTTATAACCGTGCGCCATTTCTGGAAGTCTGCGCACGTACACAAACATTGAGATGTATGAACTTGACGCACGCCATACATACGCATGTTTCCCATTATAAATCAGCCCTGTCGTAAAACTGTGGATGCGTGAACGAGCATTAAAACCTCGCATGGAAAACGCCTCACCTTTTATGGTGACAATATAGCCCTTTATTGGCTGTATAATTTGGAATTATTGCAATTACACCATGGCATACACAAGACACGTTGTTGTTTAATAGTTTATCAATAGATCATTGGGTTTTTGGTTGTCCTGCCTTGGTATAGACTCTGAGATTAAATAAGCAATGATGTCGCGCTCCTATCGCACAGCAATACTGTAACCTACCCTGTCAAATATTTGACATAAACTACCAGCCTATTTACTGTGTTGGCAAAATGTTTTAATATTTAGCAGTAATTTATGCTGTATTTGGAACGGGACTGTGTCCGTTTCTGAACGTGAAAACAATGAGAAATTTTCATGGACCTGTCAGCAGAACGTTTGAATTCAACAATGTTTTATACCAACTTTTCCTCCAACCTAAATACGATGGACTGCCCGCGCCTTCTGAACCATTGTAGGGCTACTACATTTTTTTAATTACAGTACTTACAGTTCTATTTCTCGTGTATTTTTGTTCTATTTGGCTTTTTTATTTATTATAGTACTACTGATATTCATTACTGTATTGTTGTGAAAGAGCATGCAAGAAAGGCATTTCACTGTACTTGTGCACGTGACAATTAAAATGTGAAACTTGATTCATACTGTAGGCCTACTTCAATGTAAACGATCTGCTGTTAAATTCGACTGAAGCCTAAATTCTGTATTATAAACTGCGCTGCCTATATTGTTTTTGACAAAACAAATCTAACATAGATTTTCGCTCTTCTCACTAATGGAAAATGTTGCATTCTTGTTAATATGTTTTTAGTTTTTTATGAATAAGCTTTTCATCATATCCTCCATTTGCACAAAACACTTACTCGCCATACAATATCTCAGCCACTAGCAGATGGGCTTTTGCATGGTCTAAAGTTTGCGGGAATGTGAACACATTCTCATGTCAAGTATTTTTTAAATAAATGCCAATCTTTGCTTGAAAACTGGCACGCGCACATTTTGGGTTGTATTTTGTACATACACACGGTTTATAAATGAGGCCCCTGGTCTGCCCTAAAAAGCTTATGTAAATTACGATCGCCAGAACGGCCCCAGCAAAAATGTTCGATCCCCACTGTGAATTATTTTAAAGTCCACTACAAATCGAGATATTTAATTAAATATAGTGATCCATTCTGACTACTACATTTGTCGTCACACAGGACCATGTGCTGACACAGACCAATCACGGGCGGTAGGCTATTAGGAGGCTCCCGGCCAACGCTCCGTTAGGATGAAAACGACTACATCGTCCATGATCCTTTGCTAGTTATTGCCACTTTCACCATGATCCTTAGCAATTTTGTGGTGCCATTCAGGCCCATTCAGCTGTATGGCGTGGTTAAAATTAAAATAGTTCCGGATTCATGCGCAATCGAGAGTTTTCCATAGAAATACATGGATGACGTCAGCGCTATCTGTTGGTTTTAATGTCTATGTACAGAATTGAATTTGTCTCATCTGTTTGCCTTCTTCCTTTATCTCTCCCTCCGCATGTATGTGCAGTTCGTAATGGATATGTGTTGCGGGAGTGTGGGCCTGATGGCCAATGGGCCATTAACAATACCAGTATCACCTGGAGGGACCACTCCCAGTGCAACGCAGACAACAACCAGCAGGTGGCACAGGTAATACCCATCATGCACCATTCCTGAAGTAGACCCTCCTCTCAGAGCACATAATAACATGCATGGCTAAGAGTAGGACTATAGACTTTCAAAGGGTTAATGCTTTTAATGACTGAATTTGACTTTTAGAAAACTACACTAGTAGTCTTAGGAGACCCTCCAAGTAATGACAGATGCTTTGAGAGGTAAACTAATTAATAGCCATTCAAAAAGAAAGGATTAATAGAGTAGGTACTCCAATGGGGTGCCACCTGTAGGGGACATAGAAATGCAATTACCAGAATGGCCATTCTTTTACGATCATGCCAGAATTCTCTGATTGCTTATGAATGTTGAGGTGGGCTAGCAACATCTCTCCTTGTCAATAATGACATTTTGTGATTCATCGGCAATGCAAACACTGATTATACAGAAACTTTGTAAACTTTCGTATAAATCTTTTTTAAATCCTCTTCGGTGATTGTGTGAATGTCTGGGTAGCAGATTTGAGTGAATGAATATTATTCATAGTAGTCTTGGCCCCTGTAATGCCCTAATGTTGACTTCCACTCATCCCTATCAGCATGCTCAACTCACGTCCTCCTTACCCTCTCTTAATTTCACATCTAGTGCTGCACTCCATTACGAGCTCAGTAATGAATGGCCCATTTACTACGATAAGAAAAATAGGTGGGTAAACGTTGATCACGGCCATTGTTCATGGCCATTCGCCGTGAATAAAACAACGCTCCTTATATTTCCAATGCATTTTTCCATGATAGGTGGGTAAATGTGCGTTTACGCTCCACTTCACCATTGTTTGACACCAGTTACACTCACATGTTCTGATCTGTGAGATTCATAAGCCTAGAGTATACAGTAATTGAGTGTCACATATTTTTAACAGGAGCTTATTCGTGTGCTGAGCGTCATTAAAGCATTCATGAGCATTTTCCAAGGCTTAAAAGGCAACAAGACAATAGGACTTCTTGCGGTCTGTGCATCTGCTTTCGTCTTTATCTGTGCCTCTGTTTGCACTCTACTAAAAGGACAGGGCATTCGTTCAGTACAGTACATCCAGAAGAGAGTCCGAGTGTTATAGGTGATAACAGGGTCATGTTGTTCCCTCGTCTACTTGGGATTACAGTGCAGGTCTTTGTGTGTCCACAGGAGAACCAGATGGTGATCTTGGCCTACTTCCGGGTGATGTACACTGTGGGCTACTCTCTGTCCCTGGCCAGCCTTTCCCTGGCCCTCATCATACTGCTCATCTTCAGGTAAATACTGTCTCAGGCCACAGTCATAAACAGCATACAGTCCATCTGTATATGTCATGTTTGTTTGTTTGTTTGGACTAAGGCAATGGCTTCACTTCTAGTCCTCTGATGTGAATTAGGCAAATGTAAATCATACAGTAGTAGGAAAATAATCCTGCAGCAACAGGAAATTTGAATCATTATGTGGATTATAATTAATGGATATTTTTTGTTACTGCAAATTCTGACATTTTAAAGTGTAAATGACAACCTTTAGAACCTTGGATACACTACAAGTTTGCATTTCCTGCTGTGCAGAGAAAATTCTCAGTAACAAAAGAGTGATCAAATTAAGATCCTACTTCTGTATATGACATATACATCAAGCTGGAAAGAATTTTGTGATACAGTAATCTCATTGTCAGGTGTTGTACCCTAGGAAACTAAGGTGCACCAGGAACTATATCCACACTAATCTGTTTGCGTCCTTCATCCTGCGAGCCATATCCATCCTCACCAGAGATGCTGTTCTCACCAGGGACACCCCTGAGTTCAGAGACAACAGAGACGTGTCCAATGTCCTCAGTGATCAGGTTGGGAACTAAACGCTATACACACTAATGCAGGTTACAGAAACACACACACACACACACACAAACAAACAGTTTACAGACTCAATTCATCACTCGTACTTTAGACAGCCATCCTTGACCTCCTCCCCTGACCTTTGCCCCCAGGCCCTGTCTGGCTGCCGTGTGGCCCAGGTGCTGATGCAGTACTGTGTGGGGGCTAACTACTACTGGCTGCTGGTGGAGGGCCTGTACCTTCACAACCTGCTGGTGCTCATGGTCTTCTCTGAGAACAGCTACTTCTGTGGATACCTCTTCATCGGCTGGGGTAGATACATACACAGACTCACACATACAGATGGACACACACACATATGGTAAATTATATAAATGCTGTTTCCTGACAGTAATGTATGGGTTTATGGCACTGTGTGTAGGAACCCCAGTGTTATTTGTGGTCCCCTGGATTATAGTGCGGTACCTGTACGAAAACACACGGTGAGTCACTCTCATTTCCATTCAGTCTTATTGCCTCATCATCTGTTACTAAAAACAAAATTACAACTGAGAGATTGTGACTCACCTCCTCCCAGGTGCTGGGAGATCAACGAGAACATGGCGTACTGGTGGATCATCCGCACACCCATCCTCCTGGCCATTCTGGTGAGTGTGTGTTGACGTGTGTGTCGACTGTGCTGTGTGCCCTAAAGCATTGGGGGCCTATGGGTGAGTCATTCGTCAACCCCCAATGCCACAGAACAGACCTATTTGGATACATATCCTTTTTAGATGTCAGATTGTTACATTTTCTTTTTGGCGTTAATAAAACTAATATTGGGTGGTTTGATGTTTATTTTTTTATTCCAGATCAACTTTTTCATATTTATTCGAATCATACAGATCCTTATCTCCAAATTAAAGGCACGCCAAATGAGGTACACAGATTATAAATTCAGGTAAGAAAGATAAAGCACCTTCTAATCCATGAATTACATAAAAGCAAACCAGAATAAAAACACAAAACAAACACTGTATTGTATTTTATGAAACTGATTTAGTCAACTCATTGCTTACACATGTTTATGTGTTTCTTGTCACGTAACTTTATCTATGTCATACCTTGTTAAACGCCGTTCCATTCACGGAACGTTGCTGTACGATGTTGTCAACTATCGTCCAGCGTGAACACACAAGGACTCTGCTCTTGTGAGAGTCAGAAGACGTTAGGATGACAAAACACTATCCACACTAAAGACATTTGCTTCAAACTCAGTTGACATCCATTGCCTCAACAATCCATCACTAAGTTGACTTGCGAGCTGTGGAATCCTTTGATGTTTCTGTGGTATTCAAAGGGGCCTTCCCATCCTTTGATTGTGAGCCGTGGACCTTTTGAGACGGCATAGACTTTTTTTTTTAGGAAGCCACATCCAGGAGACCAGACCTAATCCTCTGAACTAAGCCTGGCCTCAAGGCACACTGGACAACATGAGTCTGATTGGAATCTAAGCACAAATGCAGCTGATACACTGATTCTGAACCACCAAAAAGTCATGGGAAGAGGAGGCCTTTTTGATTTCCCAAGATGCTTTGTTTGAAGCCGTTACTTATCATCCCTGCTCTGAGTCCGTGTGTGAAAGTTGTGGCTTTCCTTTGTTTGGCTTTATGTGTTTGTGTGAAAAGTGAACCATCCATTGATGTCACTGATGAAAGAGATTCACCATATAGGACCAAACAGACCTCTCTAATAGTTGCCCTTGCTTGGCTCTGTAAAGGATGCTCTGTGTGTGCAGGTTGGCTAAGTCCACTCTGACCCTCATCCCTCTCCTGGGCATCCATGAGGTTGTCTTTGCCGTGATGTCAGAGGAACAGACAGAGGGCATCCTCCGAAATATCAACCTCTTCTTTGAACTTTTCTTCAATTCTTTCCAGGTAATATGATGAGGTACAAAGGTTATGCATTTGTGTGTGTGTGTGTGCGTGCGCGTGCAGGAGCATGCATGTGTCCCGTGCGTGCAGGCATTCTTTCTTGTTACTGCATGTTATTTCTCTCTGTGTGTTAGATAGGGGAAGATGGAGAGATCCCTCTTCTTCTGATACCTGTCTCTCTCTCGTCCCGCAGGGTCTCCTGGTTGCCATCCTGTACTGCTTCGTCAATAAAGAGGTGAGTAACGAATTGAAGTGTGCTCTCAACAAAGCCCATTGCAAAACAAGTGCACTTGAACATCAGTAGCAAACACCTGAGGTGATGGCACATTCGTCTCTGTTTGTTCCTATGAGAAGCCAGCGCTTTCTGTGACCTGCTGGGTATGTCACCCTGTCACTGTGGGTTAGCTGTCACACAGAGAAGCTCACTACCTACGTCCACGGAGCAACGGGATGTCAGTGAGGGGCCAGCCATGTGTAGAGAAGTGTATAGGCCACTGTGACATGAAGGGTCCGTTGTATCTCCTGTTGAGAAATGGGCTAGTTCGGTTGAGGTAGCCTACAAAGTAGTGAGTAAAGAGAATAATGATCAAATTGGATCAAATTTGTCTTTTGATCTGACCAGATCAAAAGGTCAGGAAAAACTAATTTACTTTCCCTTGTTCATCCCTCTCCCATCTCTCACTCTCTCCATCTGTCCCAGGTGCAGTCAGAGATAAAGAAGAAGTGGCAGCGATGGAAGCTGGGCGTGACCGTCCTGGATGACCTTCGCAACACCGGCAGCAACGCGCCACAGGGGGGCACCGGCGGCGGGCAGTACCACCACGACCCGCCCTGCCAGCCTGACTGTCCACAGGAGGATACCCACAACCTCTCCTCGGATGCCTCCGCCTCGGGGCCGCATGCCCACCCGCGCCCACACCACCACCCAGGGGCCAAGAAGGGCAAGGCCTACTGCTACATTTCCGCCCGCAAGCAGGTGCTGAACGGCCTTGATGGATCTCCGCTGGGCAACGGGGGCGGAGAAGGAGCCATCAAATACTCTGAGAGCTACTGCTGAGTGACCCTGTTGGGGGCTAAAGAGGGCTAACGACTAGCTGGCTACCTTTGTAATTTCTAGTGGAAGGAATCCGAACCAGACAATCACCTGCTTCCGATTCAGTTGTGTACTTCCAGATATATGTGGCCTACTTGGTGTTTCGTCGAACCCATGTCTTAATTATTGTGTGAACATGATCCGGGACTCATTGGATGATTGCCAGAATGCCTTTTCTGCACTGGCCAATCAGGCTGTGTGTTGTGACTCCTTTAGGCTTCCAGTGGCAGATAAGATGACCCATCCCAAGTGCAATATCGCCTCAATCGACCCAGATGTTGAGGAAAGCTACTTAAATTAGGAAATGAACACCGTCCAACCTTTCTGCTCAGATTCGACTGTTTTGGGGGTTTGCCTCTTTGTTTTCTACCTCTCGCTCTACTTGTGGACAAAATGGAAAGGTACGTGCCAACCGTGGACCGTCTTTTCATGTGCAATGGATATTATAACAATAGTGTGTTTTATATGTTTGGTATTGGAAAAAGTCTCTGTGAGGGAATTAGAGAAGGCAAGAGGTGAGTAAACCAATATTGTCTTCACCAGTGAGTTAGCCACACACACACGCACACACTATGGTTTCCCTAGGCAACGCTGTATTTTGAATTCCTCTCACCCAACTGTTGAACATCTCTAATGCCCCTTGTTCTCTAGCCATACGTTTATCGCAACCGTATAGTCGTAGCTGAATACAGTGAGAAATGGAACCCCGCTCGTACGCAATATCAATATCATAGACCTAAAGGAAGGCACATTACTATCATGGTGGCGGCTGTGTGTGAGGCGTGACTCCTGCAAAATGAACCCGCGGGTGAGAAAGATAGGCATGTAATCAGAGCCATCTGAGGAGGGTTCAATCACATGCACTATAGAGAAGATAACTAGCAAGAGATGTATTCTTCAAATGGAAGTCAGTGGGGGAAGGGGAGGTTCTTTACTGCGCTGTCAAAGGGGGGTTGAATTATTATGTCCTATTAACATAGTTTTCACTATCACAGAATGGAAGGTGACCGTAATCCAGAGGTCTTTTAAGCACTGTATCTATACGCCACAGGAGGTTGGTGGCGCCTTAATTGGGGAGGAAGGGCTCATGGTAATGGTTGGAGTGGAATCGGCGGTATGGTATCAAATATATCAAACACATGGTTTTCATGCGTTTGATGCTATTCCATTCGCTCTGTTCCAACCATTATTATGATCCGTCCTGCTGCCATATAGCCTAATCACTATGATGCAATAGGAAATGGCTCTCTACACGATAGACCACAGCTACAAAATACACATTTAGTACTCTGCTGTATGCGGGTTGATGGTATGCTGTAGGCCTACATGTCTGATGTTATGTTTGCAAAGCTAATATCCATTCTGTTCATCCTCTGAGAAGACGTCTGGCACGTTACATATATCTGTGTAAAGTTGCCAAAAACTCAGTTCTCCATGCTGGAATCTGTGAGAAACAAAATATTTTGCACTGATCTCACCCTCGGTGAAGATTTGAAATACCAATTAACCAATATGAGTTTAGCTAAAGGTGCTTTATTTGAACCCAGCTAACAATCCCCCACTCCTATTTAAAGACAGTTTTCAATCTAAAACTAGTACAGCACAACCCTAACAGCACAACCCTAACAGATATAGCTCGACTACTCGCTGTGTATGGATCTGTCTGAGCGTCCAGAGCCCTCAACTCATTTTACTGTTTGTAATTAGTCTCTTCTTGAGGGTCACATTGCACCTAATGGCTCCCCACTGGTTGAACAGGGGTTCTGTATAAATGTAGGCAATTAAACCAGGCAATGTCCAACTTCCCTTTTGAAATAGCTCCTCTAACCCACATACACAGAGGCCCCATCTTCACACATACCAATGGAGTAATGAGGTAGCTTTGTTTTTCTGTCTTCCCATTCCCTCCAAATGGGGCTAACCCGTTACCCATGCCTATCGACCATCCATGTCTGTGTCATCAAAATGTAGCATGTCATACAAATGAACAGACATTTTTTCACCAGGAGTATTCCTACTAGGGTCATTACTGGTGCTTGACAGAGGCCTCAATGCCTCTGGTGGCATAGATCATTACTCTAATGGGGGTGTGCGTGTGTGCGTGTGTGTGCGTGCAAGGCGCGCTATTATCTTCATTTCCAAAGTGGCTTGGCTGATCCTCAGACCTGAACTAGCATTCACAAACTGAGCATTGCACTTCACAAATATCTTCTAGTATAATGTACCTTTGGCAACAGCACACGTAGCCTTTGGAATTTCTTTGGCAAACATTACAAAAATATTGTGTTGTTTGTAAAACTGCTTATGTCAGACATTGACCTTTCACTAAAAAATGACCGGATGAAGCATATAGTTAGTTAGCATTGCTAGTATGTGTTACAGTGGTGCCGTGACCTGGATCTAGAGAGTGGACCCAGTAAACCGAGGTCAAAGGGAGGTAGGTTCAGTGGATGCCTATGTTAGAACCGTGCAGTGGGTTAGTACTGTACTGTCACCCTGGACCCATAATACATTGGGTCCATCGTGGCAGAGGTGGAACGTGTTACATAAACGGACATGACCTTCTGACTTGACTCCACATGTTCTATATACCTGTCAACAGGTCAACTGGGTGCACTGACACTCAACTGATATTTAACTCTGTGTGAATAGGTTATCATCACAGGGAGATTACAGTACAACGATCAGCACTAAATCTCACATATAAGACTATGTGACATGAATGGACACTTTTTATTTACTTTTTATTGACATGTTTGTTATTTAAATTAAATTATTCTTAATCTGATAGTATTTGTCTATAGTTTGTTTTTAATCTAACAAAAAAAATGACAATAATGACATAACTTTCCTTATTCAGAAAATAAATCCCAAGATTAAAAGCTGTCTGATCTATTAAATATTTGGTGTCCTGAGTTTGACATAGCAGGTGTAGGGGCGCGCCAGGCGGCCATGAAAGTAGGATACTACACTGGCGTCAATTTCCTCTGGAGGTTTGGTGCCCCTGAAGGTGAAGCGCTGAAGAAGGGAAGTAAAGAATAGGAAGAGCACCATCCTGGGAATCCCCATTCCATCTCCCAGGCAGGACCGCTTCCCTGAGGGACAGTGAGAGAGGAGAGAAGTTACCTTCAGCAGTCAACCTACAACCCTGAGACTGACACCTACACATTGGCCTTGTTTGATATGTAAGACATCAAACAAGATGCTAGCAATGTGTATGTATATTGTGTGATGATGTTGAGTCTTTTTCTCCGAGAGCTACTACGGAGTGGTTATTATTTTCACATTCTCATATTATTCTATTAGCCACTTGTAACATCATTTTACCCAGTCCAAAAACAAGAAATCCATTGTTTTCCTTAAAGACTCCATTTTCATCCAGGAAGTTCTCTGGGTCAAACTCGTCTGGGTTCTTGAACAGTTTGGGGTCAAACAGCACAGAGGACAACAGTGGAAACACCGTGGTTCCCTGGAAGAATTACAAAAGAGTACTTTCATAAAACAATTGACAGTTTAACAAGTAAAAATAATAGACGTTTAGGGTAAGTTTGCAGAAATGGTGGTCACCTTTGGGATGTGGTAGTTGTGGAACGTTGTGTCTTGGGTCATTTGGTGAGGGAAAGCATTGGGAGCAAGACTCATACTTCTCTGGATTTCGTGGATTACAGCGTCCGTGTAGGGCATCTTATGTCTGTCGTCAACTGTGGGGACTCTGTTTGAGCCAATCACCTCGTCTATCTCCTTCTGAACTTTCTCTGAGGAAAAGAGACAGTCATAGACCTTCATAGCATTTGGGTTCTGTCATTTATGTTAATATACAGTGTTTATAGTGTATTGTGAATGAAGAAATGCCAGCATGTATGTGCTGCTTACATGGGGTGTAATGTAAACTCTGTTGCAGCTCTTATTTAGCTGGTTTTCCAGACCAAGATTAAGCACTAAAACATGTTCAATAGGGAATCTTCATTCATTATAGTGCTTTTTAGTCCAGGAATATGCTTAATCTGCGTCCTGGAAACCGGCCCATTAAGTCGTGTTGCAGTACTATTTTTCTATTTGCAATAAACTAGTATAACTTCAATAACAGTGATACAGAAGAGAGGATACCTTGGATGTCAGGGTACTTGATCATCATCAGACAGGCGTGTGATAGGGTGGAGGACTGGGTCTCCGTGCCAGCAGCAAACAGATCCCACACACATGGAAACAAGTTGTCATAGTTGAACTCAGTCTCAGGCTGATCCTTCTCCTAAGGAAAGTTGGAAGATACCTCTAAATCTTACACTGATAGATTTGTGAACAAAATTCAGATTTTTGCACAAAGATTCAGACCCACGTAATAATTGATCATATATTTAGGTGGCTAGTTGGTGCTATTACAATATTTTGATACTGTGTAAGAGGTTCAACGTCAAATTACAGGAATCAATCACTGTTTTACCTTCAGCATTTTAACCAGGAAGACGTCGAAGTAGTCCTGGGGGTTAGA
This sequence comes from Brachymystax lenok tsinlingensis, assembly GCA_030435695.1. NCBI lineage: Eukaryota > Metazoa > Chordata > Actinopteri > Salmoniformes > Salmonidae > Brachymystax > Brachymystax lenok. The sequence continues at coordinate 9,119,619 of CM059794.1, forward strand.
GGTGTCCAGGTTTTTAAGGCGACGATCTGCTTCCTCTCGTATGTAAGCTTTGGCCTTGTCTATGGCCTTAAACAGCTCATGGTGTTTTCCTGGAAAGCACTCAACAATTCTGGGGGAAATGTTGTACAGCTAGAAGAGACGCAACATTGGAAACATGGGAAGGAAAGAATTGGTGGTTGTTATATTCCAATGGTGACCCACATACTTGTGTTATCATTATCCATTTTGGCAGGCAAGCTTATAAGAAACAATCAAGTCATGCTTTGGAAGACCTGGTATAGATAATTAACAGGCATACGATGAATATCATAAGTATTCACCCCCTTGGATTTTTTTCACATTTTGTTGCATTACAAACTGGGTTTGAAATTGATATAAATATGATTTATTTGTCACTCATCTACACAAAATACCAAATTATGTCAGTGAAAATAACATTCTATACATTTTTACAAATATAATAAAAAAGAAAGAACTCAAATGTCTTGGTTATATAAGTATTCCCCCCTTTGTTGTGGCAAGCCTTATTAGGTTCAGGAGTCCATTTACTTAACAAATCATAGCAGTTGCATGGACAATAATAGGGGTTAACATGATTTATTGAATGACTACACCATCTCTGTACCCCACACATACAATTACCTGTAGGTAATGTTTTTTGAGCACAGATTCAACAGATTCACAAACACCAGGGCTGTTCCAATGTCTCGCGAAGAAGGGCACCAATTGGTAGATACTATTTTTTTTCTACAGACACTGAATATCTCCTTGAGTATGGTAAAGTTATTAATTAGGCTTTAGATTGTGTATCAATACAACCAATCATACAAGTGAAATCACTGAGCGGTTTCTTTCCTTTCTGGCAACTGAGTTAGGAAGGACACCTGTATCTTTGTAGTGACACCATCCAAAGTGTAATTAATAACTTCTCCATACTCAAAGGGATATTCAAAGTCTGCTTCTCCCCCACCCCCAATCTATCAATAGGTGCCTGTCTTTTCAAGACATTGGAAAACCTCCCTGGTCTTTGTGGTTGAATCTGTTTTTGAAATTCACTGCTTGACTGAGGGACCTTACAGATAATTGTATGTGTGGGGTACAGAGATGAGGTAGTCATTCAAAAATTATGTTAAACACTATTATTGTGTACAGAGTGAGTCCATGCAACTTATTATGTGACTTGTTAAACATGTCTGAATGTATTTAGACTTACCAAAACAAAAGTGTTGAATACTTATTGACTCATTTCAGCTTTTAATTTTTTATGAATTTGTATACATTTACAAAAGCATAATTCCACTTTGACCTTATGGGATATGGTATGTAGGCCAGTGACAAATAAAATCAATTTAATCCATTTTAAATTAAGGCTGTAACACAAAATGTAGAATAAGTCAAGAAGTGTGAATGCTTTCTGAAGGCACTGTATGTGCTACCATACCATTGCCGTTTTGCTTTTTAGCATGTCGAAGTATGTATAGACAGGCTTGTAGAGGATCTGAAACTCTGGGTCGTTGTATTCAAACCTGCGCCCAAAGACTATGGACCAGAATAGGTTGATGACAGAATGGAATAGGAGTTCTTTGGGGTTGACAGTTGAATCTGGAATAGAGACAGCAAACAAGCATAAACACACATACTTGCACGTCACAGGAGGTGGTGGCAAATTTTATATATATTTTAAAACTTTTTACCCCTTTTTCTCCCCAATTTCATGATATCCAATTGACAGTTACAGTCTTGTCCCATCGCTGCAACTCCCATACGGAATCGGGAGAGGCGAAGGTCGAGAGCCATGCGTCCTCTAAAACACAACCCTGCCAAGCCGCACTACTTCTTGACCGAAGTCAGCGTGCATGCGCCCGGCCCGCCACAAGGAGTTGCTAGATCGCGATGGGACAAGGACATCCCGGCTGGCAAAACCATCCCCTAAACCGGACGACGCTGGGCCAATTTTGCGCCGCCTCATGGGTCTCCCGGTCGCGGCCAGCTGCAACACAGCCTGGGATCGAACCCGGGTCTGTAGTGACGCCTCAAGCACTGTGATGCAGTGCCTTAGAAAGCTGTGCCACTCGTGAGGCAGGTTGGTGGAACCTCAACTGGGGAGGACGGGCTTGTGGTAATGGCTGGAGTGGAATAAGTGGTATGGTATCAAATACATAAACACATGGTTTCTATGTGTTTGATGCCATTCCATTCACTCTTTTCCAAACATTATTATGTACCGCCCTCCCCTCAGCAGCCTCCTGTGATGCACTCATGCACGCACACACACATTCACAACATACCTCCATATTCACTGAAGGATTTCACTAGACTCCTAGCTTCCTCGTGGACCCTCTCCTCGAGGCTCCTGCATCCTTTTCCAAGGTTTTTCAGGGACATCAAGGAGAAACTGCGAAGAGTTTTCCATCTCTGCCCATTACTCAATCCCACCCCTAGATTGATGAGTACAACAGCACAGAGAGATAGGATGAACAATGCACAGTACTTTCCTTTTCTAAGCAAAGTGAATTTCCACACAGATTGACTATGACAGATGTATCTTATAACATCCCTCTTCCATTCATTTTACTCACCATGTTCGTTAACGAGTTTCAGGGTAATGGCAGAGTTGGCTCTTCCATTGAACTCTTCTCCTTGGTTGATAAAAGCATCCTTGATAGCCTGATAGCCTGAGATCACCACTACAGGTTTGGAGCCCAGCCATACAGTAAACACTGAGCCATATTTCTTACTGAGCTGATGAGAGATGAGAGGAACCCATTGATTCTTGAAGAATATAACTTATAACTCCTTCATGAATTTAGTACACCTGTCTTATCCCCTCATCTTATCCCATTGTCTTTAAACAAACGATCAGGGTTGAGTAGATTACTTTGTAAATATAATCTGTTACAGTTGCTAGTTACCTGTCCAAAATAAGAATCAGTAATGTAACTTTTGAAATATCCAAACTCAGTAACATTACTTTCCCCTCATAAGGCAATAGAAAAAGACACAAATGATCCATCAAACGTATTTGGTGTGTCATCCTAGTGGTCTCTGACTCGTGATCAGACTCGCTCAGGTGGAACAAACTTCAACTTGTGCATTTTTAAATGCAGAATTGAATGTCATTGACAAAAAAGTATATATTTTTATTGCAAACATCCTTTCTGAATAATCCAATAAGTAATCATCTCGTTTATCAAAAGTATCTGTAATCTGATTACAATATTTTTGGTGATACATAACTAGTTAGTTTTGTAATCAGATTACATGTAACTGATTACAGTACATGTAATCAGTGAATCCTCAACCCTGCAAACAATGTATACTGTAGCTTCAAATTATTAAAACTATCATATTGATCTATGACTGCAGTGCTTGCATCCATAGCTCCATCTGTGACTTTGAGAAAATCTAACAGATTGTGACTTTTAACTGACCTTCATGTAGGACTTGTCCGGTCGTTGCAGATCCATTTGTAACAAGTTACCAAGCAGAGGAATTGGTGAAGGACCCGGAGGCAAACGTCCATAGCTGCTCTGTTTCCCCATGTACTTCCAAAGTAAAATAATAACCACTATAGCCATTATTATGGACAAAATGTTAGTCTGCAATACATGTAGTAAATCCATGTTCAAGTCACTTGAGGACTAAGATGTGTCAGAGCAGTGTGGCAGGTACTCTTAGCTATGTACTGTAGGCAGAGAGAAAAAGTGGAACGTTGTGTGCAAGATGCTACAAGTAAGCTGTGGTTGGAGGGTAAACAGAAACTATCATTTAATGAATGACTAATAAACAAGAAAGATGTGTCTGACGACAGTCAGAAAAAACTGTGACTCTTTTAAGGGCTCCTCACAACACCCTTGGGGTATGTAGAGTACGCCCTCCTGCCTGTATGTGGCCTATTTTAACAGACAACTTGTATAACTGTTTTGTAAAAATGTTATGCAGACAAAATCATTGAAGAAAATAACTGCGCAATAGACAGGTTCAAATCGTATTGTTTTTTTTATATTTAGTTTTTATTTTACTAGGCAAGTCAGTTAAGAACAAATTCTTATTTTCAATGACGGCCTAGGAACAGTGGGTTAACTGCCTGTTCAGAATGACAGATTTGTACCTTGTCAGCTCTGGGATTTGAACTTGCAACCTTCCAGGTTACTAGTCCAACACTCTAACCACTAGGCTACCCTGCCGCTACCCTGCCGTTGTGTACACATATTGTGCAGATGTTATCGCAGGTGCAACAAAATGCTTGTTTCTAGCTCCACCAGTGCAGTAATACCTAACAATACACACAAAGCCAAAAAATACAATGAAGAAATATCAGAAAGAAACATCAGAACGAAATATCAGAAGGAGGCCTACAAACCTGACTCAGTTACACCAGCTCTGTCAGGAAGAATGGGCCAAAATTCACCCAACTTATTGTGGGAAGCTTGTGGAAGGCTACCCGAAACATTTGACCCAAGTTAAACAATTTAAAGGAAATGCTACCAAATACTAATTGAGTGTTTGTAAACTTCTGACCCACTGAGAATGTGATGAAAGAAATCAAAGCTGAAATAAATCATTCTCTCTACTATTATTCTGACATTTCACATTCTTAAAATAAAGTGGTGATCCTAACTGACCTAAGACAGGGAATTTTTACTAGGATGAAATGTCAGGGATTGTGAAAAACTGAGTTTAAATGTATTTGGCTAAGGTGTATGTAAACTTCTGACTTCAACTGTATATGTTTATGATGGTGTGTATAGACATTATTGACAGTATATAAATAGAAAAGGTGTGAACAGCAGCAGTAGCCTAGAATACAGTACATACATATGAAGTGGGTAAAACAGTATGTAAATATTATTAAAGTCACCAGTGTTAAATGACTATGTATATAGGGCAGCAGTCTCTAAGGTGCAGAGTAAAGTACCGGGTTGTAGCCGACTAGTAACAGTGACTAAGTTCAGGGCAGGGTACTGGGCGGAGGCTGGCTAGTAACAGTGACTAAATTCAAGGCAGGGTACTGGGCGGAGGCTGGCTAGTAACAGTGACTAAGTTCAGGGCAGGGTACTGGGCGGAGGCCAGCTTGTGGTGACTATTTAACAGTCTGATGGCCTAGAGATAGAAGCTGTTTTTCAAGCTCTCTGTGCCTGCTTTGATGCACATGTATTGTGTCCTCCTTCTAGATTGTAGCGGGGTGAACAGGCCCGTGGCTCAGGTGGCTGAGGTCCTTGATGATCTTCTTGGCCTTCCTGTGACACCGGGTGCTGTAGATGTCCTGGAGGGCAGGCAGTGTGCCCCCGGTGATGGGTTGGGCTGACCTCACCAATCTCTGGAGAGCCCGGTGGTTGCGGATGGTGCAGTTGCCGCACCAGGCAGTGATACAGCCTTACAGGATGCTCTCCATAGGGCATCTGTAGAGGTTTGTGAGGGTCTCAGGGGCAGAGACACATTTCTTCAGCCTCCTGAGGTTGCACCTTCTTGACCACATTGTCTGTCTGGATGGACCATTTCAGGTTAACAGTGATGTGGACGCAGAGGAACTTGGCAAAACAAACTGGGTTGGCTTAGATTGTTGATAACATGTAAACTATATTTTGTGAGCACTGGTCTCTATATCGTTATGGTTGTTGGTAGCTAGCTAGATAGCTAATTTTAGCTATATTATCAGAAACGTGACAGTCGAAACACCTCGAAACAAGATATGGTATCAACAGTCAGCAAATGAGCTGAAACTAGTCCATTTTTTTCCAGTTTTACAAGGGCACAAAGCAGGGGAGTGTGGTAAAAAAGTATAGAGATGGGGTAACCAATATCTCTGATGGGAATTATTCAAACCTGACCAAAAACAAGCTTTAAAAATACAGAAATTAGCCTCAAAATATCAACCCATACCTTAGAGATCCTACCTGAGGATAATAGCAAGATGCATACAACTCACTAACGCGTCTATAGTTGTCTACAAGAAAAAATGTGGTAAATGTAAGGCTATGGTTACTGTATAAGGACAAGCAGCTGCCTGTCAAGCTGAGCCTGTGACTGCTCCACAGTAAAGTGGTCACTCCTCAGTCCTGAGTTTGATGTAGCAATCATAGGAACGCGGCATGCGGCCAAAGCTGGAGCACACTGGCTCGATGTTGATCTCCTCTGGAGGTTTGGTGCCGGTGAAAGTGAAGCGCTGCAGGAGGGAGGTAAAGAAGAGAAAGAGCTCCACTCTGGCCAGAGCCTCTCCAGGACACGCCCGCTTCCCTGAGAGACAAGAGAAAAGAGAGGGAGAGGTCATTGCCAGTCAGCTGAGCCTATAACTGAATTGAAGTGTACCAGAGGTTCTCAGGTTTCTTGTTAAAAAAATTAAATTAGTGGGGAAATCCTAGGCTGGTGGATCAGGCTAGCTCCACCAGGCTAGGGCTGTCACGCCCTGATCTGTTTCACCTGTCCTTGTGATTGTCTCCACCCCCTCCAGGTGTCACTTATTTTCCCCAGTGTATTTATCCCTGTGTTTCTTGTCTCTCTGTGCCAGTTTGTCTTGTATGTTTGTCAAGTCAACCAGCGTGTTTTTCCCCGTTCTCCTTTTGCTATTCTCTTTTTGATAGTCTTCCCGGTTTTGACCCCTGCCTGACTCTGGACTACTTTCCCGCCTTCCCTGACCTTGATTCTGCCTGCCTTTCGACACCATTTGAACTCTGAACTGGTTTTGACCTTTTGCCTGTCCACGACCATTCTCTTGCCTTACCCTATTATTAAATATTGCAAGACTCCAACCATCTGCCTCCTGTGTCTGCATCTGGGTCTCGCCTTGTGTCATGATAAGGGCAGTCCCATATTTTAATGTTTATTTGTGGATAGGATAGAGAGATACCTGAAATCACTTAATCCACAAACTACTTGCAGCATGATCTTACCCACTCCAAAAGCAAAGAATCAATTTTTCTTCACTTGCTATGAAAACTGCATGTTGATCAGTAAAACAATTTTAACAACAGTTCCACCACGTCAAACAAGATACAGTGAAATGTAACATTCAGTGTTGGTACAGTTACATAATTGTGGTCACCTCTGGAATGTGGTAGTTGCGGAACTCTGTATCTCTGATCACTTTGGGGAGACTGAGGTCTATGTATCTCTGCATCCGTGTAGGACATTTTAACTCTGTCGTCAACCGTGGGAACTCTTGAGCCAATCTCCTTCTGAACTGTCTCTTAAGAAGATTTAGGTCACACTTTACATTATGCTGAAATGATACTATGTACGGATTGTTGTTGGAGTTATTACATGTCACTACAGCGTAATAACAAATGTCAAACTATTTATAGTCCAGGACTGTTCTTTTGGGGATTTCAATGTTATCTAATAGGTCTAGGAGACTTGGATGCAATCGATAAAGCTGGGTAGATAGGGAACCTTGAATGTGAGGGCACTTTATCATTATCAGCAATTGTCTTAGGGTGGACGATGTGGTTTCTGTTCCAGCAGCAAACAGGCTCCATGCAGTCATCACCATATTATCATTGTTGAACTCAGTGTTGGGATCATCTTTCTCCTAAGAGAAGAGAATAATTCACCATCAGTTATGCAAGTAAACAGCGACATCTGGTGGCTAGTTGATGCCATCTCCACATATTTATTGCCACTAAATAAATTGGAAACCAGAGATTGGCCTCACTTGTCTATTCACTCATGATAGCCAAACTAGCATAAAGTGGACATGGATGGTATCTTAATTCCAGCTACATTCCATATTTTCATAATGTGTAAGAGGTTCAACCTCCAATGTGAGAATCATGCTGTATTTTATACCTCCAGCATTTTAACCAGGAAGGCCTCGATGAAGTGATAATAGGGTAAGGCAAGAGAATGGTCGTGGACAGGCAAAAGGTCAAAACCAGTTCAGAGTTCAAATGGTATTGAAAGGCAGTTTTGTTTGACAGGTTCAGAGTGTTTTCAGATGGATTTCTGCTTGCCCTTGTATGTAATATTTGACCTTGTTTACGATAGCACATATCTCATGGTGTTTGCCTGGAAAGCCCCAAACGATTCTAGGGAACATGTTGTACATCTGAAAGAAAGGGGAAGGAAGGGGAGGGGTTTTTGTTAGTGAAAACAATGGCTTGGTCAGCCCAAGGCCATTTTGTGCAATTACTGTGATAGAGCTTCAATTTAGCAGAGTATTGAGAGTAAAGGAAGAATGTATGAAAAGAGATGAGCTGAAAAGTGACTGTACCGCTCCAATAGGGCTGCTGAGGACATTGAAGTAGGCATCAACAGCATTTTGGATGAGCTGAAACATTGGGTCTTTTTCAAACCTGTGCCCAAAGACTATGGAGCAGATCACAGTGCCAACACAATTGCAAAGCAATTCTTTAGGATTGACAACTGAATCTAGATCTAGATTAGAGAAGGAAGGCAAGGACACACAAATACTTTTAAAATACCAGATTGGTTATCCATACAGTATATAATATTGTGATGGTGAAACTTTTAGAAATAGCTGTGAAAAGCAACAACTACGTTCGAATAAAACTAGTTCTCCCATGTCTTTTAAAATATTACCTTTTCAATTACATGTTTAGTGTGAAAAGATAATATACTGAGAATAACGTATACAGTTACTTCCTGATCTGTGATGACATTCACCCTGCCCCAGTTCTCAGTTACACTGATTACAAAACAAACGTTAAACTCCCTTGTAATTTATCCCTAGGGTCCTGGAGGGAGAGGCAGGTCCTGGCAAAGTGCTCTGTCTGCTTTTGTACTGGGGAGGTTTTACCAGTGGCGGACTTACCATTAGGCAGAAGAGACAATTCCCTAATCAAGGGGCCTCGCTTGTGAGCTGGCAAAAAAAATACATGTATAATTAAATAATTTCTACGCTCCGCTCAAGAATATTGCCAATAAAGTTATCATAAAATATATTTCAAATGCAAGACAAATACTCAGAAAACAATCTACCTACATATTCACTGAAGGCTTTCACCAGCATCTTAGCCTCTTCTTGGACACGTTCTTCGATGCTCCTGCGCCACATCCCAAAGTTGCAAAGAAGTGCCTATCCAAAAAGGCTCAAGGTCATTGGCCACAGATAAAATTATGTCAAATCACGTTATATCTACAGTAGCTTTTATTGGACTGATCATGTCATCATCATACTTTAAAAATCTTAACTAGCAAGCTAGCAGTCATCATCATGAATCAAGTCGACAATCTACTGGCAAATCCTTTTCAATCCTTGTCATATGAAGAGAAATAATGATGATAAATTATAGATAAAACATATCGGTGCTCATCGGCCACTGGACATAGCACAGACTGGAATATGTTCCAGGATTCTTCTGAAGGCATTGAGGAGTACACCACATCAGTCACTGGCTTCATCAATAAGTGCATCGATGACGTTGCCCCCACAGTGACTGTGCGCACATACCCCAACCAGAAGCCATGGATTACAGGCAACATCCGCACTGAGCTAAAGGGTAGAGCTGCCGTTTTCAAGGAGCGGGACTCTAACAAGGAGGTTTATAAGAAATCCTGATATTTTCTCGGACGAACCATCAAACAGGCAAAGCGTCAATACAGGACTAAGATTGAACCGTACTACACCGGCTCCGACACTCATCAGATGTGGCATGGCTTGCAAACTATTTCAGACTACAAAGGGAAGCTCAGCCGCGAGCTATCCAGTGACACGAGCCTACCATACAAGCTAAATTACTTCTATGCTTGCTTCGAGGTAAGTAACACTGAAACATGCATGAGAGTATCAGCTGGACGACTGTGTGATCACGCTCTCCGTAGCCGATGTGAGTAAGACCTTTAAACAGGTCAACATTCACAAGGCTGCAGGGCCAGACGGATAACCAGGACGTGTACTCCGAGCATGCGCTGAGCAACTGGCAATGTCTTCACTGACATTTTCAACCTCTCCCTGACAGAGTCTGTAATACCAACATGTTTCAAGCAGACCACCATAGTCCCTGTGCCCAAGAACACTAAGGTAACATGCCTAAATGACTACCGACCCGTAGCACTTACGTCTGTAGCCATGAAGTGCTTTGAAAGGCTGGTCATGGCTCACACCAACATCATTTTGCAGATCTTCTCCAAGTCATTAAGGTTTTGAGTCTGACGTTTGGCAACTCGAACCTTCAGCTCCCTCCACAGATTTTACATGGGATTAAGGTCTGGAGACTGGCCAGGCCACTTCAGGACCTTAATGTGCTTTGGGTCATTGACATGCTGGAATACCCATCCACAACCCATTTTCAATGCCCTGGCTGAGGGAAGGAGGATCTCACCCAAGATTTGACGGTACATGGCCCCGTTCATTGTCCCTTTGATGCGGTGAAGTTGTCCTGTCCCCTTAGCAGAAAAACACCACCAAATTATAATGTTTCCACCTCCATATTTGACAGTGGGGGTGGTGTTCTTGGGGTCATAGGCAGCATTCCTCCTCCTCCAAACACGGTGAGTTGAGTTGATGAGTTGATGCCAAAGATCTCCATTTTGGTCTCATCTGACCACAACACTTTCACCCAGATGTCCTCTGAATCATTCAGATGTTCATTGGTAAACTTCAGACGGGCATGTTTATGTGCTTTCTTGAGCAGGGGGACCTTGCGAGAGCTGCAGGATTTCAGTTCTTCACGGCGTAGTGTGTTACCAATTGTTTTCTTGGTGACTATGGTCCCAGCTGCCTTGAGATCATTGACAAGATCCTTCCGTGTAGTTCTGGGCTGATTCCTCACTGTTCTCATGATCATTGCAACTCCACGTGGTGAGATCTTGCATGGAGCCCCAGGCCGAGGGAGATTGACAGTTCTTTTGTGTTTCTTCCATTTGCGAATAATCGCACCAACTGTTGTCACCTTCTCACCAAGCTGCTTGGCGATGGTCTTGTAGCCCATTCCAGCCTTGTGTAGGTCTACAATCCTGTCCCTGACATCCTTGGAGAGCTCTTTGGTCTTGGCCATGGTGGAGAGTTTGGAATCGATTGCTTCTGTGGACAGGTGTCTTTTATACAGGTAACAAACTGAGATTAGGAGCACTCCCTTTAAGAGTGTGCTCCTAATCTCAGCTCGTTACCTGTATAAAAGACACTTGGGAGCCAGAAATCTTTCTGATTGAGAGGGGGTCAAATACTTATTTCCCTCATTAAAATGCAATTCCGTTTATAACATTTTTCACATGCGTTTACCTGGATTTTGTTGTTGTTATTCTGTCTCTCACTGTTCAAATAAACCTACCATTAAAATTATTGACTGATCATTTCTTTGTCAGTGGGCAAACGTACAAAATCAGCAGGGGATCAAATACTTTTTTCCCTCACTGTAATCAAATGGCTACCCAGACTATTTGCATTGATGTATTTACTATGGATCCCCCATTAGCTGCTGCCATGGCAGCAGCTACTCTTGGGGTCCAGCAAAATTAAGGCAGTTATACATTTTTTTTAACATTAGAATACATTCACAACACACTAAGTGTGTGCCCTCAGGCCCCTAGTCCTCTACCACATACAGTGGGGCAAAAAGGTATTTAGTCAGCCACCAATTGTGCAAGTTCTCTCACTTAAAAAGATGAGAGAGGCCTGTAATTTTCATCATAGGTACACTTCAACTATGACAGACAAAATGAGGGAAAAAAATCCAGAAAATCACATTGTAGGATTTTTAATGAATTTATTTGCAAATTATGGTGGAAAATAAGTATTTGGTCACATACAAACAAGCAAGATTTCTGGCTCTCACAGACCTGTAACTTCTTCTTTAAGAGGCTCCTCTGTCCTCCACTCGTTACCTGTATTAATGGCACCTGTTTGAACTTGTTATCAGTATAAAAGACACCTGTCCACAACCTCAAACAGTCACACTCCAAACTCCACTATGGCCAAGACCAAAGAGCTGTCAAAGGACACCAGAAACAAAATTGTAGACCTGCACCAGGTTGGGAAGACTGAATCTGCAATAGGTAAGCAGCTTGGTTTGAAGAAATCAACTGTGGGAGCAATTATTAGGAAATGGAAGACATACAAGACCACTGATAATATTCCTCGATCTGGGGCTCCACGCAAGATCTCACCCGTGGGGTCAAAATGATCACAAGAACGGTGAGCAAAAATCCCAGAACCACACGGGGGACCTAGTGAATGACCTGCAGAGAGCTGGGACCAAAGTAACAAAGCCTACCATCAGCAAGGGCATTGAAGATGAAACGTGGCTGGGTCTTTCAGCATGACAATGATCCCAAACACACCGCCTGGGCAACGAAGGAGTGGCTTCAGAAGAAGCATTTCAAGGTCCTGGAGTGGCCTAGCCAGTCTCCAGATCTCAACCCCATAGAAAATCTTTGGAGGGAGTTGAAAGTCCGTGTTGCCCAGCGACAGCCCCAAAACATCACTGCTCTAGAGGAGATCTGCATGGAGGAATGGGCCAAAATACCAGCAACAGTGTGTGAAAACCTTGTGAAGACTTACAGAAAACGTTTGACCTCTGTCATTGCCAACAAAGGGTATATAACAAAGTATTGAGATAAACTTTTGTTATTGACCAAATACTTATTTTCCGCCATAATTTGCAAATAAATTCATTAAAAATTCTACAATGTGATTATCTGGATTTCTTTTTCTCATTTCGTCTGTCATAGTTGAAGTGTACCTATGATGAAAATTACAGGCCTCTCTCATCTTTTTAAGTTGGAGAACTTGCACAATTGGTGGCTGACTAAATACTTTTTTGCCCCACTGTATCTACAACACAAAATCCATGTGTACGTGTGTGTATAGTGCGTATGTCATCATGTGTGTGTGAGTTCGTGCAAGTAGAAAAACATGTTGACTCACCCTACTTGTAGAGAAATGCCAATGCCATTCTCCTCGCTTTCATGTTGACGAAACAGTCATACAGTACACACTTTTATTTTTGTTGTCTGGCTGAAATGCATGCTCGCTAGCCTAACTTCCATTCACGGGCAACGTTAGCTAGTTAACATTAGCCTTCTACATCTAGCTACATATTGAACTTCCATCCTCTCAGGCCAGGGGCACAACAATGTATGAATTAATGGTTGGATCATAATTTACATTTTAATCATTGGCCAATACGGAGAATTAAGTATAACCACAAGTCCAATGGCTAATTTAGGAAAGGGACAATTTTAGCTAGCTAGCTAGCCACCGGAGAACACCAACACAACGAGATGCAACACCTCAAGTTTTTCTGTCAATGACGTATGCTCTCAATGGGATTTGATAGGAGTGACGCCAAAATCCAAGCTGACTTCCCTTGACACTTTTTATTGGTGCACCAGGACCATTCACAGTTGAGCTCACTCCGTTTAGCTCAAAGCTGATTGACTTTTATACTTTTTTATCAAGATAGGCCAAACACTCGCTGGCTTCCCTTGCCTTCAATTCCCGTAGGCAGCAACAATGTCATACTTGTTTGGATAAGACAGCATCAGATGGATGGCCTACACCTAGAGAGACAGAGGGGTGAGATACGTTCAGCCTCTTGCGAATTGAAGGGAAATTATGAAACACAGAGACAGAAAAAATATTTGGTAAAACATTTTTGGGAAGCCTGGCTTCCCTTGGTATCCATGAATACTCGCCACTGGTTCCCAAAGTTATTTTACAGAAGCACCTTTTCCACAGTAATGTATCAACCAGGACGTGTCTGTGTCTACTCTGTTCGACATCTGGGCATAGGAGGCCTCAGAAGTAGCAATCATTTGCGTAGAAGGCACTGTCTGTACCTGATGGTTAACTAGTAAATAATCACCAAGTCTATGGCAACCACAAATCTGTTCAACCAAAAGCTAACCTACAGAATCATGACCTCACATTATACAAAAAGTCGAAATTTGGCAAGGTGTGACGTTAATTGTTACTATGTACTTCATTCTCATCACTACATTATACAGTAGTAGTAGTAATTATTGCACAAAGTCTGTGGGTTTGAGCATGCAGTGTGACAACTAAGACGGCAAACCAAGACTCCAGATAAACTTTGACAACACATGCACAAACAAGCCACAGTGGGACACCGGCCTCAAGCCCAAAACAAATCCAATCACTTTTCACTCGATTTAAACTCCCCATCACCTGGGTAACACGGGCCAAATAAACGAAAATAAATGGAAATACATGTCCTCAATGATTAAAGGCAGAAGAGATCTTTTAAATTATAGCGATGGCAGATATGTGTGAGCAACAGGCACAACAACAACAAAAAATCTCACAGTTGACAGTATGCCACGTGCATCCACTTATACCAGTACATTTGTAACAGCCTAAACATTACAAAAATTCTAGTCGATCAATAGACATTGTTTTTTAGTCCCATATTATTTCACTGGTAGTAAATTTAATGGCTCCATGTTCTTCTTCGATTAGGTTTTAAGACGGTTGGCATCCAATGTACACTGAGTGTACAAAACATTTCCATTACATAAACTGACCAGGTGAAAGCTATGATCCCTTATTGAGGTCACCTGATAAATCCACTTTAATCAGTGTAGATTGAATGGGAGGAGACAAGTTAAAGAACGTTTGTTAAGTCTTGAGACATGAATTGTGTTTGTGTCCGGTAGTAAGTACCAGGCGCATCAGTTTGAGTTAACACATATCGATACTACACATCTGCACACTTCTCACACCTAGGGACCTCCCTCCTACAAGCTACTGCCACATGCCCATATGCTTGACACCTGTAACATTGTAATAGGTTCAGCACAAAAGCTCATACAGGATAACTGAAATATCCTAACATCACTTTGTTGGGCAAAGACTCAACATCAAAACGCAAATGCACATGCAATGACTGTTCACCACCCTGTCTGCGTCGCACCAAAGGATGAGCATCACAAACAATGGGAATCTTCCGCTTCAGCTGGTCCACCTTCACATTTACCTCTACCCCAGTAATCACTCCTTTCAATGGAGCCCAGTTCTTGAGAGTAAAGTGAGTAACAGTTCATGTCCTCATTCGTGTGGCGCGGAGCACCCGCTCCCTCTGACTGGCAAAAACAAACTTATCACAAGACCACTTTGGGTTACCTTCACCGATTCAACAACACCTCACTCCCTTTTTACCCACCCTGAAACCACATATGGATTAGCCAAAAGGCAGGGGACCACTTTCACCAAAAATGTTACTCCTACCGGACCAGACTCATCTTTCTCATAACCATGTCCCTCGCTGCAAGGCTTGGGTTCCAAGTTCCTCACCACACCTTCCACCTCACTTAATTTCCATCATTCATCTATATTTCACTTCTAGAACATGGAATGGTGCACAATTCACTCTGATTACACTTGCCACTAGTCCTCTTTAAACACAACATCTCCGCCTCTAGAGTTAAGATGGCACCGTATTGGCGGCCGATTTGCAAGCTACGACCCAACTTTGTCATTTTGTGATTCTTTTGTTGTTTATTGTTACTTTATTTTAACAGAGGGTGGTGTGGAGAGCCCAGTACATCACTGAGGGAACTCAGTAAAATCTTTGAAATTGTTGCATGCTGAGTTTATATTTTTGTTCAGTATAAATATAGTTAGTATCAAAAGTACATGGAATTGCTAAAATATACTTAAGCATCAAAACATTCCTTATATTAAGCAAACCAGACAGCACAATTTTCTTGTTTTTTTATTTTATTTACAGATACATAATTTACAAGCAAAGCATTTGTGTTTAGTGAGTCCGCCAGATCAGATGCAATAGGGATGACCAGGGATGTTGTCTTGATAAGTGTGTGAATTTGACTATTTTCCTGTCAAAATGTAACGAATACTTTTGGGTGTCAGGGAAAATGTCTGGAGTAAAAAGTACATTATTTTCTTTAGGAATGTAGGGAAGTAAATGTTGGCAAAAATATAAATAGTAAAGTACAGATACCCCCCCAAAATACTTAAGTAGTAGTTTAAATAATGTTTACTTAAGTACTTTATATCACTACCCCACGGTGAAAGTTCACTGCTTCCCCAATCAAAAGCCCTGGATTAACACAAGAGGTTTGCACTAAACTAAAGGATAGAGCTACCGCACACAGGGCTATCGCAGACAGCCCTAAGGCTACAGCCGAGGACAGGAACAAGAAGTCCTGCTATGACCTCCGTAGAGTCACCAAACGATCAAAAGGACAATATAGGAATAAGGTGGAATCATATTACAGAGGATCCAACGCCCTACAGTGCATTATGGATTACAAAGGAAGACCCAGCCGTGATCTGCCTCTCTACCAGACTAACTAAATGCATTTTATGCACGCTTTGACATGAACATTGTGTCGGGTGTGATTGCCGCCACAGACCCAGAAGATTGGGTGATCTCACTCTCCGAAGTCTTTAATCAGGTCAACACACGCAAGTGCGTGTCAGAGAATGGGCAGAACAGCTGGCAGGCATATTTATCGTCATTTTCAACCTCCCCTTGTCCCAGTCTGTTATCCCACATTTTAAGATGACCACCATCATTCCTGTTCTTCATGCCACAATGACTACCACCCTGTAGCACAGGAAGTGCTTTGAGAGGCTGGTTATGGCACACAACAACTCCATCATCCCAGACACCATAGACCCACTTTGGTATACCGCCCCAACAGATCCAAAGACGACGCAATCTCAACTGCACTCCACACTGCCCTGATCCACCCAGATAAGAGGAATACAGCTCAGCATTCAACACCTTTGTCCCCTCCAAGCTAAGGACACTGGGACGGAACACCTCCCTCTGCAACTGGATCCTGGATTTCCTCAAGAGCCGACCCCAGGTGGTGAGGATAGGCAACATCTCCTCCACCAAGCTGACCCTCAACACGGGGGCCCCACAGGGGTGTGTGCTTAGTCCCCTATTGTACTCCCTGTTGACCCACAACTGTGTGGCCATGCACAACCAACACCATCATCAAGTTTGCTGATGACAAGACGGTGGGAAGCCTGATCACCGGCGTCGATGAGCCTACAGGGAGGTCATTGACCTGGCAGTATGGTGCTGGAACAACAACCTCTCCCTCACCATCAGTAAGACCAAGGAGTTGATTATGGACCACAGGAAATGGTGGGGGGTGAGCACGCCCCCATCCACATTGACAGGGCTGCAATGGAGCGGGTGAGAGCTACAAGTTCCTTGGTGTCCAAATCACAAAAGCCTTAAAATGGTGCACACACGCGCACAGTCAAGAAGAAGGCGCAACAGCGCCTCTTCCCCCTCAGAAGGTTGAAAAGGTTTGGCATGGGCCCTCAAATCCTCAAAACGTTCTACAGCTGTACCATTGAGAGCATCTTGACTGGCTGCATCACTGCTTGGTATGGCAATAGCACCGCTCTCGATCGCATGGCACTACAGAGGGTGGTGTGGACCGAGCTCCCTGCCTTCCAGGACCTCTATATCATGGGGTTTGAAAGGAAGGCTGGAAAATCATTAAAGACTCCAACCACCCAAGACTTAGACTGTTCTCTCTGCTTCCTCACGGCAAGCGGTACCAGTGCATCAAGTCTGATGCCAACATATTCCTGAACAGCTTCATGCCATAAGACTGCTTAATAGCTAACAAAATGGCTACACGGACTGATATGACCCTTGTATTTTATTTGCACATGTCTCTATGTCTCTATGCACACTCACAGGGCCCTACACACTTACACACACTGACACTCACTCCATAATTTGCACACACACATACATTTATACTGACTATACACACCCCCACTCACATACAATCATCATATGAGCTGCTGCTACTCTGTTTATCATATATCCTGATGCCTAGTCATGTTACCCCTATACATATCTACACTACCGGTCAAAAGTTTTAGAACACCTACTCATTCAAGGGTTTTTCTTTATTTTTACTATTTTCTACATTGTAGAATAATAGTGAAGACATCAAAACTATGAAATAACACATATGGAATCATGTAGTAACCAAAAAAGTGTTAAACAAATCAAAATATATTTTATATTTGAGATTCTTCAAATAGTTACCCTTTGCCTTGATGACAGCTAAGGGAAAGGGAAAGGCCCAAGGGAAAGACAGGCGGAATCTGGTGCAGGAGGAAGTGCGAGCAGCAGTCGAGGAGGATTGAGCCAGCAGGATGGTCAGAATGTGGCAACAAGGAGCCTGGAGAAGATGAGAGCAAGTGGTGGAGCGTAAGGTCACATAATCCGAGCTGTGGAAGGCAGAGCTCCATCACATCAAGTTCTTGATCCAGGCAGTCTACGATGTTCAGCTAGCTAGCGTTAGCCACAACAAATTGGAATTCGTAACATGTCATACACTTTGCAAATTAGTAACGTATCATATGAATTGTAATTCGTAACATATGACACGAAATGGATGGTGGACATCCACAAATAAATACATACGAAATGTAACATATCATACTAAATCGGATTTACGTACAAAATAATACAAAATGCTCTGAGACCAGGCTGAATTTAGAGGTATCTTCCTAGAAGGGAAGGGCCTGTGACTGAGTTAAAGCAGGTCAGCTGTTTGTTCACCCTCCTGAAATTGCTAATAACCCATTGACAACCGCTACAGATGGTCTCTGAGCATTCGCATTCTCTCAAGATGCTGAAAGAAAGAAAGAAATCATGTTTCTCCACTTCTGTCACCGAGTCAACATTTTGCCTACATTTGGTGTATTGTTAGACTGCAAGAAATGCTTAATTTTGCAGGAGTTAATATTAAGGCCACAGTATGTGAGAGGTTTTAGACCTACAGTCAGTGTCAAAATGTCTTGTTTCCATTTAACCCATCTGAACAGCCTTAAGTAACCTTCTGTCTTATGTAACCATACCAAACGTAACATACTATACTAATTTGCTAACTCATACAATGATGTCAATAGGAGATTTGTGAGACAGTTTTGCTGAAAGATTCGGACGGAAGTGATCATTGATCACATATTAAGGAAGGAAAACAGTGCCCTCTGGTGGCTAGATAGAATTTTGATCATGTGTAGAGAGGTCCAACATCCAATTCCAGGAATGTATCACTGTTTTACCTCCAGTGTTTTAACCAGGAAGACTTCAAAGTAGTCCTGGGGATTAGAGGTATCCAGGTTTTTAAGGCGACGATCTGCTTCCTCTCATATGTAAGCTTTGGCCTTGTCTATGGCCTTAAACAGCTCATGGTGTTTTCCTGGAAAGCACTCAACGATTCTGGGGGAAATGTACAGCTAGAAGAGGGGCAACATAGGAAACATGGGAAGGAAGGAAGGGGTGGTTGTTATATTATAATTATACAATGGGTGGGTCTAATCCTGAGTGTCTATTCCACAAGTTACCACCGGCTAAATCTATGACGTTAAAATGCCAATTTACTCTGTTCCATCTGACTGCACAATCCACTGTCTCATAAGCCCAGCCAAGCAATTTATAAACTTGGTCTCCACTATGAAAAGCATCTTGACATTATCTCACATTTCTTTTAGACTAACATTTAGTTTTAAACAGCAGAGATTTTAATGAACCTTGCTGCCTGTTTCTCCGACATTTGCCACATTTTTTCAATATTCAAATTCGATCTCCAGCTTTCCGATAGTAATGAACGTGTTGGGAGTCGTGACGAGACAGACAGGCAGCTTTTCTCAGCCAGTCGAAATCATGAATCAGCTGGCATCATTTCTATGGATTTATACAAAGAAAATGTCAATTGAAAAAAGGTCAAACGAAACGAAGTGCAGCTAGTTTGCAGTCTTTACAGCTTCAGTTTGAAGGTATTCTGTTAGCTGTGGCTAGCTCTTCTGAACAAGTGTCCTGACGAGTGAGCACATTTTCTAAGCCAGGCGAAATCACGCCTCATTAGCTCATTGTTATGGATGTATGCAAATAAATGTCACTAGAAAATGCAAATTCTGAGACTTTGCTGTTATTCTGGATGCACTTTTTGACGTGACTGTAAGTTAGCCATAGTTGGCTAGCTAGCAAGCAAGAGATAAAAACCAGCCCGTATGGCAATGGAACTTTTAGAAGGAACGACTGGGTCGCGTCCCTAGCAACTGAACCGATAGAACGAACGACCAGCCGGCTTGGGTAGCAACCCTAGATTTGTGTCGGGACTATATCTTGTGGAATGATTAAATAGTATGAATAAATTCATCAAAATAACTTTTTTAATGAAACTATGTCAATCATTATTTTGAATATGTTGGTAACCGGTTATATAAAAGTGATAATGCCCTCTAAGCCGGTGTTTGGAGGATATATTGGCACGGTTTGCAACACCCATGTCAATATATACTCCAAACACCAGGTTCTCGGGCATTATCACTTAATGGTAACACCCATGTTCTTTTGTCATTTTGACAGGCAATCAAGCCATGCTTTGGAAACAAGCATAAACACGCATGCACGCTCACACACAAATCTTACTCTTGGATCCTCTCCTCAAGGCTCCTGCATCCTATTCAGAGGTATAGTAAACACTGAGCCATATTTCTTACTGAGCTGATGAGAGAGCCCAATGATTCTTGAAGAATATAACTTATAACTGCTTCATGAACTTACTACAGCTTTCTTATCCCCTTATAACCCCAAATAAGGCTGGGACTGGGTGACTACTCAGTATCGAGTGACAGATGAACAGAGCAAAGTACAGAGAGATCCTTGATAAAAACCTGCTCCAGAGTGCTCAGGACCTGAATGGGGTGACGGTTTACAACCCTAAGCACACAGCCAAGACAACGCAAGAGTGGCTTTGGGACAAGTCTCTGAATGTCCTTGGCCCAGCCAGAGCCCGGAATTGAACCAGATCGAACATCTCTGGAAAGACCTGAAAATAGCTGTGCAGTGACACTCCCCATCCAACCTGACAGAGCTTGAGAGGATCTGCAGTGAAGAATGGGAGAAACTCCACAAATACAGGAGTGCCAAGCTTGTAGCGTCATACCCAAGAAGACCAGAGGCTGTAAACGCTGCCAAAGGTGCTTCAACAAAGTACTGAGTGAAGGGTCTGAATACTTATGTAATGTGATAGGTTTTTAGAAATTTTTGCAAATCTGTTTTCACTTAGTCATTCTGGGGTATTGTGTATAGATTGGTTAGATTTTTGTTAATCAATTTTAGAATGAGGCTGTTACGTAAAGATTTTCAGAAAAATTGAAGGGGTCTGAATGATTTCTGAAAGTGTACAGGGCCCAAGTCACTATTTTCATGAGTTAATAGATTTATTTTTCTGGTAACCACTAACATTCCAGTAACAGCATTCTGTTTCTGTGAAACAGATATTATATGTTTACATGGATATGGCTATACCTATGTGTCTACACAAGGCTGATACGACAGTTATATGTGAGCAGGTCATCGGAACACAAAGCTTGCTTTTTAATGACAGGCCTGGACACACAAGATATTGTTTGAAGCTGGCTGAAGTGTGCAGTACTATTTATTAGTTGAAGCAAAAGTTACAACCAAATGTTGTGTCACAATACAACAGTCATGTTGAATACAAAGGCAGAATAACATAGTGACCCCCACAGTATACATAGTGTACAGTACCCCTAAGTGCTTTGCCAGTATAGATGTACAGTCCTAACAACGCAGCAACCTACAAAACAAGACAAATTTCAATTGCTTACATTTTAACACCAGAAACCTTTGCTCCTCTCATCATAACGTTTCAATTGAGAATTTAATATTAACCTACAGGCCTGTGTTTTCCTATTTTACAAGGGTACAAAGCAAGGGAGTGGGATATACAGCATAGATATATGGTGACCAACATCTCTGATGGCAATTCTTGAAACCTGACCAAAAACAAGCTTTAAAAGACATTAATGTAGACAGAAATTAGCCTCAAAATATCAACCCATACCTTAGAGATCCTACCTGAGGATAATAGCAAGATGCATACAACTCACTAACGCGTCTATAGTTGTCTACAAGAAAAAATGTGGTAAATGTAAGGCTATGGTTACTGTATAAGGACAAGCAGCTGCCTGTCAAGCTGAGCCTGTGACTGCTCCACAGTAAAGTGGTCACTCCTCAGTCCTGAGTTTGATGTAGCAATCATAGGAACGCGGCATGCGGCCAAAGCTGGAGCACACTGGCTCGATGTTGATCTCCTCTGGAGGTTTGGTGCCGGTGAAAGTGAAGCGCTGCAGGAGGGAGGTAAAGAAGAGAAAGAGCTCCACTCTGGCCAGAGCCTCTCCAGGACACGCCCGCTTCCCTGAGAGACAAGAGAAAGGAGAGGGAGAGGTCATTGTCAGTCAGCTGAGCCTATAACTGAATTGAAGTGTACCAGAGGTTCTCAGGTTTCTTGTTAAGTTTTTTAAATTAGTGGGGAAATCCTAGGCTGGTGGATCAGGCTAGCTCCACCAGGCTAGGAAAGGCCCAATCCTCCTATATATTTTAATGTTTATTTTGTAGATAGAGAGATATAGGAAAGTTATTAGGAGAGCGTGCTGAAAAGCAGTGGGTCAGAACATAGTACCAGCGGAACATAGTACCTCCAGAGAGGCAGCGGCTTAGACCACAAGACCACCGCAGGCCACTAGGTATCTTGTTTTTAACTCACATAATCCACAAACTACTAGGAGCATGATCTTACCCACTCCAAAAGAACAGAATCCATCATTTTTCTTAAAGACTCCATTTTCATCCAGGAAGTTCTCTGGGTCAAACTCATATGGGTTTTTAAACAATTTGGAATCAGCAAGCACAGTGGACAGCAGAGGCAGGACCATGGTGCCCTGAAAGAATTACAAAATAACACCCATCACTTGCTATGAAAACTGCATGTTGATCAGTAAAATGTAAATCATATTTTTTAAACAACAGTTCCACCACGTCAAACAAGATACAGTGACATTTAACATTCAGTGTTGGTACAGTTACATAATTGTGGTCACCTCTGGAATGTGGTAGTTGTGGAACTCTGTATCTCTGATCACTTTGTGGGGTACAGAGGTAGGACTGAGGTCCATGTATCTCTGGACTTCGTGAATGACAGCATCCGTGTAGGGCATTTTAACTCGGTCGTCAACCGTGGGCACTCTTGAGCCAATCACCTCGTCTATCTCCTTTTGAACACTCTCTTAGGAAGATTTAAGTCACACTTTACATTACGTTGCACTGATACTATGTACGGATTGTTGTTGGAGTTATTACATGTCACTACATCGTAAAAACACATTTCAAACAATTCATAGTCCAGAAATATTATTTTTTGGATTACAGTGTTCTAATAGGTCTAGGAGACTTGGATGCAATTGATAAAGACTTGGGTAGATAGGGAACCTTGAATGTGAGGGCACTTCATCATCATCAGAAATAATTGTCTTAGGGTGGACGATGTGGTTTCTGTTCCAGCAGAAAACAGGCTCCATGCAGTCATCACCATATTATCATTGTTGAACTCAGTGTTGGGATCATCTTTCTCCTAAGAGAAGAGAATAAGTCACCATCAGTTATGCAAGTAAACAGCGACATCTGGTGGCTAGTTGATGCCATCTCCACATACCTTTTGCCACTAAATAAATTGGAAAACCAGAGATTGGCTCACTTGTCTATTCACTCATGATAGCAAAACTAGCATAAGTGGACATGGATGGTATCTTAATTCCAGCCACATTCCATATTTTCATAATGTGTAAGAGGTTCAACCTCCAATGTGAGGATCATGTTGTATTTTATACCTCCAGCATTTTAACCAGGAAGGCCTCGATGAAGTCCTGAGGTTCACAGATGTTAAGGGTTTTACGACGGATTTCTGCTTGCCCTTGTATGTAAGCTTTGGCCTTGTTTATGATAGCAAACATCTCATGGTGTTTGCCTGGAAAGCACCAAACGATTCTAGGGAACATGTTGTACATCTGAAAGAAAGGGGAAGGAAGGGGAGGGGTTTTTGTTAGTGAAAACAATGGCTTGGTCAGCCCAAGGCCATTTTGTGCAATTACTGTGATAGAGCTTCAATTTAGCAGAGTATTGAGAGCAAAGGAAGAATGTATGAAAAGAGAGTAGCTGAAAAGTGACTGTACCGCTCCAATAGGGCTGCTGAGGACATTGAAGTAGGCATCAACAGCCTTTTGGATGAGCTGAAACATTGGGTCATCATTTTCAAACCTGTGCCCAAAGACTATGGAGCAGATCACATTGCCAACACAATTGCAAAGCAATTCTTTGGGATTGACAACTGAATCTAGATTAGAGAAGGAAGGCAAGAACACAAAAATACCTGATTGGTTATCCATATATAATACTGTGATGGTGAAACTTTTAGAAATAGCTGTAAGAAGCAACAACTACGTTTGAATTAAACACTTGATTTTCCATGTATTTTAATGTAAAATGGTACCTTTTCAATGAGATGCTTAGTGTGAAAAGCTCGCTGAAGATAATATACTGAGAATAATGTATACAGTTATACTGATTACAGAATAATCTGTCTCAGTTACACCAACTACAAAACAAACAATACCCCTAGGGTCCTGGAGGGAGAGGCAGGTCCTGGAAAAGTGCTCTGTCTGGTTTTGTAGTGCGGAGGTTTAACTAATGGTTGACTTACCATTAGGCTCACATCATCAAGGGGCCTTGCTCGTGAGCTGGGCATAATGTTTTTTGTTGTAGTAACTAAATAATTTCAATGCTTGAGGCCCCCATGCGCCGCTCGAGGCCCCACCCATACACCGCTCGAGGCCCCCATACACCGCTGAGCCCCCATACACCGCTCGAGGCCCCCATACACCGCTCGAGGCCCCCATACACCGCTCGAGGCCCCCAACCATACACCGCTCGAGGCCCCCAACCCGCTGTTGTGGACTGCTCAGCTCATCGCTCTCATTCTGTCTTGCATCAGCAGGTTGGTACAGAAGAAGCAAAATCTGCAGGAAGCTTCAAAGTTGCAAGGAAAATTGGGAGGGAGGGTGATTTTGCCTGGCCACTATGCCCAGGTTAATGAGGCCACATTGTTGGGGGGGGAAGGCTTTGAAAAAATCGAATTAATCCATACAGCTGAATAATAATTCATAGTACAGTACACCAATAACTTATTTCCATACATTTATTTCATATCAATATAATCCAAGTTTCTCATAATAGTAGAAACAAGTGTTATTAATCACCCACGGACAGGTTCATAATAAATGGACCATTCCACCCTTACAGAGTTCTGGCAATATCATTGCAAACTTAACTTTCATTGAAATTAAGCTGCAGCAATGAGGCGCTTTCCAAGCAGGGCAGAGAAAAGAAAAGTAATTTCTTGTTTGTAAAAAGGACAGGTGCTGCTGATAATCCAATCGTGGTCGAGGCAGAGGTCATGTATGTGTAGCACATGTATCTGATGCTGTCTGGACAAAAAGAGTACGGCATGTCATACTCTACATGGGCTACATATAGTGCCTTCGGAAACTATTCAGACCCCTTGACCTTGTTTTTTCCAACTCATCCATCTACACACTACCCCATAATGACAAAGCAAAAACAGGTTTAGAAATTTTAGCAAATGTATAAAAAAATGAAATATAAAATTTACATACACTACCGTTCAAAAGTTTGGGGTCACTTAGAAATGTCCTTGTTTTTTAAAGAAAAGCAAATTTTTTGTCCATCAAAATAACATCAAATTGTTCAGAAATTGTAAATGACTATTGTAGCTGGAAACGGCTGATTTTTTATGGAATATCTACATAGGCGTACAGACGCCCATTATCAGCAACCATCCCTCCTGTGTTCCAATGACAAACTTGGATTAGCTAACACAACATTTTAAAAGGCTAATTGATCATTAGAAAACCCTTTTGCAATTATGCTAGCACAGCTGAAAACCGATCTGATTAAAGAAGCAATAAAACTGGCCTTCTTTAGACTAGTTGAGTATCTGGAGCATCAGCATTTGTGGGTTCAATTACAGGCTCAAAATGGCAAGAAACAAAGTACTTTCTTCTGAAACTCGTCATTCTATTCTTGTTCTGAGAAATGAAGGCTATTCCATGCGAGAAATTGCCAAGAAACTGAAGATCTCGTACAACACTGTGAACTACGCCCTTCACAGAACAGCGCAAACTGGCTCTAACCAGAATAGAAAGAGGAGTGGGGAGGCCCCGGTGCAAAACTGAGCAAGAGGACAAATACATTAGTGTCTAGTATGAGAAACAGATGCCTCACAAGTCCTCAACTGGCAGCATTAAATAAACTCAGCAAAAAATGAAACGTCCTCTCACTGTCAACTGCGTTTATTTTCAGCAAACTTAACATGTGTAAATATTTGTATGAACAAAACAAGATTCAACAACTGAGACAAACTGAACAAATTCCAAAGACATGAGAATAACAGAAATTGAATAATGTATCCCTGAACAGAACGAGCAGTATAGCTGGTGGCATTGTCATGCTGAAGGGCCATGTCAGGATGAGCCTGTAGGAAGGATACCACATGAGGGAAGAGGATGTCTTCCCCTGTAACGCACAGCGTTGGGATTGCCTGTAATGACAACAAGCTCAGTCTGATGATGCTGTGACACACCGCCCCAGACCATGACGGACCCCCCACTTCCAAATCGATCCTGCTCCAGAGTACAGGCCTCTGTGTAACGCTCATTCCTTCAACAATAAACGCGAATCCGACCATCACCCCCCGGTGAGACAAAACTGCTACTCGTCAGTGAAGAGCACTTTTTGCCAGTCCTGTCTGGTCCAGCAACGGTGGGTTTGTGCCCATAGGCAACGTTGTTGCCGGTGATGTCTGGTGAGGACCTACCTTACAACAGGCCTACAAGCCCCCAGTCCAGCCTCTCTCAGCCTATTGCGGACAGTCTGAGCATTGATGGAGGGATTGTGCGTTCCTGGTGTAACTCGGGCAGTTGTTGTTGCCATCCTGTACCTGTCCCGCAGGTGTGATGTTCGGATGTACCGATCCTGTGCAGGTGTTGTTACACGTGGTCTGCCACTACGAGGATTATCAGCTGTCCGTCCTTTTCCCTGTAGCGCCGTCTTAGGCGTCTCACAGTACAGACAGTACAGACATGCCCTGCCCACATCTGCAGTCCTCATGCCTCCTTGCAGCAGGGGCCCTGGGCATCTTTCTTTGGTGTTTCTCAGAGTCAGTAAAAATGACTCTTTTGTGTCCTAAGTTTTCATAACTGTGACCTTAATTGCATACCGTCTGTAAGCTGTTAGTGTCTTAACGACCGTTTCACAGGTGCATGTTCATTAATAGTTTAAGGTTCATTGAACAAGCATGCGAAACAGTGTTTAAACCCTTTACAATGAAGATCTGGGAAGTTATTTGGATTCATACAAATTATCTTTTAGTTTAGTACCCGCAAACCACCAGTCTCAACGTCAACAGTGAAGAGGCAACTCGGATGCTGGCCTTCTAGGAAGAATCTTGGTGGTTCAAAACTTCTTCTTGCGTTCTTGGTAAACTTTAATGCTGCAGAAATGATTTGGTACCCTTCCCCAGATCTGTGCCTCAACACAATCCTGTCTCGGAGCTCTACAGACAATTCCTTCGACCTCATGGCTTGGTGTTTGCTCTTACATGCACTTTCAACTGTGTGACCTTTTATAGACAGGTGTGTGTCCAATCAATTGAGTTTACCACAGGTGGACTCCAATCAAGTTGTAGAAACATCAAGGATGATCAATGGAAACAGGAAGCACCAGAGCTCAATTTTGGGTTTCATAGTAAAGGGTCTGAATACTTATGTAAATAAGGTATCTGTTTTTTATTTTTGATACATTTGCTACATTTTCCAAAAACCTGCTTTCGCTTTGTCATTATGGGGTATTGTGTGTAGACTGATGAGGGGAAAAAAGTATGTAATACATTTTAGAATAGGGCTGTAACGTAACAAAATGTGGAAAAAGTCAAGGGGTCTGAATAGTTTCCGTGAGACAGAGGGGCGCTGTTTCGCTCGTATGCTTTCTCCGATTTAACTTCCGGCGCAGACAGAGACGGCAGCCTCGCTTCACGTTCTCAGGAAGCTATGCAGTATTTTGTTTTTTTATGGATTACTTCTTACATTGTTACCCCGGGAAATCTTAAGTTTTATTACATACAGCCGAGAGGAATTATTGGATATAAGAGCAACGTCAACTTACCAACATTACGACCAGGAATACGACTTTCCCGAACTAGGACAAGACTGGATCCCAGCCGGCGACCCAAAACAACGGCGGCGGAGGAGAAGGGGTAGACGGGGCGGTGTTCTGGTCAGGCTCCGTAGACGGGCACATCGCGCACCTCTCCCGACTATACTACTTGCCAATGTCCAGTCTCTGGACAACAAGGTAGATGAAATCCGAGCAAGGATTGCCTTCCAGAGAGACATCAGAGACTGCAACGTTTTTTGCTTCCCAAAAACATGGCTCACTCAGTACACGTTATCAGAGTCGGTACAGCCACATGGTTTCTCCATGCATCGTGCTGACAGAAACAAACATCTATCTGGTAAGAAGGGCGGGGGTGTGTGTCTTATGATTAACGAGTCGTGGTGTGATCATAACAACATACAGGTACTCAAGTCCTTTTGTTCACCTGACATAGAATTCCTTACAGTCAAATTCCGACCGCATTATCTACCAAGAGAATTCTCCTCGATTATAGTCACAGTCGCATATATCTCCCCTCAAGCTGACACATCGACGGCACTGAAAGAAATTAATCGGACTCTATGTAAACTGGAAACCACATATCCTGAGGCTGCATTCTCCGCCCTCCTTTTGGCAAGTCTGACCATGACTCCATTTTGTTGCTCCCAGCCTACAGACAGAAACTAAAACAGGAAACGCCCATTCTCAGGTCTGTTCAACGCTGGTCCGACCAATCTGATTCCACGCTTCAAGATTGCTTCGAGCACGTGGACTGGGATATGTTCCAGACAGCATCAGACAACAACATTGATGTATACGCTGATTCGGTGAGCGAGTTTATTAGCAAGTGCATCGGTGATGTTGTACCCATAGCAACTATTAAAACCTTCCAACCAGAAACTGTGGATTGATGGCAGCATTCACACAAACTGAAAGCGCGTACCACTGCTTTTACCCAGGGTAAGGCGACCGGAAACATGACTGAATACAAACAGTGTAGCTATTCCCTCCGCAAGGCAATCAAACAAGCTAAGCGTCAGTATAGAGACAAAGTACAGTCACAATTCAACGGCTCAGACACAAGAGGAATGTGGCAGGGTCTACAGTCAATCACGGACTACAAAAAGAAAACCAGCCCCGTCGCGGACCACGATGTCTTGCTCCCAGACAAACTAAACAACTTCTTTGCTCGCTTTGAGAACAATACAGTGCCACCGACACGCCCCACTACCAAAACCTGCGGGCTCACCTTCACCGCAGCCAACGTGAGTAAAACATTTAAATGTGTTAACCCTTGCAAGGCAGGAAGATAACCTCTCACTTAACGTCAACAAAACTAAGGAGATGATCGTGGACTTCAGGAAACAGCAGAGGGAGCACCCCCCATACACATCGACGGGACAGTAGTGGAGAAGGTGGAAAGTTACTCGGCGTACACATCACGGACAAACTGAAATGGTCCACCCTCACAGACAGCGTGGTGAAGAAGGCGCAACAGCTCCTCTTGAACCTCAGGAGGCTGAAGAAATTTGGCTTGTCACCAAAAACACTCACAAACTTCTACAGATGCACAATCAAGAGCATCCTGTCGGGCTGTATCACCGCCTGGTACGGCAACTGCTCCGCACCCAACCGTAAGGCTCTCCAGAGGGTAGTGAGGACTGCACAACGCATCACCGGGGGTAAACTACCTGCCGTCCAGGACACCTACACCACCCGATGTCACAGGAAGGCCAAAAAAAACATCAAGGACAACAACCACTCGAGCCACTGCCTGTTCACCCCGCTATCATCCAGAAGGTGAGGTCAGTACAGGTGCATCAAAGCTGGGACCGAGAGACTGAAAAACAGCTTCTATCTCAAGGCCATCAGACTGTTAAACAGCCATCACTAACACTGAGTGGCTGCTGCCAACATACTGACTTAAATCTCTAGCCACTTTAAATAATAGAAAATTGGATGTAACAAATGTATCACTAGCCACTTTAAACAATTTTGTATATAATGTTTATATATCCGACATTACTCATATCAAATGTATACACTGTACTCTATACCGTCTACTGCATCTTGCCTATGCCGGTCAGCCATCGCTCATCCATATATTTCTATGTACATACTCGTATTCATTCCTTTACACTGTGTTTATAAGGTAGTTGTTGTGAAATTGTTAGATTACTTGTTAGATACTACTGTATGGTCGGAACTAGAAGCACAAGCATTTCGCTACACTCGCATTAACATCTGCTAACCATGTGTATGGGACAAATAACATTTTAGTGGCTGAAACTAAGGAAAGTAAAGTGAAGAAATGATGGTTAATAAATGAGTAACGGGCAGTCACTTGTATTAATTGTTTCATTCTGTGTTATACCAACATTCAATCCACATAATGCATACTGCACTTCATGTTTTAAAAAAAATAACAAACCAAAAACCGCAATTATCTAATCGAAACGACCTCAAACAGCAGTAATCCCTTATTACTAAAAAGGTATATGCTTACAGGTAAATTACATGTCTTTACTATAAAAACCCTGTACACCCCATGGGTTTTACTGTTACTATATCCTGCAACAAACCATTTATCTTCACATTTCAACGACCTGAGTAATATTGCCAATAAAGTTATTATAAAATATATTTCAAAGGCAAGTAAAATACTAAGAAGAACAACCTACCTCCATATTCACTGATGGCTTTCACCAGCATCTTAGCCTCTTCTTGGACACGTTCTTCGATGCTCCTGCGCCCCATCCCAAAGGCTTTCAGGGTCATCAGCGAGAACCTGCGAAGATCTTTTGATCTCTTCCCACTGCTCACCAACACCCCTACAGTAAACAGTATGACAGAAGAACAAAGAGGAAGAATTAGAATAGCATAACATAAACCTAATGTAACGTAATTTCCACACAGACTGACTGTGGCAAGGTCAATGACACCCGCCCACTCACCCACTCCCATTTAAAAAATATATTTAAAAAATAAAAATCACCCACCATATCCATTAGAGATTGTCATGATCACGGGGTAGTTGGCTCTGCCGCTGAACTCTTCTCCCTGGTTTACAAAAGCATCCTTGATAGCCTGATAGCCAGAGATCACCACTACAGGTTTGGAGCCCAGCCATACAGTAAACACTGAGCCATACTTCTTACTGAGCTGAAGAGAGAAGAACCACAGGATTATAGTTAGGGAACCAGTATAGTGATGTGTCAGATCCTAGGTTTATATGGAGCACTGCTGACAGTCCTGGGATGTATGACATGGAAGTGAAATGATTGTGGCCTTGCTATTCCTTTGGACAAGTGGTGGAGACCCAAGAGAGACAGAAATGCAGTGGCAAATTTATAAGAGTACATTATACTCACTTAGATATAGCATGTAATTGTATGTTCCTAACATTAGCGGTGTGTGGGTAAAATCACTGAGGAAGCCAAGCCCCCTGATATGATACTGATATGATTAACTATAAATACTTCACAGCCTTTTGTAAAACACCTTTGTTTTATCACAAAACCGGAGAGCAACCTCTCTCCAGTGAAGTCCACAAAGCATATTGCATGTACAGTAACAGACAACTACATTACCTAAAGAATGGTCAAGCAAGTTAATGTTTCCAACATTTTTCAGACCACTAAACAACTACTGATTTAGAACGACAGAGAGTTACCACAAATCACAAAGACAACAGGCGCTATTCCAGCAGCATTTCAACTTCAACATTTCTGCATCATCAAATCACCTCTGCTTAGTCTAATACAGTGACAACTAAAAGATAACAAAAACAATTTAGTCCAATCAACGCACGCTAAATATGACGTGGATGTCCATGGTTCTGATTCCTGGCCTTCGTGCAAGTAGAAAAATATGTTGACTCACCCTACTTGTAGAGAAATGCCAATACCATCAATGCGGTTAGCTTTTAACAGTTAGGACCGCTATTTCTTGTCCCGGAATCCCTCTGAACCAACAGGTTGAAGTCTGCTTGACAGAGCCACTAACCTAGCTAAGCTGCTAGCCATCAAGCTAACGAAGTTAGTCCAAGACAGGTTTTACAATGGAGCCCTCTTTGTCTGGAGAAGTAAATTAACTGTAGGAGCTGAAACTACTACGCTTTGTTTTCGAAACAAACTGAATCACTCAGAGTTCCAATTCGGCAAATGTTTGTTTGATGAGGATTATACATTTGAGCATTTTATGATGGCGCCGGAGGGGATGTCTGCCGTCTTATCAGCTCTTAACCACCCATGCTATTTTGTTAGTTGTTTTGCGTTGTTCGTAACTTGTTTTGTACACAATGTTGCTGCTACCATCTCTTATGACCGAAAAGAGATTCTGGACATCAGAACTGCGATTACTCATCTCAGATTAGACTAAGAGTTTTTCTTCAATGAGTCAGACGGGAGGAATATATTACAGACACCCGACCAGGCCCAGATCCCCGTCATTCGCTGGAGAAGAAAACTGAGATTTCGCAAAAAAAGATCAGGGTGCCTTGTGAAGATCAGGCGACGAGTGGCTAATCTGCCTTTGCCTTCCGTCCTGCTAGCTAATGCTCAATCGCTGGAAAATAAATGGGACGAACTGAAAGCACGTATATCATACCAACGGGACATTAAAAACTGTAATATGTTTCACCGAGTCGTGGCTGAACGACGACATTAAGAACATACAGCTGGAGGGTTATACACAATCGGCAAGATAGAACAGCAGCCTCTGGTAAGACAAGGGGCGGGGGCCTATGCATATTTGTAAACAACAGCTGGTGCACGATATCTAAGGAAGTCTCTAGGTTTTGCTCGCCTGAGGTAGAGTATCTCATGAAAAGCTGTAGACCACACTATCTACCTAGAGTTTTCATCTGTACTTTTCGTAGCTGTCTACATACCACCACAGACCGATGCTGGCACTAAAACCGAACTCAATGAGCTGTATACCTCCATAAGCAAACAGGAAAACGCTCATTCAGGAGGCAGAGCTCCTAGTGGCCGGGGACTTTAGTGCAGGGAAACTTCAATCAGTTTTAACTAACTTCTATCAGCATGTTAAATGTGCAACCAGAGGGGAAAAAAATTCTAGACCACCTTTACTCCACACACAGAAACGTGTACAAAGCTCTCCCTCGCCCTCCATTTGGCAAAACTGACCATAATTATATTCTCCTGATTCCTGCTTGCAAGCTAAAATTAAAGCAGGAAGCACCAGTGACTCACTAGAGGGTAGTGCGTATGACCCAGTACATCACCGGGGCCACGCTTCCTGCCATCCAGGACCTCTATACCAGGCGGTGTCAGAGGAAGGCCCTAAAAATTGTCAAAGACTCCACCCTTGTCATAGACTGTTCTCTCCGCTATCGCAAGGCAAGCGGTACCGGAGCGCCAAGGCTAGGTCCAAGAGGCTTCTAAACAGCTTCTACCCCCAAGCCATGGGACTCTTGAAGAGCCAATCAAATGGGTACCCAGACTATTTGGTAAGAAATGGGACTGTTCCTGGTGCAAAAACAATGTCCTATCCCAGAGCTCATGTAAATGACATTACTAAGCTGCTCCCGAAAGTACTACTTCAGGAGATGGAAATTGATTCTATCGTAGTCTATGTGGGTTTTAAATTACATTAGGACAGGCAGCTCTGAAGAATTGAAACTGGATTTTAAAAGAGCTGATTGGCTCTCTGCTAGGCACTAATAAAAATACCCATCATATCTGGCCCTGTTCCTTCTCTGAATCATGACATTGAGCGCTTTAGCAGGATTCTCGCTCTTCACAACTGGCTACGTGATTATTGCAGCTCAAATGGGTGTAACTTTTGTTGACAATTTCAATACCTTTTGGAAACAAGACACGTTTTATAAAGAGGATGGGATCCACCCAAAGCATTTGGATTCATGGATCTTTTCACAGCATTATAAAAGGTTGCGTTGAGACAACGGCTTATCAATGACCCAAGCAAAGCTCAGTTAATCCTTACCATTGTGTCGCTGAGTCGTCATAATGATTTAGAAAATGTACACTAATATAAATAACATGAGAATATCTACTTCTGCTAAACTTCCCAGTAAAGCAATGAAAACAGGCAAGCATCCCAGAAAAGTGTGCAAAATAGCCCATGCTAACATATGTAGCTTATGAAACAAAGTTGATTCAATTAATATCTTGCTAGTAACAGATGACATTCATATTTTGACTATCTCTGAAACTTACTTGGATAATACCTTTGATGATACAGTAGTAGCAATACAAGGTTTTAACATTTACAGAAAAGACAGAAATGCGAATGTTGGAGGTGTTGCTGATTATATTCAGAGCCACATTCCTGTAAAGATTAGAGAGGATCTCATGTTAAATACAGTTAAAGTAATATGGCTACAGGTTAATCTGCCTCACCTAAAGCCCATTCTTGTGGGAAGCTGCTATAGACCACCAAGTGCTAACAGTCAGTATCTGGATAACGTGTGAAATGCATGTGATATCAACAGAGGTATATTTTTTTAGTGATTTAAATATTTACTGGCTTTCATCAAGCTGCGCACTGGTTCAGGTTATCAGTCAACCTACCAGGGTAGTTACAAACAGCACAGGAATTAAATAATCAACATATATTGATCAAATCATTACTAATGCTGCAGAAATAGGCTTGAAAGCAGTATCCAGATCCATCGGATGTAGTGATCACAATATAGTAGCCATATCTAAGAAAATCAAAGTTCCAAAGGCTGGGCCTAATATAGTGTATAAGAGGTCACATAAAACGTTTTGTAGTGATTCCTATGTTGATGTAAAGAATATTTGTTGGTCCGTGGTGTGTAATGAGGAGCAAACAGACGCTGCACTTGACCAAAAATCTCAAATTTGGACTCATCAACTCTAATTAACTTATTCTCTGCAGAGGTAACTCTGGGTCTTCCTTTCCAGTGGTGGTTCTTATGATAGCCAGTTTCATCATAGCGCTTGATGGTTTTTGCGACTGCACTTGAAGAAACGTTCAAAGTTGACTGACCTTCATGTCTTAAAGTAATGATGGACTGTCATTTCTCTTGCTTATTTTAGCTGCTCGCCATAACATGGACTTAGTCTTTTACCAAATAGAGCTATCTTCTGTATACCACCCCTAACTTGTCACAACACAACTGATTGGCTCAAACGCATTAATTAAGAAGGAAAGAAATTCCACAAATTAACTTTAAACAAGGCACACCTGTTAACTGAAATGCATTCCAGGTGACTACCACATGAAGCTGGTTGAGAGAATGCCAATATTGTGCAAAGCTGCCAAGGCAAAGTGTGGCTCTTTTGAAGAATGTCATATAAAACATATTTTGATTTGTTTAACACTTTTGTTTACTACATCATTCCATGATTGTGTTATTTCATAGTTTTGATGTCTTCTATTATTCATCAATGTAGAAAATAAAGAAAAACCCTGGAATGAGTAGGTGTGTCCAAACTTTTAACTGGTACTGTATATCTGAATTATGAAAGACAAGCATCGTCATTTTTAATTCCGTAAAGTGAGTTTGGAACAATGTCATACTCGTTTGGACCAGACAGCATGAGACAGAGGGGCGCTGTTTCACTTGCTCAGATGCTTTCTCCTGTGAGATGCGTTCAGCCTCTTGCGAATTGAAGGGAAATGATGAGACACAGGGACGAAAGATTTAAAAATTAAAAAATAAAAAAATTGGGAAGCCTGGCATCCCTTGGCATCCATGAATACTCGCCACTTGTTCCCAAATATATTTTACAGAAGCACCTTTTCCACAGTAATATATCAACCAGGACGTGTCTGTGTCTACTCTGTTTGACATCTGGGCATTGGAGGCCTCCGAGATATAAATTATTTGCGTAGAAGGCACAGTCCGTACCTGATGGTTAACTAGTAAATAATGACCAAGTTTATGGCAACCACAAATCTCTTCAAACAAAAGTTAACCTACAGTATCATGACCTCACATTATACAAAAGGTCCAAATTTGGCAAGGTGTGACATTAATTGTTACTATGTATTTATCACTTAAATTTTACAGTAGTAGTAGTAAATGCACAAAGGCTGTGTGTTTGAGCATGCAAATACAGTACCAGTCAAAAGTTGACACCTACTCATTCAAGGGTTTTTCTTTATTTTTTGTATTTTCTACATTGTAGAATAATAGTGAAGACATCAAAACTATGAAATAACACATATGGAATCATGTAGTAAACCAAAAAAGTGTTAAATCAAAATATATTTTAGATTTTTCAAAGTAGCCGCTCTTTGCCTTGATGACAGCTTTGCACACTGTTGCCATTCTCTAGACCAGCTTCATGAGATAGTAACCCGGAATGCATTTCAATTAACAGGTGTGCCTTCTTAAAAGTTAATTTGTGGAATTTCTTTTCTTCTTAATTCGTTTGAGCCAATCAGTTGTATTGTGACAAGGTAGGGGTGGTATACAGAAGATAGCCCTATTTGGTAAAAGACAAAGTCCATATTATGGCAAGATCAGCTCAAATAAGCAAAGAGAAACGACAGTCCATCATTACTTTAAGACATGAAGGTCAGTCAATACGGAAAATGTCCTTGTCACAACACAACTGATTGGCTCAAAAACATTAAGAAGGAAAGAAATTCCACAAATTAATTAATGGAATCGAGATATATATATATATATACATACATACATACATACATACATACATACATACATACATACATACATACATACATACATACATACATATACACACACACACACACTTTTTCAGTTCTCAAATACATGCATGTAGTATACTTTGGATGAATATTGAAACAAGAGTGGGCAATTCCACAAAAGGTACCGTGGGCTGGTAACTAAGCAGTCACATTAAAATACTGAACTGCGTTGTTGCTACAATAACCAATACCGAAAATAATGTAAAACAATAATAATCTAGCCTACATTTAGCTTGTATAAATGCAAATAATGATTTGCCAAGTTCTGTGGAAAAGTAGTTAAATGTATATCCCATTCTACACCCTGATTCTGCATCTTTGACATAACCTTGCACACTGATCTAGCTCAAGTATTTGACTGACCTCCATGTAGAACTTGTATGGCGCTTTCACATCCATTTGTAACAAGTTACCGAGCAGAGGAATCGGTGCAGGACCAGGAGGCAAACGTGAGTTGCTTTGTTTGCCTCGATTCATCCACAGTAAAATAATAGCGACAAAGCCTATAACAATAGACACAAAGTTCGTCTGCAAAATATGAAGTACATCCATCTTCAGTAGAGTCGAGGACAATGATCGCCTACGGAGTTAACAGAAAATCTGAAAATCTGATACGGGAAAGCTTAATTTGCCACTCCCAGTTCTGTAGCCGGCCAGAGCCTTCTACTGCAAAAAGGGGAGAGAAGTTGAAGTTGGACAATAGTTTGCACAATTGTGAGTTTCATCCGGGATGCTCCAATATATTGACAAGAAAGCCGAGTGACATTTCTAACATTGGGCGCGTTATATTAAGATGGACCGGTTTGAACCTGGCAATGGCCCTTCACGTCATCGAGCGAAAGTGGGGGAGGGAGGAGCACCTTTCTCAAATGAAATAGTTACATTCGCCGCTCGGTCATGTCAACAAGGCAGCATCTCTCTTTTCAATAAAAAATACATATACATGTTATAACATTCGAACTAATTTCCATTGGGAAGACAAAGCGTTTATCAAAAGTTAATCACTTTCGCATGTGAAAACACAGAAGACTACTCATTACTCCACAATCACTTTTCACCCGATTTAAACTCCCACAACGGGGTAACGCGGGCCAGATATACGAACGCCCTTAATGGAAATACATGTCCTCAATGATTAAAGGCAGAAGAGATCTTCTAAATTACTAAAATGTAGATTAGGTGCGAACATTATAGCGATGGCAGATACGCGCGTGAGCAACAGGTAAAACTAAATAGTTTTTCGCACGGTTGACAGAATGCCGCGTGCATCCACTTAAATCATTTGTAACAGCCTAAACATTACCAAACTTATAGTCTATCAAATAATATTCATTATAGACATTGTTTTCTAGTCCCATATTACTTCACTGTTAGTACATTTAACGGCTCAATGTTCTTCTTGGAATAGGTTTTACGGGCTGGCATCCAATGTACACTGAGTGTACAAAACATTTCCATTACATAAACTGACCAAGTGAAAGCTATGATCCCTTATTGAGGTCACCTGATAAATCCACTTCAATCAGTGTAGATGAAGGGGAGGAGACAGGTTAAATAACTATTTCTGAGACTTGAGACAAGGATTGTGCATGTGTGCCATTGAGAGGGTGAATGGGCAAGACAAAATATTTAAGTGCCTTTGAACGGGGTATGGTCGTAGATACCAGGCGCACCAGTTTGAGTGTGTCAAGAACAGCAATGCGGTTTGGTTTTTCACGCTCAACAGTTTCCGTTTATGTGAAGAGTGGTCCACCACCCAAAAGACGCCCAGCAAACGTGACACAACTGTGGGAAGCATTGGAGGGAACATGGAAGTGGAGTCAATGCCCTGACAAAATGAAGCTGTTCTGAGGGCAAAGGGGAGTGCAACTCAATATTAGAAAGGCATTCCTAATGTTTTGTACACTTAGTGTATGTTGCGTTATCGACACCAACTAGACTAGGGTATTAGCCCATTATACTTTGAGCCACAAGATGGACGAAAGGAAAAAAAACTATAAAATGTCTTCCATCTAACCCTACACTCATTCAAACCCACCACTCTATTCCACTACTACTTTACCCCTATCTGGTCCTACACCAGCCCAATGGCCTGGAAGGACAGAACCCCACCACTCAACACACCCTGCAATTCCTCTGTGGTCAAATCTCGTACCCCCAAATACTTCTCTGCAGCTGCCACCGTAACCTATTTTCTGTGACTTACTTACCATTGATGCATTAGTTCATAACCATTGCTATGAACGCGAAGAAGCCAATCTTACTAAATCATATATGACTCATTGGCTTATCCCTTTGTGCTGTGTGGTGGTTCATTTTTTACTATCAAATGAGGAGAGACAAACTGATCACACAAGTCAGAGTTATACTTTAAACTAAATCTGTAATCACTTATTAATAATGGAGCAGGTCAATACAACACACACATATAAAGTGAATCGATTGAGTGCTCTACGATAATGATGGCTGGTCATAGCTGGGTCGACGATTCACGATCAAATGATTCGTTGAGAGCCCGAGACAAAAGTACAAAGGTATTTTATAGCCAAGATACACCCTTCCAACCTACATGACGAACAACAAATATATAGAATGGGTCACAAGGTTAAGATTTGTATGAAAGATACCTAAAATACATAGCAGACAGTATCTGCTGTGTCAACAGTTTTCATTGTGTAGAGACCAGTGTCTGGCCCTCCGACTCCAAACTGGAACCATCTGTCCTTGGTATGGTATAGAACAGAAACATTAACTCATGTTCTGGAATGCTCTTTGGTTTTATCACCCAAAAGACATCGTAAATCTCCTGTCAGTGTTATCTCCCAGAGGCCCATCCTCAGTAGAACACACACACAATAGTTAACAGAATACTAAATTCTGTTGCATAAAACAACCATTTGATGCAATAAAAGTATTATAACATAATCTTGCAATTTTGCTCTCACAGCTGGCACAGATCCACTACTCACACGGATCCTCTCAGGATCACTCCTCATTGACCCCTCTTCCTCTACTTTCTTCACTGCCTCAACACATGACACTCCCTTGCACCAGACACTTCTGATCCCCAGCACCATGGGCACCCCTAAAATTAACACATATCGATACTACACATTTTTGTCTCATGCCCTTCTGCACACTTCTCACACCAAGGAACCCCCCTCCTACATGCTACTGCCATATGCCTGACACCTGTTACACCGTAATAGGTTCGACACAAAAGCTCATACAGGATAACTCAAATATCCTAACATGACTTTGTCAGGCAAAGACTCATCAAAACACAAAAGCGCTGACAGTGACTTCTGTTTCACCACCCTGTCTGTGTCGTACCAAACAACGAGCATCACAAACACTGGGAATCTTCCCCTTCAGCTGATCCACCTTCACATTTACCTTTCAATGTTGTCCGGTTACTGAGAGTAAAGCAAGTAACAGTTCATGATCCTCATTCGTGTGGCGCGGAGCACCCGCTCCCTCTGACCAGCAGAAACAAACTTATCACAAGACCACTTCGGGTTACCTTCACAGATTCAACAAAACCTCACTCCCTTTTCACCCACCCTGAAACCACATATGGATTAGCCAAAAGACAGGGGACCACTTTCACCAAAAATGTCACTCCTACCGGACCAGACTCATCTTTCTCATAACCATGTCCCTCGCTGCAAGGCTTGGGTTCCAAGTTCCTCACCACACCTTCCACCTCACTTAAATCTCTCTCATTCATCTACATTTCACTTCCAGAACTCGGTCTGGTGTACAACTCACTCTGATTACACTTGCCACCGTCTTCTTCAACACACCATCACCCCCTCTAGGGTTAAGATGGCACCGTATTGGATGGCGGCCGTTTTGCAAGCTCCGACCAAACTTTGTCATTTTGTGATTATTTTGTTTATTGTTACTTTAATTTCACGAATTGTATCCGCTATCATTTTGGCACAACAGACAATAACTTCTGAACATCAGATCGGCAGTTACATCAATTCCGGCTTGAACTTCCGTCTGCCCTGGGCTCTTTATGTAATTACTACCCAATTTTCGGGCTACCCAAGAGGAAACGCCGACATTACAGAGGCAAGAGGTGGGATCCTGGTGAGATTAAGACCAAGGGAAAACTGGCCACCTCTTCCCTCTATTCTAATGGCCAATGTTCTGTCACTTGATAATGTTGTGGAAATATTCAGCCAATAATATTTCTCAAATACCGGAACCTGTGAGTTCAATGAATAGACTTTTATTACAGAGTAATATAAGCCGAGTTGGTTCATGAAGTAACTCCCTTTCCAGTCTTGGCACACACTCTTTATACAGGTTTCATCCTTACGTCACACACATAGTAACTCCACTTCCAAGACAGGTGCATGTAGGTCATAGATTTTATTTGTGATGTAAACATAGCAACCGTAAACATTAGGCCATAGCACTTGTACAGAAATAAACAGTCATGTCATCTTGCTAACTCCTCTGAAATGAGCATACATGTCAACCCATTATTTACCC
Source organism: Brachymystax lenok tsinlingensis (assembly GCA_030435695.1). NCBI lineage: Eukaryota > Metazoa > Chordata > Actinopteri > Salmoniformes > Salmonidae > Brachymystax > Brachymystax lenok. The sequence continues at coordinate 9,160,841 of CM059794.1, forward strand.
GTCTTGGAATACCTGATTGTCAAATGTTCACTCTTCTACCTCGAGAGGGAGTTTTCAGCTGTTATCGTGACTGTTGTTTGCATTCACCTCAGGACAAGAAAATAAACAAGCTGGCACTTAACGAACTGTACAATGCTATAAACAAGCAGGAAAACCTACATCCAGCTGCTTTTCTGGCTGCCGGTGATTTTAATTCTGCGTCATTAAGACACGTGATGCTCAACTTCCATCAACACATCTCCCTCACCACTAGGGGCGATAAAGACCACTGTTATTCTACCCACAAGCAAGCATACAAGTCCCGTCCTCGTCCACCATTGGGCAAATCAGATCATGACTCCGTTTTCCTGCTTCCCGTATACAAGCAGAAGATCAAACAGGAAGTACCCGTAACTCACTTGATTGAGCAATGGTCACCAGAATCAGAGATTATTCTACAGGGCTGCTTTGCTAGCACTGATTGAAATATGTTCTGGGACTCCGCCGATAACATTGACGGGATAACTACCTCCGTTATCGGCTTCATTAGGAAAGGCTGGTCATGGCTCACATCAACAACATCCTCCCGAATACCCTAGACCCACTTGTGGGAAGCTGCTATAGACCACCAAGTGCTAACAGTCAGTATCTGGATAACGTGTGAAATGCTTGATAATGTATGTGATATCAATAGAGGTATATTTTAGTGATTTATATATTTACTGGCTTTCATCAAGCTGCGCACTGGTTCAGGTTATCAGTCAACCTACCAGGGTAGTTACAAACAGCACAGGAATTAAATAATCAACATATATTGATCAAATCATTACTAATGCTGCAGAAATAGGCTTGAAAGCAGTATCCAGATCCATCGGATGTAGTGATCACAATATAGTAGCCATATCTAAGAAAATCAAAGTTCCAAAGGCTGGGCCTAATATAGTGTATAAGAGGTCACATAAAACGTTTTGTAGTGATTCCTATGTTGATGTAAAGAATATTTGTTGGTCCGTGGTGTGTAATGAGGAGCAAACAGACGCTGCACTTGACCAAAAATCTCAAATTTGGACTCATCAACTCTAATTAACTTATTCTCTGCAGAGGTAACTCTGGGTCTTCCTTTCCAGTGATGGTTCTCATGATAGCCAGTTTCATCATAGCGCTTGATGGTTTTTGCGACTGCACTTGAAGAAATGTTCAAAGTTTTGACTGACCTTCATGTCTTAAAGTAATGATGGACTGTCATTTCTCTTGCTTATTTTAGATGCTCTTGCCATAACATGGACTTAGTCTTTTACCAAATAGGGCTATCTTCTGTATACCACCCCTACCTTGTCACAACACAACTGATTGGCTCAAACACATTAATTAAGAAGGAAAGAAATTCCACAAATTAACTTTAAACAAGGCACACCTGTTAACTGAAATGCATTCCAGGTGACTACCTCATGAAGCTGGTTGAGAGAATGCCAATATTGTGCAAAGCTGCCAAGGCAAAGTGTGGCTCCTTTGAAGAATCTCATATAAAACATATTTTGATTTGTTTAACACTTTTGTTTACTACATGATTCCATGATTGTGTTATTTCATAGTTTTGATGTCTTCTATTATTCATCAATGTAGAAAATAAAGAAAAACCCTGGAATGAGTAGGTGTGTCCAAACTTTTAACTGGTACTGTATATCTGAATTATGAAAGACAAGCATCGTCATTTTTAATTCCGTAAAGTGAGTTTGGAACAATGTCATACTCGTTTGGACCAGACAGCATGAGACACAGGGGCGCTGTTTTGCTTGCTCGGATGCTTTCTCCTGTGAGATGTGTTCAGCCTCTTGCGAATTGAAGGGAAATTATGAAACACAGGGACGAAAGATTTAAAAATATATATATATTTGGGAAGCCTGGCATCCCTTGGCATCCATGAATACTCGCCACTGGTTCCCAGATATATTTTACAGAAGCACCTTTTCCACAGTAATATATCAACCAGGACGTGTCTGTGTCTACTCTGTTTGACATCTGGGCACTGGAGGCCTCCGAGATATAAATTATTTGCGTAGAAGGCACAGTCCGTACCTGATGGTTAACTAGTAAATAATGACCAAGTTTATGGCAACCACAAATCTCTTCAAACAAAAGTTAACCTACAGTATCATGACCTCACATTATACAAAAAGTCCAAATTTGGCAAGGTGTGACATTAATTGTTACTATGTATTTTCATCACTTAATTTTACAGTAGTAGTAGTAAATGCACAAAGGCTGTGTGTTTGAGCATGCAAATACAGTACCAGTCAAAAGTTGACACCTACTCATTCAAGGGTTTTTCTTTATTTTTAGTATTTTCTACATTGTAGAATAATAGTGAAGACATCAAAACTATGAAATAACACATATGGAATCATGTAGTAAACCAAAAAAGTGTTAAATCAAAATATATTTTAGATTTTTCAAAGTAGCCGCTCTTTGCCTTGATGACAGCTTTGCACACTGTTGCCATTCTCTAGACCAGCTTCATGAGATAGTAACCTGGAATGCATTTCAATTAACAGGTGTGCCTTCTTAAAAGTTAATTTGTGGAATTTCTTTTCTTCTTAATTCGTTTGAGCCAATCAGTTGTATTGTGACAAGGTAGGGGTGGTATACAGAAGATAGCCCTATTTGGTAAAAGACAAAGTCCATATTATGGCAAGATCAGCTCAAATAAGCAAAGAGAAACGACAGTCCATCATTACTTTAAGACATGAAGGTCAGTCAATACGGAAAATGTCCTTGTCACAACACAACTGATTGGCTCAAAAACATTAAGAAGGAAAGAAATTCCACAAATTAATTAATGGAATCGATATATATATATATATATATATATACAGTGGGCCAAAAAATTATTTAGTCAGCCACCAATTGTGCAAGTTCTCCAACTTAAAAAGATGAGAGTGGCCTGTAATTTTCATCATAGGTACACTTCAACTATGACAGACGAAATGAGGAAAAGAAATCCAGAAAATCACATTGTAGGATTTTTAATTTATTTATTTGCAAATTATGGTGGAAAATAAGTATTTGGTCAATAACAAAAGTTTATCTCAATACTTTGTTATATACCCTTTGTTGGCAATGACAGAGTTCAAATGTTTTCTGTAAGTCTTCACAAGTTTTTCACACACTATTGCTGGTATTTTGGCCCATTCCTCCATGCAGATCTCCTCTAGAGCAGTGATGTTTTGGGGCTGTCGCTGGGAAACACGGACTTTCAACTCCCTCCAAAGATTTTCTATGGGGTTGAGATCTGGAGACTGGCTAGGCCACTCCAGGACCTTGAAATGCTTCTTACGAAGCCACTCCTTCGTTGCCCGGGCGGTGTGTTTGGGATCATTGTCATGCTGAAAGACCCAGCACGTTTCATCTTCAATGCCCTTGCTGATGGAAGGAGGTTTTCACTCAAAATCTCACGATACATGGCCCCATTCATTCTTTCCTTTACACGGATCAGTCGTCCTGGTCCCTTTGCAGAAAACAGCCCCAAAGCATGATGTTTCCACCCTCATGCTTCACAGTAGGTATGGTGTTCTTTGGATGCAACTCAGCATTCTTTGTCCTCCAAACACGACGAGTTGAGTTTTTACCAAAAAGTTATATTTTGGTTTCATCTGACCATATGACATTCTCCCAATCCTCATCTGGATCATCCAAATGCTCTCTAGCAAACTTCAGACGGGCCTGAACATGTACTGGCTTAAGCAGGGGGACACGTCTGGCACTGCAGGATTTGAGTCCCTGGCGGCGTAGTGTGTTACTGATGGTAGGCTTTGTTACTTTGGTCCCAGCTCTCTGCAGGTCATTCACTAGGTCCCCGTGTGGTTCTGGGATTTTTGCTCACCGTTCTTGTGATCATTTTGACCCCACGGGGTGAGATCTTGCGTGGAGCCCCAGATCGAGGAAGATTATCAGTGGTCTTGTATGTCTTCCATTTCCTAATAATTGCTCCCACAGTTGATTTCTTCAAACCAAGCTGCTTACCTATTGCAGATTCAGTCTTCCCAACCTGGTGCAGGTCTACAATTTTGTTTCTGGTGTCCTTTGACAGCTCTTTGGTCTTGGCCTTAGTGGAGTTTGGAGTGTGACTGTTTGAGGTTGTGGACAGGTGTCTTTTATACTGATAACAAGTTCAAACAGGTGCCATTAATACAGGTAACGAGTGGAGGACAGAGGAGCCTCTTAAAGAAGAAGTTACAGGTCTGTGAGAGCCAGAAATCTTGCTTGTTTGTATGTGACCAAATACTTATTTTCCACCATAATTTGCAAATAAATTCATTAAAAATCCTACAATGTGATTTTCTGGATTTTTTTCCCTCATTTTGTCTGTCATAGTTGAAGTGTACCTATGATGAAAATTACAGGCCTCTCTCATCTTTTTAAGTGAGAGAACTTGCACAATTGGTGGCTGACTAAATACTTTTTTGCCCCACTGTGTATATATACACACACACACACACACACACACACACACACACACACACACACACACACACACACACACACACACACACACACACACATATACAGTGAGGGAAAAAGGTATTTGATCCCCTGCCAGGACCTATATACTAGGCGGTGTCAGAGGAAAGCCCAAACAAAGTGTCAAAGACTCCAATCACCCAAGCCATGGACTGTTTTCTATGCTAGCGCACGGCAAGTGGTACCGGACAGCCAGGTCTAAGAGCAAAAGGCTCCTTAACAGCTTCTACCCCCAAGCCATAAGACTGCTGAACAATTAATCAAATGGCCACCGGATTATTTACATTGACACCCCCCCCATTTGTTTTTTACATTGCTGCTACTCGCTGTATATTATCTATGCATAGTTACTTCACCCCTACCTACATGTACAAATTACCTCGACTAACCTGTACCTCCGCACATACTACACGTATTCTGCACAGGTGACAAATAAAGTTCGATTTGATTTGAAATGCATCGGCGATGTCCCCACAGCAGTGGTGGAAAAAGTACTAAATTATCATACTTGAGTAAAAGTAAAGATATCTTAATAGAAAATGACTCAAGCAAAAGTGAGTCACTCAGTAAAATACTAATTGAGTAAAAGTCTGAAAGTATTTGGTTTAATACTGAACAAAAATATAAACGCAATGTAAAGTGTTGGTCCCATGTTTCATGAGCTGAAATAAAAGATCCCAGAAATGTTCCATATGCACAAATCTTATTTCTCTCCAATTTTGTGTTTACATCCCTGTTAGGAAGCATTTCAAATTTGCCAAGATAATCCATCCACCTGACAAGTATGGAATATCAAGAAGCTGATTAAACGGCATGATCATTACACAGGTGCACCCTGTGCTGGGGACAATAAAAGACCTCTCTAAAATGTGTAGTTTTGTCACAGCACAATGCCACAGATGTCTCAAGTTGAGGGAGCATGCTATTGGCATGCTGACTGCAGGAATGTTCACCAGAGATGTTGCCAGGGAATGTAATGTTCATTTCTCTACCATAAGCCGTCTCCAACATTGTTTTAAAGAATATCGAAGTACGTCCAACTGGCAGACAGCGTGTAAAATATACTTAAGTGTCAAAAGTAAAAATCATTTGAAATCCCTTATATTAATTAAGCAAACCAGACAGCACAATCTTCTTATTTTTTTATTTACGGATACTCAGACATAATTTACAAACAAAGCATTTGTGGTTAGTGAGTCCACCAGATCAGAAGCAGTAGGGATGACCAGGGATGTTCTCTTAATAAGTGTGTGAATTGGACAATTTTCCTGTCAAAATGTAACAACTGCTTTTGGGTGTCAGGGAAAATGTATGGTGTAAAAACTTAGGACACTAAAGAGAACTTTCTACAGACCCTGAAAAACACCAAAAGAAAGATGCCCAGGGTCTCTGCTCATCTGCGTAAATGTGCCTTAGGCATGCTGCAAGGAGGCATGAGGACTGCAGATGTGGCCAGGGCAATAAATTGCAATGTCCGTACTGTGAGACGCCTAAGACAGCGCTACTGGGAGACAGGACAGACAGCTGATCATCCTCGCAGTGACAGACCACGTGTAACAACATCTGCACAGGATTGGTACATCCGAACATCACACCTGTGGGACAGGTACAGGATGGCAACAACAACTGCCCGAGTTACACCAGGAACGCACAATCCCTCCATCAGTGCTCAGACTGTCCGCAAGAGGCTGAGAGAGGCTGGACTGGGGGCTTGTAGGCCTGTTGTAAGGTAGGTCCTCACCAGACATCACCGGCAACAACGTTGCCTATGGGCACAAATCCACCGTCGCTGGACCAGACAGGACTGGCAAAAAGTGCTCTTCACTGACGAGTAGCGGTTTTGTCTCACCAGGGGTGATGGTCGGATTCGCGTTTATCGTCGAAGGAATGAGCATTACACCAAGGCCTGTACTCTGGAGCGGGATTAATTTGGAGGTGGGGGGTCCGTCATGGTCTGGGGCGGTGTGTCACAGCATCATCAGACTGAGCTTGTTGTCATTACAGGCAATCTCAACGCTGTGCGTTACAGGGAAGACATCCTCTTCCCTCATGTGGCACCCTTCCTGCAGGCTCATCCTGACATGACCCTCCAGCATGACAATGCCACCAGCCATACTGCTCATTCTTTGCGTGATTTCCTGCAAGACAGGAATGTCAGTGTTCTGCCATGGCCAGCGAGGAGCCCGGATCTCAATCCCATTGAGCACGTCTGGGACCTATTAGATCGGAGGGCTAGGGCCATTCCCCCCAGAAATGTCCGGGAAGTTGCAGGTGCCTTGGTGGAAGAGGGGGGTAACATCTCAAACAAAGGTGTGCAGGTGATGGGAATAAAGGAATTCCCAGTCTGGCTAACCAGAGTACTTGTACTGACCAGAGACAGGGGTTTCCTAATAGGGCAGTTAGCTATATAATGTCCTGCCTCACCGCAGTACAGACAACAGTTAGAACTCAACCTTCGTGAGCGTTCCCTAACCGATAACTGAGCTCTACCCAGTGGCATTGGCTCAGGAGTATCCAACTCACCCGTCGGAGATGATTCACGAGGGGCTCGGGTGGCTTCGGATCCTCTCTGAAAAACTGCATTCGGAAACGTCCGGATTCCTTCGAAGGTGAGCCAGCCCTAGTGAATGAATGAGTGTGCCTGAGGCCAGACCTCTTCTCACTCCAGCATTCCCTTAGACGTCCATCTATTCTAATGGTGAGAGCGATGAGGGAGTCGAGATCCACCGGTAATTCCAGAGCAGCTAGCTCATCTTTAACCATCTCAGATAGTCCGTGTAGAAAGGTATCGAAAAGAGACTCCGGGTTCCAGGCACTCTCGGCGGCCAACATACGAAAATCAACCGCGTAGTCTGCCACACTACGGAAGTTTTGACGTAATTCAAGAAGCTTACTGGCCGCCTCTCTTCCGGATACCGGAGAATCGAATACCTTCCTCACCTGCCATAAATTCCTCCAGATGACAACAAAGGGTGTATTGTTGCTCCCAAACAGCTGTGACCCAGGAGAGTGCCCTTCCCGACATTAGCGTAATAATATACGTTATCTGCGATCGGTCTGAAGGGAATGAAGATGGCTGTAGCTCAAAAATAAGAGAGCACTGAGAAAGAAAACCCAGACAGGTACCAGGATTCCCAGAATATCTCTCTGGAGGTGGTAAGCATGGTTCTCGGGGAACCGGGTTAGGCTGTACCAACACACCACTAAAAGGCAAAAATGTACCCGGAGATTGGGTTCTCTCAGGGATGGCAGACAGCCTATGAGCTAATTCCATGGTAGCCTAAAACCCTTGGTCGTGGTGTTCCGTCAGGGAACGAATCCCTTCCAATAGGTCCTATAGTAGCTCCTCATGCCTCCCAATAGTGGCTCCCTGCAGGAAGACAGTGTGGCGGAGCTGATCCAAGTCTGCTAGGTCTGTCATGGCCAGTTCGTACTATCAGGACACAAGGCGAGAGCCAGATGGAAACACAGGAGGCAGATGGTTGGAGTCTTAGATGTTTATTGATCCAAAAAGGAGTAGGCAAGAGAATAGTCATGGACAGGAAAAAGGTCAAAACCAATTCAGAGTTCAGGAGGTACAGAGTGGCAGGCAGGCTTAAGGTCAAGGCAGGCAGAATGGTCAGACAGGCGGGTACATTCCAGAAGCAGGCAAGGGTCACAGTCCAGAAGCAGGCGGGTACAGTCCAGAAGCAGGCAAGGGACAAAACTGGGAGGACTAGCAGAAAGAGAATAGAGAAGGCAGGAGCACAGGAAAAACACGCTGGTTGACTTGGAAACATACAAGACGAACTGGCACAGAGAGACAGGAAACACAGGGATAAATACACTGGGGAAAACAAGCAACACCTGGAGGGGGTGGAGACAATCACAAAGACAGGTGAAACAGATCAGGGTGTGACACTCACAGCAAGAACTGGCAAATCCGGTGCAGTTCATGAGGAGGAGATGCAATGCAGTACTTAATGCAGCTGGTGTCCACACCAGATACTGACTGTTACTTTTGATTTTGACCCACCCTTTTTTCAGGGACACATTATTCCATTTCTGTTAGCAACATGTCTATGGAACTTGTTCAGTTTATGTTTCAGTTGTTGAATCTTGTTATGTTCATACAAATATTTACACATGTTAAGTTTGCTGAAAGTAAGAGGACGTTTCTTTTTTTGCTGAGTTTAGTAAAGTAAAGTAAACATTCTTAAGTAGTAGTTTAAATAATGTTTACTTCAGTACTTTACACCTCTGCCCACGGTGAAGGTTCACTGCTTCCCCAATCAAAAGCCCTGGATTAATGCGGAGGTTTGCGCTAAACTAAAGGATAGAGCTACCGCACACAGGGCTATCGCAGACAGCCCTAAGGCTACAGCTGAGGACAGGAACAAGTACAAGTAGTCCCTCTATGACCTCTGCAGAGTCAGCAAATGAGTAAAAGGACAATATAGGAATAAGGTGGAATCATATTACAGAGGCTCCGACGCCCTACAGTGCATTATGGATTACAAAGTAGGGGCAGAGCCTTCTACTCTGATAATACTTTTATTTCCTTTTTGACCCACATTCAAAAGTGACACACAAGCGCAAAGATGTCGTGGCAACGCCCCGAATTGCGGGAATGCCCCGAATTGCGGACAGCAGTTGCACACTATTGGAAAGTTCTGCCTGTGGTTAGAAGTTGAAGTCGTGTCAAATTTACACTGAACAAAAATATGAACGTAACATGCAACAATTTCACCAATTTACTGAGTTACAGTTCATATAAGGAAATCAGTCAATTGAAATGAATTCACTAGGCCATAATCTATAGATTTCACACGACTGGGAATAGACATTTTTATGACAATTTGCTTTGGGAAAAACCTAAGATTTCTAAGTAGCCAATGTCACTAGGTAAATCTGTAAAGAGCCCATCCAACTACCTCATCCCCATATTGTTATTATTTTCTTTTTGCTCCTTTGCACCCCAGTATCTCTACTTGCACATTAATCTTCTGCACATCTATCACTCAAGTGTTTAATTGCTAAATTGTAATTACTTCACCACTACGGCCTATTTATTGCCATACCTCCCTAATCTTACCTCATTTGCACACACTGTATATAGATTTTTTTCCCCCTATTGTGTACGTTTGTTTATTCCATGTGTAACTCTGTGTTGTTGTTTGTGTCGCACTGCTTTGCTTTATCTTGGCCAGGTCGCAGTTGTAAATGAGAACTTGTGGATGGTAGCAATTATACTTGTTCTTTACACGCCTCAAACTTAGCAATAGTGGTTACCTTGAATTAATGAATGTTGATCCGTAGAGTTGACTGTAGAAATCCTTTGTTTCTTGCGTTTTCTGGCATTGGTTTGATTGCGGTAGGAACTGTGATCTCTCCCACCACCCACACACCCACCATACATTCAAACACCAAGTGTGTTTATAGATCACCTAATGTGTGTTTACCACCACCATTTATCTTTACCTAATGGTCTGGAATGTAATTGCCCGAATATTACCATAATCTAAAGATACACCCAAATTGGCTCCAACAGATACACATCTGTTGATCACAGATAAAAAATGTGCCTCATGTTGCACGGCACATCTCCTTTACATAGAGTTGATCCGGCTGTTGCTTCTGGCCTGTGGAATGTTGTCCCACTCTTTAATGGCTGTGCGAAGTTGGATATTGGCCGGAACTGGAAGACACTGTTGTACACGTCAGTTCAGAACATCCCAAACATGCCCAATGGGTGACATGTCTGGTGAGTGTGAAGGCCATGGAAGAACTGGGACATGTTCAGCTTCCGGGAATAGTGTACAGATCCTTGCTACATGGGGCTGTGCATTAACATGCTGAAACATGGGGTGATGGCGACAGATGAATGGCACAACAATGGGCCTCAGGATCTCGTCACGGTATCTCTGTGCATTCAAATTGCCATCGATATAATGCAATTGTGTTCGTTGTCTGTTGGCCTGTACAATACAATATGCCTGCCCATACCATAATCCCACCTCCACCATGGGGCACTCTGTTCACAACGAAGACATCAGCAAACCGATCGCCAACACAACGCCATCTGCCTGGTACAGTTTAAATCAGGACTCATCCATGAAGAGCACACTTTTCCAGCATGCCAGTTGCCAGCAAAGGTGAGCATTTTCCCACAGAAGTCGGTTACAAACTGCAGTCAGGTCAAGACCCTGGTGAAGATGACGAGCACGCAGATGAGCTTCCCTGAGGTGGTTTCTGACAGTTTGTGCAGAAATTCTTCTGTTGTGCAAACCCACAGTTTCATCAGCTGTCCGGGTGGCTGGTCCCAGACCATCCCGCAGATGAAGAATCCGGATGTGGGGCTCCTGGACTGGCATGGTTACATGTGGTCTGCGGTTGTGAGGCCGGTTGGACATACTGCCAAATTCTCTAAAACGACATCGGAGTCGGCTTATGGTAGAGACATTAACATTAAATTCTCTAGCAACAGTTCTGGTTGACATTCCTGCAGTTAGCATGCCAAATGCACGCTCCCTCAAAACTTGAGACATCTGTGGCATTATGTTGTTTGATAAAACGGCTAGAGTGGCTTTTTGATCATGCTGTTAAATCAGCTTCTTGATATGCCACATTTGTCAGTTGGATGGATTATCTTGGCAAAGGAGAAATGCTCACTAACAGGGATGTAAACAAATAAATAAAAGTGGGTGTAGAATGTCCAAAGTGGGAGCAGGGGGGCAGTGAAAAGTGAATTAAACAACATATATATACACACACACACACACACACTACCGTTCAAACGATCGGGGTCACTTAGAAATGTCCTTTAAAATGACATCAAATTGATCAGAAAAATAGTACCCACAAAACACCAGTCTCAATGTCAACAGTGAAGAGGCAACTCCAGGATGCTGGCCTTCTAAACAGAGTTCCTCTGTCCAGTGTCTGTGTTCTTTTGCCCATCTTAATCTTGTTTCTATTGGCCAGTCTGAGATATGGCTTTTTCTTTGCAACTCTGCCTAGAAGGCCAGCATCCTGGAGTCGCCTCTTCACTGTTGATGTTGAGACTGGTGTTTTGCGGGTACTATTTAATGAAGCTGCCAGTTGAGGACTTGTGAGGTGTCTGTTTCTGTTATAGAAATTTTGTTCTCAATGTTCATAAACTGAACTTCAATTAAACAACTCCGTCTGTAACCCAGAATTTGTAAGATACTGGTTGAAATAAGACAGACAGGAGCCCAGTCTACAAAGGTAAATCGTTTAAGTCTCTAATATGGTACAATGTTGAAATACAAAAAATACAAAGGCCCACCATATGCCCCACCCTTTCTGGGAAATGGTGTCTTTCCCACAGTACACATTCAGTCCTTATCACAATCTTTGCAACATAAGTCAACCTTGGACAACTCCTAACCGTTCCTCCCGTCCCTAGGACAGGGGCCTCTCACATGTGTCTGGTAGAATCAAAGAATGCTTTGTTCTCACAGATACTCTCTAGGTCAAATTGTACCAGCCTGTTCCACTCTCCACAATATTCATTTCTAGACACACACATTAATTGGACTACCATTTGTCTTATAACCCTATCTCTATTGCATACATTTTCAGAATAGAATATTCTTAAGTCGTACAAACATTTAGTCATTAACCATAAAATCTATAACAGTTTCTCAAACTAGACACTCGAATGTACTTGTCCTCTTGCTCGGTGGTGCACCGGGGCCTCCCACTCCTCTTTCTATTCTGATTAGAGCCAGTTTGCGCTGTTCTGTGAAGGGAGTAGCACACAGAGTTATACGAGATCTTTAGTTTCTTGGCAATTTCTCGCATGGAATAGCCTTCATTTCTCAGAACAAGAATAGACTGATGAGTTTCAGAAGACATTTCTTTGTTTCTAGCCATTTTGAGCCTGTAATCGAACCCACAAATGCTGATGCTCCAGATACTCAACTAGTCTAAAGGCGGACAGTTTAATTGCTTTTTTAATCAGAACAACCGTTTTCAACTGTACTAACATAATTGCAAAAGGGTTTTCTAAAGATCAATTTGCCTTTTAAAATGATAAACTTGGATTTGCTAACACAACGTGCCATTGGAACACAGGAGGGATGGTTGCTGATAGTGGGCCTCTGTACGCCTATGTAGATATTCCATTTAAAAAAAAAACATGTAAATCAGCCGTTTCCAGCTACAATAGTCATTTACAACATTAAAAATGTCTAGACTGTATTTCTGATCAATTTGATGTTATTTGAATGTACAAAGAATTAGCTTTTCTTACAAAATCAAGGACATTTCTAAGTGACCCCAAACTTTTGAACAGCAGTGTAAAAATATATATATATACAGCTGTAACAATGATAAATGTCCATTGGGGGTGTGGGCAGAGTAAATATTTGTTGGGGGCAGGAAGTCCGGGGGCAGGAGGGGGACAGGGTGAGCAGGTCGCTGCCTAGTGGCTATTCAGCAGCCTGATAGTCTGGGGTAGAAGCTATTGGCCAATCTGACCGTTTTTGCCATGATACTCATATACTACCCAGTCTGAGTGATTGAAGTGGGGAGAACAGGCCATGGCTCAGGTAGCTGAGGTTCTTGATGATCTTCTTGGCCTTCTTGCTACACCTGGTGTTGTAGGTGTAATGGAGGGGAGGCAGTGAGCACCCAATGGTGTGTTCGGCTGAGCGTACCACCCTCTGTAGAGCCTTGCGGTCAGAGGTGGTGGAGTTTCCGTACCAGGCCGTGATGCAGCTCGACAGTATGCTCTCAATGGTGCTCCTGTAGAACACTGTGAGGGCCCTCGGGGACAGGTCAAATTTCTTCAGCCTCCTGAGTTTGAAGAGTTGCTGCCGTGCCTTCTTCACCACGGTGTTCGTGTGGTTTGACCATTTCAGCTCATCGGATATGTGTACGCCGAGGAACTTTACGTTTTTTGACTGTCTCCATGGCGGCCCCATTGATGAGGGTGGGGACGTGCCCAACCTGGATTCTCCTGAAGTCCACAATCATCTCCTTTGTTTTGCTGAGGTTGAGGGAGAGGTTGTTTACCTGGCACCGCACCGTCGGAGTGCCTACCTCCTCTCTGTAGGCCGTCTCATCGTTGTTGGTAATCAGGCTTACTACTGTCGTGTCGTCAGCGAACTTAATGAGGGAGTTGGAACTGTGTGAGGCCACACAGTCTTGGGTATACAGGGAGTACAGGAGGAGACTGAGGACACACCCTTGTGGGGCCCCGTGTTGAGGATCAGTGTGGAGGAGGTAGTGTTGCCTACCTTCACCACCTGGGAGCGGCCCGTCAGGAAGTCCAGGACCCAGTTGCATAGGGAGGAGTTCAGTCCCAGGATCATGAGTGTAACGATGTGCGCTGAGAGTCGGGAAGCAAGTTCAGGGAGTGAGTGTTTTTCATAAATAAACGCAACGTTAAAAATAAAACAAAACAAGAAAAACACACAACGCACAGACTTAACGCTGGAACAGAAACAATAACGCCTGGGGAAGGAACCAAAGTTAGTGACATATATAGGGAAGGAAATCAGGGAGGTGATGGAGTCCAGGAGAGTGTGATGACACACAGGTACGCGCAACAAAGGTGACAGGTGTGCGCCATAATAACGAGCTGCCTGATGACCTAGAGGCAAGAGAGGGAGCCCACATGACAGTGAACTTTGTGATGAGCTTAGAGGGCACTATTGTATTGAAAGCCAAGCTGTAGTCGATGAACAGAATCCTCACAAACCAAAGTGTTGGCTATCATTGTCCTCGACTCGACTATAGATGGATTTACAAACTTTGTGTCTATTGTAATGGGCTTAGTCGTTTATTTAATTTACCAGTATTAAACCATTACTATTTCTAAACATAGAGCCATTAAATGCACTATCCAGTGAAATAATACGGAACTAAAAAACAATGTCTAGAATTATTATGAGATTAAATGTGGGCTGTAGAGTTATATAACAAGGTGCAGACAGGCTATTTCGTGTTGATTTACTTTTCATACGTTTATGTTAGTCTATATAGGCCTACTCATTTTGTGTGATATCTGAGTAGGGGGTGTTTCTAATTATGTCTTCATTTGGCATGCTGAAGATGATCGTCACTCGTTACCACAGCCACAAAATCATAAACCCCGCCTATTTCTACAATTTATTTTCTTAAAATTTAACCACACTGTTAACCTTACACCTAACCCTAACCTTAAATTAAGATCAAAAAGCAGTTTTTTTTTCATGAAATATTAAGATTTAGACAATTTTATGACTCTGGTAACTAGGTGAATTCGTGTGCCAAGGAGCCTAGTGGTTAGAGCGTTGGGCCAGTAACCAAAAGGTTGCGAGATCGAATCTCCGAGCTGACAAGGTAAAAATCTGTCGTTCTGCCCCTGAACAAGGCAGTTAATTCACGGTTCCTAGGCCGTCATTGTAAATAAGAATTTGTTCTTAACTGACTTGCCTAGTTAAACAAAGGTTAAAATAAAAAGGACACGCCCATGAACCTACGTTGTGGTCCATGGGCACTCACGCCCGTGACGCAAGCACATAGAAAGACCTTCGCAGTACCATAGCAGCATCTTCAGCACCGTTGCACTTCTCATCTAGCTGAACCGTGAGGAAAAGCTTGAGATAATCGACAAGGCTTGTTTTTGAGGTAAGATATGAATATCATTCATGCATATAAGATTCATTTCGTTTGATTAGATTCATTTGCTCCTGTGTTTTTCACAGCCTGTGTGCTTGTCTTGATACGGAGCCTAGAAAGATGGAGATGCTCTGAAACACTGTTCAATGAAATCTCACGGGCAGATGTTTTTTGCGCCAATTTTATAATATAAGCGCAAACATAAGACATCAGGGCAGATATTATGTGTTTTCTTATTGTTATTAGACCAAATGAATAGTTGCACATGCCATGTGTATATTCCTCCTCCAGCATATTGCATTGTTTTCCAACGGGGCGTTTTTTTCTCGTTGGCTGAGTACACGCCCTCTGCTACGCACAAGTCACGAATTGACACATTTTCTCATATAGGCTTGTCAAAACCTCTGTTATCATGCACATTTGCATTATTTGCTCATTGCAACACTAATATGTTGTTTTTATTTATCGTTAATGACTCAAAAATACAGCTCTGGCCTATTGTTTTTGTCATTAGTGTGACCCAGCCAAATGATCAAATGCTATTCATTCCATTACCATAGGGATTGAGTAGAAGATCAAAATCTGTCAAGTTTGTTGCACAGTTTTTCTCCTATTTTGCTATCTGAATGTATTTGCCTCCAGCATGTATACATATTGTTGTCTCATATGAGCACTGTTGCATAAGACTAAGTCATATACAGTAATCATTTAATTAAACAAATAATGTGCTCATGCTAATTATACATCACATGTATTCCAGTGAAAATGCTGTTTATGACTGAGACTTAATTCAGAAAACACGCCACTGTCAGATCAGGGGTAAGAACTAGGAGGAGCAGGGCAACTACGAGAAGACAATAATGGCTGCCTTTACTGGACTCTGTTATCCATGTTATGTATCCATATCCAAGCACGACTAGGAATCCCCCTCAATATGATGCAACTGAAGGAAACAGGCAATTCGTAGAGTATCAGGAGGATGGTATCTGCCTGAGTGAGGGTTGTTCGTTTGGCTTTGAGTACATGTCTGTATAACAGCAGAATAGGTCTCTATTAATGTAGTTTCCCTAAGCTTAATGAATACAGCACAGACCACTGTATGGCCTCTGTTTTGTCTCACTGTTTGACCCCATAGTGCTTGGGACAATGAGTTGGTAGACTGATACAGTAGCACAACTGCGCCATAGGATAAGGCTTTTATTGATTGTGTGATGAGCCCTCTCTTTCTCCTCTCTCTCTCTCTGGACTTCTTTCAAAATCCAAAAGGATTAGCAGAGGCATGGATGGACAATTTAGTCTGTGACTTTGGAGGAATCAACTCTTGGACTTGACTAGTTAGTGTTAGTGGTTCTGTTGTAAAGGGGTGCTCATAACTCATACACAACATATTTTCTGACCCTAGATGAGTGTGAACATTTATTTTAGGATGGAAATCCAGTCAGGCCGTATTAATGTAATAGGCCAAAGGGTCCATTGTGTGGTATATAAAATTGCATTAGCGTTGGCATACTGATACTATAGGGCTTTTACATAGAGGTTTTACGGTTTGTTCAGCAGCACTTCAGAAATGAGTGCTGCAATGTCCAACACGTACTGTACAGTGCACGCATCCCTGATTTCTCATAGTCAGGACGGATGTGCGAGATATGCTGCTGCATATACTATTTGGAAAAGATAGCTCAGCCCATTAGCTATGTCCAGTTCAATGAAGGACATTAAGACTGAGCATTAACATGCACTGAGATGGTACAATAAATTAGCCTGCCTGTTAGTCTGCCTGCTCCCTGAGTCTCCTCATCTCTTGTCAGTAAGTGCAGTTATCAGTGATTCACTACTGACCGTCTCTCACAGGCCCTAGAGCCAAACATAGACCCTGTCTGCTCTGGGAGGGGCATCTGCAAGGCATAGACTTGCCAGAGTAGATAGGCTGTCATGGGAACAAGACTCTTATAAGCAACTACTTCATGTGACTCTTGGCTGAGTCACAGACGTATGACAACTGTTCAGAGAAACCTGCGATGGAGCTGTTTGTTTTGTAGTGCCACTCAAGGAATGTTTGTCGTACATCATCTTTTCCAGGCCTGGCAACATCTAACAGAATGACTAAAGAGCAGACTGCCGAAGTGGAGGAGGTGGCCCAGCCTGCCTCTGAGTACCAGAGCCCAGTTCATGAGCCCCGGAAGAGGCCCATGGTCCACCCATCTGCCCAAGCCCCCCTCCCCAAAGACTATGGTGAGTCCTAGGCCTCAGGCTCCAGGGCTCGTATTCACAGGAAGTGTCTCATAGTAGGAGTGCTTTATGATCATAATGAATAAATATGATTATATGGACAGGGGTGACCTGATCCTAGATCAGCACTTTTGGACGTTTTGTGAATAGGAGATGGATCTTGGCTTTGGGGCTGTTATATGCAAACAGTATGATACTGCCGGACTTATTCCACTCTATGCCAATGAATGTGAGTGGTTTCTGCAGGCTAGCGTGATGTAAAGCTTTTCATTTCAGTTTGCCCACAAGCTTCAATGCATTTTATTATGATGTTGTGTTATAAAAACAAAGTAAGAATGATTGTGTTATTTCAGTGCAATGTTTCCACTTTGATAAGGTTTCAATCCACCTCAGGTTGCTTTTAGAAACAGAGCTTTCAGACAGGACAGAAAGATTGGATGTCCAACCGAGAGAACTCCATAATTAATCAAATAGAGCGCACTAAGAGGCCTACTGAAAAATACAACCCAAAATACAAATTACATTTTTACAAAATAAAAATATGTATGATATTTAATGTCATACATTCAGAATTAGTCAATATGCTGTCTGGACAAGAACAAAAAATATCAAGAGTCACATTTCATACTGATTTCATGAGGAGGGTAATTCTCTTGTTGGCATTTTCCTTACCATTCCAGTCTTCACATTCTTTGACCCAAATGATCCTGCGTGTCTGGAGATCCTGCTGGATCCGCGCACCACCATCCCAGAGCTTTTCGCTATCATCCGTCAGTGGGTCCCACAGGTCCAGCACAAGATCGACCTCATCGGAAACGAGGTGAGTTACTGCCAGTAAGGACTTTCAGCAGAATACAGGCCTGACTACAGCTCACACAACACTGGCAGAAACATACAGATATATGTAGAATGCAGTAGGCCTAGAACAGGAATGGGCAACTTTGATGGGGGTGGGGGCCACAAAAAAATCTGAACTCATCATGAGGTGCGCAGTGGCTCACGGGTCTGCGTACCCACGTTCATACCCACACATGCTGTCAGAGCCGGCCCTAGCCTTTTGGTGGCCTTAAGTGGAATTTTGTTGGAGGGGCCTACCTCCAGAGCAAAACATTTTGCTTCTCTTGACAGCAGAATGGAACATTTTCAGTTTTAAAGTACATTTCTTGCAATTCTACACATTTTAACATGGGGCGTAGAGAAAATATTGCAGTTTGCTGCAATTCTGCACATTTTGCCATGTGGCGGATAGAATATTTTGCAATTTTATAAAAATGTGCAGCTTTACAGCTAATTTCCTGCAATTCTACACATTTGTGCCTGTCACGATCTTCAAAAACGGACCAAGGCGCAGCATGCCGGTTTGAGTGAAACATGTTTCTTAGTTTAACTCACCGAAACAAAAACAAGACACAAAGCTCAGACATGTGGCACATAGACACCTACAAACAAAGTTAACTTCCCACACAGAAGGAGGGGAAAGGGGCTACTTAAGTATGGTTCCCAATCAGAGACAACGATGGACAGCTGTCCCTGATTGAGAGCCATACCCGGCCAAAACAAAGAAATACAAAAGTGAACATAGAATGCCCACCCCAAATCACACCCTGACCAAACCAAAATGAGACATAAAAAGTCTCATACAGGTCAGGGCGTGACAGTGCCATAGGGTAGAGAGAAATGTTTGCAGTTTTTAATATGCTATCTGAGTGCAAGTGACTAAGACAATCAGTGGGGGCCCCACGGTCGGTAATTTGGCTATGATTACTACAAGTTTACATAGCCGGCTAGACAAATTTACCAATCTAAAAAATGGTAGCTGATGTAATGACGCACCATGAGAGTGAGGATCCATTTGCAGTTTTATTACAATCTTGGTCGTACTAACAGGGTCAATCGCCAGCAAACACAACAGCAGGGGTAAGGCAAATCGTAATCCAGGTACAGGCATTAGGTCAGGGCAGGCAGAAAGCTTACAAAAATCAGTCCAGTAAAGAATGTAGTCCAGGGCAGGCAGCAAAGAATCAAAAAGGGAAAAACAGTCCAGAGTATAACCACGAATAGACAGACACGGGAAAACCGCTCAGAAATGATCACCAGGGATAACAAGACTTCGCAAAGAGAGAAAGAGAGAGAGCACTTAAATAGTCTGCTAATGGGAGTCAGGTGCAACGGTAGTCAGAACCAGGTATGTGGGAATTGTAGTTCAGGGCTTAATATTCAGGAGAGGGTTCCCTCTGGTGGTGAGCAGGAGGAACCGCGGGAGTCTCGTTTGTGACAGAGCCTCTCTGCGAGCGGCTCCTGACGCGAAGAGGCGAACGACGCCGGGTCTTCCTCGAGGTCGGGGGCCGGTTTCTCCGGTGCGCCCTATGGAACTCAGTCATGAGTGCGGGTCGAGTATGTCCTCTGCATTAACCCAGGATCGCTCCTCCGGTCCGTACCCCTCCCAATCCACCAGATATTGGAGGAGCCTGCCCCGGCGTCTGGAATCGAGTAGATCTCGAAGCTGATATACCTCCTCGCCGTCCACCAAGATGGGTGGGGGGCCCTGCTCACTGGTCTGCTCCTCCTCCTCCGCTCTCGGACCACCAGCGGGTTTGAGAAGAGATACATGAAAAGTAGGAGAGATACGATAATTAGAGGGTAATGCTAAACGGAAGGAAACTGGTGTGATCTGTTTAACTATTTGGAGGGGACCCACATACCTGGGACTGAGTTTCTTGCAGGGGAGTTTGAGGCGTAGGTCTCGAGTGGATAGCCAGACCCATTGACCTGGAGTATATTCGGGATTGGGGCGGCGGTGGCGATTGGCCTGCAACCTCTGTCTCCTGACCGCATGTAGCAAGTGGGTATGGGCCTGACTCCAGATGTCCTCGCTTCTCTGGAGCCAGTCGTTGACAGAGGGTACCTCGGTGGGTTCCCCTGACCATGGAAACAGGGGGGGTTGGAAGGGTTTCTGGAGTGAGTTCTGTGCATACTCCGCCCACATGAGGAATCGACTCCAGTCTGCTTGGTTCTGATGACAGTAGGATCTGAGGAACCGGGTGATCTCTTGATTGAGGCGTTCTGTTTGACCATTAGATTGTGGGTGATACCCTGAAGTGAGGCTAACGTTGATGTTGAGTTGATGGAAGAATGCTGACCATACTCTGGATGTGAATTGTGGCCCTCGGTCCGACACGATGTCCTCTGGCAGGCCATACTGGCAGTGGTTGCAGTAGGCCCGATGGTAATTGTCTGAGATGTTTATTCGTGTTACAGGTGGTGCAGTCGTTAATGAATTTTATTGTGTCTGCCCGCAAGGTTGGCCACCAGAAGCTGTTCTGAAGCAGGTGAACAGTGGCAGCGATTCCCGGATGACCGGAGCTGAGTACGGAGTGAACTTGCTTTAGCACTTTCTGACAGAGGTCCTGAGGTACAAACGTTTTGTTAGGGGGGCATTCGGGCGGAGGGGTCCTTTGTGAATTGGCTTGGGTGAGCTCTGTCATGATGTCCCACTGAATAGGGGCCACGATTAATGATTCTGGAAGCAGGGTTTCCTTGGATTCAGTGGGAGCTACACCGTCGTGTTGGCGTGATAATGCATCTGCTTTGGTGTTCTTTGAACCGGGACGATAGGTAACGGTGAAGTCAAATCGTGTGAAGAAGAGCGCCCACCTCGCTTGTCTGGGATTCAGTCTCTTGGCAGACCGCAAGTATTCCAGGTTCTTGTGGTCCGTTAGAATCACGAACGGATGTTTAGATCCCTCCAGCCAATGACGCCACTCCTCCATAGCTGCTTTCATGGCCAACAGTTCCCGGTTTCCGACGTTCGTAGTTCTGTTCGGCTGGACTAAGTTTGCGGGAATAATAGGAGCACGGATAGAGCTTGAGTGGGGATCCGTGCCGCTGTGAAAGGGTAGCTCCAATGCCCGTATTAGAAGCGTCCACCTCAACTGTAAACAGGAGTTCAGGATTAGGGTGGTGGAGGATGGGGGCCGATGTGAAACGTGCCTTGAGTTCTGCGAAAGCCTCCTGTGCTGTAGTTGACCAGGTGAGGTGTGATGAGTTTCTCTTAGTCATAGAGGTTAAGGGGGGCGGCTACCGAGCTGAAATTCCTGATGAAGCGTCGGTAGAAGTTAGCAAATCCCAAGAAGCGTTGTAACTCCTTTAAGGTTACTGGCAGTGGCCAGTCTAGAACTGCCTTGACCTTCTTCTCGTCCATGGCGACTCCCTCCTGGTTGATGATGTAGCCCAAAAAGGATGTGGAAGTCTGGTGAAATTCGCACTTCTCTGCTTTGGCGTATAGTTGGTGATCAATGAGTCGTTGCAATACTGTTCTCACATGTTGCACGTGTTCTTCATAGGTGTTGGAATAAATGAGAATGTCATCGATGTACACAATTACCCAGCGATTAAGCATGTCCCGAAAGACGTCATTGATAAATGATTGAAATACGGAAGGACTATTAGACAGCCCGAAAGGCATAACCAAATACTCATAGTGCCCAGTGCTGGTAGAAAAGGCTGTCATCCATTCATCACCGTCCCGGATGCGAATGAGGTTGTAGGCGCTGCGGAGGTCCAGTTTGGAGAAGTACTTGGCTTGGCGGAGTTGTTCTAGGGCAGCTGGAACCAGCGGTAAAGGATATCGAAACTTGACAGTGATGTCGTTGAGACCCCGGTAGTCAATACAGGGGCGTAAACCACCGTCTTTCTTTTTAACAAATAAGAAGCCAGCGGCTGCAGGTGATGTCGATGCTCTAATGAACCCCTTCGACAGTTCTTCCTCGATGTAGTTCTTCATGGCTTCTGATTCGGGTTGAGATAGGGGGAAGATTCGGCCCTTAGGTGGTTTGTACCTGGTAGTAGCTCGATGGCACAGTCGCTTGATCGGTGAGGGGGTAGTTCCATCGCCTTGGTCTTGCTGAAAGCTTCGATGAGGTCAGAGTATTCAATGGGTAGAGCGGGGAAAAGGGCCGGCTCGTCCTTCAGCGTAACGGTTTGAATGGAGAGTGAAGGGCTGCCAGTTAAGCAGTTGGAGTGGCATGACGGGTCCCATTTGATGATACGACCCTCCCTCCATGAGATGAGCGGGTTATGTTGACGTAGCCAGGGGAGTCCAAGGATAACCGGGTTATGGGGTGATGTGATGACGTAGAAACGAATTACCTCAGTGTGGAGGGTCCCGGTCTGTAGTCGTAGGTCCACGGTGGTGTGCAGGACCCTCCCATCGCCGAGAGGCCGTCCATCTAGCGCCTCCACTGCCAATTGAGAGTTACAGGTGATTAATGGGAATTGTTGTTGTTGGGCAAACTCATGAGACATAAAGTTCCCGGCTGCTCCGGAGTCTAATAACGCTGATGTGGTTATATGATTGCCCTCTAGAGATAATACTATCGGTACTTTGATGCAAGAACTGGAGTGATGTGCTTGAACACAAGGACTCACCGAAGAGGGATTACGAGGAGGTGGTCTTGTGGGGCAAAACGCCCTCAGATGGCCCGGTTGAAGACAATAGAGGCAGAGATGTTGACGTATGCGGCGTTCCTCCGGAGTCAGGTGAGTATATCCGAGCTGCATGGGTTCGGTTTGAGGCAGAGTAACTGGGCATTGTGTGCTGGTGGGTCCCGTTCTGAGTGGGCGCCGTGATCGAATCAGATTGTCAATCTGTATGGTTAGTTCGATGAATTGATTCAGCGATCTCCCTTCATCTCGGCAGGCCAGTTCGGATTGTAACTCCAAGTTGAGTCCCTTGCGAAAGAGCAATTTAAGCGTGCTCTCCACCCAGTCGGTTTGAGCTGCCAGAGTGCGAAATGTCAAGGCATATTCTGCTGCGGTATTCCTGCCCTGGTTCAACGCGAGTAGTCGGTCATCAGCTCTCATGCCTCCCTCCGGGTGTTCAAATATTTCCCCGGAAGCGTTGAAGAAAAGGTACCGAACGATGGGAAAGCCGTGCCATCCGCTCTCCAAACCGCCGTTACCCACTCTAACGCCTTGCCAGTGAGGAGTGAACATACCAAGGAAATCTTGCTGGCATCAGTGACATACATCGCTGGTTGTTGATCAATGAATAATGAACATTGCAGTAGAAATCCCTTACTTTTAGTGGGGTTACCATCGAATTTATCAGGGAGAGCCAGACGTGGGTTAACTGTGGGTGCAGGTGGCGGAGGAGCGCTCGTACTTGCGTTAGGTTGAGGAGGGGCTGGGTTTGTAAGCGACATCTGCAACCTCTGTAGCGTCCTGACGAGTTCCTCTGTCACCGTAGTTAAATGGGTTAGCTGCTGTTGATGAACGGCGAGTTGGTTAGCTTGAGTGGAGATCTCCGTGGACATTTGAACCAGAGCTGCTGGATCGTGTGTAGGCGAAGTCTTCTGTAATGACGCACCATGAGAGTGAGGATCCATTTGCAGTTTTATTACAATCTTGGTCGTACTAACAGGGTCAATCGCCAGCAAACACAACAGCAGGGGTAAGGCAAATCGTAATCCAGGTACAGGCATTAGGTCAGGGCAGGCAGCAAGCTTACAAAAATCAGTCCAGTAAAGAATGTAGTCCAGGGCAGGCAGCAAAGAATCAAAAAGGGAAAAACAGTCCAGAGTATAACCACGAATAGACAGACACGGGAAAACCGCTCAGAAATGATCACCAGGGATAACAAGACTTCGCAAAGAGAGAAAGAGAGA
Source organism: Brachymystax lenok tsinlingensis (assembly GCA_030435695.1). Lineage (NCBI taxonomy): Eukaryota > Metazoa > Chordata > Actinopteri > Salmoniformes > Salmonidae > Brachymystax > Brachymystax lenok. The sequence goes on from CM059794.1 coordinate 9,184,843, forward strand.
GAGCACTTAAATAGTCTGCTAATGGGAGTCAGGTGCAACGGTAGTCAGAACCAGGTATGTGGGAATTGTAGTTCAGGGCTTAATATTCAGGAGAGGGTTCCCTCTGGTGGTGAGCAGGAGGAACCGCGGGTGTCTTGTTTGTGACAGCTGACATGGGATAATTGAGTGACTGTCCGACTGATATCTCAGGACAAAGACTGCTGATGCACAACCAAATTTGCACCTTGTGTATTCTAATATTATAACTCTCAACAACAGATGAGATCCTGACTGAGTTCCTAAAAACTTGAGTTCTGAGTTCCTTTTTGTGGAAATTGATCCGCGAGCCTGCAAATGTGATGGGACACAAGTTGCCCATCCCTGGTGCCAAATCTTCTGAATGTTCCAAAGTTGAATTTGACATCCCACAAGGCTCAGTGCTTGGAACCATATACTTTTTTTCTTTATTTCTACTGTACATAACAGACAGATACAGTATATTACTGCATAGTGCACCAAAGATACAGGTCTCCAACCAAAATACAGTACACACAGGTAACAAAATACACCATGCAGTCATTAGTTGAAAAGAACATGGAACCGCTCATCAACATACTGTAACACACAACATTGCACACCTTTTGCCCAAATTAATTGAAATCTCACCAACAATTACAGTGTATTAAATCCCTTACTATCTAAAGAGCAGTGGCCTTTCTGCTGCATGCAACTCTCTAGTCTGTGCTCAGTTTGCTGCTCTGCTCTCGTGATCTCAGGAGCTGCCAAAAGGGCAGAGGCATCAAGTTCCTTGATCCCTGGAGGAATGCAGTCTATTGTGTTGTAATTGTGTTGTTGGCTTTATCTTTGTGGTGAAGTCCTGTGGCTCTGAGCCGGTCAGCAACAGTGCACTGTTGTTGTTGGCCAAGGTCCTGCTTAGATTACAGACTCTTTATCACACTAACCTAGTAAGAGAGTGTTTTTTTTGACAAATCCACTAATAGAGCCTCAACTTTGCTAAGGTACCCCAAGATGTAAGTCATGCCTCCAACTGAACCCAAAGACACCAAGCCTCCCATAATACAGATCCCATTGTAAGAGCCCCCAGGCACAAGGCAAACATAAGATTGGTATTTCCCAATCCCATGCCCACACAGAGTATGTGCTGTTGAAAGAGCATGTGCTGTGTATGGGCATGGGATTTGGAAATACTAATCTTATGTTTTCCTTGTGCCTTAATGGGTTCTCTTATAATAGGATCTGTATTATGGGAGGCTTGGTGGCTTTGGGTTCAGTTGGAGGCATGACTTACAACATCTTGGGTTACCTTGGCAAAGTTGAGTCTCTACTAGTGTGTTTTAAAAATCACCTTCTTACTAAGGATGTTGTCATATAAGGTGTAGATTATGTTTCAGTTGATTCCCTTTATTTTGCTGTTGCTCAGATGAAAGTGCACAGCTTTAGCTCAGGACCAACCATTACTGCCGTGTGGGTAGTGGTAATGTGACCGTGCTGCAGTGTGGGTAGTGGTAATGTGACCGTGCTGCAGTGTGGGTAGTGGTAATGTGACCGTGGGAGCAGGAACTCTCATAACCCTGAAGAGGAAGAGTGATGAGGATGGGATGTGAATCAACGTAAAGTATGCATACTTCAAGTTACAGACTCATTTCCTTATCCTGCCCTACTGTCTTGGAGAGAGGGAAGATATGCCCCACAAAAACACATGTACACACACACACATACAAATACACACTCTTAGTTACCTCGGTTTCCTCTTAGCGATGCAGCTTTAGTGGTAATGTGACCGTGCTGCAGTGTGGGTAGTGGTAATGTGACCGTGCTGCAGTGTGGGTAGTGGTAATGTGACCGTGGGAGCAGGAACTCTCATAACCCTGAAGAGGAAGAGTGATGAGGATGGGATGTGAATCAACGTAAAGTATGCATACTTCAAGTTACAGACTCATTTCCTTATCCTGCCCTACTGTCTTGGAGAGAGGGAAGATATGCCCCACAAAAACACATGTACACACACACACATACAAATACACACTCTTAGTTACCTCGGTTTCCTCTTAGCGATGCAGCTTTAGTGTTAGGACTGATCGTAAAGTCAGCCTCAGTTCCTGGGTGTCCACCGGGACGCCATGATGGCTGTGATTGATGGCTGAGATAATAGGTCCTTTCCATTACCCATACAGGCTCTGCACTAAGACAGACTCTAAATCAGACCAGGCTGTCAGATATGGGCAAAGAACCACTCCGCTGCACTCTCAGTAAACAACCTCAGCCCTCTGGCAATTTTTTGAGTATTTTTATTAACAGAGATGCATTGACTTATCTACAAAAGGCCTTTAGGCTTTTGCTCCAATCAAAGCATTAACGCACCCGATTCAACCTAACATGAAGTTGAATCAGATTCCATGTTGAATCCATGTTGAATCATGAAAGCGTGCATGGTGGTGTCATCGTTAAGCCTCAGGAGAGGACCTGTCTGATAATATCATGTTCATTCAGTTGGACTACATGTCTCTGTAGGAAAAGGCATAATGTCAGGGCTTGAGGAGAGTGTGCTCATTTCGTCTCTCTTGATTGACATTGTTGGATAATGAACTGTCCCGAGATAGTTGCTAGTCTAGTTCAGGAATCAGGATGGGTCCTTTTTCACTTGTCACTCGACACCCGTCACTGCTGTCTGCTGGCACCAGAGGAAAGCGCTAATTAACTGGAGTTGAACTGCTTCTTCAATCTACAACATTGGGAATATGGCTTTGCATTACACTTAGCAAGACATTGATGGAGGTTATTCGACATCGTAAAGGCTTCTATGAATAGTTTGCTATTAACTCCTATTTGTACTATTTTCAATGTACCAAGTACAAGCTTAGATATTCCGTTGAAACAGTCTAGTAAATTAATGTCACTTCCGGTAACGACTGCCATCATTTCAATATTTGTGTCCCTCAAATGTTTTACCTATCCAAAATGGATGCCAGTCCCTCATGTTGATGTATGCCACTCAGCAATGATAGCCTCTGATGGAGTTGCATTGTAGTGAAAATGAACTTATTGCTTAATTCATGACTCAGCAGGAATTCATGACTCCCCATCATTCGAGTTCACAAACATGTGTCGTCTGTGCGAATTGGGTGTGAATGGCTCATCCTGCTAATGTGGCTACGATAAGCACAGGAAGCATCTCTCAGAGAGATGAGAGGCTATGACCCTGGTGTGGTGTGGAGTGTATGTGTGGTGTGTTCAGTGTTTCATAGTGTTTTAAATCTGATACTACTGTTCTCTCTGCCTTTCCCCTAGCATCTCTCTCTCTCTCTCTCTCTCTCTCTCTCTCTCTCTCTCTCTCTCTCTCTCAGTTCACTGAACAGTTCTTGTCTCCTCTTACAGATCTTGAAGCGTGGTTGCCATGTCAATGACCGTGATGGACTGACAGACATGACCTTGCTCCACTACAGTTGCAAAGCCGGGGCCCATGGAGTTGGTGAGACTCTCAAACCCTCTACTGATTGTTCATTTCAAGTGTCTGAATTCTCAGTAAAGCTTTCATAAAATAAAGTGTTTTTAGCCTAAGATTCAATGCAGATTTACAGTAGTTTCCTACCAATTTTGTCCATCTTGTGACCCCATCCAGGTGACCCTGCCGCTGCCCTCAGGCTGTCCAATCAGCTAATTTCCCTGGGGGCAGACGTGAGTCTCCGCAGCCGCTGGACCAACATGAACGCTGTGCACTATGCTGCATACTTTGACGTGCCAGAGCTGATTCGCATTCTCCTCAAGGCCTCCAAACCCAGAGGTGAGTAGCATCAACACAACCCATGTAGTCTACCTAGCCAACTAACAACATAGTCAGCCTTGTCAGTTCTGGCATGCACCTGTATGTCTGTGTTCCTCTATGTCCCTCCCCTCCCTGGACTTCCAATCAGAACTAACACTCTAACCAGCCCATACCAGCCTTGACCTAAGGCCATTTCATTATCTCCTACATTGATTTCTCATCGCTCCCCCACACTGACCATTGATTGGGGCTGTTTCGTCTCATTGTCATTCTCCCGTCTGCGAACCATGTGGCTCAAACACCACACGAGACTCCTAAGAGAAGAAATTGGTAATTCTTTCAGAAACTCCAAGAGAAGAAATTGCTTACGCTTTCAGAAGAAAACGAAGATAATGGCTGTCTTTGGCAATAAAATTCAGATTGATTTGATCTGAACCTGGTTGTACTGTCTCTGTAGTGCTGAATTCCACCTGCAGTGACTTCCAGCATGGCACAGCCCTGCACATCGCTGCCTCCAACCTGTGTCTGGGATCAGTCCAGTGTCTGCTAGAGCATGGAGCCAACCCCACTGTCAGGGTAAGAGCACTATTGACTCTTCTAGACCTCTGTTTAGTATGTTTCTTTCTCATGGTAACTAACTACAGACATACAGTTGAAGTCGGAAGTTTACATATACCTTAGCCAAATACATTAACTCAGTTTTTCACAATTCCTGACATTTAATCAGAGTAAAAATTCCCTGTCTTAGGTCAGTTAGGATAACCACTTTATTTTAAGAATGTGAAATGTCAGAATAATAGTAGAGAGTGATTTATTTCAGCTTTTATTTCTTTCATCACATTCCCAGTGGGTCATAAGTTTACATACACTCACTTAGTATTTGGTAGCATTGCCTTTAAATTGTTTAACTTGGGTCAAACGTTTAGGTTGCCTTCCACGAGCTTCCCACAATAAGTTTGGTGAATTTTGGCCCATTCCTCCTGACAGAGCTGGTGTAACTGAGTCAGGTTTGTAGGCCTCCCTGCTCGCACACGTTTTTTCAGTTATGCCCACAAATGTTCTATAGGATTGAGGCCAGGGCTTTGTGATGGCCACTCCAATAGCTTGACTTTGTTGTCCTTAAGCCCATTTTTCCACAGCTCTGGAAGTATGCTTGGGGTCATTGTCCATTTGAAAGACCCATTTGCGACCAAGCTTTAACTTCCTGACTGTCTTGAGATGTTGCTTCAATATACAGTATCCACATCATTTTCATGATGCCATCTATTTTGTGAAGTGCACCAGTACCTCCTGCAGCAAAGCACCCCCACAACATGATGCTGTCAACCCCCGTGCTTCACGGTTGGGATGGTGTTCTTCGGCTTGCAAGCCTCCCCCTTTTTCCTCCATTATGGCCAAACAGTTCTAATTTTGTTTCATCAGACCAGAGGACATTTATCCAAAAAGTACGATCTTTGTCCCCATGTGCAGTTGCAAACCGTAGTCTGGCTTTTAAAGGCGGTTTTGGAGCAGTGGCTTCTTCCTTGATGAGCGGCCTTTCAGGTTATGTCGATATAGGACTCATTTTACTGTGGATATAGATACCTTTGTACCTGTTTCCTCCAGCATCTTCACAAGGTCCTTTGCTGTTGTTCTGGGATTGATTTGCACTTTTCACACCAAAGTACGTTCATTTCTAGTAGACAGAATGCGTCTCCTTCCTGAGCGGTATTGACGGCTGCGTGGTCCCATGGTGTTTATACTTGCGTACTATTGTTCGTACAGATGAACGTAGTACCTTCAGGTGTTTGGAAATTGCTCCCAAGGATGAACCAGACTGGTGGAGGTCTACAATTTCTTTTCTGAGGTTTTGGCAGATTTTATTTAGATTTTTCCCATGATGTCAAGCAAAGAGGCACTGAGTTTGAAGGTAGGCCTTGAAATACATCCACAGGTACACCTCCAAATGACTCAAATATGTCAATTAACCTATCAGAAGCTTCTAAAGCCATGACATTTTTCAAGGCACAGTCAACTTAGTGTATGTAAACTTCTGACCCACTGGAATTGTGATACAGTGAATTCTAAGTAAAATAATCTGTCTGTAAAAATCTTTGAAAAAATGACTTGTGTCATGCACAAAGTAGATGTCCTAACCGACTTGCCAAAACTATAGTTTGTTAACAAGACATTTGTGGAGTGGTTGAAAAATGAGTTTTAATGACTCCAACCTAAGTGTATGTAAACTTCCGACTTCAACTGTAATTGCTGAAATTGAATAAAGCATATACACTCACCGGACAGTTGATTAGGTACACCACACTGTTCACGAAAATTGATCGCTCCTAAAGACAGTGAGTCTTGTGGCGTGCTATATAAACCAGGTAGAAAGGTATCGGGGCATTCACTTACTGTTCGATTGAACGATAGAATGGGCAAAAACGAGTGACAAAAGCGTTACTTTGAGCGTGGTATGATCGTCAGTGCCGGGATCAGGTATCTCAGAAACGGCCGCCCTCATGGGCTTTTCACACACAACAGTGTCTAGGGTTTACCAACAATGGTGCGATAATCAAAAAACATCCAGTTAGCCACAGTCCTGTGGGCGTTAACAGCTCGCCGATCAAAACAAATGAAATGTTATTGGTCACATGCAATAACATCTGCTAAATATGTGTGAGTGTAGCAAAATGCTTGTTTTCCTAGCTCCAACAGTGCAGTAGTATCTAACAATTCACAACAATACACACAAATCTAAAAGTAAAATAAATTATGAAATATATAAATATTAGAAATAGGAATGTCGGAGTGGCATTGTCTAAAACAGAGTAGAATAGAATACAGTATATACATATGAGATGAGTAAAGCAGTATGTAAACATTATTAAAGTGACTAGTGTTCCATTATTAAAGTGGCCAGTGATTCCATGTCTATGTATATAGGGCAGCAGCCTCAAAGGTGCACGGTTGCATAACCGGGTGGAAGCCGGCTAGTGATGGCTGTTTAACAGTCTGAAGGCCTTGAGATGGAAGCTGTGTTTCAGTCTCTCGATCCCAGCTTTGATGCACCTGTACTGACCTCGCCTTCTGGATGATAGCGAGGTGAACAGGCCGTGGCTCGGGTGGTTGATGTCCTTGATGAACTTTTTGGCCTTCCTGAGACATCGGGTGCTGTATGTGTCCTGGAGGGCAGCTAGTTTGCCCCCGGTGATGCGTTGTGCAGACCGCACCATGCTCTGGAGTGCCCTGCGGTTGTGGGCAGTGCAGTTGCCATACCAGGCGGTGATACAGCCTGACAGGATGCTCTCAATTGTGCATCTGTAAAAGTTTAAGGGTTTTAGGGTCCAAGCCAAATTTCTTCAGCCTCCTGAGGTTGAAGAAGCTCTGTTGCGCCTTCCTCACCACACGGTCTGTGTGGGTAGACCATTTCAGATCGTCAGTGATGTGTATGTTGAGAAACTTAAAACTTTCCACCTTCTCCACTGTGGTCCCGTCGATGTGGATAGGGGCGCGCTCCCTCTGCTGTTTCCTGAAGTCCACGATCAGCTCCTTTGTTTTGTTGACGTTGAGTGAGAGGTTATTTTCCTGGCACCACTCTCCCAGGGCCCTCACCTCCCTGTAGTCTGTCTTGTCATTGTTGGTAATCAGGCCTACTACTGTTGTGTTGTCTGCAAACTTGATGATTTAGTTGGAGGCGTGTACGGCCACGCAGTCATGGCTGAACAGGGAGTACAGGAGGGGGCTATGCACGCACCCTTGTGGAGCCCCTGTATTGAGGATCAGCGAAGTGGAGGTGTTATTTCCTACATTCACCACCTGGGGGAGGCCCGTCAGGAAGTCCAGGACCCAGTTGCACAGGGCGGGGTTCAGACCCAGGGCCTATAGCTTAATGATGAGCTTGGAGGGTAATATGGTGTTGAATGCTGAGCAATAGTCAATGAACAGCATTCTTACATAGGTATTCCTCTTGTCCAGATGGGATAGGGCAGTGTGCAGTGCGATGGCGATTGCATCGTCTGTGGATCTATTGGGGCGGTAAGCAAATTGAAGTGAGTCTTGGGTGTCAGGTAAGATAGAGGTGATATGATCCTTAACTAGCCTCTCAAAACACTTCATGATGACAGAAGTGAGTGCTATGGGGCGATAGTTATTTAGTTCAGTTACCTTTGCTTTCTTGGGTACAGAAGCAATGATGGACATCTTAAAGCAAGTGGGGACAGCAGACTGGGGTAGGGAGAGATTGAATATGTCCATAAACACTCCAGCAGGCAGGTCTGCGCATGCTCTGAGGACGTGGCTAGGAATGCCATCTGGGCCAGCAGTCCTGCGAGGGTTAACACACTTAAATGTCTTACTCACGTCAGCCACAGAGAAGGAGAGCCCACAGTCCTTGGTAGCGGGCTGGGTCGGTGGCACTGTGTTATCGCTTTCTATCCACAGTTTCTGGTTTGGGTAGGTTTTAATAGTCACAGTGGGTACAACATCTCCTATACACTTCCTGATGAACTCAGTGACCGTATCCGTGTATTTGCCCGATGTTATTCTCAGAGACTACCCCGGAATAAATCCCAGTTTGTGTGATCAAAACAATCTGGACGCATGGATTCCGATTGGTCTGACCAGCGTTGAATAGACCTTAGCATGGTTACTGCTCTTTGAGTTTCTGCCTATAGGAAGGGAGGAGCAAAAAGATGAGAGAGGTCGAAAGAGAATAGCAAGAATCGTGCAAGCTACACTCTTAGAAAAAAAGTCTTCCAAAATGGTTCTTTGGCTGTCCCTATAGGAGAAACCTCTTTGGTTCCAGGTAGAACCCTTTTGGGTTCCATGTTGAACCCTCTGTAGAAACACAATGGGTTCTACCTGCAACCAAAAAGGGTTCTCCTATGGGGACAGCCAAAGAACCCTTTACGGTTCGAGGTATGAATTTCTACAAGAACCCTTTACGGTATTTGAGTATGAATTTCTACAATTTACAGTTGGTTAAAACATAGAGATTTGGAGCTATTGGCATTTTCAAATATTGTTCCATGCACATCGTGTAATTTACTGATGGTCCCTAACTAGCCCCATAGAGCTATCAAATGTCAAACCAAATTGACCATGGACATTATGATCAGGTCTCGTGCAGCTGCGTAACCGAATTGATGATTACTTGGGTGCTGCCAGCTGTAGGCATGTGGGCAGGATTGAAGTAAACCCAACCCAAGGAAAACTTTTACAGTACCCTTCATTCCGTGACATACAACATTTTCCTATTATCTCGCAAATCTCCGTTTTGGACGAGACAAATGATCCTACTTACACTTTGTAGTCAATTTCGACACTAGAATAAATGTTTATGGCTCATATCGATGCCACATAGGCCATTTTCAAAATAGGAAGTTGCTTTTTAGGGGCAGTCGCTCTTTAAAAACACTGTTCTGATAAAAACAGATTCTGTCTGTTTTATGTGGGGAGGACTTCTACTGTACACAACAGTAAAAATATGCCAATTTATTCCTCATGTCTCTTTCTCTCTCCATCTCTTTCTCCCTCCATTCTCCCATGTCTCTCTCTCTCTCTCTCTCTCTTACAGAATGATAAAGGCCAGGGGCCGGCCGAAGTGGTCCCTGACCCCATGGACATGAGTCTGGACAAAGCGGAGGCGGCCATGGTGGCCAAGGAGCTGAAGCAGCTGCTGCTGGACTCTGTGCCACTCAGCTGCAACCTGCCCCGTGCCACTCTGCTCAACTACGACAACATCCCTGGCAACCTCATGCTCACCTCCATCGGCCTGAAACTGGGTGACCGTGTGGTGCTAGACGACATGAAGGTGTGTGTGTTTTGTCGAGATTGGGAAGCAAAGGGGGAGAAATGGGACCCTCAAAGATTTGAAACAGTGAATTAAAAATAAACTGATTCATTTTGTGAGCACGTTTATGTGCATGAGACCATTTTAAATGGCTTTCAATTATCTTTATCTTTTTTTTTTTAAGTGGCCAGTGTGAGGCATTCATCCTATATGGTGGAGCCCTGCTGCTTGTTGTACTGTGTGAGAAGAGAACATGTGAATTCTAGCAAACATTTATTCCAACTTGTGTTAACACGTATAGCTCCCCAAAAAATCGAGCAGTAATGAAATTGACATCTCAGCTCTGCATCACCTGAAGCAGGTGGGTAGCCCTTCGACCTGTGTGTCTACTTGCGTAACTGAACACATTTAATTGTGTTTTCAGGTGTATTTCCATGACTGACTGCATTACTGACTGCACTAAATGATGTAGTCTCACTTGGTGCATTCATTTGGCATTTACTATGCATCACTCACTGCAGTTCAAATGCATTGGAAACCAATGTGTGGACTATGTGGATTTTTTCTGTCTATAATGTACAGCTGTATTGCAGTTGTATTGCACCTCTCACTGTGTTAAAACATGCCCTACATGACCAAACGTATGTGGACTCCTGCTCGTCGAACATCTCATTCCAAAATCATTGGCATTCATATTTAGTTGGTCCCCCTTTGCTGCTATAACAACCTCCACACTTCTAATTTGAAGGGGTGTCCACACACTTTGTATACATAGTGTATGTCCTACTGACCACAACATAACCACTTGAAACATGTTATTGTGTAGACTACTCTACTAACCATAGCCTAGTATGTCAGTAGTCAAGTATGACAGAAAAACAGCAGATCAGTATGCTGCCCTGGTCTAGAGAAGTCTCTGAGACTAGTGCAGCCTACCACAGTGCTGTGGAGAAGTGTTGTTAACTATTTAATCCTGGTATCACCTTCAAGAATACAAATCACATGTTTTTTTCCCAATGGGCCCCTGTGGAGATCAATAAGGTTCATTCAATTTGCTAGTAAAAATCCAATATAAACAACAGAGGTAAATGTCCGAGCTGATGTTGAATCCTGGCCCTCACACAGTCTCTCCTCCACAGACGGGCACCCTGCGCTTCTGTGGGACCACGGAGTTCGCCAGTGGCCAGTGGGTGGGGGTAGAGCTGGACGAGCCAGAGGGCAAGAACGATGGAAGTGTGGGAGGGGTGCGTTACTTCATCTGCCCCCCCAAACTGGGTAATTTTTTTATTCAATCTATTGTTGAAGTGTGTCAAGATTCCCATTGAGAAAAGAGCAGAGAGAAGACTTGATTTCATAACTTTTGTGTACAGGTAGTTTTCAGAAAAACATCTGTGGTAAACCTGATTTGAGCTTGCAGTTTTTTTCAGGGTTTTCTCTAATCACTTCTATTGTCCTGAAGGTATCTTTGCTCCAGTGTCAAAAATTGCTAAAGCTGTTGAGAAGGCCCCCTCCTCTGTCACCTCCACACCCAAGACACCCCGCATGGACTTCTCCCGCGTCACAGGAAAGAACAAGAAAGAAAAGAAGGAAATCATGGAGAGAGAGAAAGGTTTGCTTTGGCAATGTTAACATATGTTTCCCATGCCAATATAAAGTCCTTGAATTGAATTGAATTGAAAGGTAGAAGAGTCTTCCCATCAAGGGCCATTGCATTCATTCTGATAGGAGCACAACACATAAATAACATGACTCATAGACGTTATAACACATTATTATGTATTATGTTAATGAACATTTGATTGATTTTCTCCATCAGCTCTGAGGAAGAAGTCTATGTCCGTGGCCAGTCTGGACCCAGATGGGGTGAAGGTGGAACTTGGAGACCAGGTGCTGGTTGCTGGTGTGAAGCAGGGAATCATACGCTATTACGGAAAGACAGACTTTGCCCCGGGTAGGTCTGTTGTGAAATCAAGTCACTGCAGCAGTATTTTTAGGAAATGTTTGACAAATGATTAGAAATGTTTAGTCAAGTTTAATGATTGATTATGTGTGTGTGTCCAGGTTACTGGTTTGGTGTGGAGCTGGAGCAGCCCACAGGAAAGCATGACGGGTCTGTTTTTGGTGTCCGCTACTTCAACTGCATGCCCAAGTACGGCGTCTTTGCACCCCCATCTCGCGTACAGAGGTACTTTAACATCTACTTTAACACCTGGTTCAACAAATGACCCTAAAATAAAATATATTGATAAGAAATAATTTTACAGTTACCTTGTGTAACCATGCTTATCAGTCATTGTCAGACAGAGAGCTAGACAATATACAATGTGCTCTGTTGTGATTTGTAGACCGTCTGGAACAATACTAAGTAATGCTTTTAATGATCTCTCAGAATCTGCGGACCAAAGGACGGTCAGAGCGGCGATGGCACGATGGTGAAGAAAGTCCACCAGGTGTCTAGTAAGTATCTAAGGTCAAATCCATCCGGCCATGTTAGCCAGCGTTCCACACCACCCCATGTTATGATGTACCTTCTACTCCCATGTCTGCATTCTTTCCAAAGATGTTCTTTGTTTATTCTAGTGAACCAGGCAAAGCATAAATTCAGTGCGGTGAGGTCACCCAAGGACATCACGTCTGAGAATTCAATATCCAGGTACAGTCTCCTCTTTTCCTCCCTCTGCTGTCTCTGAGTCAACAAATAGCAGATTAGAAATAAGCTCCTGTTGATGAATGTGTCCACTGACGCGAATCCCTCTCCTCTTCCTCCTGCTCATCCTCTTCCTCAGATTGCTGTTCTGCTGCTGGTTCCCCTGGATGCTGCGTGCTGAGATGCAGTCCTAACCGCATTCTCCTTCCTCTTCATCCTCAAAAGATCTACTGCTCTTCTCCTCTTAATGACCATCATTCATTTGTGCTTTTCTCTGGCTGTTGCTGTCAGAATTACAGTAGTGAACCACCGCCCCTGCTACCCCCATCCACTCTCCATTCCCCATGATCTCAGTCAGTCCTATAGCAAAACCTAGTGCCTTGTATGTTAACTAACATCCTGCATTCCGTTTGTAACACTAATAATGAGACTAAATAATTGTAACTCGAAATCTGGGATGCAAACCCTACAAAAGCAATTATCTAATAGATATAGTCACTTCGTTTTTGTAAGTTACTCTATTTTGGTGTTGATTGCTTGTTGTTACCCACCCCCGTCAGAAGATGCCAAAACCCTTTGACAGTCAGCCAACTTCTTATGCCATTGAGCTTCTACTAGGGAACCTTTTCAAAGTACATGATGCTGTAGGTTATTGTTTTGCTGCTGCTTCATCCTAATTTCCCGTATTTCAGAGGAGACCAAGGGCCTCATGGTCTGTCAGTGTGAACAGGCTGTAGATGGCCATGTTGCGCTAAAGAGATTGATCCAAAATGTGGATGTTTGAGTCAAATGGTGTTACAAATAAATGTTCACATAAACATGCCTTTTATTGTGAAAAGATGTGACATGAACATATATATGGTCATGTTCTTCTGATGTTGTATGTTCAAAAGAAAACAGGGTTTAATATTATTCAGGATTCCTACATCCGCTATTTCTCCACTTGCACTCGGAGCATTTTCCCAAATATGCAATTGGAATGATGTATATAACATTGATTTCCTTGTTAATGGGCTTGTGTAAATTGTAATATGCTCACACATGATACAAAAACGAGGTTCCTGGTCTCTGGTAGCCTACTAAATTCGTTGACAGAGCCCTGTTAAATACTAGTGACCTGTTTTAGGTAAGGTAATGCTAGCACGTACATATATGTTAATCATAATGTCCCAACTTCATTGCGGAAGGAGAACTTTATCTGCACAGATATCTTCTGTACCCTTGAAAGACAATTTTCTAGCAATGTTTTAAATCGTGGTAATATAGACAGCGCTATTTGTCCATAACTGGGTGAAATAAGACTTTCAGAACTTGGTCTTAGGTGTTTATTGCACTTTGAACCAGTTATGCTAACCAAAATAGCTGCTAACCCCAAAATGTAATGGCAGGTAATGTAAGGGAAAACCACCTAGATTAATATTGTTAAAGCTGTTGTCTTTATTGTGTAGCATGAAGTACCAATAACTTAACCTTTGCTTAACTTTAACTTAAACGTAATGTTAGCCAAATGCTTTATTTTCCCACAGTTAAGTTTAAGTAGAAATAGGAAATCTAGAAGGGTACCACAATATACTAGTTAAAGTTATGTTTCTTGATAAACCAGTGCCCTCCTCCCCATCTCTAGGTTTGTTGTTGCAGCAATAGTGTTCATTTCTGTCTAAATCTGCACAAGACGGAACACCTGCTAGCTCAGTGCTACCACAGTTTACACCCCCTGTTGGCTATCCTCTCATTCTTCTCTCTCCTTCTCTTTCAACGTTAGGCTTTGGTACGTTTTTGAATGTGAGCATTAGATAAAAACTCTGACCGTCTAAACTTGTGTGCGCTTCATGTCAAAACCTATGAGTGTTCATAAAAACAGCAATATTTAGCCTGTGTACTTAGCTACGTGGATATGGATAGTATCTTTGTCTACTCAACACTATGTAAGCACACCATGAGGAGAGAAAACACCTGAACTTGCTCCTGCACTCTTTGAACACCGTTGTGAACATCCTGTGTTAACAGCACCGTTAAACAGCAAAACATACTCATCAGGAAGTGTCTAAATACTCTTGCACCATGTTGTATTCCGAAGTCGCCACTTATCCAATGTGGTACTGAACAATGTGGTACTGAACAATGTGGAACTGAACGCAACAACGTGTGGTTGTTTTGATACTGCTAGTGTAAGGTAATGACTAGGTCTGTAAAAGAGCCGCTGAACAACAAGGATACTATGAGGGAGTCAGCTTCAGCTTCATTTGAACTGAATAAGGGATATTAGTACATGCAGGCTGAGAGAAACTCATCCATTACACCTCAAAGTCATGTAATGGGATACTTAAGAACCTGTGGCAATTGGAACTTTTCGCCTTTTTTATTCAATTGAATTATGACTATGTCAACACGGTGTTGCAAACTTTGTCAGGACAGCTCACTTTGTTAAAATCCTCTGTTAGCCAAGTATGCTAAAATGATATTGTGTCAAGAAGGACTGAGTTTCTTTACTACTGTCAGCATTGTTTAGTAGATAAGAAAACCATCCTCGCCCCATACTGAAGTGCTTGATAATGAGTAAGAATACATCACCATGTCTTGTCTTTACTACTTATGCTGGAAAAATGTCCTTAGAAATAAGTATAACAACATTGTTCATACTTACTACAAGGTCGAGTTGAGTAGTTGGTTGACTGGCAGATTTAATGCTCAAGTAAAGTGACCAACATTGTGTAGTTATTGCCTGAACGTTACGCTCTGGTAGCATAATATGTACCACAATATGCCAGTAGATGTCACTAATATGTCACTTTGTTATCATCTCTACAACTAACAAACTTGATCTCAACAATGGCTAATTTTCTTCATAGACGTCATAGCAGTTTGTTAAAAATATATTTTGATAATTTCACTAAGTGTACTTTTATTTACAGTTTTATAGTGTGTTGGTGTCTGTGTCCCAAAACAGGTAAAGGGGGCTGTAAATGTTGGATTTACTATAGTGTCAGGAATAACATTCATTGCATGCTCTTTTTTTATTTTCTGAAAGTTTCTTTTTCCAACGGTCTATCTATCTCAGCATGAAAATGCGTATAATTACAACTCTGACTATGAATCTAATAAAGGTTGATGTTGTTTTCTACATTTTCTGTTGCTTGCTTTTGTTCAAACAACTAGAGATAAACCACTCAGACATTTATTGTTATTGCTCAAATGTGCATTTATTGCAGGTCTAACAATTGAATTTAGTTATTACATTAAATGTTCACCAATTGCTATCTGGGGATATTTGCGCATGGTGAGTGGCCTAATGGCCTATGAACTCAAGTGAACATAAATTTGTGTAAAGAAAGCAAATGTGCTTGTTATCCCTGGAAGCTGCGGTTGTTAGACTGTTTGCAAATCTCTTTTCGTCGTAGTCAAATCTGGGGATTTGGCCTTGGTGCAGCTCTTCTGGATCTTTAGGCGCGCACGACGGTTTTTTAACCAAACCTAGAGAAATTGAAAATCATATATAATGTCCAGAAAATAACGTGTAACTTACACAGTTTCACAACCACCTTCTAAACAACTTCAAGGTTAAGAGCAAACATATCTTTCTCTTACCCTAACGGTTCCTGGCTAGTTCGGCCCGTCCCTAGACACCAGGGTAATCCGTTTGTTCGAACAGATGTTCCAGTTGTTTGGTCTGGCTGTCCGTGAACACCGAGCCATTCTGCCCCGGTTTCTTTAGTTTCATCCTGTTGCAAGTAAATGTACAGAGGCTGAGACCCTGAGATAAATAACAAAAAACATGATTAAGTAGTCGAAAGCAAGCAAAGAGAGAGAGAGAAAAAAAACGGTAGGTCTGAAAAATAGGCCTAATACTAGTAACAATGTAGCACTACAGTTCAATACTTTGTGGCCTCGACAGTCTACCTTGTGAAATAATCAAATATAACACGATCTCACCTCTTCCATCGTTGAAAACTCTGTTTTGAGATGCACTAGGATACAAGTTTATAGCTGCATTGTGACAATTAAATTATCCATAGCTAAGGTAACTGCTACTAGTGTGATATGGTCAGAACCTGCAGCATGTGGGCGGTTGTCAGATCCAGTTTCCATGATGTCCTTTTGAGTGTCCGTGCAGAAAGATGCCAGACAAACATCCAACATGTTGTAAAGATTCGGCTCCAGTTGGATAAGAAGGTCCTTCTTCAGTGCCTAAAATGCGATCGATACTGAAGTTTGAGATTTTGGTCGCATCCATGCTCAGAGCTAAAAGTCCCCAAAAAATAGCTAGGTTGGTGCTCAGGGCTACTTTTTGTCTCACCTCTCCAACCAAGGTAACTGTCCTTCAAATGTGCACTCTTGTGATGAACCCCAGATTATATACTCCTCTGTTGACACTTCAAAAATAAGAGGAGCTGTAAAATGTAACCCCTCATTATTGTGCAATTTACATTCCTTTGTACTAAGGAAATGCCTAATGGCGCATCATGGATTTTACCTTTTTTGAAGATGTCCATCTCAAACTGTCCTGGTTCATCATAAAATAACATATACATCTTTGGTTCAAAGGATAATGACTTTGATGCCCTTGAATCAAAGTAATACACGCAGTGATTGCTTGGAATTTGTCTATTGACTTTATGGTGCCTTATGGGCTTCTGGGTTTATCGTTATTTTTTAAAAAGTGGATTAACATGTCAAGCATTTATGTTAAAATTGTGTCAGACTACAATGGCAGATGTGCTATAAAATTAAATAATAGGCCAAATTATTTACAGTGGGGCGGCAGGTAGCCTAGTGGTTAGAGCGTTGGACTAGTAACCAAAAGGTTGCAAGAACGGATCCCCGAGTTGACAATGTAAAAATGTGTCGTTCTGCCCCTGAACAAGGCAGTTAACCCACTGTTCCTAGGGCGCCATTTAAAATAAGAATTTGTTCTTAACTGACTTGCCTAGTTAAATAAAGGTAAAAAATAAATAAAAGTGCATTTAGGTGTTACTACATACTTCAGGGAAAGAAAGGCCAACAAGGTTTTACGCAGGTTTTACGCGCTATGGAATATAATATACAGGTGTAGGATCTTAATTTGATCACCCTTTTGCAAGATAACTTGTAGTGTATTTGATGTTTAAAAGGCTTCTGAAGTTTCTAATTTCCACTTTGAAATCAACCCCTACAAAAATGTCTAATTATAGTCCACATAATAATTCAAATTTCCTGTAGTACCGTTATTATTTTCCTGAGGTAGCAAACTGGCTCAAATTAAGATCCTACACCTGTAGCCTAGAATAGACAGTTGCATGAGTGAGTATTATGATCTTTCGTATATGTGGGCTACCCAGACTTCCATTTTCAACGTCAAAATTATTCTGTGAGCATTCACAGTAGCCTTTTGTAGGCATAGTTATTCATAACCCAGTTATGTAAGGCCTTTGTCTGAAATATGCTGCAATTATCTTTGTAACCAGCTGGTGGTGCCCTTTCCTAAAGACTAAAAATATGTTTGTTTACTTTGATGATTAGAAGCGTAAGTAGGACACGAGCACAATCAATTGAACAAAGCGAAAACACTTCACAACGAGACAATGAAATAATCAACTACCCGATACTAGCACCCGAATCCTATCCACGAACAACGTTTGTGAAATATTTAATCCCCAAATTGTCGTGTTTGAAACCTTCTTTTGATCGGTGGTGTGAGACGGCACATGTCACTGTTTATGCACTGAACGGATCAAGACTAACGCGCCTAGCCTACTCCATTCCAGTTAATTACCGGAGCCAATCAGAGATGCTTTGTAAATCCCTACGTAAATATATCCGAGTATAGGTTAACGTTTCTATTCGTTTTTTCTGTACGCTATTCATATCTGTCCAATAGACTAACATACGATCCGTTTTTTTGTACATAGGAGGCAGTGCATCCTCAATCATGAGGGGGATACTATATGGGAATACCAATAATAGTTAGGAAATGTGTTTTAAAATCGTACTGTATCATTAGGAATACATTATGTATGACCATTTAGACCTTTGACCAAAGTGTTTTTTTATGTTGAAAGGAAGATGTGTCTGTGGGAACTCAGTTATGACACCAGTATCCATATGATATTTAGATGGTAAATGATCTGTAGGTTATATGTAAATCCATGTTTTAGATAAAAAGAGGTCATCTCAGGCATGTTGGACTTGCAAATGCTGACAGTACTGACAGGACTCAAAGGTACATAGTGTACAGATCAATCATCCTACTTTCTGTGATCCAACGTCAACGTAAAGAAAGTCATATGGTCATCAATGAGGGAGATAAGAAACCAGACCATAGCTGGCTCTTTGATGTTAAACTATATGTAACAATGACCTCTAAATGGAAGCGTATGTATAAAAAACAACATTTTGAATGAAGTGATCTGTCTCCCAGTGGCAGTTTAATGTGTCATGAATGGGATTCTATGGTTAACATAGTAATTTATGTGGTTACATTGTCTTGACAATTGCAGTATGTAACATTGTACATACTGCCAAAGAAAAGCATATGACATCCTTGCATGTGAAACCGGACATCCTTACACAAACACAATCAGACAGGAGAAATCATGTCAGGCCTTTGCTACAAGGATTCATTATTACTACCGGGTACCCTAGTTTCAAGGCACAACCTCTGACAAAATATTACCCTTCAATGTCAATTTACTTCACCTGACTTCGTCTGCCTGCTGTGAATGATTTGGACAAGCATTCACTTAACAAGACTCACGTCATTACTCAGCTTCCCTGTCTGCACACACTGAGAGTTTATTATTCTAGAGTTTTGGCCTTTGACCCAGAAAGGACCTAATTCTCATAAAGTCAACCTACGTGAAATACAGAAATAAAATGTGCATATTGTACAATATGTTACCATCAGGGCCGTTAAACTGAATAATCAAAATACAGGGAGTCTTTTTTCCCGATAAGATGTTATGTCCTCTGCACCAATCAATCAGTCATTCATGTCTGTTTGCGTGGCAAATTGAGACACATCTTTGGTCAGCATAAGCATTCCTCCCTGACAAAGAGCAGCATTGACATGTTTTTTTTTTAATCATTGACTCCTCTAAGATTCATTCAGCTTCTACTTGCCTTGCTCCCGCTAAGTGTAACGCTAAAATATTTACTCGTGGCTGCAGCTTTTTCTGCAGCTTTTTCCAATGGGAGTAAGAAACTCTAAAATAAGGAGGGAGGGTTCATGTTTAAGAGATATTTTTTCTCAGTGTTTACTACTGGGTTTAATTTGTGGAAGTGATATCCTCTTGGGGTTATCGAGATGATGTGACTTGTTAAAATGGCATCTTGAAAACAATCTTAATGCCTGAAGAATAGCTTAAATTGTGTCTCACACTAGTAATAGATATGTAATGGCTCAAAATGGTTGTATTTGTCTCGTGTTTTATCTCTACAAATCAATGCCGATGACTCAATCATAATTTATCTTCAATTCGTCGCCATACAAGGAATGTGAATATTATATGAGTATCGCATCAAGTATGCATTTGAAAAGCAGCTCAATTTGCCAGCCCACTTACGTAATGATTTGGCTTATCAAAGATTCAATGTGCCTACCTACTGTCTGTCTAGTGTAGTTCAGGCTATGGGCAGTAGTAGGCAATACACATGCCCCAAAATTATAATACTCTCCACAGCCATTACATTCCATGCTTTAGAGAACACCTATAGATGTGCTAAGTCTAACAAAGTCAGTAGACAAGTCAGTCACAAAGAGAAGGCTGTGAATTACATTGGAAGGACCAATCAGCATAAACATCAACAGAATAGGGGCACCATTTAATTCTAGGTTAATAGGCCAGACCAGGGACGGACACTTTGTCCATTAGCTGTGGCTTTTCTTAAAGGCTATGTCTCCTGGAAGGCCTCTCCATAAATGGAAGGGATCCGCTGTTTGAGTCGCCTTCCTGCTGATGCTGCTGTGAACCCTGTCAGACCTCTGCACCCGGCATGTCTCGCTAAACGACTGTCCCACCTACTCTGCCATTGACTGCCTACCTTGTTCACAACCTATATATTGTTTGCCATGTCATCTGAGGCAATACAGTGGCCACTTCATGATACTAACTGTACATTACATATCTCAATGGAATTAATTTAGTTGGCCACAGAAGACAATTCAAACTAGGTTTCTTCCTTGTGTCTCAAATCAGGTAGAAAAAGAGTTAACACACACTGTCCAGTTAGGTCTGTAATCTTCTTCTGTATTGACTACTGAGATGCCATCTCATTCTCTCTGTGGAGCTCTGATGGTGAACTTCCTCCCTGCACCCTGTCGAAATGAAGCCTGTGGCCTCCTCACCTTTCTGCCTCAGTGGCTCTTCTCTTTTGTTTCTCCAGAAAGGCCAATTGGTAAGCCCCCTTCTCTTCCCACTCCATAGCATAATTAACACAGAGAGAGAGTACGGAGAGTAAAACCCCTCTGATGTATATACACAGTGTTTTTTGTCATAATTAGCAGAGTGGGTAATCCATTCAGACGTGCTCAGTGAGTTATCTCGCATGCCTCGCCCCTCCCCCATATCCCCTCTCCCCTTGTTAAAAAGAGATTTGACGTTAGCTTCTGTTGGAGAGTGGGAACGCGGTAAGCATATAATCTCTATCTCTCTCGCTCACTCCCCCTGTTTCTGCTGAAGCACCAACGAAAATCGTCTGACTGAGCCCTCCTCTAAGATATGAGCTGAGAGAGTGAAGCCATCAATGTAAAAGCCTGAATCTGTCTCTCTCTCTCTCTCTGGCGTGCTGTGCTCTTGCCCCACACTGAGGCTCTGTAGCCTGTGTATGTGACTACAGTGAGGTGAATGTTTGCCTTGCTGATGCCCCTCCTTTGTTTCACTGTAATCAACAACAAAGGGTCTCCTTGGGGAGGGGGGAGGGGCTACCTATTAGTACAGTGTGAGTTAATCTGCTGTGCCTTCTCTAATGACACAAATACAATTACAATGCACCCTGAATCTGTATAGATCCCATCTTATTTCACTGTCCCCTAAAACCACAGGGTCCACTCTAAACCATGGGGTTTATGAGTCACAGCTTTATACTAGTCACTCCACTATTTCTTGAGGCCTGAGCCAAATAGATTTACCAAGATATTCTCTGTGTTCAAGACAACTGGGGTGAAAATTATAATATACTTATATTTTTTTATTTAACATTTATTTAACTAGGCAAGTCAGTTAAGTTATACTCATATGAGTATATAATGACTGCAGCTTAGAATTAAAATTATATACAAGCCACTTCAACCTCTTTTTATACAGTTGAAGTCAGAAGTTTACATATACCTTAGCCAAATACATTTAAACTCAGTTTTTCACAATTTCCTGACATTTAATCCTAGTAAATTCCCTGTGTTAGGTCAGATCACCACTTTATTTTAAGAATATGAAATAATAGTAAAGAGAATGATTTATTTCAGCTTTTATTTCTTTCATCACATTCCCAGTGAGTCAGAAGTTTACATTCACTCAATTAGTATTTGGTAGCATTGCCTTTAAATTGTTTAACTTGGGTCAAACGTTTCGGGTAGCCTTCCACAAGCTTCCCACAATAAGTTGGGTGAATTTGGGCCCATTCCTCCTGACAGAGCTGGTGTAAATGAGTCAGGTGTGTAGGTCTCCTTGCTCGCACAAGCTTTTTCAGTTCTGCCCACAAATGTTCTATAGGATTGAGGTCACAGCTTTGTGATGGTCACTCCAATATTTTGACTTTGTTGTCCTTAAGCCATTTTGCAACTTTGGAAGTATGCTTGGGGTCATTGTCCATTTGGAAGACCCATTTGCGACCAAGCTTTAACTTCCTGACTGATGTCTTGAGATGTTGCTTCAATATATCCACATATTTTTCTTTCCTCATGATGCCATCTATTTTGTGAAGTGCACCAGTCCCTCCTGCAGCAAAGCACCCTCACAACATGATGCTGCCACCCCTGTGCTTCACGGTTGGGATGGTGTTATTCAGCTTGCAAGCCTCCCCTTTTTTCCTCCAAACATAACGATGGTCATTATGGCCAAACAGTTCTATTTTTGTTTCATCAGACCAGAGGACATTTCTCCAAAAAGTACGATCTTTGTCCCCATGTGCAGTTGCAAACTGTAGTCTGGCTTTTTTTATGGCGGTTTTGGAGCAGTGGCTTCTTCCTTGTCAATATAGGACTCGTTTTACTGTGGATATAGATACTTTTGTACCTGTTTCCTCCAGCATCTTCACAATGTCCTTTGCTGTTGTTCTGGGATTTTTGCACTTTTTGCACCAAAGTGCGTTCATCTCTAGGAGACAGAACGCGTCTCCTTCCTGAGCGGTATGACGGCTGCATGGTCCCATGGTGTTTATACTTGCGTACTATTGTTTGTACAGATGAACGTGGTACCTTCAGGCGTTTGGAAATTGCTCCCAAGGATGAACCAGACTTGTGGAGGTCTACCATTTTTTTCTGAAGTCTTGGCTGATTTATTTTGATTTCCCCATGATGTCAAGCAAAGAGACACTGAGCTTGAAGGTAGGCCTTGAAATACATCCACAGGTACACCTCCAATTGACTCAAATTATGTCAATTAGCCTATCAGAAGCTTCTAAAGCCATAACATCATTTTCTGGAATTTTCCAAGCTGTTTAAAGGCACAGTCAACTTAGTGTATGTAAACTTCTGACCCACTGGAATTGTGATACAGTGAATTATAAGTGAAATAATCTGTCTGTAAACAATTGTTGGAAAAATTACTTGTGTCATGCACAAAGTAGATGTCCTAACCAACTTTCCAAAACTATAGTTTGTTAGCAAGACATTTGTGGTGGTTGAAAAACGAGTTTTAATGACACCAACCTAAGTGTATGTAAACTTCTGACTTCAACTATACCATTCTTATGTAACTGGCCTACAATATGCCTTCGTTTGAATAATTACATATAGGGGGTAGAGGAGCTGTGCACATAGCCTGTATAATACATGTTAAAGTTTGCATTTATTTAAAATGATCCAGACATCTGTCTTAGATTTATTTTGTATTACAGTATGGAAATAATATTTGACTTTTAAAAAATCTACAAGAGAAACCTCAATTGAATTGTCCACTGTATTTTTCAGTTATGAAAGAATGGATAAGGCAATTGTTTTTGATAGATCCTACTTTTGTTTGGGAATTGTCAGTACGTGACACATTTAGGTAGGCGGAAGTTTAATGCAGGTGAAGTAGAGCGCGAGCTTGCAAGTGTTTGAGGGGTGTGGTTTCAAACTCCCGGTGACAGGTCAAGTTACCTGCTACGTTCATAACACCGGCGTGCTCTTTCAATAGTGATTACATTTACAAGAGAAAGCAGATCAACTTCACAAATGACATCCTATGGTTGTTTCTTTAAACGTGCACAAACGTCCCTCCGAATTTCGAATAGGTGTTTGTCATCTTTAGGCATCAAGCGAAATGAGGCTTCCAAGTGTGAAGACCTCCCAGCTGCATGAATCCTACCTGTGAATCCAGACGAAGTAGAATCGTAAGTTACCTGTTTGTTTCACTGTCTCAGTGCTATTGGTGATTTTGACGTCAACATCGTTTAATTTGAAACTTTCGAGTAGGCCTATAAAAATGTAAAATTACAACATGTTATTTAATTCACGTTTTCTTTGGAAAGAGACAAAAAAGTGGATCATTAACAAAATTCTAATTTCGTCAATGTTATTACAAGTTCCAAGAGCAGGCAGGAATGGTGTTTTTCTCAGGTAGTACTAACTTGTAGGCCTAAAGTGTCATTTCCACGTAAATTGTTTTCAACAGGAACCGGTTACTGTCTGGCAGGCTGTACTATGAAACTACAGTATGCATGACTCATTTTTACAAGTGGATTCCCTGTCATGCCTTGAGGTTATTACCTTTTTGAGGATGTGGCATCAATAGCCTTACTGTTATACCTACAACTTCTAGTGGAACCAAATACTCCTCAGCCATCTAAGTTTCACTGAAAATGGTGCTCTTTTCACAAGGTAGAGAGTACTTTTACACAACAAATTGCGCATCACTTTTGCGGGCTGATGTCTAAACCTTGTAAAGCCAGTGAATAAAGCAAGTCTGTATAGGCCTAATGGGAATGACAGTGTATCTTCACGGCCCTTTGACAGTCCTTTTTTCATCAGTGACCAGCAAATAGATAAAATGATTCTGCTCCTTTGAGCAGTGCTTGACCTGAAGAAATTGGTGTTGGCTAGTTAACTGCAGCAGCATCCCTCAGACAAGTGCCAGGCCCTGGACCAGAAGGCTGACAATGGGCTGTCTGTGAAAACGGTGAAACCCAACTGATGAGTGTTTGAGCAGACATCTATCAGGATATCTTAGATGGCTATCAAATTTACTATCCCTGACTAGAGATAAAGGGTGTAAGGACATTCATCTGAAGGAGAATTGCAGGCCGTTCTCATTTCGGTATTGATTTGATACCCTCTCATCATTGAAGGTTACAGATCTCTTAATAATAGTCACAAAATGTCCCCCTCTTCAGGGGCTCAGCTCCTCAAGAATAGCATCTGGCAGTAGAGTATCTCTCCAAGCTCCCTACGTGGAGCCGAGAAGGAAAATAAACAGATAAAGGATTCAGTGTCGGATTAATTTACCCGATGCTCTCCTATAACCAAAAATGTATTGTATAACAGGGACTCTTCAGTATTGTGATTTATTTTTGTTTCCATCCAGACATCCGTTTTGATCAAGTCTCTCTAGCTGTCCGCCTATGCCCCTCTTGCAGACATCCATCGCAGGCCTCTAAATTGTTTCCAGAAAGGTTGTTTTTTGGCTCTCATTCCATTCAATTTCCGTTGCATTTATTAGCTTGCTCTTTTAGTTATTTAGCCAAACACATGTAATTCAGTTCATTTCCCCCCCTGATAATGTCTAATAAAGGAATTGTAGGACACAAGGAACATTGTGAACCACTGAGTCTAATTGAGTGTTCCAGCCCTCTGAGAATTGAGTTCCATTCCCATATCCTATATACTGCATTGTGTGTGGCTGCATGATGGTCACCCTAAAGAGAGGTGCAGTGTGCTCTGCATTTGGACAAAGATGACCCCCAAACCATTGTACTCTTCAGTCCTGGGCTCTCTTGTGTGACTGGGTTTTCTCTCTCTCCTCTTAACGATAGTATAGCTATGATATCCAGAGCACCAGTTTCCCATGCCTGATCAAGCACAACATTAGACACAGCCCCCATTAAAAGAGATTTAATCTGACACCAAGCATAATCTCTGTAACCTAAAGTGTACTTGACCACACAATCTCTTCCTGTTCCCAGCCAAGCCTTTTGTTCCATTGTGTTCACGTAATTTCTCTGTTTCTGTCTCCGTTGTCTTGTACTCATCACCTACTTTTAGGTGTTTATACAGACACTTGAAATCTAAAGACTGAGGTATTGCTGTTGGGAACATGGGGTCGGATTTCACCAACGTAGCATTGCTTCCAAACACCTATTTAGTAAATATTAGTAGGGAAGGCTCAGAAATTCTAGCAGCCTATGAAATATGAGAGCGCTTTTGTAGTGTATTTGATGTTTTTTTATTAGAGTGCAGCAGTGTTACAAACTAATATTTGTCTTTCAGTCACTGAGGGCTGAATACAACAGTCTCTGTACTATAGTACACAACTCACTCACTGTCACCGTTTCTCCTATCTGTCCCTCTTTCAGTCGGTGTTTCTCTCCTCTCTCATTCTGCTTCGCCCTCCATTTTGTCTCTGCCATTTTCTTTCTTGTTCTCGCTCAATTAATGAGGAGACTTAGTTGGAGGGGGAAATAAAGTTTCCATCGAGGGTCACCAGATCTCTCCTCTGGACCTGCTCCTTTCCTCTCCCACAACTGACTGTTAAGTGTTCTGATCTTGGATCAGTTCGGGGGTGACTGACGGTGAGTTTCTCTCCCTGGCTGCCTCTGTCTCTGTGCAGATGGTGGGATAGATCAGGTGTCCCAGGCTTGTCTTCCGCACTCCATCCGGACAGCAGAAAGGCACATTTGTTCACTTTGTGGAGTCTTTTGTGCTCCCGAGACAATGGCCGCAGTCTCTGGGCCATTGGGGTGAGGGCAGCGAGTTTGAGGGGGATGGGTTGGGAGCAGTTGAAGACGTGAAGCCGCGCTCCATTTTTCTCTGCTCCTCATTGGCTGTCCCACCGGATGTTCCCCACGGCTGCTGCTCCTCCCTCTGCCCGCGGTATGGCACAGAAGGGAGTGGTCGGACATGCTGCAAAAAGAGACGGGAACTGTAAACGTGTCGATAGGCATACTAACGTTTGGGATGAGAATAGATCAAGGTGTTTTGTTAAGATGTCATTATTTCACCTATGGTGACGTGCACAGTTGTCACTTTTCACAAATAGTATGTTATGTTTCCAATGGCTCTGTACTTGCTATTTGTTTAATTTTGCCTACTGTGCCTAGTCCTTTCGATTGAACTGCATTCGCCCCCCCCGAGAGTTGTTGAAGTACTGAACTAGTTGGCGTGGACTAAAAAGTGCTGAAGTCGAAGTCAAAGTTAAGTTTTGTTGAGCAAGACTAACTACGTGGTCACTGGAGGTGCTGTAGAGCCCATCTAATAGTATCCAGGCAGATAGATGTGATTCATGCAGCGGTGTGGTGCCTCGGTCTGTTCAGCCTTGAGCCTCTGCTCCAGGCATTGGACCTGCATACCAATAACTGTTTTTTTTTTTTCATCATCAGAAGAGGAGGAGAGGAGCTGCCTGCATACACCCAGACAAAGAACGACCTGTCCCAGCTGCTTATAAACTTTGTGTCCACCGCAAATCACACGGCTAAAGGGATGCAATTGCCAACTAGGAGCATGTAGCCAGCAGTAGGTTGAGTCAATGTTAGGCAAATGGCAGTTGATACGTTCTGCCAAGGACTGAATAGCAGACTGACTCCACAGGTTAACAATCCTCTTTTCCCTGGTAATGTCCCGGCTTCTCGCTCCCAGCCTGTCCATCAGGTGGTCCAGGTGTCAGCTGACGAAGCATCCATCAAGGAAATGTCAGCGGCCAATCACACTTTAATGGCTGTGTTGACGCTGTCATTATTTTCCATGTGTCTCGCGCAGCAGGGCTCGTCTGGGCAATCAGTGGCTGATGACGTCAGCAGCTCACCTTTTTGTCTGAGCCGGAAAGGTTTTGTTTTTTTCTTCCATAGCAGACAGCAGTTTCACTGTTTGTGTTCATTCAGCTCCGTCTCACCTATTCAAATGCGGGTATTGTTATGGAAAACTACCAATATGCACCTGCTTTGCTCCTCTCCACCCCTACCACGACAGTAATATGACTCATGCACATTGTGGGCGTAAGCTGGCATTAGTTTACTTGTCATATCCCTATTCATGTATTCGTGAGCAGGTAGTTACTCTAATCTGTGCAGAAATGGTGACATAACATCCAGTGTCTTAGGACTGTACTTTATACACGCATGGCCTTTGCCATACTGTAAAGAGGAAGGTTGTAACAGAGTAAATGTACTGTCATTGAGAAGTAGCCTATTGGGACTGTATCATCACCTGCAGCCAGGGAAGCCCCCTGCCCTTTGTGTTGTCTAGAGGGGGACTGAAACCTAACCGTGACACTTTTTTTTTTATTGAGTGCGTATATGATACAGGCATGTATGTGTAGAAACCTGAGCTTCTGACCCGAGTCCCCGTGGAATTACATGTTACTCAACTACTGGCTGTCAGCTTCCATCATATACTGCAACCCTAGCCCCCTCTCTCACTCACACACACACACACACCACTCAACACTGGAGAATTGATTAACCTCTCACCATAGATCTGGAGCCTCGTTGCCACCCAGCCTGCAGAAATGACGATGCCCTTTAGAAGCTGTGACATCTGCGGGTTCCATTATACTCCAGAATGAACTGAGCTCCTCTAACAGGTACGAAAGTAATACAACTGCTTTAGATTTTCAACTCCAATCGCCTCGAGGCCCAATCCAGTGACTCCGTGCCCTCTTTCGATGGAGCAGTCGGCCGCACACGCTTCTGAATGTTGAGATGTGACTGACGCTGCTCTCTCATGAGTAGAAAGAAAAGGACGTTTCATGGTGTTCATATTTAACCAATGGCTGGCAGCCATTTTGAAAGACCTGCGTTCTCCTCTATCTGAATATGAAGAGGAGAAGATGACTGTTGATAAAACTGATTGGTAGTGTTATTCCCTGTCTCACTCTGGATGATTAGTCTAAGGGCAGAGGTCAATCTCAGGCCGGTCGGTGCGGCAGAAGTCTGCTGTGCTGGATTATCAAGTCGACATTAGTCCGGAGGGGTCCGTTGACTTGCCCGATGATTAACAATAAGCCCCCGGTAGCAGAGTAAAGTCAAAGTCACCATTATTAGTCAGTTGTACAACCGAATGCCTTCAACCGAAATGTTTCTTCCGCATTTAACCCAACCCCTCTGAATCAGAGAGGTGCGGGGGGCTGCCTTAATCGACATCCACGTCTTCGGCGCCCGGGGAACAGTGGGTTAACTGCCTTGTTCAGGGGCAGAACGACAGATTTTTTCCTTGTCAGCTCGGGGATTTGAACTTGCAACCCTCCGGTTACAAGTCCAACGCTCTAACCACTAGGCTACCTGCCGCCCCTAGCTGACCTTCCATGGCGTATTCAGCAGGTAAGGGACCAGGGGAAATCTATCTGGCATTTTCTTATACCAGGGCCACAGTGCTGCCCTCGTAACTCTCCGGACACGAGTGTGAAGAAGTGATTTATCGGCCTCCGAGGCTGAGGGAATTCTTAAAGAGCCTACAGGCTACTTCCAAAATCTGGATTTCTATTTAACTGCATTAAAAAAAGAATAACTGCCATGGAAAAGAACACTCCTGTGTTAACTTGTGAAGTATTGAGTCTCCAGGGCGTCTCAATCAAGTTGTTTACCAGACATTTTATTTGACAACACTAGTAATGTGAGCAGATTGGGTTGGCATAATGCAGTGGTAACCTTGTGTTCCCTGTTTGCTGTCACCGTAAGATAAGCACTAATTACTTTTGGGTCATAAAATCATCCCCTTCCATTTTTATTGATGTTGTCCGTAACTTTATCACACATGATAGTAGTTCAGACTCCACCGACAGCCTGGTCTCGCATCTGCCCTGCATAAAGTTTTTCCTGGCAGTCTCTGTGACCTATGGACTTCAGTTTAGTCATTAGTTGTGGGCATGTCACTGTCTGAGAGGTTGGCTCAAATGGAGAGTTTCTCACAGCTTTGTGCCACACAAATGAACCAACTGAGAACCACGTAAGAAGTTTGCCAAGAGTTCAAACTTGATAGTGAAATCTCTGCATTGACTAAAGGACTTCTGCAATCCTGACTGTTCCTCAAGAGGATATGAAAGGAATACTAAGTATAGACAGTTGGGTCGATGGACTCTCACAAGTGGGATTGCAGATTGCCAGTGATGAGTATTGGAAACATCCTCCACACTGTTCTACTTCCCCTGGAAGGGGCTGTCATTCCTTTCGCATAGCGACATGCCTTCCGCCCTGAAGCATGGCAACTTGGAAATTAGTTATGAATGACAATGAAAAGACTGCATCAAAAAGTATCCTCAGTAGCTAGCTAATGCATAAAATCTATTTTTAAATCAGTGGTGTTCAGAAGTTTTTTTTCACAGAGACCCCATATTTTTTCCACAATAATTATTTGCGACCCCACCCAAAATCAAATGACAAATTTTTAATTTTTATATCAACAAATAACCATGAATTCAATACATCAAAATGAAAATAAACTAATAAATAGAATTATCTTTCTCAAAAACATTTGTTCCGTACAATAATCTGTACTCGTAAGTTTTTGTTTTCTTTTTGGCAACCCTGTGATGCTACTAGGGGTCACGACCCCGGCTTTGAATATCACTGCTCTAAATGGTATTTAGATAAACATGAGTCTTTTTGCCAATCTTTTCTGTTTATAATTCACAATCAAAGATCTGACAGCCTCAGAAACCTGTTCCCACTCTGAAATGTTATCTGACAGGCTGCTGCCCAGTGTGCCGTCAATCACTGAATAAAGGCAAGAGAAAGAAGGAAAGAGAAACTAATATACTTTACTGTACCGTAGAGATGACAGACCGGGCCTACAACCAGGATTAAACAGACCGGCCTACATGAATCAAATCAAATGTTATTGGTCACATGCAGATGTTATTGCGAGTGTAGCGAAAAGCTTGTGCTTCTAGTTCCGACAGTGCAGGAATATCTACCATGTAATCTAACAGTTCCACAACAACTACCTAATACACACAAATCTAAGTAAAGGATAGGCAAGATGATATAAAAAACAGTGTGTGTGTGTATGTGTGTGTGTGTGTGTGTGTGTATATGTATGTATATATATATATATATATATATATATATATATGAGTAATGCAAGATATGTAAACATTATTAAAGTGGCATTTAAAGTGACTAGTGATCCATTTATTTAAGTGGCCAATGATTTCAAGTCTGTATGTAGGCCGCAGCTTCTCTGTGTTAGTGATGGCTGTTTAACAGTCTGATGGCCTTGAGATAGAAGCTGTTCTTCGGTCTCGGTCCCAGCTTGTTGTCTTTGATTATCTACTTTGCCTTCCTTTGACATCGGGTGCTGTAGGTGACCTGGAGGGCAGGTAGTTTGCCCCCGGTGATGCGTTGTGCAGACCACACCACCCTCTGGAGACCCTTGCGATTGTGGGCGGTGCAGTTGCCGTACCAGGCGGTGATGCGGCCCGACAGGATGCTCTCAATTGTGCATCTGTAAAAGTTTGAGTGTTTTCGGTGACAAGCCAAATTTCTTCAGCCTCCTGAGGTTGAAGAGGCGCTGTTGCGTCGTCTTCACCACACTGTCTGTGTGGGTGGACCATTTCAGTTTGTCCTTGATGTGTTCGCCGAGGAACTTAACTTTCCACCTTCTCCACTACTGTCCCCGTCGACGTGGATATGGGGGTGCTCCCTGTGCTGTTTCATGAAGTCCACGATCATCTCCTTTGTTTTGTTGACATTGAGTGAGAGTTTGGTTTGCTGACAGTATACTCCGAGTGCCCTCACCTCCTCCCTGTAGGCTGTCTCGTTGTTGGTAATCAGGCCTACTACTGTTGTGTCGTCTGCACACTTGATGATTGAGTTGGAGGCGTGCATGGCCACGCAGTCATGGGTGAACAGGGAGTACAGGAGGGGGCTGAGCACGCACCCAGTCCGTGATTGTTTGTAGACCCTGCCACATCCGTCTCATGTCTGAGCCGTTGAATTGCGGCTGCACTTTCTTTACTGACATTTCGCTTGTTTGTTTGCCTTGCGGAGGGAATAACTACACTGTTTGTATTCTGCCATAATCCCAGTCACCTTTCCATGGTTAAATACGGTGGTTCGCACGTTCAGTTTTGCGCGAATGCTGCAATCTATCCACGGTTTCTGGTTAGGGTAGGTTTTAATAGTCACGGTGGGTACAACATCTCCTATGCACTGACCAGACAAGTGCATGTTTCAGATTGGTTTAATTACACACCCTCAGCTTTTGTTGTATGATTTTCTAAAGGCCGGCAGAAATGGTTAATGTCAACATCGATGGGACCGAAAGAATACTCTTTACTGTTTTCATTTCCTATCCAACAGTCCGTAATGTGAAAACGTCCTCTGTTTTCAGCTCCTAACCCACTTAAGAATGGTCTGAAGTGTGGAACTGCTGAGTCATAATTCATAAGAGAGATTGCTACTACAAAACGATTAGATATCCCAGAAAATAACCGCTTGGCCATTCGGGTAGTTTCCTCACTTTGGGAGAGGCATTCAGCTACGCGCCATCTGTGCTGTCTCTCTCAATTCCTGGGCAGTCATTCAGAACTCTGTTTGTAATTACTTATATGAATAGCCCATCAGGGTGAACTCAGGTGCTCACCCAACACTGAGTGTACTCAAAGACGACCCACCCTTGATTATAGTTTTTTCAAAGATTGCACCTTTTACGGAGTCCATTGAAAGCATGTAGGTTCCATCTGATAACATACTATAGATATTGTTAAACGTTACTGTGAAGAATGCTTTCAAATGAATTGCATCGAGTATATGTGTTTGTCACCTCATTTAGGAGTGTTGTAATGCAGCGACACTTTCACACCCCAAACAGGTGGAGCTGCCCAGGTGACAGGTGGAGCCCAAGATGCCTGTGGAGGTGCCACTCCCAGCCGGTAGTCATGGACACCATTGTGCCTGCAGCACAGGAAGTGGCATAATGTCGGAAGAGGATGAACGTCGAGTCGCTACCCAGTCTGTGAACAGCCCCTTGGGATTGGACCTGATCCTAGAGCACACTGAGCCCCTACTTTCCGAGTCCCACTTCCTGCCTCTACTAGATATCAGTGAGGAGCCCCAAGACTGTCTGCCACTGGGAAGCTGCTTGAACCAAGATGGAAGCCTGTCTCTGGATGGATGTGTCCAGTGAGTATCAGAAAAAGCCCCTTTCTCAACTCAACACATTTGTTTTCTCTTCTGACCCCAATGGGGTTTTCTCAAGTGTATTTGCTGATTTGAAGGATTAAGACCTAATTAACGTGGACAGTTAATTCATGGATAATGGATTATATTGATCAACAGGCGATACTGCAGTCTCTCCTAGCAGTGAACCATACTACCCTAATCAATGTGCTTTTCCATTTACCAGTCTGGCGTTTGTTTGTTTTTATCTTGCAAAGGTTGGAAAGAAAATGGGTGCTATGGCATGAGTTCATGAAGGAGTACTCCTCTCTCGGCGACTGGCTCCGATTGGCTGAGAAGTCTGCCGACTCCCCGAGATCTGCCCATGTGCTCTTTGTCACTGCCAAGGAGGAGCTTAAGAAATTTGAGGTAAAAGAGACCAGATCAGGCCATCTAATGGCCGTCTAAAGCCCCATGTTGGTGGTGTTATTACAGCACTGTTTTGATCACCTATATAATAGAGCAACAGACAGACTTGTTGTTCTATCTAAACCCCCAGTTGTTGTGCTCTCCCCTCCCAGAGCCTTAGGACCCAGGCTGGGGCTCGGCTGGTGCAGCTGGACAGTCTGACCCTTAGGAACAGGACCCTGACCAGGCTCTTTGATGGGGCCATGCGGTCACGCCTGGTGGGCATGGCCAAGGACTGTGGTCAGCGCTGGGACCGTCTACATGGAACCATTGAGATTGTCCGCCGCAGACTCAAGGTAAGAGGTGCAAGATACCTCCTTCCTCCATCACACAGATGTCTAAGGCAGTGTATATAGGGGACATTTTTATTTTTTGTGCTACATCCAATTTCTCCCAAATTTATTCAGGTGCCAGCTGGATTTGCTCGGCAGACTAGACTAATAATCTGTATCTATATCGCTATACCTCCACCTCTCTTGGCCTAAAATATTTTATTTGATCCCCTTCCCCCTGTCTCCTTCTGCACCTCCCCCAGCACTGTGTGTCCCAGCGGGAGGAGTTTGAGGGCCAGAGGGAGGAGATGGCTGTGTGGCTTGCTGACATGGACCTTAGGCTGATTGAGGTGGAACACTTCTCTGGAAGGGACACCTGTGACAAGATGCGGGAGCTGCAGGTAAAGGACATGGCCTAGGACTGTACTGGACAGGACTGACCAGCCAAGTAATCTGACCACGCAATCAGTGGTCCTCACTTGTGCCTAACATCATTTTGCGCCTGCTTTACCTGGTAATTTATCTGTAATTCCCATTAACTGTCCCTGACTTGCTGCTACCTGATGCCAATGCCTTTCCCCTGGTAAATGTCTCCTCTCTGATTGACTGTGCCATGTGTGTGTGGCCTCAGAGCTTCCAGGAGGCAGTGGGGGAGAATGCGGGGCGTCTGAACTGTCTCCTGGAGCGGGGTGAGGCGCTAATCCAGAGGAGCGAGCCAGAGGACGCCCAAGACATTGAGGTGGGGCTGCAGGAGCTGCTGCTCTACTGTGCCCAAGTGTTTGAGGGAGTAGGCCGTCTGCACACACGCCTGCTCAGCATGAGACTGGTATGCTCTGCTTAACCTGTGTCTTTAACTCCACCAGCCACTCTAAGACCCTGCTCTTCTAAGCTGTCTGCTGTTCTGAAAGGCCTATATGGGTTAAATGAAGCTAGTTAGAGAGAGGTTATTTTGGGTTGTGAAATATGTCAATTTCTCTCTTGGCTCTGATCAGCTGTTCCAGGCCAAACACTGAGAACAACTCTACCATTAGTGTGTTTTATAGCAACCTTCTAGTTATTACCTTCCACTTATACCTACTCCTTTGCTCCCTCCGCCCTATGTCAGGTGTATGAGGATGACTGGGTACTGACTCAAACCTCTGACTCCGGCTGTCCGTCTGAGATCCTGTTGGAGCAGGATGGTGTGTTTGAGAAGAGCTGCGCCCCAGACCAGCGGAACCCCCCCAACCTGGACAACATGGTGCTGGAGTGGGACCCCTCCGTCGACATCGGGGGCCCCGTCTCCCAATACGACGCTGACTTGTCATATTTCAGCGCCCACACAGGTAGGCAATGAAATAATTTACTGTGGATTAAAAGAAAGGTTTATGACACTTATAGAATAATCCACGTGTTCTATCCTCAACCATTGGGATGCCATGAGAACATTTTAAATGATTAACGCTGTCATTGTTTTCGATGTGCGTCGATGAGGCTTGGCACCAGATTTTGAGGTGTGCTTGTGTCATCCAAACAGATCGAGAGAAGCCATTGGCCAGAGATGGTGTGAAGAGGCGGAGTTACCTCAGTTCCATAGGCTCTCAGTCTGAAATAAATAACAGAGCAGCAGAGGACATGGTGAGTAGCTCCTCCTACTGATCTGTATTCTGGCGCTCCGCTCTACCACTGTTCCCTTAGGCTCAGAGGCACACGCAGGTCAACATGTTTTTGCAATATTATCAGGAATGTGAACTTGTGTTCAACCGGCAAAAGAATTTGGTGTATACTGAAGTATGTGCATCCGCTTGTCAGGGTGAAACAAATGATCCATTGAAATTATGATGAGGCACAATATTGTTCTTCAATTTGATTAACAAGGAGTTATTGTGTGTGTGTGTGTGTGTGTGTGTGTGTGTGTGTGTGTGTGTGTGTGTGTGTGTGTGTGAGAGGTGGAGAATATGTGTGTGAGGAAAAAGCAATCTTAGATCTCTGTTTCTAGTTAACCCTAAAGCCAATACTTCCATTATCATCGGTGTCAGTAGGGAGAAGTTTTGTTTTGCTGGTGTGACTAATATAATACTGATTGTATTGCACTGCTGTTGAACTCAAACCAAAACCCATTGGAATTAATAGTGGAAGATACAGTAGTGTAGGACTGATTTAAGCCATCAATATAAAGACATTTTTGCATGTTAAAGCAGATAATCTCAATGAAATGTTGATTCCAGGTAAAATTACACAATCTATCCTCACTTGTGGCTGGTGTTTCCAGAGTCTGGAGAGGAGGTTTGAGTATGCAGGTCCAGAGGTGTTCTCACCTCCCACAACCCAGAGTGTCAGAGATGACAGACCTCTATTCTCTGGCCACTGGACGACCTCCACGCCCAACGGACCCTCCCTGGAGCCTGTGACCTTTGACCCTGCTCGCATCAGTGCTTGGTTGGGACAGACACACGGACACTCCGTCCCCTCGGTCCAACAGCACAGAGCCTGCTCCAAGGCTGTCCAGACCGACAGTACTGGGAAGGTATGCCTTAAACCCAGTAAAACTCCTCTGCCTTTTAACAGACTGATCTAGTGTTCCCTCTGACCCATAATATCTCCTCCAAATTAGAATTCATCATCGTCTCAGTTAATTGGTGGAAATAATGACTTAGACAGAAACCCTCTGATCCTTGTGAGGACATTCGACTTTGCCCACACCCCAAAGAATTACAGCCGCTGCAGTCTGAAACGAGTAAAGTTGGAGGAATGAGCTGCTAGCAACAGTGGCCTTCATTGAGCAGCGTACTGCATCACATGAGGATTTCCACGTGTGTGTAGCTTTCTGGAACGGCAGAGAGATGTGCCTTGGAGCTTCCACAAGACTCCTGACCTTCCACACTGATTAGATTCTGCTTATTTTCCTCTTGAGTAGCATTTGTCCAGAGAGGCATGTATAGTGAGACATACACACAAAGGTGTTTGGTTCTATGCAGACCCCTGCTTTGTGGAAAAGGCTAACTTTTTTTTATTGTGAATAGCTCTAGGAATCAACTTTCCTTTGCAATATTTGCAAAAATGCATGGAGAATTCAGTGGCATCACGAAAAAGGGAATATCCATAGAATCATGTAAATCGACAACAAGTGTTTTGTGTCATTGCATGCAGCTTTAAATTCATTGCCCACTGTTTTGGGTGTGTCACATCGCCTACAAAGTGTGTATCTTATACCTCGTCTCACTCATAAACAAAACAATAAAATGTAGATTTATAAATGTATCGGTGTAGAAGAGGCCACGTTTTAAGTGTCATCAAAACAGAAACAGCCCAGGATCATTTCCCTTCTGTTTTTTTGGGAGGGTGCTTTTTTTATTTCTAGTTAAGCTGTCTGAAGCCCAGCCTGACTAAAGCATTCTGTTCGCCAGAGGGGGACACGTCCGTAAGAAAGTGAATCGCTGTGCTGATGGAAAGCCTGCTTTCAATGCAAAGCCTCAAACCTTGCAGAGGAACCATTTCCAATTCGAAGGGGCTCTTGTAATTTCTTTGCGCTCGTGGCTTAATTGGCAGCTTTACAGGGACGGCGGAACGCTCTAGCGTGAACTGGATTTTTTATGTCTGTTGTAATTGCAGACGAGCGAATAAAGACAAGACGCACCATAGGCCACGAGCGGTCATCAGAACCGAGTGAGTGGATAGAGGGAGAGGGGCATTGTGTTGGTCCCATGAGGGGGGGTGGAAACATCATTGGACCACATCTCTACGTCTCATTTGATTTACAATTGGCCTTTGTTGCATAGAAACACTGTCATGTAGAATGAGCCTGTGCCGTAACCCAAACTGATCTGTGTATATGTGTCAGTGTGCTGGTTGCTCTGAGGGAAGCCACAGTCTCGGGGACATCCCCGTTCAGAGACACCCCCAGGAGCTGTGTTTGGCCCTCTGCACCTCACAGTCATGTGACCTCCAGCTCCAGTCTGATACGATGACTTGTAGACTTCAATCGAACGCACAGGTAACAGTATCACATTATTTATCATTGCCATAACTGATAATGGCAGCTTGTAAGTTCAAGTCCATTCATCTGTTGTCTTCAAAACGTACAACAATGTACTGAAGATGGCAGGTTGTATGCAGATCACACTAAAAGTAAAAACCTTTGCCAGCTGCCTTGGAAAAAGTTGTATAGGCCTACAGAGCAGAGGCCAAAATGAATGCATCCCCTGTCCGGTTGTGTGTGTACACAATCCCTCTCTCTGTTGATTCCTCTGTTTCTTTGCCAGTCTCCAGAGGAAGAGCCGCACTGCAATGCCTCATGGGAGGTGGTCCATAGTGAGCAACTGTGAGTAAAGTCTTATTCGCGTGGAAACTTTGGCTGCATTTAAACAGGAAGACCAATTCTGATCTTTTGCCCAATTATTTGTATTTTGACCAATCAGATCTTTTGCCAATAATTGTGCAAAAGATCAGAATTGGTCTGTCTGTGTAAACGCAGCCTATATGTTTTAATATTCAATGCTTTGGTTCGACTTATTACTGTACAGTCATGGCCAAAAGTTTTGAGAATGACACAAATATACATTTTCACAAAGTTTGCTGCTTCAGTGTCTTTAGATATTTTTGTCAGATGTTACTATGGAATACTGAAGTATAATTACAAGCATTTCATAAGTGTCAAAGGCTTTAATTGACAATTACATGAAGTTGATGCAAAGAGTCAATATTTGCAGTGTTGACCCTTCTTTTTCAAGACCTCTGCAATCCGCCCTGGCATGCTGTCAATTAACTTATGGGCCACATCCTGCTGATGGCAGCCCATTCTTGCATAATCAGTACTTGGAGTTTGTCAGAATTTGTGGGTTTTTGTTTGTCCACCCGCCTTTTGAGGATTGACCACAAGTTCTCAATGGGATTAAGGTCTGGGGAGTTTCCTGGCCATGGACCCAAAATATTGATGTTTGGTTCCCCGAGCCACTTAGCTTTTACTTTTGCCTTATGGCAAGGTGCTCCATCATGCTGGAAAAGGCATTGTTCATCACCAAACTGTTCCTGGATGGTTGGGAGAAGTTGCTCTCGGAGGTACCATTCTTTATTCATGGCTGTGTTCTTAGGCAAAATTGTGAGTGAGCCCACTCCCTTGGCTGAGAAGCAACCCCACACATGAATGGTCTCAGGATGCTTTACTGTTGGCATGACACAAGACTGATGGTAGCACTCACCTTGTCTTCTCCGAGCAAGCTTTTTTTTCCGGATGCCCCAAACAATCAGAAAGGGGATTCATCAGAGAAAATGACTTTACCCCAGTCCTCAGCAGTCCAATCCCTGTACCTTTTGCAGAATATCAGTCTGTCCCTGATGTTTTTCCTGGAGAGAAGTGGCTTCTTTGCTGCCCTTCTTGACACCAGGCCATCCTCCAAAAGTCTTCGTCTCACTGTGCGTGCAGATGCACTCACACCTGCCTGCTGCCATTCCTGAGCAAGCTCTGTACTGGTGGTGCCCCGATCCCGCAGCTGAATCAACTTTAGGAGACGGTCCTGGGTGCCCTGGAGCCTTCTTCACAACAATTGACCCGCTCTCCTTGTAGTTCTTGATGATCCGATAAATGGTTGATTTAGGTGCAATCTTACTGGCAGCAATATCCTTGCCTGTGAAGCCCTTTTTGTGCAAAGCAATGATGACGGCACGTGTTTCCTTGCAGGTAACCATGATTGACAGGTAACCATGATTCCAAGCACTACCCTCCTTTTTAAGCTTCCAGTCTGTTATTCGAACTCAATCAGCATGACCGAGTGATCTCCAGCCTTGTCCTCGTCAACACTCACACCTGTGTTAACGAGAGAATCACTGACATGATGTCAGCTGGTCCTTTTGTGGCAGGGCTGAAATGCAGTGGAAATGTTTTGGGGGGATTCCGTTCATTTGCATGGCAAAGAGGGACTTTGCAATTAATTGCAATTCATCTGATCACTCTTCATGACATTCTGGAGTATATGCAAATTGCCGTCATACAAACTGAGGCAGCAGACTTTGTGAAAATTAGTATTTGTCATTCTCAAAACTTTTGACCACGACTGTATTATCATAGTTTTTACTTATTATACGTAGATACACTCAAATAGGCTTAACTTACATAACTAAAACACTGCAAGAACCTGTCGTGACATTTGATATTCCACTCAATACCAATTAGGTGATAGCAACTCTCACTCCTCCATGTGATTTATTGACATTAAAAACAGCACACACTCCGTCCCCAAGGTCAATAACAACCCCTGGCTTCAAAGATGCTGAGACTTTGTAATTCTATCACGCTCCTTCTATCCATTTCCCCGCTCCTCCTGTAGGCCAAATGAGTGCCCTGACAGACAAACCCAGTGCAGCTCGTGGCCCTTGGGGGCCGTGTGGGCACTAGAGACTCTGAGGAGCCCAGTGTTCCTGGTCGTCCTGCTGGCTGTGTTCCTAGCCCTGCTGGTCTGGCCCACAACACTCCTCATGGACCCAGAATGCCACCGCTCCAACTCCCTTGCCCGCACATTCCAACTGGCCCTGCGCTACGTCAACGGGCCCCCACCAACCTGAGAGACTAAAGTGTCCCAGAAGGTGGTCACAGGGGGCACATCAAACCTCTGGTGAGCCCGGAACACACCTGATTCAGGGGGGACAGTCCCAGAATGCCTTTCCATTTCAAAGCCATGAGTAAGGCATTAACAAGGAGGCCGTATGAGAAAAGAGAGAAATTAAGAACTATTAGGCATAATAAAAATGTGGCCTTGGTATTTATTATCTGAATCCCTCCACCAGCCTGCTGGCAGAAGTAGCCAGCAGGCCTCATTTATAACGATCTCTAATGGCATTCATAATGTCTTACTATGCCAGGGTAGCACTTTTGTTGATTGGTCTGTCATGATGGATTTGTAACTTATTTTTGCGATGATTACAATCTATATGGAAGACTTAATAACAACAAATACTTTGAGGAATTCTCTTTGGACATTTGAAATGATCTGTATATCAATATTTATTATGTCAGAGCTAAAGAGAGATTTCAATTTATTCTGCACTCTATATTGCAAGAGCTTGGGACAA
Organism: Brachymystax lenok tsinlingensis; assembly: GCA_030435695.1. Lineage (NCBI taxonomy): Eukaryota > Metazoa > Chordata > Actinopteri > Salmoniformes > Salmonidae > Brachymystax > Brachymystax lenok. Next base: position 9,225,225 of record CM059794.1, read on the forward strand.
TTGGTTCTATCTGCATTTTTGTCCAAATTGAGTTATTGACCAAGCCTTGTTCTGTTAAATTCTCTCTACCTATATAGTACTCTAAACACCCCAATCTTGTTAAAATCAAAAGAATACAAGACAAACATTGCTGACACCTTTCAAACCATTGGGGGTTCGGAATTTAAAGCCAATTATCTCAGAATCATCTTTTTGCAGGTAATCGTTAGTCCCCAGCTCTCGATTTCACATGGGGTTTCTGCAAATGAATGATACTGAATGCTCGAGTTCGGATTTACTAGGGAGACTTGCAGAGATAACCCATTTGTAGGTCAATGGGATAGGTGACCTGGCTAATGCACTTAGGATAAATTAGCAGTCCTTTTGTACTGCTGCCGTGTGTGCGTGCGTGTGTGTGTGACCTTGTTTGCATGTGTGAGGGTTGTTACCATATACTCAATGAATTTCTTTTACATCTGCTGCGATGCCAACGGGGTCCAGCTGGACAACAATCAGCCAAAATCCAAAGCATCCGAGGCCAGTGAAGACAGTGTAAGCCTCTAAACATAATGAATGTGTTATGTAATAGTTTATGGTCAATGCTTATATTTTGACATAGTGGATGCAATCCTGGATCTCATCCATACAATGTCACAAATGTAATGTCAGTCTAAGAAGTGAATGGATAAAAACTCCATAATATTATGTGAGGTACATGCACCTCATCTGAAAATGTTGGAATTTGTCTGCCTTATGCTTGTAGGTGTGTGTTTGTTTGTGGGGGAGTGTTTGCACAGAGTTTTGATTCTTGTCCGTCCAGTGTGTATCAGCGTGGAAATGTAGCGAAGCGTAACAAATCAGATGCCTGAGCTTCTTGCATTTAATTGATGATTTTTAAACTTCCCCTTTATACAGTAGAGGATTCTAGTTTTTTTATATGTGGAGTTCAAGATCTGTACATGCGTCATAAAATTAAAGAACAGTGTGAGAACAAACAGAGGGGTATTGATCTATTTTTCTTCTATGGAATGTGTGTGGAATGGTATGTCGTGTGATTCTGATTTCGCCATAGCGCGACGGCCTGCAAGTATCTGGGCTAGTGGGTGAACTGAAAGGGGATTTTGTACTGGCGCATGCAAAAAAAATGCACCCAAGAATGTTATAAATTCAATTAGTACGCAAATAAGTTCATGTCTGAAGAATTTGCAGCTGACCTTTCGACACCATGGCTGGTCAGTGAAAGTGAGTTCTGTTGCATAGGGTCAGGGAATCAGGATTGTATGGCTGAGGAGGAGACATAGTCTTGACTAACTGGGCCACTCAGCAAATTGCAATGTTTTCAATCTATGCTTTTTGGCTGTTTTGTCCTGTTTTCCCAATGACTCGTAGAGGGGAAGTCGATATAGAGAGCAATTTGCTGGTTTGTGTGTGTTTGGCACAACTGTTGTTAACAATATAATTTAGGACCTGTGTAAAGACGGAAGGGCACGGCACGCTAGATTGGACTCTGGACTGAGAAATACTGCCGGGTATCCGGTGCCACCGGCCAAATGACCTGTAAAAATGGAACAAATAAATACTGCTATTTTCCTTTGAAGGACATGCATTGCGGGCCCAGTGGAGAAACGGGTGTCTGCTCAGGCGGCTGAGTAAATGAGACTTGTCCGCCAAGTATTCTGAGTAAACAGACCTTTCCAGCTGACTTCTGATGTACTTATCAGAGGCACTGACACGGTGATGTACTGCTTGCACAGCAAGTGGGCATCTGTAAAAGCCAGTGTGAAGAATTACTTCTTTATTCCCCTGGATTTATGCCAGAATCCTTCTCTAACTGTACAGTACTGTCCAATGTTTTTAGGCCAATCTAGTAAAAGCTGAGATGGGGAAAAAAAAAAAAAAAAAAATCTGTGTGGATATGGTTCTTTGCAGCAAAGTGATTTGTTTTGATATATTCCTGCTAAAGCACCAGCAGTATATTTCACAGCTCTGGAGCCTATAAAAAATATATATCTATATATATATCTCAGGTGAAATCGGAAGTTTACATACACTTAGGTTGGAGTCATTAAAACTTGTTTTTCAACCACTCCACAATTTTCTTGTTAACAAACTATAGTTTTGGAATGTTGGTTAGGACATCTACTTTGTGCATGACACAAGTAATTTTTCCAACAATTGTTTACAGACAGATTATTTCACTTATAATTCACTGTATCACAATTCCAGTGGGTCAGAAGTTTACATACACTAAGTTGACTGTGCCTTTAAACAGCTTGGAAAATTCCACAAAATGTCATGGCTTTAGAAGCTTCTGATAGGCTAATTGACATATTTGAGTCATTTGGAGGTGTACCTGTGGATGTATTTCAAGGCCTACCTTCAAACTCAGTGCCTCTTTGCTTGACATCATGGGAAAATCAAAATAAATCAGCCAAGACCTCAGAAAAGAAATGTAGACCTCCACAAGTCTGGTTCATCCTTGGGAGCAATTTCCAAAGGCCTGAAGGTACCACGTTCATCTGTACAAACAATAGTACGCAAGTATAAACACCATGGGACCACGCAGCCGTCATACCGCTCAGGAAGGAGACGCGTTCTGTCTCCTAGAGATGAACGTACTTTGGTGTAAAAAGTGCAAATCCAATCCCAGAACAACAGCAAAGGACCTTGTAAAGACGGGTACAAAAGTATCTACACATTAAAACAACTCCTATATCGACATAACCTGAAAGACCGCTCAGCAAGGAAGAAGCCACTGCTCCAAAACCGCCATAAAAATGCCAGACTACGGTTTGCAACTGCACATGGGGACAAAGATCGTACTTTTTGGAGAAATATCCTCTGGTCTGATGAAACAAAAATAGAACTGTTTGGCCATAATGACCATCGTTATGTTTGGAGGAAAAATGGGGAGGCTTGCAAGCTGAAGAACACCATCCCAACCGTGAAGCACGGGGATGGCAGCATCATGTTGTGGGGGTGCTTTGCTGCAGGAGGGACTGGAGCTCACAAAATAGATGGCATCATGAGGGAGGACAATTATGTGGATATATTGAAGCAACATCTCAAGACATCAGCCACGAAGTTAAATCTTGGTCGCAAATGGGTCTTCCAAATGGACAATGACCCCAAACATACTTCCAAAGTTGTGGCAAAATGGCTTAAGGACAACAAAGTCAAGGTATTGGCGTGGCCGTCACAAAGCCCTGACCTCAATCCTATTGAAAATGTGTGGGTAGAACTGAAAAAGCGTGTGTGAGCAAGGAGGCCTACAAACCTGACTCCGTTACACCAGCTCTGTCAGGAGGAATCGGCCAAAATTCACCCAACTTATTGTGGGAAGCTTGTGGAAGGCTACCCAAAACGTTTGACCCAAGTTAAACAATTTAAAGGCAATGCTACCAAATACTAAGTGAGTGTATGTAAACTTCTGACCCACTGGGAATGTGATGAAAGAAATAAAAGCTGAAAGAAATCATTCTCTCTACTATTATTCTGACATTTGACATTCTTAAAAGAAAGTGGTGATCCTAACTGACCTAAGACAGGGAATTTTTACTAGGATTAAATGTCAGGAATTGTGAAAATCAACAGTTTTTTTTAAATGTGTTTGTCTAAGGTGTATGTAAACTTCCAACTTCCACTGTATATATGTGGTATGAGCTAGCCTGACTCACGTTAGATACCATCGCCAACTGAGTTTTGAGACGGCTCCTGAGGAGGGCTGCTATGATCAGGCTAACTACTTAGGTTTGTACTCCAGAAGGAGCAACTGACTTTGCAGAAAGACAGTGCATAGATAGACAGTACTACGAGTCTCTGCGCTCAATAGGGGCCTTGCCTGAAGTTTTCCCACTATAAATCACAAGTTATACAGTATCTTACCTCAACTTAAGAGAAGCAAAAAATGTCTGTTATTGTGAAGCTGATCTCTTGCTGCTCTCTTGAATAAGGTAGCCAAGATTCCAACAGAGCTCTAACAAGGAGGCATTGTTAGCACTGTAAATAAGAAAAACAAGTTAATTTAATCACAACACAAACCAAACTGCACAAGCCCTTGGGCTTCCTGAGTTGTAATCCTTTACTTTGCTCCATCCTTTGCCTTGAATTTTATGGCTGATAAATTGTCAGCTATAAAAGTATCATAACTTTCTCATATCACATGTTTAATATTTGAGTATTTGTCATATAAAGAGTACGTCTACATGTAAAAAAAATAATATATATATATTAGTATGAATCCCGAAAATCTCCCTATGTATCAGGACTGTGACCTGATATGGAGGGGAGTGAGTGTTGTCATGCCGGCTCACTAGGCCAGTTGTCAGGATACTCAGTGAGAGTAACTCCTTAAGCCTGCTTTCTGCACTACGCCCAGTGTGTTACAACCAGTGGTGGGGAAAAAAGTACTCAATTGTCATACTGGAGTAAAAGTAAAGATGCCTTAATAGAAAATTACTCAAAAGTGAATGTCATCCAGTAAAATACTACTTGAGTAAAAGTCTAAAAGTATTTGGTTTTAAATATACTTAAGTATCAAAAGTAAAAGTACAAATCATTTAAAATTAATTTTATATTAAGCAAACAAGAGAGCACAATTTTTTTTTAATTTTTTTTATTATGGATAGCCAGGGTCACACCCCAACACTCAGACAAAATTTACATTAAAGCATTTGTGTTTGGTGAGTCCGCCAGATCAGAAGCAGTAGGGATTACCAGGGATGTTCTCTTGGTAAGTGTGTGAATTTGACCATTTTCTGTCCTGCTAAGCATTCAAAAAGTAACTAGTACTTTTGGGTGTCAGGGAAAATGTATGGAGTAAAAAGTACATCATTTTCTTTAGGAATGTAGTGAAGTAAAAGTTGTCAAAAATATAAATAGTAAAGTACAGATACCCCCAAAAAATACTTAAGTAAAAATATGTTAAAGTACTTTACACTACTGGTTACAGCTAGCTAATGAACATTTCCAGTGTTGGAGGAATACACACATGTTGACCTCCTGAGATTTAGGGCACAAGGTTTACATGTTCCCCACCTGTTGAAAGAGGTTTTTCACATCCCCCTCGGGTTGGCAGAGGGATTGACAAACAAAATGGTGTGTTTCACAGTTGTGTAGCTCTGGCGTTTCCTAGATATTCTGTGACCGGTCCCCTACCCTATGTCACAATCGAGAAATCCATGGTCGGTCCCCATTGTATCTCTGCCCTCAGCCTAGCACTGGTGGGGGGAGATGATAATGAGATAGTTTGCAGCTAATCGACAGAATGGATCACCATTGGCCAGGGCCCCACATCACACCCCTCCCGTCCAACCCCCAGCGGGAGGCTGGCACAACAACAGCCATGATTGAGATTGACAGGTTGTGCACACATAAAGAGATTATAGAGAAATCCCTGGGAAGGCATCACTTCAGGACAGGATTGTTGTAGTAATGGGTGGTTACGACAGCTGCAACGCTAAAGTCTCCCATGCATGAGCAGTGGCGTCGACGTGGCCTCTGCCGTGAGAGACACATTAACCAGATGGCACATCCTAGAAAGGTTAACTTTCTGTGCTGTGTGTGGACCGTTCTCTGGTCATCCAGATGAAGTATCTAAATGCATTGTGAACACAGATGAGGGGAGAAGTGCCCAAAAGACACCTACAGGTGGTGGTGGTGGATGGACGTGTGAAGACAGTCATGGCATCCATTTTGGGGCGGATGAACTCTGACGTGGCAGTTGGTTTAGGTATGGGATGGTAGTCTATGGTTTAACCAATCATTGGTTTGTTTGGTTATGGGAAGGTTGATTAGGATGGTCTGACAACGCACAGGAAGCAAACCACCTCCCTCATTTGGATAGCTAACCAGAGGTGTGTTCCATATTTGCCTCATCAGTGAATCACAGTACATCAGCGGGTCCATCAGAGTCACCATTGTCAAACAGTCATGTACACCATTGCTTCCTGCCTGCTCTCGATGAGCACTGAATTCAGATAATAAAAAAGAATAATGCATTCCACCTATTTTCCTCCAGGGCAGAAATTGCAAAAAAAAAAAGAGGTACCCTGGCCCGTCACGATCTGTTTCAGAGGAGAGTGTGGCTCAAACCTAATTACACAGATTAATGTACCGTGGAAAGTGCCATTACCTTAATGGACCCAAAAAGAGAGTGGAGGACTGCGCAAATCAAAACCAAAACATTTTCGGTCTAAATGCTAATGGATGTCTCAAATCGGCCAGATGAAAAAACATATCTTTGCACTGCCTTGCTCTCTCTAAGATGGATACGATTTTGAGCACTCTTTAATTCCAGTGCCTAGGCTACTTCAGTTGACAATGACTGTTAGCCCAGATAAATTCCCCCTCCATATCGCCTCCACTCTGTTTTAATTTGTCTGAATGGATGTCTTGTGAGAAATATTTGGGGGCTGGCCGAGGCATGCATCAAAGCACAGGCATTGAAAAGTACCCCCAACCCCCTCCTCTCTTTAACCCTGACTCCTCCTCCATGGTCTTCCTATTCTTCGTCATTGTTTCTGCAGTCCACATTGATTAAATGGAAGGCTTAATCCTTCTCTAACACCATACATTTATAGACAGTTATGTCGGGCCTATTGTAAATCTATTTGCAGTAAATGAAGGGGCTGCAGATACAATTTGATTGGCTGCCAGCGCCTCTGAGCCGGTGTGTTTACGGCTGGGTGTCAGAGCACGTGCTGGTCATCAGGCTGCAGAAACCGGCTTCTTAAAATAAGACCTTGTCGCCCTCGACAAGAGAGCGGGAAACGGAGTTGACAGGTAGTGTGAGCCTGACACACATGCACACGCTGTCGCCAGGCGTTAGTGAGGCTTCACTTAAATGTGTTCACACTGAAATCCCTCCGCTTGGGGGACATTCGTTTTTATGTTTCAGTCCCTGTAGGGACTCTGCTGCCTGCTGGCTGTGGGATGTCTGGGTCTGAGAGCAGACAGACATCCAATACAGAATGCCAAAAACTAAAGCCATTACTTTGACACTGTTCAAAGCTCCCATCCCTTGTAGGTTGGAACTTAATTTGTACTGTCTGTTATGGTGACAGGTAGCCTAGCAGTTAAGAGCTTTGGGACAGAAACCGAAAGGTTGATGGTTCGAATCCCTGAGCTGACTAAGTGAAAAATAAGTCGGTGTGCCCTTGAGCAAGGCACTTAACCCTAATTACTTCTGTAAATCACTCTAGATAAGAGTGTCTGCTAAATGACTGAAATGTAGTGGTGCATCTGAATGGGTGTTATTTTGATCAAGCCCTTGAATGGAAAATATGTCATTACCCTACACACACTTCACCAGAGGCGGCGAGAGCCTCTCCAGGCACAGACAGCTTTCCCTCTGACTGTCTGCGACATCCAAATGACATTGGGATTTGCTCACTCGGGTAGCGGCTGAAAATAATGTATTCTCTGATTGGATCAGCCAGTGATGGAGGGGAAGGAATGATGAAATATGTCAGGCACGTTGGCTCCAACCTGCCTAAGCCGGTCAGAGGCAGAGGCATGGGAGAGCCAGCAGTTCACACAAAAGACAAACACCCCACTCCGGAGCTAATTGACCACCCCCAAAAGAACAGCTAACTGAGGGTTACTGGGGAGAGCCCACTGTGTGGTGTTGTTGTTGAGGAAGCATAGATGGTAGAAACTCAACCTACTGTAACAGAGGGGCCATCCTACACCCTACCAAGCCATGCCCGCCAAATAATTTATTGGGCTGAACTTTGGTGACATTCTGAATTCCCGCTTCAGCTAGTGTCTGCACCTTTCTTAAAGCCTTTGATGCACCATGCAACATCCCATATAAGGAGATTATTTCACATGGAGCCATGCATGACGGGGGGGGGGCTCGGCTGCACCATGGCCTCCTGTGCCCTTAACCATAAAATGGATGCCTAGCTGACTCAAAGCCAGCAGTGTAGCCTAGCCTGCACAGACAGACACGCTGGCATCCTCCTCAAGGAAATGGAGCCTCAGGGACCGAAAGAGACCAAGTCCTCGCAGATGTACTGTCTTATAAAATATGAATCACACAGCAATGCTTTTCCAGTACAGCGCACAATTTACTCTATCCAGGGGACACGTTGTCCAATATTAAAACGGATATGCACAGACAAATATGATGGCATTCATACAGACTGCCTGAGCACACAGTACAATGTTCCACTGCATCCTCCCTCTGTTCTGGCGCCCCAGGCCCACTGATGGAATTTTTATGATTGGCTATTTCTCTCCATACACCTTCATTTGTCTTCTGTTTTGCAGTCTCACTGTATGGCAAGCAAATGGCCACTTGGCTCTCCCAACATGGCTGGACAATGCTGATTGGTGAGGCAAAGGCAGACAGTGTGGAATCAAGAGATGGTTACCTTAAGAAGAAAAAACATGTAATAAAAGGGATTTTTCTCTGTGTATTTCATTGGTGGTGGACATTGATTAAATACATTGACATTTCAATGGACAGTTCATCCACACTAGTTGTCAATTCTTCTTCATGTGCTTGACGGGTCATTGTTCCCAAGTCACATGAGTTCAAGACAACGAGACAAAGCAACGGTTCGCTGCACACCAAAATTATGGGAACGGGAGCACATGGGAGGATAACCTGTCCCAAGATTACGCGAGTTTGCGCTTTAAATCACGCGATTTTGCGCATCAAATCACGCGATTTTGCGCTTTAAATCGCACAATTTTACGCATATCAAATGCAAGTGGCTCTTCGTACTAACCGGGCAAATTACTGAGGGAAACAATTCCGACCGGTACTCTAACCCTCTTGCCTAGTTAAATAAAGGTTAAATTACTAAAATTAACCCGCTTAGTGGTGGGGGTGGGGTGTGGGATCTCCATGGTTGCTAAGGGCAACGGGTGAGATAGATGGTCTGTATTTGCGGAGCCGCAGCTGCGCGTCTGTTAATACCAACGCGACCCTCACGTCCCCGCGCAATTCTCCACACTGGGTTGGCTGCTTCAAGGATTGAGGATGCGAGGAGGGATTTAGTTTGTGTCTTTTCCCGTCTGGAGCAGTTTATTACCTTTCTCCCGCACACAGAAACGGATTTAGCCACACGAAACAAGGTTTGCAGAGATTATTATTTTTATTTCATTGTAGCATGTTTTGTTAAATAAGCAATTTAATGCGTATAATGATTAACTTATGTGATTTCCATTTACCGTTTAATTAACATTTGTAGTCATACAATATGGCTATTGATGATGAAGCTCTTGGATGGGCAACTCAGCTTGTTTTCTGTTGTTGGAGGATCTCAACGTTGAGGGACTTTGAACAGGCTGGTGATGGGTGATAACTCTGGGTACATAAGATTGCCTACATAAATTAAATGCTTGTCTATTTCTGGCATTGCTTTGGTTCGATAGCCACTTGTTTGGGAAGACAATTGTGCGCTCCAAAACGTACTTTGGTGCCTCCTGAGGCTCCTCATTAAATCAACTTCCACTCCATTCGCCAGACTGCCTCCTCACACATTATAATTTAAAGGCATTCAAGTGTGAATTTAAACCGGGCCAAGTAGGACCTCAATTCCATTTTACAAATGTGATCTCTCACGAGAGGGAAAACATAAGAGAATGTATAGCCTAGTGTATGAGCTTCGCAATAGACAAGTGCTGCATTTGTTGGTAATGTGGCGCTGTTGTTTTTCTCAGTGAGAATTTCATATTACTAATCACGCATGTGTTGCTTCCAGGATTATATGAATGTAATATTGCCTCATTCATCGAAAAGATGGCTACAAAGATTGTTTTTCCTCGACATGACTTTTGCCTATGATGATGCATTTACGCGTTATAACGCGGGACGCCTTTCTCAATAGGCCAGCCCATCTATTGTTCGGAATGCGTCTTGGCTACAACTTGGAAATCCTGTCTGTTGTTGTGGTTTAATTAACGGGCTGAATTCCCTTACATAGGCTATAGCCCAAACATTTCGAGAGGAAACATAAGTAAAAACATTTCGGTAGACGTTTATTTCGGCTAGCCTACACAAAACTGGGCTTGTAGCTTTGTGAATAACATTAGCAATGCAAATGAGCGTTTGAAAAGCTCGGGCACCTGCTGTCTCGAGCATATGCATTGGCTTTTTCACCAGTGTGTCGTGAAAAACATTAGCGTGAGCAACAATGGTGGAATCGGCGGTTCGCTTTCAAAATAAAAGTCCCACAATTAAGCTAAGTTGGGAGTTAATTTTCCCCAGTCAAAGTCCCGCAATAAAAGCTAAGACGCTAATATTTGTGTAAAATCTACAGAGTTATGTTCTGTGGGTGTCACTGGGTAGGCTGATACCCCATTTCATGGGTGCACAATCCATAGATTAAGCTGTACAGCGCATAGTAATATGCCCCCAAATTGGGGGCATATTACTATTGTGTACCCATAAAATTGTGTACATTTTATGGGTACACAATCCATAGGTTAGGCCAGGGTTTCCCAAACTCGGTCCTCGGCACATTTGTTTGGGTTACCCTTTGGGTTACCGAGTTTGGGAAACGCTGGGTTAGGCGGTAGAGTGCAATATGAGTTTCAATGCGCATGATAGACTAACTGGGGAGGTGATTTTCCCCAGTCAAAGTCCCGCAATAAGAGCTAAGACGCTAATATTTGTGTAAACTCTACAGAGTGTTCTGTGGGTGTCGCTGGGTAGGCCGTTCCCCAATTTCATGGGTGCAGAATCCATAGGTTGTACAGTGCAGTGCATATACAAGTATCAGTGGTGGAAAAACTACAAAGTTGTCATACTTGAGTATGGGTGTCGCTGGGTAGGCCGATCCCCAATTTCATGGGTGCAGAATCCATAGGTTGTACAGTGCAGTGCATATACAAGTATCAGTGGTGGAAAAACTACAAAGTTGTCATACTTGAGTAAAATTCCTTATATCCCGAACAAAAATATAAATGCAAACATGCAACAATTTCATCTATTTTACTGAGTTACGGGGCTGGTGTGCCATGGATTTAGGAGCAGGGTTGCTTGTTTTGTTTCTTAGTTTTGTACTTAATGGGTAACCTTGGGTTACTTTGAGCTTTTTTGCATTGTTTATGCAAGTCAGTCAATTTAAATAAATTCATTAGGCCTTATCGTAAGGATTTCACATGATATGCATCTGTTGGACGATGCCTTACAAAAAAGTTAGGGGGTGTGGAGAAAAAAAAATTATAATCTGGTGTGACCCCCATTTGCCACATGCAGCGTGACACATTTGGCTGTGCAGAGTTGCTGGATATTGGCGGGAACTGGAACACGCTGTCATACACGTCGACCCAGAGCATCCCAAACATGCTCAATGGGTGACATGTCTGGTGAGTATGGAGGAACTGGGACATTTTCAGCTTCCAGGAGTTGTGTACAGATCTTTGTGACATGGGGCTGTGCATTATCATGCTGAAACATGAGGTGATGGAGGAGGATGTATGGCACGACAATGAGCCTCAGGATCTCATCACGGTATCTCGGTGCATTTAAATTGCCATCGATGAAATGCAAATGTGTTTCGTTGTCCTTAGCTTATGCCTGCCCATACCATAACCCCACCGCCACCATGGGCCACTCTGTTCAAAACGTTGACATCAGCAAACCGCTCGCCCACACGACGGCATACACGCTGTCTGCCATCTGCACAGTACAGTTCAAAAATGGGATTCATCCGTGAAGAGCATACCCATTGAAGTCGGTTACGATGTCGAACTGCAGTCAGGTCAAGAACCGTGTGAGGACGACAAGCACGAAGATGAGCTTCCCTGAGACGGTTTCTGACAGATTGTGCAGAAATTCTTTGGTTGTGCAAACCCACAGTTTCACCAGCTGTCCGGGTGGCTGGTCTCAGACGATCCAGCAGTTGAAGAAGCCGAATGTGGAGGTCCTGGGCTGACATGGTTACACTTGGGTCTGCGGTTGTGAGGCCAGTTGGACGTACTGCCAAATTCTCAAAAACAACATTGGTAGAGGAATGCAGATTAAATTCTCTGGCAACAGATCTTGAGGACATTACTGCAGACAGCATGTCAATTGCACGCTCCCTCAACTTGTGGCATTGTGTTGTGTGACAAAACTTCACATTTTAGAGTGGCCTTTTATTGTCCCCCAGCACAAGCTGCAGTTGTGTGATGATCATGCTGTTTAATCAGCTTCTTCATATACAACACCTGTCAGGTGGATAGATTATCTTTGCAAAGGAGAAATGCTCACTAACAGGGATGTAAACAAATTTGTTCCCAAAATGTGAGAGAAATCAGCTTTTTGTGCGTATGGAAAATGTATTCTATCTTATTTTTCAGCTTATGAAACATGGGACCAACACTTTACATGCTGCGTGTATATTTTTGTTCAGTATATTAAAACAAATGGCTTGTTTTTTATTTTAATTACGGACATGCAAGGGCACACTAACACTCAGACATCATTTACAAACACAGTATTTGTGTTTAGTGAGTGAGCCAGATCGGACGCAGTAGGGGTGACAATGCGTTATATTGATAGGTGCGTGAATTGGCCCATATTGTTGTCCTGCCTGAGCATTCCAAATATAACGAGTACTTTTGGGGTGTCAAGGGAAATACATGGGAGTACAAAGTACATGTTTTCTTTAGGAATGTAGTGGAGTAAAAGTAGGTAGTAGGGATGCATAATATATCGTGAGCATATCGGAATCCGGAATCTGGCAACAGCCCGATGTCTAGTTTAACGCTGATGTACAAAACCGATGTCAATGCTGACGTACACACCTATATAATGTAGGTAGATGACGTAATGACGCCACGGAAAATACAGCGTTACACAGAACAAAAGCAGAAAAAGACTAGGCGCACACTTCCAACAACTAAACAAGTTCAAGTCGAGCAGTCATTTGAAAGAGAAATAAAAATTCAGCGAGACAACTCAAAGGCAAAATCCATTAACGCCAAGATAATGGATTTTCATTGCCCTTGACAATCAACTGTTCTCTGTCGTGAATGATGTTGGCTTTCGCTGACTGGTTGAGCACCTCGAGCCCCAGTACACACTACCAAGTAGGCACTATTTTTCAGATGTTGCCCTACCGGAGTTACACAGTATTGTTGAAATGCACATCTATGAGCTACTTTTATGGGCGTCACTATTTTCCTTGCCAAAAAAAAAACTATATCGGTATCTGCCAAAAATGTAATATCGGTGCATCCCTAGTAAAAAGTAAAGTACAAATACCCCAAAACCTACATGGGGTGGCAGGTGGCCTGGATGGTAGGAGTGTTGGGCCAGTAACCGAAAGGTTGCTGGATCGAATCCCCGAGCTGATAAGGTTAAAAAAAAACATGTTGTTCTGCTCCTGAACAAGGCAGTTAACCCACTGTTCCCCAAGCTCCATGGATGTCAATTTAAGGCAGCCGCCGCACCTCTCTGATGTGATTCAGAGGGGTTGGGTTAAGTGCTGAAGACACATTTCAGTCGAATGCATTTAGTTGTACAACTGACTAGGTATCCCTCTTTCCCTACTTAAAGTTTCACTATAAAGCAAACTCTTAACAGTTTGCCTAATTTGAGTTTATGTGACAAAATGTAGAGAATCATTGTACCATCTGTGAAATATTTTTTCCATAACAAAAACTATTTCTGTTTGAGCCATTTGAAGCTGATGTACAAAAACAAAACTTGAGAACAGGAAGCATAGAAATAGCATACATAGAACAGATCTACAGATTTTTAGACTTGCTTTCAAGTAGAATGATAGATCTATGTGAATTTGGTCGGGTCGCCCAAAAAGTTAAATTTTGCCACTAAGTAGTACTTCAATTTTTCTTTTACTAAAGTACTTTACACCACTGATAAGTAGGCTATGCAGTGCAATTTCAATATATATATATATTTTTTTTTGGGGGTTAAACTAATAATTGCCCTTGACTTTATATAACAACATTCCCCCACAAAAATCTAGTCCAATTGTGGCATGATTCCACTATTTAAACTTTTTTATCTATTTGCATCAGTTTCAATTGTGCACTTTTATTTTGAATGCGAAATGCCGAGGCCCCTGTTGTTGCTCACACTGTTGTTCACGACACACTGGTGCCGCCCTCATTTCTCCCGCTCTCTCCCTCATTAAAACGATGTTCTATTTCTGCAGCCCATGATTGGAGCTCACAGCTAAACTCAATCGCAGGGGCATCTTAAACCCCCTCGCTCTCACTGCTGGTTTAACATAACAAAGGAGGAATAGAGTACTCAGATGAAAACGGGACAAAAAGGCTAAAGCGCGCGATTGTCCTTGTGGCAGGACATGCAAGCGTGGTCTCCACTCTCTCCACAGAGGCACATTTGCACGCTGTAGTAACCTAACTGGGAAAACCAATTAAAACGTGTTATTGGTATCGTGCTTCTTTCTCGAAATACAAGAACATTGTATTACAATGTATGTTGCTGTACTCATTTTACGTCACATGCTGTCACAGGGTCCGTTTGAATAATCGAATATGCCAAAGTATGTGACTAGCCTACATCATAAGGTGCACCTCTGGTGTTTTAGATTGGAGAGAAAATGTATTATTTCAAATTCTCAGCTGGATGATTTGGAGAGAACGTGAAATCGGTATTAATCTATAAAGATAGTTTAACCATGGATGACATAGCTACGTTACAAAATAACCCAATGCAGACTGGAAAACAATGGCATTTCTCCACGACATGATTGGAGATAAAGGGGCAGTCTGTGGGTGATGAAATGTCTATAATAAGGGGGGTCAGGTCTACAGAAAATCATGTCCAGAGAAAATAGGGCATTTTTTAGTTTCTGTTTTGCCTATAACCTTTAATGATGTTATGATGCAACTATAAACACTTTCCCATATAAAAATGATCAAGGTGGCTTTTGCTTGGGAAGCAGACATTTTGTCTTAAAGCATAGCAATTTTAAAATTACCAAGCCTTTTTCTTTGTCATTTTCCATTATGGAGATTTGCTGAAGATTTTAGATTTTTCACTCGCCTCTACTGTCATTGCATGTTATTGTTTAAGCTTACAATCTAGGATGTCGGCTTGTTTTTCCTGGATACTAAAGCCCAGACATAAACCCCTCAAATGGCGCTGAATACTAAACAAGACCACTGATCCACTTTTCTAAACAGCAATGCTCTCTATCATCTAGGTGACAGTAGTCAGACCCTTGTGGCAACATGAGATTATCCGGAGCATGTTGTGCCCTGTGTTTATTTCCCTCTGACTGCTCTGGGTCATACATGTATTTCCCCATTCTTCAAAATACCCATCACCTCTCACATAGCATTTGTCACGTTACATTATGTTGGGTTGTGCTTGGATGCATTGGCTTTAAATCCCTTTGAGCAGACCTTTGCTGTTGTAGAGATGCACTGTGTATTGCATCTGCTCTGTCTGGAGTACCCTAGACTAAGTAATGGACTGTCTGTGTTGTTGATTTATACATCGAATCCTTTCTCATTTCATTTCCTCCAGGTTCGTGGCCCCCATTCTCACCACGGAATATGATGCAGAGGTCCTCCTCTCCGAAGGGAAGTTGGATGGGAATACTGCCATACGTGTCAGCTCGTGCTCAATGAACTCAGTCCATTCAAGCACAAAAGGAACTAACTACTGAAGAAAAAGAGGGGATATAACGACACAGGCACCTTTTTGCGGATATGGCGGCGACAGATGCCTGTGCAGCACCTGTACAAGAAGAGGGCACCACCACCACCGAGACCAAAACGGAGGTGGAGCCCACAAACTCAGAGACTGTCACAGAGGCTGTCACGTCTCCACCCGAAGAGGTACAAGCTGCCGGAGAGACCACAGAGACCACAGAGCAGCCGGCCGATAGCAAAGCTAAACAGGCCTCTGAGAATATTTTCTCTTCCTTCCTGAATAAGAGTGGACTGGGAAAAGTCATGGGAGGGAAGAAGAAGACTGTGGAGGCTAATGGAGAGGGCAACACAGAGCAGAAAAATGCCTCTGACCAAGCAGAAGAGCCGGCAGCCAATGGCACAGAGGCAGCGGCTGAGGACCAGGCCATTGAGAAAGCGCCGGAGAACCAGGTGAAGGTCCGATCCAAATCCTTGGACAGGTTAGAGGACCCTGAGGCCCTCAATGCCACAGTGGACACACTGGAAGATGCCCCGGCAGCAGAAGAGTCAGAGAAGCCTGCCTCCAGTGCAGCGACCAAACACATGAAACGCTGGCATTCCTTTAAGAAGCTTATGGCCCAGAAGAGTCACAAGAAGAGCACAGAAGAGTCTAAGGAGGCTGAGGGCAGCGAGGGTGCATCTGGGGGCACACCTGGTGACACAAGTACACTGGACTCCAAGGCTTCAGAATCCAGTGGCCAGAAACGGTGGAAACTGAAAAGGTCATGGACATTCCAAGGGCTGAAGAGAGACCCGTCAGTCGTAGGCATCAGCAAAGCCGCTAAGGGCGAGAAGGCGGAAGGGGAGGAAAATGCCACAGAGAACGATGAAGCGGCTGCGCCTGAAACAGACGAAGCCAAGGCACAGGTAGACGGAAAAACACAGGAGAAGGCCAACACAGACGGAGAGGAGGAAAAAGGAGCCACCGCCGCCCCACACAAATCAATGAACCAACACGCAGATGAGATCTGGACCTCCTTCAAGAAACGCGTGATCCCCAAGTCCAAGCGGTCAGCAGACACGGTGGCTGCCAGCGGGGAGGAGGAAGGTGCTGCCGCGTCTGAACTGGCTGAGCAGACGGAAGAGGCAGGCAAAGAGCAGGCCAAGTCGGCCAAGACCAAGCGAACACACTTCAACCGCGCCGTTTCGCTGAAAAACTTCATCATGAGAAAGGGGAAAAGCACCAGCGTGGACCAGGGAGACGGAGCTCCGAAAGAGGGTGAGGAGGCAGAAGACGGAGAGGTGAAGACC
Organism: Brachymystax lenok tsinlingensis; assembly: GCA_030435695.1. Taxonomy (NCBI): domain Eukaryota; kingdom Metazoa; phylum Chordata; class Actinopteri; order Salmoniformes; family Salmonidae; genus Brachymystax; species Brachymystax lenok. The sequence goes on from CM059794.1 coordinate 9,242,088, forward strand.
ACAGAGAGCGTGGCTGCCCCAGCTGGCACGTCTGACAACCAACAGGGAGAAGCAGACGCTGCCCAGGGCGAGAGCAACGACAAAGGAGCGGTTCAGCTGGTCAATGAGCACACCGCCGCCGACGGAGAGGCAAAAGAGCCCGCAACGAGCACACCGTCTGGTCCTGAGCCAGAGAAGGCCAACTCAGCTACGTCCGCAGCACCAGCAGAGCCCGTGGCAGAGGTGAAAATCAACGGTGAGAATGGGTGCTCGAACGGCACGCCCGAAGAAGACGCCATACACAATCATGAAATGACCCCCGAAGAAAGACGGACCAACAGACGAGGCCAAACAAGAAAACACCAACTCCACGAAGGATGCGAAGATGCTGAACCTCGGCACAGGAAATGCAGTTGCCCAAATCGGTGAGTTTGCAGTAGAAATAGACTGTGATGATGACCTCCAGAAAAATGGAGCTAACATTATGACACAGGCCAAATTAGAACTAGGGACTAGCTTTGAGGTAAAGGCTGGGGGGGCCAACGCTGAGCCACATGACCAAGAGGAAGCGCGGAGGAGGATGTTCTATGAGGCTGCTGCATCCATCGTACAGACAATTATGTCAGCGGCCACTGAACAGTTAGAAAATGAGAATAATTTTCTGGACAGTGGTCAAAAGTGTTCTCATTATGCCAAAAGTGGGAACACTTTTGACCATTGTCCAGAAAGTTATTCTCCTTTTCTAACTGTTCAAAAACAGGTCATGTGATATTGACATCAGTTTTTCATTTACAAATATGGTGCTGGGTGAACCTTTAAGTGGAAGCGTAGTGTAGTTATGTGACACTGAAATCCGTTCACCTACTTTGATGCAACACTTTGAAATCCCTTTAAGGACACTCAACACTGCAGTAGGTAACATGAAACATGTAAATAGTCAGGGAAAGAACCACTGAACCAAAGGATTACTCATAGGTATCCATGTCACAGCACACAATAGAAAGGTCACTGTGTATAACAGGGCCACTTCATTATTGTAGGGAAAGGGGGTCAAAGGACATCAATAATGTTTAGTCAATCAATGGATTAGTAGTTAAATCAAAGTGTCACTCGGGCTGTCTAGGAACAAGATTAAACACCTTTCTCCCCGGGGTACCAGTTTATCGATGAAAGTAGTTTTTCCTGCATGTTTGATTCACAGTTTTCAGTCAGGGGCCATGCCTACAATATTGTGATTCACCCTATGGAGTAAGTCGAATATGCGGTGAATCTGTCCAATAGTCTTGAGTAATACTAACCCTTCACAAAGATCTAAGACTGTCTGTCAGCACCATGTCTGCTACTAATTCAAATCTATGAATGTTCTGATTTAAATATATATTTTAATATATTCAATCTTTTCTGTTATCATTCACCAGAAAAAAAGGCGGGAAACGTGTGACGACACACAAAGAGGATTAGATCTGCATGGGATTCGTTCAGCAAGGATCTTTGACCCCCAAACGGAGTAATCACGTTTACGCCACGATTCATCACGGTGAGAGCGATGCAATCCATATAGATGAAAAAATACTCCAAAGCAATAATTCAGTCATCAATCAGCGAAGTTCTTGCTTATCATTCCATGATCAATGTAAATGTTTTGCTTGTCCTCTACTAGTGAGATTTTATATTGTCAACAGAAGGGAAGACATTCCATCCTTGTCAAATGTTAATCTCTATGATCTCTCATTCCAGGATCAAAAATACTTAGTTTTATATCAATTGCCATTTTGTTTGTAGTTGTGTCAATAGATATTTCAAAGTGCACATTTGAAATGATTGCCCTAAAGACTGCCCCCCACACACACACACCCAATGTGGATTCCTTAAGTAATGTGTTCTAATCTCTTTCTGTGTTAATGTTTATAGACAGTTGTGTACATGAATAAACCACCATAAAATATTAAGTAACAATGTTTTTTTTCTAAACACATCTTCTCACTGTAACGCAGATTGATCTGCCGTTGATGTGTTTTGTTGATCAATGATGTCACATGTTCGCTAGGAAATTGTCAAAAACTAGAACAATAAAGATTCAAATCGAACAACTAAAATAACTATTGTGGAGGCTATTTATGCATAAAATGTTGATGTACAGTACGCAGGAAGGCATTATGGAAATGCTATTGGTCATTAATCTCTATTTTGAAATCCTACATCCTTTTACATAATGGCAGATTTGTGCAGTATGTATTAGCTGGAGTACTTCAATTTCACAATGAATTACGTCAAGCGGTGTGCTCATTCAGAGTAAATTACATCATGTTTCAGAAAATCATGTCTGCTATAGTTAGTGTCAAGGCCCTGGCAGTTGAGGGACATGTCTGTTATCATTCTGGTAAATACGCTTGATACAGCACTATACATGAAATAACCACAATACTGTTGTCTGTTAAAAACTAAATCTCTGGGATTAAGTTATTAGAGAGATGAGACAGTAAGAGCATATTATAACAGATATTAACCCAACGTAATAGATACATGTTATGTAAAATTATAGGCTAGCTAAAAAAAGACACAAAATGGGCATAAAGTGATAACCTGCAGTGACAGACAAATACAGGGCGGCATCATTGAAATGGGATGTTACCCACAAGCCACAGACATCCCAGGAATGTAGACCTCATTCACCTAAAGGTGTTCATGACATGATCATTACATAGTCATTACATTCCTGTTGTTCTGCCGAATGACAAAATCAATTAGGACAAATAAAGGTGATATTGTTTTCGTATGTCTGTTAGCAGTTCATTTTAACAAACAAAAGCTCACAATATGACTTAAAGGTATTTTTGGCAATATAACACAACTGTAATACAATATTGTTGGAAATACTAAGTGGAAGCTGTAAGAAAAACACCCTGGGGGTCTCATTATTGGATGTGTAGACCAGATAGTTGGTGGTTATCAGTGGGAACAGACACAATAAATCAATCCTGGCCCACGCAGTCCTGCAGTGATGCTGCTCTGCCCTCAGGCAGGTCACTGTGTATTGACTATAATGTCTGGAGCATTTCACCCGCTTAGATAAACAGTCACTCTTTAAAAGGCTACTACTGTATGATACACAGATCAGTGAGATGTCACTAATGGCCACTTTTGTAGAAAAATGAAAGAAAAGGGAAAACCAGGGACTGTAGTGCAGTGTGTGTGTGTGTGTGTGTGTGTGTGTGTGTGTATAACAGTGAGAGAAAGAGAGAGAGGGACAGTCCGAGATCAAAAGAAAAATAACGCGTCTGTGTGTGGGGAGAGTTGTAGGGGAGTGTGTATGATTGTGCTGGGCCAAGTGCAAGTCTGCGTACTGGACAAAAAACACATTTAATCACATTCTGCACTTGGCCCAGCACAAGATAAAATTTGTAGTAAAGAATCTAAAAAAAATAACCAGATCCACAAAAATATAAATAAGCAGGCATTCAAAAATAAAATAAAAGTAGTCAGCTCATGACATAGTTTATCCCATCGTATTTACAACTGCTCATAAGGAAGGGATAATATCCTTCATATACAGACATAGGGTTGTCCATTGCACTGTCTCTGTCTGCAGTGCACATCGTCTCCCTCAGTCTATTCCATTTTAGACATCTCAAATTTGGTTGTCATGGTCTCCTGTGGGGAAATAAAAGCATAGTTGGAATGACTTTCCAAAGGGACATGGTGGACTGAAAAACAAAGATGGACATTGAAGTCATTCGATCTTTACAAAAGCTTTAATATAAAAGACACATGCGATTCCCTTGCATTGACAATCCTAATGGCTTTATTTGATGTGGTGTTAAAAAAATGAAAAAGATTCACCACCACACCACCCTTCCGCACTCTCTCATTGTTCAAGCCAGCAAGAAAACAGGGAGGGATAAACAGGCTGATGTAAACCTGACTAGCTACTGCTCTTTGATAAGCATGGAGCTGGCACCACCTGCTGTTCACACCAGGAATAACACCTCGTCTTACCTCATCAGAGTCCAGTAGAGGGGCCAGTGCACTGGGACAGAAAGGAAAACATGTTTGAGTGATTTACAACTGAACTGGATTACAGTTGTCTTCTCATCAGAAAAAGCAACTCTCCTTTCTGTGCTTGTTTCACACATCATCACAGAGTGTAAACTGATTTAAATAAGTTGAGAGTTTCAATGTTCTTACTATGTAATAACCACCCTGTAATACATTTCTAGTCAAAGTGATTATATTAGCACTGTCAATAATGGTTAATGTTCCTAACATTTCTACAACTTCAATTTGTTTGCACTTACACATCTGCCAGTGAAGATGGGATATTCTCTTCTACCCATTTCAGATCCTCATCCTGGGGAAAATGTGTTTCCTATCACCAAGACAACTTCTCTGAGCCATAACATTTAGTTTATAGCCTATATTCGTAGTATGGGTGGTATCCCTGTGGTATGGAGAAGGCTCTTACCACTCAGTTCGGCTTGGCTGTTCCATTTGTCTCGGACTTCAGACCCCTCATCTTCACGCCCTCTGGAAGTACACAAAATAGAACAGGATCAGAATCACAGATTTGATTACTGTATGTTGCTGAGTCAATTGTGTTCTATCAAAAATGGCTGCTTGGAGAGAGAACCAAGGTGCATTCATCCTATAGACTAGCAATAAACTATGGACGTGTCACTACTAGGCCAAAGAGGTCTAGCTACCTATCAAGACAGGGTATGATACTGTATTTCATCCTCCAATGAACCATATACAGTATCAACTTGAGAGGGAGAGGGTTTTGGCCTTGTGTTGAACTGTTCAGCCGTGACCTCGTACCTCTGGTTGTTGGCAGACGGCCTCCACAGAAACACGATGACCAGAAGGATGGTGGAGAAGAGGAACCACCAGAACGCATCGTCTATCCACAGCTCCCTCCAGTCCTAGAGAGACACTAAGAGAGAGACGGGAGAGGAAGACAATGTGAAAGATAATATATCTGATGCTAAATACCAGGTCAACTGTGTGTGTTTGTGCTGAAAATTGGTTATATTTCCCCGCCGTCAAAATTGGCAAGAAAATATTATTTTCGGCGCTCCCTGACTGTCTAGCTTTCATTTCGGTGATTTGTTAGCGCGCTGGACACCGTCAAGAAACTATGAATGTAGGTCCATTATCATTTCGACAGTTTCGATTTGGTTTTAGACATTTTAAAGTATATTGAGTTCGATTATTATTATTTTTACTCAAACCACATGCATGTTTTGGACACCGGTGGCGTAAAAAGTTACGTAACGTAATAAACAAACACTACTCAACAACTTTCACTTTGAAAACTTGAAGATGACCGAGGCTGCAGAGTAGAACAGTGACAGGCCAAATATATTAGATGAGTGAATACTTGTAATCATGGGCACACCAGTGTGTATAGTACACTATATATGAAATGTCTATGTTAAGTGGTTGCCGTAGCACAGCCGCAGACAGCTCCTCACCCGAACGTAACCCCAAGCTAATCAGGGTGTAAGTGTCTGAGGGTTTTCAGCCATTATCTCATCACTCAGGAGGAGTTGAGCTCCCCTCTGCCCTCCATGGCCAGGTTAAGCACCGCTGGAAAACCTGGTATGATCTTAATCCCTATACTAACTGGTTTTCTGGCTAATTGGTTAACTAACTAAATCCACAAAAATACTGTCCTGTCAAACTGCAGGAGAAAAGAAATGTGGTCGTCCGTGAGAATAAAATAACAAATGCCTCCGAGCTCTTCTAAATGAAGTTATTGATAGCCTTGATATAAGTGGCCCTGTAAATTAAACATTTAATTAATCCATGCGACTATGGCTCCCCCCTGATGTCTAAATTAGTTTTTGTGAGGTAGAGCATATTTTCTGGAAATATTCCCTTCTGGGTTAATTCCCTTCTCTGAGACAAAGGCGAAGGCAGGCGGAAATAGAGGGAGAGGGGCTAACACCAACTGGCACCAAGGCACTGCCGCACACACGGATTTCAAGAAGTCAGAGCGTTGGGAGAGGAAGTCGGAGGGGGAGTGCGAGAGGGAGAGAAAGAGAGATGTGAAGGGAGGTACAGTACGGGATATCCACCAGCAGAGGGTAGAGTCGAGCACAGCCAAAGGAATGGCAGCAAGCAGCACCAGATCATCTTTAGCCTGAAGGGAACAGAGAGGGGAACGGACACACACAGAGCGGCAGCAGAAAGGGAGGGAGGGAGGGAGGGAGGGAGGGAGGGAGGGAGGGACGGAGTGACAGAGGGAGGGAGGGAGGGAACACTATCACATACTCTTCAGGCAGCCATGCAGATAGATACACACCAAAAGGACCCATGTAGAACCAAACACTCAAAGAGGGTTGGAATCAAACTTGTTGGAGAAGTTATGAGAGACACCGGTAAAAGGGATGAGGAGATCTGAGTAAGCTTTGGAAACACAGCTCAAGACAAGCATGCCCAGAGGGAGAAAAAAAAAGAGTCACACTAACTGCATACAGTGACTACTAGACTAACTAGCTGACTGGCAGACAGGCAGACTGATGGCCTCTGGTAATATCTGAACACTCAAAAAATGTCTCGCAACAGCCAGGGCTTAAAAAAGACTAATATCGATAGCTTGTGCAACGTATAGTGGCAGAGTTTTTAGACACATAGCAACAGTATCTTATTATAAGGCGTGCAGCAAAACATATGAATCTTAAGGTCCCCTTAATCAATAATGGGGAGGGTCTTTGGGACCCACCCCCTACAAGTGGAATGACAACACTACTACACACACAATATTTCTGGCAGTTTGACCAAAGATAAAGATATTCAACATTGTTCATGACATAGTTTTGTTTAGTTCCATATCAAAAACGTATCAACATGTTTTAATAGTTTGGTGGACAATACATTTGGGGGAATACCGAGGTAGTATATTGATCAGAAGGGAGAGGACAGAGAGACCAGACTTACCGAATTGACCCTCAGGATTCCCTCGACAACGGAGAATATAAGAAAGAGCAGTCCCACCCCAACCACCCTGTGTAACAATGCACCAAGCCTTGGCCTAGGGAGAGAGAGAGACAGGCAGGCAGAGAGAGAGAGAGAGAGAGCAAGAAAGAGACAGGCAGAGAGAGAGCGAGACAGCTCGAGAGAGAGAGAGAATTGGAGTTTAACACTCTCCACTGTCTAAACAATGTGACCTCTTATGAAGGGACTGACTCACTTGACAATTCCATAACCAAGACTAGCGATGATGACGAGCACACGGGCCAGGGTCCTCTTCACTGCTGAAAGGATCTCCGCAAACACTATTGCCCCCTGGACTGTTGGAAGACACAGCACACAAATAAAGCTTATTAATGGAGTACAACAGCACATTTAGCACCACACTAGGATAAACTATCTCTTACCCAATTCCAACCTTGCCCACCAGGAAGATTTAGGTAGAAAAACAAAATTGGCCAAAAATGTGTGTTTAGGGGTGTCCACCAAAAATGACCACTTAAACCCCACGTTGATTCCCTTAAAAGACCAATTACAGACAAAAACGTGTTTCTCAAGTGATCACGTGAATTTCAAGTGATCACATGTGAAGTGTTACAAAAACACATGTTTCACATGTCAAATTTCATATGTGAAATCATGTGGCTTTTCTGTAAGGTTTTTGTCTTTCCCCCTCCTAACCGGAGAGGCCATCATAGTGGACGCTCTGGAACTCAGCGTAGTACACAGCTTTCTCCAGCACCTCCAGCGCCAATCCCGAACTGGATCCTGAGCAGCTCTCTCCAGTAGCAAGCTGATAGCCCCCAGCCACAGCAGGATGAACATGTAAGGCCATCCTCCCAGGTCTGAGCCATTGCATCAAAGTGATGCTGGCTTATTGGAGGAGCAAAGAGCTACATTATAGGATCTCTTGTGTCTAAGACAGCCAGGCATTAGGAAATAGCTAGCTGAACAAATGTTTTCCCTGCGGTACAAGAAATTAAGAACGTCAATTAAAGAAATAGTGTGTTAGTGTATCTAAATCACACTTTGTTTAGCCAATATGTACTGTACACCATACATACAGTTGAAGTCGGAAGTTTACATACACTTAGGTTCGAATCATTAAAACTTGTTTTTCAACCACTCCACAAAATTCTTGTTAACAAACTACAGATTTGGCAAGTTGGTTATGACATCTACTTTGTGCATGACACAAGTCATTTTTCCAACAATTGTTTACAGACAGATTGTTTCACTTATAATTCACTGTATCACAATTCCAATGGGTTAGAAGTTTATATACACTAAGTTGACTGTGCCTTTAAACAGCTTGAAAAATTCCAAAAAATTATTTAGAAGCTTTATAAGCTTCTGTTAGGCTAATTGACATAATTTGAGTCAATTGGACGTGTACCTGTGGATGTATTTCAAGGCCTACCTTCAAACTCAGTGCCTCTTTGCTTAATATCCTGGGAAAATTTAAAGAAATCAGCCAAGACCTTTGAAAAAAAACGGTAGACCTCCACAAGTCTGGTTCATCCTTGGGAGCAATTTCCAAACGCCTGAACGCACGTTCATCTGTACAAACAATAGTATGCAAGTATAAACACCATGGGACCACGCAGCCATCATACTGCTCAGGAAGGAGACGCGTTCTGTCTCCTAGAGATGAATGCACTTTGTTGTGAAAAGTGCAAATCAATCCCAGAACAATAGCAAAGGACCTCGGGAAGATGCTGTATGAAACAGGTACAAAAGTATCTATATCCACAGTAAAACGAGTCCTATATCGACATAACCTGAAAGGCCGATCAGCAAGGAAGAAACCACTGCTCCAAAACCGCCATGAAAAAGCCAGACTACGGTTTGCAACTGCACATGGGGACAAAGATCATACTTTTTTGGAGAAATGTCCTCTGGTCTGATGAAACAAAAATAGAACTGTTTGGCCATAATGACAATCGTTATGTTTGGAGGAAAAAGGGGGAGCCTTGCAAGCCGAAGAACACCATCCCAACCGTGAAGCACGAGGTTGGCAGCATCATGTTGTGGGGGTGCTTTGCAGGAGGGACTGGTGCACTTCACAAAATAGATGGCATCATGAGGGAGGACAATTATGTGGATATATTGAAGCAACATCTCAAGACATCAGTCAGGAAGTTAAAGCTTGGTCGCAAATGGGTCTTCCAAATGGACAATGAGCCCAAGCATACTTCCAAAGTTGTGGCAAAATGGCTTAAGGACAACAAAGTCAAGGTATTGGAGTGGCCATCACAAAGCCCTGACCTCAATCCTATAGAAAATTTGTGGGCAGAACTGAAAAAGCGTGTGCGAGCAAGGAGGCCTACAAACCTGACTCAAGTTACACCAGCTCTGTCAGGAGGAATCGGCCAAAATTCACCCAACTTATTGTGGGAAGCTTGTGGAAGGCTACCCGAAACGTTTGACCCATGTTAAACAATTTAAAGGCAATGCTACCAAATACTAATTGAGTGTATGTAAACTTCTGACCCACTGGGAATGTGAAGAAAGAAATAAAAGCTTAAATAAATCATTCTCTCTACTACTTTTCTGACATTTCACATTCTTAAAATAAAGTGGTGATCCTAACTGACCTAAAACAGGAATCTTTACTAGGATTAAATGTCAGGAATTGTGAAAAACTGAGTTTAAATGTATTTGGCTAAAATGTATGCAAACTTCCGACTTCAACTGTATCTTCATTCTGGCATGGTTCTTAGGGGACAAGGAAACACTCACCACTTCTTTCTTTGCAGCGGGGCCGGGGGCTGGGGCTTTCCCTGTGGCCACAGCTGCCTCTGCTTTGACTGCAACTGCCTAAAACAGAGAAAATATAATGATTAAGCTGATTTCCCTGAAATGGAGGCTTGTTGCTAGGCTGGGAATCACATGACCCAATTGCCTTATTCACATACATCTACATTTACATACACTTAGCATATATTTGATTATGATATCAGAAGGTGTTTGAGTTGTTGATTTACCTCCTTTGGATCCTCAGCGCTCCTTTTCCTCATCCCTTTGTCCTTGACAGTGACAGCCCAAAACAGGGGGATAGAGAGACAGTCATTTCAATGACACCTAGGTGAATTACTGTGAAGAAGAAGAAGTTTTATTTATATAGCGCCTTTCCATAGCTCAAGGTCGCTTTACATTGCACATTACAATACATTCAGAACACACACACATACATCGCAGTCACATAGGATACACACTACCCAAAATGCATGTCAAACAGATATGTCTTCAACTGGATCTTGAATGCACCCACGGGTGAGGTATTGCGTAGTGTAAGAGGTAGTGAATTCCATAATTTAGGAGCATTAACACCAAATGACCTCCCACCTACAGTGGACAACCGGAAACGAGGGACGGTCAACAAACCAAGTTCAGCTGATCTAAGGGACCGAGCAGGGCGGTAAGGATAGAGTAAGTCAGAGAGATATTGGGGAGCAAGACCATTTAATGCTTTAAAAGTTAGAAGCAATACCTTAAAGTGGATACGTGATGCCACAGGTAGCCAGTGAAGGTCATGAAGCAGAGGAGTGATGTGAGCAGAGCGCCTAGTGGAGGTGAGAACTCTTGCTGCTGAGTTTTGAACATACTGTAATCTTGCAATAAGTTTTTTGGGAAGACCAAGAAGTAAGGCATTGCAATAGTCCAAGCGTGAAGTGATTAATGCATGAATTAGAGTTTCAGCATCAGATAAAGTGAGAGAAGATCGGAGACGAGCAATATTACGAAGATGGAAAAAAGAGTTTTTAACAAGAGAAGAAATGTGAGAGCCAAAAGATAGAGTTGAATCGAATAAGACACCAAGGTTACGAATCAATGACCAAGGCTTAACGTGGATTCCATCAACATCAAAGGACTGATCAATCCTTTTGGCTGAGGCAGCAGGACCAATCAATAATATCTCAGTTTTATTATCATTCAGTTTAAGGAAATTCAGGGACATCCATTTCTTGATGTCCCTGATACATTCAGTGAGTGAGTCATTAGGGTTGCAAAGGGTCGGAAACTTTCCGGTAAACTTCCCTGAATATTTTCCATGAGAAGTCAAGAACGGGAATTTGAGGTATTTTGCTTAAATTCATCAAAAAAGTTAGCTTATAACAGTGAACCTTTTTTGTGGGATACACATAAGGCAATTCTAGGTCTTGTGGCATATTTTGGTTAAACTATCCCCAATTCAATGGAATTGCAATCCTCTGCATGCACAGTGCACTCTTTCATCACATGTACAGCTGATTCTCAAGATCTTGCACACTAATGAGATGCTATTGAGCCCACACTACTCCACTGTCTGAGCCAAGGACTACATGCTTTCTGGTAAGTTTTGGGTGGGGTGAATATATTTTATATGACATGTTATTTTTTGTTAACTAGTAAATAGTAGCCTACTGCAAAGTGTTTCAACTTTTTAACCATTTCTGCTAGTTAGTTTTTGCTACCATGTGGGTTTTAGCATACTTGAGCTTGCTAACTGAGGAGTGTTAATTCACCTGTTTCTATATGTTTCATTTTTTTTTTGTATCTTACAAATGAGTTGTTTAACCTCTCTGCGCACAGATCCCGCTAGCGGGATCGTTTTCAGAGCAAACATAACGCGGCAAATTCAAAATACAAATTCGTAATATTTAACATCCTTCGATATACAAGTGTTGCATAGCCATCAAAAGCTCTGCTTCTTGGCAATATCACTGCGTTGTCAGATTTTAAAAAGGCTTTACGGCAAAAGCACTACATTTGATTGTTTGAGGCTAGTACCTCACATATTTTCCACATTAGCATAAATTCATATCCAGCTCGGTTCTCAAAATGTCCATATCATAGCTAATATAAATCGCTTACCTTTCAAATAACTTCTTCTGAGGGCTTCCCAAGTGTCCAAACAAGAGAATCCATGGTTCTTTTGTTAGAAAAAGTAATTCATTATATCCATAAATCTCAGTTTGGTTGGCACGTTATGTTCAGCTACTCCACCAAGCATTGTCAGTCTACTCGCCCGTTTTACAGTGAAGGGATCGCGTTCAAGTTATACCTCTCATCTTTTCACAAACAAATCAAATATCATTAATAATGCATCCTTATGCATTCTTTTATGAATAATAGCGATCATATTTTACATGAACGGTAACTGAAACGTTAAAAGACGAAATGAAAGCTGGGCGCGCTCACGTTCTCGTGAACGTGCACGTTTGTTTACCTTTTTCCCTTCCTGTAGTATTTCTCCCTCTATAAGGATCTGCTCAGAGCTTTTTCCTCCAGACACTTTCCAGAGACTGTTGACATCCAGTGGAAGCCATAGGTACTGCAACCTGTGTCCTATTCCCCATTGATTTATATTACCAGGGCTTCAAAGTGAGAGGAAGGGAACAGAAAAAGAAATTCCGGACAGAAATTTATCTGGTTTTTGCCTGCTATATCTGTTCTGGTATACCCACAGACTATATCTTAATGGTTTTAGAAACTTCAGAGTGTTTCCTATCCAATAGTACTAATTATGTGAATATCCTAGTTTCTGGCCATGAGTGGCAGGCATTTAACTTTGGGCACGTCAGGCGAAAATTCGGAAAATGGGACCCTAGCTGGAAGAGGTTAATCTAACTGCTTAACTATTTATCTGTACATGGAATTGTATTGTTTATTTCTTTACTCAATTTTTTCTAATCTTTACAGGAAAATGCCACGGGCACTATCTGATGTGTGGAGACATTTCACTGCAGCTAATGTAGAAGGAAAAGCTGTGTACATTTGCAAATACTGTGCAAAAAGTTCCCTCAGCCCCCACAACAAGCAACCTCTGACAAAAGTCCCTCTACTTCTATTCGAGGTGAAAATGATGAATCAGACACCTTATTGATAGCAACAGCTCATGGTCCTCCTGAAATCAGACATTTTTTTTACTCAATGGAGGAACGTAGTCAGAGAAATGCTGATGAATGTCTTGCTCGAGCTGTGTATGCACCTGGTTCACCTCTGATGCTCACAGGCAATGTGTATTGGAAGAGATTTCTGAATGTTCTTCGCCCAGCATTCACCCCTCCAACCAGACATGCTTTATCTACTCATTTGCTAGATGCAGAGTTCAACAGAGTTCAAGTAAATCTCAAGCAAATCATAGAGAAAGCAGACTGTATTGCAATCATCTCTGATGGGTGGTCAAATGTTTGTGTGCAAGGAATAATTAACTACATCATCTCCACCCCTCAACCAGTATTCTACAAGAGCACAGACGCAAAGGACAACACACACCGGTCTCTACATTGCAGATGAGCTGAAGGCAGTCGTCAATGACCTTGGACCACAGAAGGTATTTGCACTGGTGACAGGCAATGCTGCGAACATGAAGGCTGCTTGGTCTAAAGTGGAGGAGTCTTACCCTCACATCACACCCATTGGCTGTGCTGCTCATGCATTGAATCTGCTCCTCAAGGACATCATGGCACTGAAAACAATGGATACACTCTACAAGAGAGAAAAGGAAATGGTTAGGTATGTGAAGTGTCATCAAGTTATAGCAGCAAACTACCTCACAAAGCAAAGTGATAAGAATAAGAGCACCACTTTGAAGCTGCCCAGCAACACCCGTTGGGGTGGTGTTGTCATCATGTTTTACAGTCTCCTGGAGAGGAAGGAGTCTCTCCAAGAAATGCCCATATTACAGTCTACCGATATGGACAGCCCCATCAAGAGGATCCTCCTGGATGATGTTTTTGAGAGAGAGTGGTAAGCAGCCTGAAACTCCTGAAACCTATAGCAGTAGACATTGCACGGATTTAGGGAGACAATGCCATCCTGTCTGATGTTCAGACTCTGCTTGCAGATGTAAGATAAGAAATCCGTACTGCCCTGCCCACTTCACTGTTGCTCCAAGCAGAGGAAACTGCAGTTCTGAAATACATCAAAAAGCGTGAAGACTTCTGCCTGAAGTCCATACATGCCGCAGCGTACATGTTGGACACCAAGTATGCTGGCAAGAGCATCCTGTCTGGTGCAGAGATCAACAAGGCCTATGGTGTCATCACTCCCATGTCTCGCCACCTTGGCCTGGATGAGGGCAAGGTTCTTGGCAGTCTGGCGAAGTACACTTCCAAGCAAGGGCTTTGGGATGGAGATGCAATATGGCAGTCATGCCAACATATCTCATCCGCCACCTGGTGGAAGGGACTTTGTGGATCAGAGGCTTTCCCCTGTTGCCCCCATCTTCCTCCAAATCCCACCAACATCAGCCGCCTCAGAGCGCAACTGGTCCTTGTTTGGGAACACACATTCCAAAGCACGCAACAGGCTGACCAATACAAGGGTTGAAGAATTTGCCCAGATGGTCACCAATTTGAGGCTTTTTGAGCCTGACAACAAGCCATCCTCAACAAGGTTGGAAAGTGACAGTGAAGATGAGGCCTCAGAGTCTGATGTTCAAGAGGTGGACATTGAGGAGGTCCAGGGAGAAGACATGGAAGCCTGAGAGGAAGACAACCAAAGCTTTAGTTTACAGATATATGTTGAAAATGTTTTGGGGAGATGCGATGGATCATTGAAGATCATTCAATAATCCCTTTCTTTCATTGTTCAGTGAAATCCTCCCATGTGAAGAGTCAACTAATTTAATTAAAGTTAAATTCGTAACTAAATAGTTTTTTTTATTTCTATTGGAAGGATTTAATCAAATGCAATTATGTCTACTTATGATAAGGTAAAAGGTTTATGTTTCTGACTCCATATGATATGGTAAATATATCCAATGCAAAAAACATCTAAATTGAAATGGTATTAATATTAATTTTCATACTCTTATATTCCCGTTAATTCCCACGGAAAGTTTCCACCTCTGAATATTCCCCAAAATGTGCAACCCTAGCTACTATTTGCAACGGCATGCTCTATTGTGAACTTTTCAAACAAAACAGATCATGTGTATCTAATCTAAAATAAAAGGTGTATGTATATAGAAGGACTTGTATGCAAAACCTGTCTGCTTTAGCCCACTCACCTGTTCTTGAACTTGCTCAGTAAGCCTAGCCGGCTCCTCAAATCTGAGAAAGAACTTACAGAAAACAAAGCAGAGTAGCAACCCCATGAACACCTCCATAACATAGCCTCGCCATGAGCTGCACTGTACGAAAACACTTATTCAGAATTACAAGCACTTCCTAATTATCAGTTACGAGCTGCTATATTTAGGTCACACTTTTGTGAACAAACAAACTCAGGAATACAACATGAAAGAGTGAGGTGGAACACATGAGGTTCTGGTATTTGATTCACCATTGTGCTGTTCGCAGTATGCTTTTTTCCGCACTTTATTTCCCTGTACTGATTCCACTAGTTCTACTTGTCATTTAATAGGAAGTTATCTTATTTAGAAACAAAGAAGGTCATTGCTGTGTAATTAATCTCACAAAACCAGACGTGTATCTCTGAATATTGCATTTTATAGCGTAGCTGTAGAGTCTGACACGCCACATTACTGTGTAATTAATATTTGATTATGTAAATGCAGTTACCGTAAAATAAAGTGCCACCATGCTTTCTCATGAGACCCTCCATTGTCATATACTGTACCTCACTGTGGGTCATGTGCTGTTTGCACTCAATGGCAGGGTACTGATAAAACACATAGAACCCACTGCCTCCTTCCTGCTTCACAGCTGTCATCCTTAAGTAGCTCCCTGCCTTCAGAGGCTGCAAATCAAACAGGTATGATAAAGTTAATAAGTAAGTTAATAAGTATTTGCACAAACCACACTGTCTATACAGTCATGAAACATGAATGACACTGCTCTCCCTATTGAGACCCTAAATCTTGCATTGGCTGTTGTTAAATTGAGAACAAGGAACTAGCCGAAAAAAGGAAAAGCTGGAGAGTTTATGGAATACAACAGGTACAGTTAGTCCGGCGTGAATGAGCCCATTCAGAGTGAAGTTAGTTTCTAAATTAGGGAGAGGAACTTACGTCGAGACCGAACACCTCGTCGAAGCAGCTCCTTAGGTACCAGGTGATGTAGAGTTTTACCGGAGGTTCACAGTGTTCCGTCAACCCTGAAACAGCAGACATCTTATGAAAACAACTTAGTCACAGAGCTCTCTCCAGATCTGTTCCTGTCTGAGGGCCAGAATCAGGGTTAGAGGCTACTACTTCCTTCCCCAACAACTTCCTCACCATGCTCTTACTGTATACACAATAAAGTCGCTTATTGTATACAGTAATGCTATCATACAAATATCCTGCATTGACAGTATACCATCCTACAATACTAGTCAGAGGAAGGGGCAATCATGTTCTTGCTATATGATATTACACAACTGAGTTTTACCCTAACGTTCAGGAACATAAGAGAGGTTATAGCCTACTTACATTTCAGCTGAATTCCAGTATTGTTAAACATCGTCTTAGTGAAGAGGAAAAAGCTCTGCTCTTTCAATGATGGTTTTTAAATGATCTGAACAAAAAAGCTGAATAGTTGGAACGTAGGTAGGCATGATGGTGAGCCAAGATTCAATATTTGCCCAGGGTCAGGAAGTCTATGAATGAATGGATCGGATCACTTACTATTTATTACTTGTATTGACTAGTCGTGAAACAAACCCATATTGACTGACACTGATAGAGTTAAAACATAAGCATAATTTGGCCGGCCTAATCAAGGAAGAATGATACTGTTACATTGCTTATAATACAGTGGAAGCGGTTACAATGTTACATTGTCGCCAGAATGGTGCATGGTGCGTAAATCGAAGGCAAGTATTGTCTCAATGCCTCCTTCTGTAGATTGCGACAGTATATCAACTGTTGAAATAGATTCATCTGGCTGAATTTAACCATGTTCTTAACAATATATCATAGCCTATCTAGGCTACCTATGATGCTTTGATAGCATAATACTATACGCACAAGACAAGACAACGTACACTGTTCACGTTTAAGGTCCATTTACCCGGCTCTGACACTGCATTTAACGGGCGTGTAAAGTGAATACAAATGAATAAAAATAGCACTTTTGTCAAGTCCCCTGTCAATAAGACTGTTTTCATGGCGCTTGTTATTTGTACCAGGACTCCTGCTTCCTGCCTGGGTCCTAGGTCTGACATCACCATGTAGGCGGTCGTCCGTGGACACCAAACGGGAGAAAACGTTTTCAACTTGGGAAGAAGAATGTACTTTCTTATTGGACAAGTTCACACAGCGTAGCTTCTTCTTTTTCAGATGTTTCCCCTCGATTCAGACATCTACATTGTCTACAGTTCGAATGGAAAAATGACATTCTAAAAAACATTTATTAAGACATGAAATCTTATGTAATTGTTTTGTAAAACAACATCAGTTAATGCACTTAACATTAGGCCTTGTACCCTCAGTTGATCATTATTTTTAATCTATGTGACTATACAAGTGTTGTAAAAGTGTCCTCTGAATTAGTCTCATCATCCGTAATATCATTGGTAGGGAAATGCCAGTTATTCTTGACACATACTTACGGGTTGTAGGACCCAGAGTCATTCCCGACCTGTCTCTCCCTATAGTGCGCACTTCTCTATTGGGCAGGGGTGTGGACCTCTGATGCATTGAAAAATAACTCCTTGAGGAATTGGATTTGTACCAAAAAGGAGTGCCGTCACGTCAGTATCTGCCGACTTCAGCAACGCATTTGGTCCCTGTAAGTATTATTATCAATTTAAAGGAATCAGATTGCCTTCACAAGTTTATCAGACTGTTTCAAGTTGATTTGTTTTGTCTTCTTCGTCACTTTTGACATCTGCTGCGGGGGTTATACTGTTTGTGCTACTTACCAGTACAGGCCAGTGAGAAAAGTTTTCAGAGGTAGCCCCAACACCAATAACACGTTTATTACAGCCGGACATACTGTATTATGGCTTGTTTTCTCTCTCTGTTGTCGCCTTTTTGCTTAATCGATCAGATGTTTGATGATCGAACTCTTAGCATTTTTTTCTCTCATGACTCCTTTTGTAGATTTTAACATCTGTCCCTCATCGAGATGTTTCTGGCCAAAAGACTCATTGGTGGCATCCTGGATGTTGTCAGGTAGGCCTGACTCCTTTTGACACACACACACACACACACACACAAACACTGTCAGTAAACTGACTTCATTCATGACATTTATTAAATAGTAATAGGTCCTTCTTGTTTTCTCCAACAGCAACATCGACCCTGGTCAATTTGTGCCATCAGATCCTGTGAGTAAACCCTTTAGCACCAATTTTCCTTCAGAACAATTACAGAACATCATGATAGTCTTATGATAGTGCACTCACTGCCGTCTGGAAAGTTTTAGAAGTAAACACTACTCTTTTGAGCAAATGAGACACAACGGTTGTTGGCCTGCATGCCAGACTGCAGTGAAGAGGGCTGTGAGTGTTCGTGTTAACATAACCTGGTCTGTGTTTGTGTCCTAGCCCCCACCACGCAGACCTCTGGCCTACGCGGAGCAGAATGAGAATGACGAGGAGAGACAGTTCCGCAAGGTGTTCCAGCAACTCGCTGGGGATGTAAGTAGTTATTGTTTTTCAACTTATGCACTTCTACTACTATCATATCTTATCCTGTTCACCTCCAAACCTACTGTCCTTTCCTATCCTATTCAGAGAAGTAAAGAGCCCAGATAAGTCAAGTCAAGAGTGCCTTTCATGCTTGATTCTAGCTATGAGTTATTGAGAGACGTTCACCTTAGGCTTTCGGCCGTCAAATTTACTTTCCATAAGTGTGTCATTGTATAATCAGGCCTGTTGTTGAATGTTTTAAAGAGGCTGTTTCATTATGTGGAATTCCACAAGGACAACACACAGTTGTTAAAAGAATGTCCATTAACCAACCGTTAGTGGTTTATTGTAATAGAGAGCAGACCAACGACCAGTGTTAATTAAGTTACGGTATTGTTTGTGGTGTATTATCTTTTGAAGTAGGTGCAGCCAACTATCCATGGCCTGAATGGTATTTCATTTTTGGGCTGATGGTACACTGGTACAATCAGTGAAGCCCTGTTGTCGCCTCTTGTATCCAAGTTAAGCCTAGTTTGCATTCCAAACCCCTCCCTCCACTCATTCACCCTGCTTCATCTGGAGCCAGACCTCTGAATGTGGTTCATCCATCTACCCAGACACGGTGAATTTGAGGCTTCAAATGTGCTGTCCGTCATGCACTGCTGCCAACCAATAGAAGCCTTTTGGAACAGTACAGTAAATAGCTCCGGTTGGCTTAAATCATTGATTCCGCCCCATTGGTTATGGTCACTAAGCCCAGGGCTCCACAGACATTTCCTTACTGTGACGAACACCGCATCATGGACTTTGACAACTTCATTGGGTGCCTGGTTGCTAACAATGATTCACTGCTGATGGATCAGGCAGTGGTGGAATAAGAGACTGGGGATGTGGTTTTTTGACAACCCAACCCTGGTTTATTCCACTGACAAGAAGAGGGACTGGTTCCTCCTCTATGTGCTTCCTACCATTGTCTGACAGGGCGGCTCTCTTGCCTTGTAAGGTTTGTGGGGGTGGGGTTGTAGATTATGTGATTCATAGATAGGAGTGGATACATGTTCTACTGGTAGGCTCAGCTGGCAACGATCGACTTTAAACTGATGACTAGCCGACCTCATTGAGGCCTTACTCATAAGGGGTGGGAACACAAGATTCATATGGAATGAAACCTGAAGATATACCTGCTGCAAATGTATCTGCTGAAAGTTGTTACAGTCACTTAGGTTGTTCTAATATGTCACGCACAAATACAGAGAAAACGATGCATTTGGTCCATAATTGTACTCCTAAAACTGTTCATTAAAGTAGTCTCAGTGTCCTTATCCGTTTGTGAGCTGAGTTGTGATCCAAATACATGTAGGCATTTACAGCGTATGAGGATTTACTTGTGTATCTATCTGTGTATTATAGGACATGGAGGTGAGCCCCACTGAACTGATGAACATCCTCAACAGGATCATTAGCAAACGTGAGTCCTATTCTTACACAAACACCATGCTTGTGCCTATATTTGTCTTTGTCATTGCATTCTTATAGTATTGATATTTCTGTGTGTGTGTGTACCTTATGTTCAAAAGCATGTCTATGCATGCCTTTTTGTATCTATGTACTCTCTGTACAAACACACACACTTTACTCATATCTAGACACCTGCACACATAATGGGGTTTGTCTAAGCACAAGACTGGTTCCATGGAATGGTTTTCTGTGTTGTAGTGAAGGAGTGGTCTGTCTGTGTTCATTTCAGGTAGTGACCTGAAGACTGATGGCTTTAGCATCGAATCATGCAGGAGCATGGTGGCTGTCATGGACGTATCCTTCCTCATCAGTGTCTGTATTAGGATGGAGGACTATACTACGCTACACTATACTATACTATACTATACTACTGTCAGAGTAGTTGATATTACGTTTTACCTTAACCACGAGCACACAGGGTGACTGCACAGGAAAGCTAGGTTTCCATGAGTTCAAGTTTTTATGGAACAACATCAAGAAATGGCAGGTGAGTTCAGTCCTCTTGTTACATTTTTGACAATCGGCACTGTATGAACAATGGTGTGAAATGATGGACATTTCTGTGAAACGTTTTGCCTTGAACTAGAAATTATTTACATGTATTTGCAAAAAAAATCATATAAAACCACCTACAACTTCCAATAGTCTTCTTACTCCATTAATGTAAGAATGTTGTTTTATAAATGTCATGTTGATACACAAAAAAAGGTGCTGTGGCCACCGGACTATTACATTGACCCCCCCTCCCCCCCTTACATTTGTCGTGTACACTGCTGTTACTCGCTGTTTATTATCTATGCATGGTCACTTCATCCCTACCTACATGTACAAATTACCTCAACTATCCTGAACCACCCCGCACATTGACTCGGTACCGGTACCCCCTGTATATAGCTTCGTTATTGTGTTACTTTTTAAATATTTTTTTTAAGATAATAAAAAAATGCTTTGGTAAATTTTTTCTTAACTCTTCTTGAACTGCACTGTTGGTTAAGGGCTTGTAAGTAAGCATTTCACGGTCAGGTCTACACTTGTTGTATTCGGGCGCATGTGACAAATAAAGTTTGATTTGATTAACTTTGACCTCTCGGTGTAACTTTTTTCCTGCTGTGATTCAGTGCATCTACATATCAAATGACACAGACCGCTCAGGGCTCATCTCCGCAAAAGAGCTTCCCACTACCTTCAAAGCTGCAGGTGAGCTCAGAGATCATGAGAACCGGAACATGGAAATGCATATTTCTTTGTCATCGTAAGGCCTTTATAACAGTGACAACAAACAGCCATGACAACTGATGAAAGCTAGCTTGTTCCTGCGTATATGTGTTTGGTCTCATTGCTGTCTCTCTCCTGTTATGTCCGTGTGCAGGCTTCCCTCTCAACGACCAGCTCTTCCAGTTGATGGTGCGCAGGTACAGTGATGAACAGGGCAACATGGACTTTGACAACTTCATTGGGTGCCTGGTCAGACTGGACACTATGTGTCGTAAGTGACTGATCCTTAATTCTTCCCTGCTCAGTCCGATTATGTTCTTGATTTCAGACAATTTCCTTTTTATTACCCTTCAGTAATAGTGTTTTGTGCATTTTCAGGAGCTTTCAAGACTCTGGACAAAGATGATGATGGAGTCATCAAAGTCAACATCCAGGAGGTAAATTAGTTTTCACTATTTGCTCTTTGAATTTAAACGTTGTGTTTAGGGTTAGGGACTATTTTTAAGATTAATGACTGGATATAGAAACTGAAATTAGACCTAAATAACCTCACCTCTTATTGTGTTCTGCTTTCTCCGCAGTGGCTTCAGTTGACCATGTACTCATAAAACATCAGAGAAAGCCTACAAAAAAGCCATCATTAATCTCTCTCTCTCTTATTTAAGATTTTTATTTCATATTACCATTGTTATTATTGTTTACAGTTGTTCATACGTCATTCAGTCATGAATGTTCATTCAATTCATCAGTAGATGGCAGCATTGCAGAAACACCAGGAAAGCACACATTTACTTTCCCTCCAATAGGCCAAACTCAACTACCTTTCTATAGTCCAAATATTTTAGAGTTTTTTGTTTTCCTTTTTTCTGGCATCTCACTTTTGGTCAAACATTCCGTACTGCTATGTAATGTAATATATACACTGTAGTGCTCAATAAAGGGGCAATATTACCTAATACTTGCAGCTATCTCATTTATAACAATTTCTATGTTCTGCTTTTGCTCATTAAAGAAATGTTCTCTCATGTGATTGTGCATAACTTGAATATTTTTGTGTTATTGTAGTAATTTCACAGACTTTTACAAACCAAGTCATTAATAAAGTTGATTGTTATTCAGTTATTCATCAGCACCTCTCTTAACTTCCACCTCTGCCGACTAATAGCCAGTGGTGGAAAGTACTTAAGTAAAAATACTTTAAAGTACTACTTAAGTTGTTTTTGGGGGTATCTGTACTTTACTATTTATAATTTTGACAACTCACTTTTTCTTCACTATTATATTGTGCTTTTTACTCCATACATTTTCCCTAAAACCCAAAAGTACTTGTTACATTTTGAATGCTTAGCAGGACAGGAAAATGGTCCAATTCACACACTTATCAAGAGAACATTCCTGGTCATCCCTACTGCCTTTGGTGAACACACTAAACACACATGCTTCATTTGTAAATAATATCTGCATGTTGGGGTGTGCCCCTGGCTATTCGTAAATAACAAAAACAAAACATCTGGTTTGCTTAATATAAGCAATTTGAAATGATTTTAATTTGATACTTTTGATACTTAAGTATATTTAAAACCAAATACGTTTAGACTTTTACTCAAGTAGTATTTTACTGGGTGACTTTCACTTTTATTTGAGTAATTTTCTATTAAGGAATCTTTACTTTTACTCAAGTATGACAATTGGGTACTTTTTCCACCACTGCTAATAGCCGAATCTTGGCTGCATATTAACTTTATTTACACACTGCATGGGCGAAAGGAGAAGCACACAGAACAGCGGCTGATGACGTGTTTATCACTTTATAGACGTAGGTGCTTTTATATTATTGTAGCGACCCGCACAGACAGCTGTGTGTTATGTGTTAGGCTATTAGTTGGTTGTGTTGTACTTACCAGTACCTAGTGTTCGCGGGGTCCGACATGCCAATCAACCTGCTATCTGCCAATCATGGGAATGCTTGGAATGTTCTGATGCCGGGCATCCTGGTGGTTGGCGGAGTGGCGTGGAGGGGGTTGGGCAGGGGGATGGAGCATTGGAAGTTAAGACCAGGTATAGCCATTGTTCTCTCTCTTACATCTGTCCTTCACAAGAGAAGGTCATGGTTGGTTTGTGGGGTATCCTTCATTTATTTGGTGTGGGCTACGGCCAAACAGTAGCCTGTGTACCGTTGGGTTAATAAACCGTCAATTCATAAACTCAACCCTCTGTCTGGACAATTGTTCCTTTATGATCTAGTCAGGTCATTGCATTATAACATAGGCTATGTGGAGGCTAAGCTTGACCCATCCCATCAACACTGTTTATCTATTTATTTATAGCCTAAAATAGTTACAAAGTATGGCTAAATAAGTAAGCTGTGTACAAAAGCTGAAGAACATACACATTCAGGTAGTTTCCGCAGGTGCTGGATTTGTAGGCAAACTCATGGAAAACAGAAAGGAAAAAGCTGCACACTGCTGCTCATGCTCCCAGATTATATTTATTAACAACGTTTCGACCCTTAGGTCTATGGATGCCTAATGAAGACCTAAGGGTCGAAACATTGTTAATAAATAAGTAAGCTGACATGGAAATGTTTTAAGATGCTCATACCATGCATCGTTTAGCTATTTGATTTTGAATTTTAGTAGCCCTTTAGGTATAAAAAAAAACATTTCAAGAAAGTATTTGAAAAAAATATACATTTTTGGCCTTTACTCCTAAAGCCCATAGAAACGCATTAAATAACACATTCATAAATGTAAAAAAGGACAGTCCAAAAATAGATCACAAGAAACAAGCTTTCAAGGGGTAAAATTTGTGAAACAATATATATATATATATATATATATATATATATATATACAGTGGGGGAAAAAAGTATTTAGTCAGCCACCAATTGTGCATGTTCTCTCACTTAAAAAGATGAGAGAGGCCTGTAATTTTCATCATAGGTACACTTCAACTATGACAGACAAAATGAGGAAAAATAATCCAGAAAATCACATTGTAGGATTTTTTATGAATTTATTTGCAAATTATGGTGGAAAATAAGTATTTGGTCACATACAAACAAGCAAGATTTCTGGCTCTCACAGACCTGTAACTTCTTCTTTAAGAGGCTCCTCTGTCCTCCACTCATTACCTGTATTAATGGCACCTGTTTGAACTTGTTATCAGTATAAAAGACACCTGTCCACAACCTCAAACAGTCACACTCCAAACTCCACTATGGCCAAGACCAAAGAGCTGTCAAAGGACACCAGAAACAAAATTATCTCTCATCTTTTTAAGTGAGAGAACTTGCACAATTGGTGGCTGACTAAATACTTTTTTTCCCCACTGTACATATATATACACATATACATATATATATATATACATATATATTGTTTCACACATTTTACCCCTTACTTCTTTGATGCACAATGGGTTACGTTCAGACGAGTCCCGTGATATTAGTGGGGGTCGTAGAGCAAAACGGAGACCACCATCGTGTTCCCTTCCATAGAGTGGAAGTGCGACATCGGTGGATGAGCTGGATTGATGCGTATCCATTGCAAAAAAATATATATCTAGTTTAAACTGACAGATTATGATAGGGATGTTTTTATTATGTTAATTAGATTGACACACTGGTTTTGGGGTTATAGAGCATGGCCAGGGGTCTCCTTTGATGTACGTTACAGGCAGTGGTGATTTTAGCATGTCAATCTTGGTGGGGCAAACCAAAAAATGCAGGCAAAGCCACCACACAACACAACACTAAACAATACATTAACTGCACTATAACGGTGACAGATGGTGTCCACAAACTGTTACGGCCTACATAAAGCTGTCCTAACAGCAGAGTCCCAACAGCAGTCCCAACACCTTACCACAGCTACACCTGGTTATAAGCGGAGCCTTGCCTGGCAACGAAACAGTTCATTCAGCCTCATTTACTGCATTTAAAAAAAAACATAGCTGATATGGCTGACTTGCTTAGAAAAACGTGGTTTCTACTGACAATTGAGATGTACAAACTATGACATAAGGGGACTACAAGCGGATAAGAGGCAATCCCAATCCTAACTATTTGTTCAGAACTTTTGAAACGTACAGCAACAGAATTCAGAACATGGGCCGTTCTTACAGTGTTCTCCATGTACACCAAATCAGAATCGTAGGATAAATAAAGGGGGCATAATAAATAGACAATGAAAGCTCTTACAATATTCAGTGATTACATTTCTCAAAAACAGGTTATAGGCTACATGTGCACCACCAAGTCAGAAAAGTAGGCTAAATTAAGAGGGGAAAATATACCAAATTATTAAGGTGAGGCACATAGGCTACAAACAGCTTACTTCACAACATACACTTAGCAGTACTTTCTTAGCTACAGTATACATATCTCCCTGGCATATTACATCATTTATGCAGCAGCATACAATACATTTTTGGACTCACCTTTTTGTGCTGAGCTCACATGAACAGGAAGGTGGTGCGGCGGTCTTTGTGGGCAAATTTTGTCATCAAACTTTGTCATCAAAGTCTGGCATTCTCTGGATTTATGCTGCTTTCAATCTGGGAACTTGGAAAATAACAAGGTCGAATCATGATGACGTCAGTGATCTTCAGGCCGGAGCTCTAGAAAGAGGCCCGAGTTCCCGACTTACAATACTTGGATGGCCGTTCAAAAAGTATTTTCCCAGTCAGAGCTTATTTTTGCCTGAGTTCCCAGTTGTCTTGAACTCACTGAAGTCAGATTTCCCAGTTCTGAGTTAACAGATGTTTTGAGTGCTGCAGAAATTATGCTGGATTGACAGCCTGGCCAATGTTTAACTAGGCAAGTCAGTTAAGAACAGTTAAGTTAAGACGAGGCTGGGCCAATTGTGTGCCGCTGTCACGTCCAGGCCTGAAAAGACAGGCTGGCGTGTTTTTGCTTTGGTTTTGGTGTAGGGTTTTTGTTCTAGGTGTTGTATTTCTATGTTGGGGTAATGGTTCCCAATTAGAGGCAGCTGTGTGTCGTTGTCTCTAATTGGGAACCATATATATATTTGGGGTTTTCATTTAGGTTTTGTGGGTGATTGTTTGGTCATAGCTGTGTTTGTTTTGTTCAGTTATGTTTCAACGTCAGGATCTTCGTTTATTTTGTTATTTTGCCCAGTTACGTGAGTTTTCGTTCTTTAAATAAACATGTATACTGGATGCCTCGCTGCGCCTTGGTCTGTCCCTACAGAAGATCGTGACAGAATCACCCACCATAAAAGGACCAAGCAGCGAGAGACCCGGGAGTCCTGGACTTGGGGGGGAAATATTAGCTGGGAAGGGACCTTGGGGGAAGACGGAGGATTATCGTCACCCCAGGGAGGAAAAGGCGGCGAAAAAGGAGCAGCGCAGGTGTGCGAAGACGGAGCGTGGGAGCTACGAGGATATATATGGAGCATGCGATCCAGAGCGAGAAAAGTTTATTGGAACTCGCCTGGCACGGAAGCCCGAAAGACAGCCCCAAAAATCTTTTGGCGGGGGGCACACGAGGAGTTTGGCCGGTTCAGGAGGGACTCCTGAGCCAACTCCTCGTGCTTTGTGGAGAGAGCGTTGGAGGGTGCGTCGCACTGAGCAGACACCGTGCTATGCAGTTGTGCGCACGGTGTCTCCAGTGTGCATGCATAGGCCAGTGCGCGAAATTCCAGCGCCACTCATCTGTCGGGCTAGGGTGAGTGTGCAGCCTGGAAGGGTGGTGCAGGCTCTGCGTGCCAGGTCTCCAGTGCGCCTGATGGGACCGAAGTATCCTGCGCCGGCTCTGCGTGCTGTGTCTCCGGTCCGCGCGCACAGCCCGGTGCACGACATTCCAGCTCCCCTCATCGGTGAAGCCAGGGTGAGTGAACAACCTGGGAGAGGGGTGTCGGCTATACGCATCAGGTCTCCTGTGCGTGTAGTGGATTCAGCACGTCCTGTTCCGGCTCCGCGCACCAGGCTCCCCGTGCGCTTAGAGAGTCCAGCACGTCCTGTTCCTGCTCCACGCTCCAGGATCCCTCTGCCCGGCGTGGACTCAGCACGTCCTGTCCCTGCTCCACGCTCCAGGATTCCTGTACCTGTCGGGAACCCAGCACGTCCTGTTCCTGCTCCCCGCACCAGAGTGCGCGTCCACGAGCCCAGTACGGCCGGTTCCGCTCCCGCACCAGAGTGCGCGTCACGAGCCCAGTACGGCCGGTTCCGCTCCCGCACCAGAGTGCGCGTCACGAGCCCAGTACGGCGGTTCCCGCTCCCGCACCAGAGTGCGCGTCACGAGCCCAATGCGGCCGGTTCCGCTCCCGCACCAGAGTGCGCGTCACGAGCCCAGTATGCGGCGGTTCCGCTCCCGCACCAGAGTGCGCGTCACGAGCCCAGTACGGCGGTTCCGCTCCCGCACCAGAGTGCGCGTCACGAGCCCAATGCGGCCGGTTCCGCTCCCGCACCAGAGTGCGGCGTCACGAGCTCAGTTCGGCGGTTCCGCTCCCGCACCAGAGTGCCAAAGAGGGTCCCCAGTCCGGCGCCGCCAGTGAGGGTCCCCAGTCCGGCGCCGCCAGTGAGGGTCCCCAGCCCGGCGCCGCCAGTGAGGGTCCCCAGCCCGGCGCCGCCAGTGAGGGTCCCCAGCCCTGCGAATGGCCCAGGGCCTCCGGTGCGTGACCGGACCAGCACGGCCAGCACCGGAGCCGCCACCTGGGACAAAGAAACCCACCGAAGACCCCCATGGACTTTTGGGTGGCGCGGTCGGAGTCCGCGCCTTTGGGGGGGGGGTACTGTCACGTCCAGGCCTGAAAAGACAGGCTGGCGTGCTTTGGTTTTGGTGTAGGGTTTTTGTTCTAGGTGTTGTATTTCTATGTTGGGGTAATGGTTCCCAATTAGAGGCAGCTGTGTGTCGTTGTCTCTAATTGGGAACCATATATATATTTGGGGTTTTCATTTAGGTTTTGTGGGTGATTGTTTGGTCATAGCTGTGTTTGTTTTGTTCAGTTATGTTTCAACGTCAGGATCTTCGTTTATTTTGTTATTTTGCCCAGTTACGTGAGTTTTCGTTCTTTAAATAAACATGTATACTGGATGCCTTGGTCTGTCCCTACAGAAGATCGTGACAGCCGCCCTATGGGACTCACAATCACAGCCAGATGTGATGCAGCCTGGATTTGAACCAGGTACTGCAGTGACACCTCTTGCACTGAGATGCAGTGTCTTAGACCACTGCGTCACTCGGCGGCCCAAAAAGAGACCATAAAAAAAAAGAGACCCTTAAACCCAGACTTGGGACCACACACCCACTTCATTGAATGCCAGGCTAGTGATTGCTCTGCAATGCTTGCACTTAGCCACTGATTCCTTCCAAACCACTCCTTGTTGAACTTGCGATTTCCAACTTGTTGTGTAGTGTTTATGTCCAATGGCCGATGTTATCTATAATTTCTCTTCATTATTTCTCTTCATATGACAAGGATTAAAAAGGATTTGCCAGTAGATTATCGACTTGTTTCATGATGATGACTGCTAGCTAAGATTTTGAAAGTATGATGTTGCCATGTCAGTCCAATCGAAGCTACTGTAGATATAAAGAGATTTGACGTCATTTTATCTGTGACCAATGACATTGAGACGTCTTGGATGGGCACTTCAAATGTAACTTTATGGCAGCACCCAAGGGGCTTGATTTTTTTTACGTCTATCCTTAGATTTGGCAGTGACGTAGTGTCCCCATGAGTGACAGAACACTGAGACAATCACAGCGCAACTAGAGAACATTACCAACCCCTACGCTCCGTATATTCTGCTGGCTGCCCCAACATCTTCATTTTGGAGCTGCCTTACTCAAGAAATAGCAATTTTGTATGCAGCTTTATTAACTCAATTAGTATTATATTTGTTTACATTGTTTTCAAACTGATATGTGACAGGTATTAATGCCAAAATAACATGCAAAACAGGCAACCCCCCCCAAAAATAAAAGAAATGCTAAGAATGTGGGGCCCACCTGCCCTGAATGACAGGTCACCACTGGTTACAGGGGGGTTGGTGGGTGGCATGACAGCTTGCACTTCATCTGTCACGACTTCCGCCGAAGTCGGTCCCTCTCCTTGTTCGGGCGGTTTTCGGCAGTCGACGTCATCGGCCTTCTAGCCATCGTCGATCCATTTTTCATGTTCCATTTGTTTTGTCTTTGTTTTACACACCTGGTTTCAATTCCATAATTACATGTTCATGTTCATTGTTTTCCCCATGTTTGATGTGCGTGATTGTTTGTTGTTTTTGCCGAGTTCTACGGCTGGATATATTCGCCCATGTGTTTTTTGTTATTCCTTTTCCGTATTTTATTAAAATACGTTTTTCACTAATATCTGCTTTCCTGCGCCTGACTTCTACACCAGCTATACACCGGCATTGACATAGTCAAGCAACTGTGCACTCATGGAAGATGTGAAATCAGTCCGGTGAGACCTACGCCGGCTCCACGCACCAGGTGTTCAGTGTGCCTCTTCTGTCCGGTGAGACCTGTGCCGACTCCTCGCACCAGGAGTCCAGTGCGCCTTCTCAGTCCGGTGAATCCTGAATCCTGTTCCGGCTCCCTCTGCGTTCTCTATGGTGTGTTAGGTCGTTGCCTCTAATTGGGAATCCTATATAGGTTGTTCATTTCCCCACCTGGGTTGTGGGTTATAGTTTCTGTTAATGGCTACAGAGTGGCGCAGTGGTCTAAGGCACTGCATCTCAGGGCTAGAGGCGTCACTACAGACACCCTGGTTTGAATCCAGGCTGTATCACAACCGGCTGTGATTGGGAGTCCCATAGGGCGGCGCACAATTGGCCCAGCGTCATCCGGGTTTGGCCGGTGTAGGCCGTCATTGTAAATAAGAATTTCTTAACTGACTTGATTAGTTAAATAAAGGTTACATTTGAAAAGAAAAATAAGTACATGATTTCATTCCTGTGCTGTTTGTAACTACCTTGGTAGGTTGACTGATAACCTGAACCAGGTTGCACTTGGTCTATAGCAGCTTCCCACAGAACGGGCTTTAGGTGAGGCAGATGAAACTGCAGCCACATTACTTCAACAGTATTTAACATGAGATCCTCTCTAATCTTTACAGGAATGTGGTTCTGAATATGGACCGCAACACCACCCCCATTGGCATTTGTCTTTTCTGTAGATGTTATAACCATGTATTGCTACCACTGTATCATCAAAGATTATCTAAGTGCGTTTCAGAGATGTCATCTGTTACTAGCAAGTTATTGATTTCATGAACCTTGTTTCTTAGGCTACATACGTTGATTGTTTTTATTTCTTTACTGGAAAGTAGATATGACAATTTTATGTTTGAGCTGGACTTACTAGGACACACTGCCTCAGTGCTAACAGTATAACTCTGGTTCATAGGCACATGATTACTGCGTACAATAGCTATAGGATCAACAGAAGCATTCAGGGCTGTTAGAGGGACATAAATTATGTTACTTACATTGTGTCTTCCAACACCCCTGGGACAATGTACATTTGCAGCAGCACTATGACAATTCAGCGACACAATGGTAGGGATTATCTGAGCTGGGCTTGGGTCATTAATATGTTATTGTCTCAACGCATCCTTGAAATGTGTGGACAGAGTCCAGGAGCCAAGATGATTTGGATGAACTACATTCCTGTACAGCATCTTCTGTTTCCAGAAGGTGTCAAAGTTATCTATAAAAGTGATTCCAACAGAGCTAAAGTAATCTTGTGTAATGCCAGTAGTCTGCTGAATTTTTCTACACCCACGGCCCAACCGGACCTGAAATAATAATTGGCCGTTTTTTGGATTCTTTCAGTGCTTGAATAAATTATTTCCCTAACTTGGAGATGTCGGAGCTAGGGCTGCTTAAAAATGCTGACAGTGTTGGCACTGTTTGTCTTTCAACTGTCCAGCATTGACTGCTAATGTATTAGGTGTTGTAATACAACTTTTGAAATACATAAAACTCAAACAGCATTGATAAGTGTTGTGTAAGGTAAACTCTAGGAGGGTACTAATGTGTAGGCCATATGTAGCGTGTATATTTAGGGATTTCCAAATGAATCGTAACCTGAGAACTCAATCTATGGCTGCGGACCAAACACCTAAAAGACACAACCTATCCCCTCAGCCCTCAAATTAAGTGGACACTTCTGATGACGTATCATGACGTCTGACGAGTATACACTTTCAGGGCAATGGGCGAGGGAGGAAGGAATGATATTTAAATTGACCACCCTTGGCCGGAAATTCATCACTCGTTCATCCTGCGATGATTGTATTATATGCGCTACATTCAATTATGATGGCATGTCTACTTATATTAAAGATATAATTATTAATATACACCTACTGTATGATAGCTAGCAAATTAATTAGCTAACTAACGTTACCCTGCCTAGCTAGAACTTCTGAAGAAGGGAAATGTCTTTCTACAATTTCCAAAAGATCCAAAAAACATATAGACTTTTTACGCAACAGTTCTAACTTATTTACATTCGTTTTTACTTACACTTGTATGTTGACTTCTCCATTGATATTGTTTTGACATTTTTGCTGACTTTTCTAAGCGCATGTACAATCGTCCCAAATTGAATTATAGGGAGTTTCAGGCCCGGAGTGAACATAATTGTACACTTGCAAAGCCGACTAAAAACGAGGGCTGAGGGGCTTGTTTGCATTTGGACCACCCTCCAAGATGGCGACGGGGATTCCCCCAAGGGCATAAGGCGAGGGTAAGTGGACGAGGGTGTGTCTTTTAAGTGTTTGGACCGCAGCCTATATCTAAATCCTGGAAACCCATCATTACGCACACATGGCAACCATCATAACGCAGTCCTGCGCCACATCATCAGGCACACATGGACTTCATCACTTCCCTGATTACTCCACCTTTATCAAGCACTCCATTGTATTCACCCCTCCGGTAGTATTGGTTATGTTTCATTGACATACGGTTCGCTTGGTTTGTATTGTTCTATGTTAGTTTATATTAAAATCACTAACTGCTTCCTGATTCCCTGCATCAACGTTACAATGACTTATTTGTAGTCCTATAGGGCCGACAGTCCTTTAGGGCCGACATAGGCAACATGATTATGTCATTTGCATCACCACACTTGATAGTGAGTAATCCTGATTAACCACTACCATGCATCTCTTCATTACACAGATAGGGCCTCTCCAATATCGCCGACCATCGCCCTGGCTCTCATTCGCTTGTTCACTATTGGAAATTAATTGTTCAATCAACCCAAGCTGAATTATGTATCTTCATTTGCCTTTATAAGTGAAGCATTTGTATTTTAATTTACTTCCATGGCCTCTTGAAGATGTAATTATAGCGTATTATTCTCCCTTAAAATGATTTCCCTTATAAAGAAACAAGCTTATGTAATTAAAGTGGTTTGGTAAAGGGTGGTGTTTTTCCCAGCTCCAGACCCGGGTGTTTGTGTCTCATGGTTCAAGCCTAAATAGTTTGAACATTAATTATTGTTACGGAAAGCAAACCATGCATCTGCTCATATTAAAATTGTTCAGTTCTTACATTGTCATCACACCAGCATGCTAACTTAATTTGTTTTATAAAGAGGTGGAGAATCTTTCATTACAGTGCACTTTTCTAACCAGCGTGATTTAGATTGACCAATGATGGCTCTTTATAATTGGAAACCCTAGA
This sequence comes from Brachymystax lenok tsinlingensis, assembly GCA_030435695.1. Taxonomy (NCBI): domain Eukaryota; kingdom Metazoa; phylum Chordata; class Actinopteri; order Salmoniformes; family Salmonidae; genus Brachymystax; species Brachymystax lenok. The sequence goes on from CM059794.1 coordinate 9,274,947, forward strand.
AAAGTATTATTCCTGTTACGACTTCCGCCGAAGTCGGTCCCTCTCCTTGTTCGGGCGACGTTCGGCGGTCGACGTCATCGGTTTTCTAGCCATTGCCGATTCCTTTTCCATTGGTTTTGTCCTTATTTACACACCTGGTTTCAATCCCACAATTACTTTTTCATTATTTAACCCTATGTTCCCACATGTTTGTTTGTGAGTGATTGTTTATTGTTTTGTGGTCCGTTATTGTGGGCTTGGCAATATTTGACGTGTATTTGTTTTATTCTTTGAGTAAATTGCTATTATTACTCATATCTGCTGTCCTGTGCCTGACTCCTCTTCACTAGCTACACACAGTCGCATCACAGAATCACTCACCCAAACGAATGGAGTCAGCAGGAGCAGACGCCCTCCCTGTGGCAGTAGAGGAGAGCGTCCAGCAGCACGCGACCATGTTGCAACGTCTAGGCACCGCCATGGTTGCGTGCTGCAGACGATGGATAGATGGGAGAGAGAAGGAGGTATGCCAGCGCCTGCACCAGCTCCACGACAGCAGGTCCCACTGTCCACCCCTCCTTCACCCGGGATTCGAATTGCACTCCCGAGGGAGTATGATGGGATGGCTGCCAGATGCCAGGGGTTCCTACTCCAGCTGGAACTCTACCTGGCGACCGTCCGCCCGGCTCCTTCGGGACTTGAGAGCATGTCCGCCCTCGTCTCCTGCCTCTCAGGCAAAGCCTTGGAGTGGGCCAACGCCGTATGGAGTGAAGGAGACCATTACGCAGAGTTCACCCGCCGCTTTCGGGCAGTTTTCGACCACCCGCCCTAGGGTCGAGCGGCGGGTGAACGTCTGTTCCATCTGAGGTAGGGAACAAGGAGCGCGCAGGATTTCGCTTTGGACTTTCGGACCCTGGCCGCCAGCGCGGGATGGAACGACAGGGCCCTGATCGATCACTACCAGTGCAGTCTGCGCGAGGGCATCCGTCGGGAGTTGACCTGCCGAGACACCACAGTCACGTTGGACCAGCTGGTGGACCGGTCCATCCGACTGGACAACCTGCTAGCTAGCCGCGGACGTTTGGATCGGGGCCTGTCAGTTCCATCCCCCAGCACCTCCGCTCCAACGCCCATGGAGCTGGGAGGTGCCGAGCTTAGGGCGACCGGAGGAGGGGCCATTCCCTGCACCATCTGTGGCCGCAGAGGGCACACTGCTGGTTAGTGCTGGGGGTGTTCCTCAGGGAGTCGAGGCAGCAGGCAGGGCACTATCGTGTCACCCCAGGTGAGTAGGCACTAGGCTCACCCAGAGCCCCTGTTGCTCACATATATGTGCTTATTAAATTTCCTGAGCATTCCCAGCATAAGGCGCTTGTAGATTCAGGCACAGCTGGGAATTTTATTGACCGTTCATTTGCCCATAGTTTAGGGATCCCCATTGTTCCTGTGGATGTCCCCTTCCCTGTGCACGCCCTAGATAGTCAACCATTAGGGTCAGAGCTGATTAGGGAGGCCACCGCTCCACTAGGCATGGTTACGCCCACCGCTCCACTAGGCATGGTTACGCAGGGGGGTCACAGGGAGAGAATCAGTCTCTTCCTTATTGATTCTCCTGTGTTTCCCGTGGTGCTGGGCCTACCCTGGTTGGCCTGTCATGACCCCACTATTTTGTGGCAACAGAGGGCTCTCAAGGGGTGTTCACGAAAGTGCTCAGGGAGGTGTGTAGGTGTTTCCATCGGTGCGACTACGGTGGAAAGTCCAGACCAGGTCTCCACCGTGCGCATCCCCTCAGAATATGCCGATTTGGCTCTCGCCTTCTGTAAGAAGAGGGCGACTAAATTACCACCCCATCAACGGGGGGATTGTGCGATAAATCTCCTGGTAGACGCAGCACTTCCCAGGAGTCACGTGTATCCTCTGTCCCAGGAGGATACGACGGCTATGGAAACATATGTCTCCGAATCCCTGGGGCAGGGACACATTCGGCCCTCCACTTCACCTGCCTCCTTGAGTATATTTTTTGTGAAGAAGAAGGATGGAGGTCTGCGCCCGTGTATTGACTATCGGGGTATCAATCAGATCACTGTGAGATGTGCCTCTCATAGCCAGTGCGATCGAGTCAATGCACGGGGCGCACTTCTTCACAAAATTGGATCTCAGGAGCGCTTACAACCTGGTGCGTATCCGGGAGGGGGCGAGTGGAAGACGGCATTTAGTACTACCTCAGGGCACTATGAGTACCTCGTCATGCCATACGGGTTGATGAATGCTCCATCAGTCTTCCAGGCCTTTGTTGACGAGATTTTCCGGGACCTGCACGGGCAGGGTGTAGTGGTGTATATCGACGACATTCTGATATACTCCTCTACACGCGCCAAGCATGTGTCCCTGGTGCGCAGGGTGCTTGGTCGACTGTTGGAGCATGACCTGTACGTCAAGGCTGAGAAATGTCTGTTCTTCCAACAGTCTGTCTCCTTCCTAGGGTACCGCATTCCACGTCAGGGGTGGAGATGGAGAGTGACCGCATTTCAGCCATGCGTAATTGGCCGACTCCCACCACGGTAAAGGAAGTGCAGCGGTTTCTAGGGTTTGCCAACTACTACTGGAGGTTTATCCAGGGCTTTGGTCAGGTAGCGGCTCCAATTACCTCACTGCTGAAGGGGGGATCGCTGCGACTGCAGTGGTCAGCTGAGGCGGACAGAGCTTTTAGTCACCTGAAGGCTCTGTTTACCTCGGCTCCCGTGCTGGCTCATCCGAATCCCTCTTTGGCGTTCATAGTGGAGGTGGACGCGTCCGAGGCTTGGATAGGAGCCGTGCGCTCAGGTACGCCACCGAAGCTTCGCCCCCTGTGCCTTCTTTTCGAAGAAGCTCAACCCGGCAGAGCGAAACTATGATGTGGGGGACCGGGAGCTGTTGGCTGTCGTCAAGGCTCTGAAGGCGTGGAGACATTGGCTTGAGGGGGCGAAACACATTTCAATCTGGAGTACATCCGGGCGGCGAGGAGACTGAACCCTCGCCAGGCAAGGTGGGCCATGTTCTTTACCCGTTTTGTTTTCACCCTGTCCTACCGACCAGGTTCCCAGAATGCTAAGGCAGACGCACTGTCCCGAATGTATGACACAGAGGAGCGGTCCATGGATCACACTCTTATACTCCCGGCCTCTTGCCTGGTGGCACCGGTAGTGTGGGAGCTGGACACGGACATCGAGCGGGCGTTACATACAGAGCCCACTCCCCCTCAGTGTCCAGCTGGGCGTCTGTACGTTCCGTCTGCTGTCCGTGACCGGTTGATCTATTGGGCACACACGTCACCCTCCTCTGGTCATTCTGGCATCGGTCTGACAGTGCGCTGTCTTAGTGGGAAGTACTGGTGGTCCACCTTGGCCAAGGACGTGATGTTTGTTTCCTCCTGCTTGGTGTGCGACCAGTGCAAGGCTCCTAGACACCTGCCCAGAGGGAAGTTACAACCCCTACCCATTCCACAATGGCCGTGGTCGCACCTGTCGGTGGACTTCCTGACTGATCTTCCTCCCTCACAGGGCAACACCACGATCCTTGTCGTTGTGGATCGGTTTTCTAAGTCCTGTTGTCTCCTCCCTTTGCCCAGTGTCCCTACAGCCCTACAGACTGCGGAGGCCCTGTTCACACACGTCTTCTGGCACTACGGGGTGCCTGAGGACATAGTCTCTGATCGGGGTCCCCAGTTCAAGTCCAGGGTCTGGAGGGCGTTTATGGAACGTCTGGGGGTCTCGGTCAGCCTCACCTCAGGTTTTCACCCCGAGAGTAACGGGCAGGTGGAGAGAGTTAACCAGGATGTGGGTAGGTTTCTGTGGTCATATTGCCAGAACCGGCCGGGGGAGTGGGCGGCGTTCATCCCATGGGCAGAGATGGCCCAAAACTTACTCCGCCACTCCTCCACTAACCTCTCTCCCTTCCAGTGCATACAGGGGGTATCAGCCGGTTCTGGCACCTTGGCATCAGAGCCAGATCGAGGCTCCTGCGGTGGACGAATGGTTTAAGCGCTCGGAGGAGACCTGCAACCTGCAACGGGCCGTGAGGCGGCAGAAGGCGAGCGCCAACCGCCCCCGCAGTGAGGCCCCGGTGTTCGCACCGAGGGACCGGGTCTGGCTCTCGACCCGAAACCTGCCCCTTCGCCTGCCCTGCCGGAAGCTGGGTCCGCAGTTTGTGGGGCCATTCAAAGTCCTTGGCAATATTTGACGTGTATTTGTTTTATTTTTTTAGTAAATTGCTATTATTACTCATATCTGCTGTCCTGTGCCTGGCTCCTCTTCACTAGCTACACACAGTCGCATCACAATTACTTACTTTACAATGTATTCCTAAAGCAACACATTCATTACTATGCTTGTTTTCATGGGTTTCTAACTTTTGTTAGACTCAAGTAAAGTAATTGACATGAATTAAATCACTATTTGTCACGGATCCCTCCGGAACTGTCATTGCGCACACCTGGCCCCAATTACCAATGATGAGTGTTTGAATATGTGCCCTTTGATTCTCGATTGTTGTACTATGTCCGTTGGTGCATGTGAGTACCTGTGCTGTGTGTTTTGTCTTTCGTGCCATTGTGGATTGCGCAGATGATTCCGGGTCTCGTCCCGTGGTTTAATCATTGTGCACGTGTGTTATTTATTCAAGGTACTCCTTGATCTTTCTGTTTTGGGTTTCAACCCTGTGTTTTTGTATACGTGTTGGTTTCGTCTTCGTCCCCGTGGCTTTACACGGCACGCCGTAATATGGGCATAACAAAAACCCATATTACTCATTCCTGCGCCTGTCTCCCAACCCTTTATACCAACGTGACACTATTTTAGTTTACATGTACTGCATCATTTCTGTTGGGAAAGTATTTGCCAATGTGGTGAATAAAGAAATCAAGCACTGATAGCAACAATTATAAGCACCTAGTGAAAACATCTTGTAGACGTTCCCAATCAATACGCTCGATAGAGGTCATTTGTATTTAGAGAAAAAAAACATATTTCTTTCACTTTCTCTCCACAATGTGATATTCAACAGAAGCTCTGGTGTATAAAGTGCAATCATTATAACACTAGGGACAGATATTTTTACACTGCGGATTTCAGCTCTGCTACACTCGAACAAGGTTTTAGTAATCCTTGTCAGTAGTAATCCTTTACATGCTCAAAGAACATGCTGAATGAGTCGCACTGTTCTCGTAAAAGGCCAGGGTGCATTTTGGCCAACAGTACATTTGCAGTATAATGATTCAATGCAATTTTTTCATCTAATAGTGTCATGAACCAAAACCAAAACTCCATTTGTAGATGAGAAGGAAACAGATCTCCTTCAGTTTCAATAAACACAAAGATCTTATACAGTGTTGGCTATCCATGGTCTATTGAAAAAGGCCTGAGAAACTAAGATGGCCTCTGGCTCTAGTGACCAAAACATAAAAAGATAAAGAAAATCAAACTGTCTGGTAACACAGAAAATACGTTAGTTGTATAGTTTGTAGTCCTTTTATAACATCACCTCAAGCAGATGTAACTTCGTAGTGGGAGTCAGTCGAGGTATGGGTAATGGCCATCTGACTAGCGAGGGTAGCTCTTTGGCTCTTCAGATGGGGATATGGTCGAAATTGCCTCAGGGAAATGTTTCTGTGTAGATGTACCAGAAAGGTACTCTAGCATACTGAGACAATGACCTACCAGAAGTGTCTGTAGTAAAGACATGATTTTCATGATGTGCTCCTCTGTAAGACCCCTACAGAGATGATATGTCAGTATCCATAATCAGTTTTTGGAACCAGCCCATTACATCACTCCTCAATATATTGTTTATTCTACTTTGTATTATATTTTATTTGTTACAATACTATGTTGGAAATGGAATCTAAGCTATGAGGACCCAGACCAAGTTGATCAGGAATAGAACTACTGTCAAAACCCCTCCACACTCCTGGGTATCTAGACGGACTTCAGTATTATGAGGTGTGCATCTGGATAAGGCATGCTAGCTGGTATAACAACAAATGTAGAATTACTGATGCTAGCATTGGATGTGCTTGTGGAAGCAGAACAACTTGTGTCGTCAACAGGTGCAGGTGTAGTACTGCTGGTAGTAGCAGTACTACCAGTAGAGCTGGTATGTGTCTCTATGGACGTGGGTCTTACTTTTTTTAACCATTTATCAATTTTGGAGCAAACGAAATGAGCAGCAGCTACATTTGGCTACATACGGGCCGTTAGTAGAATTCCCCGCGAGAGAGTAACAGTTAATGTTATTGGATGTTAATTATTTGATTGTTATTGTTGTGTTGTTATTTCGCTGAACACTAGATGTTTCATTTTATTTTTGGCAGTGAAACGAGGCTATTCAGGCGAGAAAAAAACCTTACTCAAATGTACAGCCCTGTTGGAAAATATAAATGGACTGTTTGAATATGTGAATAATTATTATTATAACATTTTTTTTATAAAAAATGTGAATGGCATTTTTATTTGGCATACCCCCGACAGCATTGCGCGTACCCCTGGGGGTAAGTCAGTTAAGAACACATTTTTATTTTCAATGACGGCCTAGGAACAGTGGGTTAATTGCCTTGTTCAGGGGCAGAATGACAGATTTTTACCTTGTCAGCTCAGGGATTCGATCTTGCAACCTTTCGGTTACTAGTGCAACACTCTAACCACTAGGGTAACTGCTACCTGGTTTGCTAACTAGCTCTCTCAAAGAGTTGTAGTTACATTGTAGCAGAACTTGCAATGCAATCTTCCCAGAATGTAAAACTAAAGCAAGGCAAGTGTTGTCTCAATGCCTCCTTCTGTAGATTGTGACAGTATATCAACTATTGAAATAGATTAATCTGACTAAGTAGAGAATTTTCCAAACAAGCTCCAAGTATCTACCGATTATGTTTTGGTAGAACATGATGCTGCGCACAAGAAGACAAGAAAACGACATGTTGACATTTAAATCAATTCAAATTAAATTTTATTGGTCACATACACGTGTTTACAAGATGTTATTGCGGGTGTAGTGAAATGCTTGTGTTTCTAGCTCTGACAGTGCAGTAATATATAACAAGTAATATCTAAACATTTCACAACATATACCCAATACATACAAATCTAAGTAAAGGAATGGAATTAAGAATATACAATATATGGACGAGCAATGTCAGAGTGGCATAGACTCAGATACTGTAGAATAGTATAGAATACAGTATATACTGTACTTATGAGATGAGTAATGCAATATATGTAAACATTATTCAAGTGACTAGTGTTCCATTTATTAAAGTGGCCAGTGATTTCAAGTCTATGTATATAGGCAGCAGTCTCTATATGCTAGTGATGGCTATTTAACAGTCTGATGGCCTTGAGATAGAAGCTGTTTTTCAGTCTCTCGGTCCCAGCTTAAAATCCATTTACACTGCATTTACCCGGCTCTGACACTTTACAATGGCGTATAAAGTGAATAAAAATGTATACAAATAACACTTCTGTCAAGTGCCCCGTCATTAACCCTGTTTTCATGGCGCTCGCCATTTGTACCAAGCGCTCCTGCTTGATTGTCACTAGTTACCACAGACACAAAGTAAAAATTGGCTATATTGTAAAGATGTATGAAAATAAAAATGTATGTTTTGTCTTAATGTAAGATTAGGGTTAGTCACAATGTTAGCAGTGTGGTTAAGAGTAAGGTTAGGTTTAAAATAAGATTAAGATAAATTGTAGAAATAGGCTGGGTTTAGCCATAATTATGACTTTGTGGATGTGGTAACTAGTGGTAACTAGTGACTACCCTCCTGGATGCGTCCTTGGCCTGACGTCACCACGGACACCAAACGAGAGAAAATATTTTAACTGGCGAACGACAATGAATGTTCTTATTGGACAAATTCACCCAGTGTAGCGTCTTCTTTTTTGAACGTTTTCATTCGTTTCAGATATCTACATTCCATGCACTTTGTAGGTTAGGCAAATAGGTCTATATTCCAAATGAAAAAAATCCATTCTAACTAATATTTATTAGGGCGTGACATAACTAAAACATCCCTATAGGCTTCCGCCTTCACTCTGTGACCTCCTTGCCCCCTACATCACTGCTCAACACTAACATTACACCACAAGGCGAATGTACCCTCATTGGCTCATTATGTTATATCAATGTGAATCATGCATAATAAAAGTGTAGTAAATGTGTAATTTAAAAGGTTTAAAAATGTCTCATCATCCGTAATATAATTATTAGGGAAATACCAGTCATTTTGGTCATAGCACAACAGATTATAGGACCCAGAGTCGTTGACAACCTGTCTTTCCTCTATGGTGCTCCCTAGGCAGGGGTGTGAAGCGTTGTTCACTGAGGTAGAATACCAATGACTCTGATGCGTTGAAAAATAACTTGTCAAGCTGGTTTTTGTACCTAGTAGGAGTGCCAGCACATCAGTCTCTGCCGACTTCAGCAACTCATTGGTCGCTGTATTTCCTTCACAAGTTTATCTGACTGTTTCACGTTTGTTTTCCCTTCTTTGTCACTTTTAAAATCTGCTGCAGAGGTTACTATTTGTGCTGCTTACCAACACAGGCGGGTTTTCAGAGGGAGCCCCATCAATAACACATTTATTACAGGTGGACAAAATGTATATATCTTGCTTTCTCTCTGTTGTTGCCTTTTTGTTTAAGGTGGACAAATAGATCTTCATCAGATGTTTAATGATCAAACTCTTATTCTTTTTTTTTCTCTCTTGGCTCCTTTTGTAGATTTTCACCTGTAGTTCTTCTTCAAGATGTTTCTGGCTAAAAAACTAATTGGTGGCATCCTGGATGTTGTGAGGTAGGCCCGGCTCCTTTTGACACACACACACACACACACACACACACACACACACACACACACACACACACACACACACACACACACACACACACACACACACACACACACACACACACCCTGTCAGGTTGCACACTCAGTAGTTATTATATAGTAATAGACAATTGTCCTTCTGGTTTTCTCCAACAGCAACGTTGACCCCGGTCAATTCGTGCCCTCAGAGCCTGTGAGTTAACCCTTTAACAACCTTTATAACATCTCAGAACACTGTCGTAGTCTTATGAGCACTGCGGATTGGAAAGTTTTAGAAGTAAACTCTACTCTTTTGAGCAAATGAGCCACAACTGTTGGTGTGTGTTGGCCTGCATGCCAGACTGCAGTGAAGAGGGCTGTGAGTGTTAGTGTTCACATAACCTGGTCTGTGTTTGTGTCCTAGCCCCCACCACGCAGACCTCTGGCCTACAGTAACCCGAAGGAGAATGACGAGGAGACACAGTTCCGCAAGGTGTTCCAGCAACTCGCTGGGGATGTAAGTAGTTATTGTTTTTCAACTTATGCACTTCTACTACTATTCACCTCCAAACCTACTGTCCTTTCCTATCCTCTTTCCTGTCATGTTATGCCCTGTATATAGCCATTACTTTATACTCAATATTGTTTTTTGTTATTCAGTGTTTATTTAATTCCCCATGCCACTATTTAATTATTCTTTTTTTAAATCTTTATATTTAACTCTGCATTGTTGGAAAAAAGACAAATAAAATGTAATTTGTTTAAAGTAAAGAACTCAGATAAGTCAAGAGTGCCTTTCATGCTTGATTCTAGCTATGAGTCATTGAGAGATGTTCACCTTAGGCTTTCGGCCATCAAATTCAGTACAATACGTGTGTCGTTGTATAATCAGGCCTGTTGTTGAATGTTTTAAAGAGGCTGTTTCATTATGTGGAATTCCACAAGGACAACACACAGTTGTTAAAAGAATGTCCATTAACCAACCGTTAGTGGTTTATTGTAATAGAGAGCAGACCAACGACCAGTGTTAATTAAGTTACGGTATTGTTTGTGGTGTATTATCTTTTGAAGTAGGTGCAGCCAACTATCCATGGCCTGAATGGTATTTCATTTTTGGGCTGATGGTACACTGGTACAATCAGTGAAGCCCTGTTGTCGCCTCTTGTATCCAAGTTAAGCCTAGTTTGCATTCCAAACCCCTCCCTCCACTCATTCACCCTGCTTCATCTGGAGCCAGACCTCTGAATGTGGTTCATCCATCTACCCAGACACGGTGAATTTGAGGCTTCAAATGTGCTGTCCGTCATGCACTGCTGCCAACCAATAGAAGCCTTTTGGAACAGTACAGTAAATAGCTCCGGTTGGCTTAAATCATTGATTCCGCCCCATTGGTTATGGTCACTAAGCCCAGGGCTCCACAGACATTTCCTTACTGTGACGAACACCGCATCATGGACTTTGACAACTTCATTGGGTGCCTGGTTGCTAACAATGATTCACTGCTGATGGATCAGGCAGTGGTGGAATAAGAGACTGGGGATGTGGTTTTTTGACAACCCAACCCTGGTTTATTCCACTGACAAGAAGAGGGACTGGTTCCTCCTCTATGTGCTTCCTACCATTGTCTGACAGGGCGGCTCTCTTGCCTTGTAAGGTTTGTGGGGGTGGGGTTGTAGATTATGTGATTCATAGATAGGAGTGGATACATGTTCTACTGGTAGGCTCAGCTGGCAACGATCGACTTTAAACTGATGACTAGCCGACCTCATTGAGGCCTTACTCATAAGGGGTGGGAACACAAGATTCATATGGAATGAAACCTGAAGATATACCTGCTGCAAATGTATCTGCTGAAAGTTGTTACAGTCACTTAGGTTGTTCTAATATGTCACGCACAAATACAGAGAAAACGATGCATTTGGTCCATAATTGTACTCCTAAAACTGTTCATTAAAGTAGTCTCAGTGTCCTTATCCGTTTGTGAGCTGAGTTGTGATCCAAATACATGTAGGCATTTACAGCGTATGAGGATTTACTTGTGTATCTATCTGTGTATTATAGGACATGGAGGTGAGCCCCACTGAACTGATGAACATCCTCAACAGGATCATTAGCAAACGTGAGTCCTATTCTTACACAAACACCATGCTTGTGCCTATATTTGTCTTTGTCATTGCATTCTTATAGTATTGATATTTCTGTGTGTGTGTGTACCTTATGTTCAAAAGCATGTCTATGCATGCCTTTTTGTATCTATGTACTCTCTGTACAAACACACACACTTTACTCATATCTAGACACCTGCACACATAATGGGGTTTGTCTAAGCACAAGACTGGTTCCATGGAATGGTTTTCTGTGTTGTAGTGAAGGAGTGGTCTGTCTGTGTTCATTTCAGGTAGTGACCTGAAGACTGATGGCTTTAGCATCGAATCATGCAGGAGCATGGTGGCTGTCATGGACGTATCCTTCCTCATCAGTGTCTGTATTAGGATGGAGGACTATACTACGCTACACTATACTATACTATACTATACTACTGTCAGAGTAGTTGATATTACGTTTTACCTTAACCACGAGCACACAGGGTGACTGCACAGGAAAGCTAGGTTTCCATGAGTTCAAGTTTTTATGGAACAACATCAAGAAATGGCAGGTGAGTTCAGTCCTCTTGTTACATTTTTGACAATCGGCACTGTATGAACAATGGTGTGAAATGATGGACATTTCTGTGAAACGTTTTGCCTTGAACTAGAAATTATTTACATGTATTTGCAAAAAAATCATATAAAACCACCTACAACTTCCAATAGTCTTCTTACTCCATTAATGTAAGAATGTTGTTTTATAAATGTCATGTTGATACACAAAAAAAGGTGCTGTGGCCACGGACTATTACATTGACCCCCTCCCCTTACATTTGTCGTGTACACTGCTGTTACTCGCTGTTTATTATCTATGCATGGTCACTTCATCCCTACCTACATGTACAAATTACCTCAACTATCCTGAACCACCCCGCACATTGACTCGGTACCGGTACCCCCTGTATATAGCTTCGTTATTGTGTTACTTTTAAATATTTTTAAGATAATAAAAAATGCTTTGGTAAATTTTTTCTTAACTCTTCTTGAACTGCACTGTTGGTTAAGGGCTTGTAAGTAAGCATTTCACGGTCAGGTCTACACTTGTTGTATTCGGCGCATGTGACAAATAAAGTTTGATTTGATTAACTTTGACCTCTCGGTGTAACTTTTTTCCTGCTGTGATTCAGTGCATCTACATATCAAATGACACAGACCGCTCAGGGCTCATCTCCGCAAAAGAGCTTCCCACTACCTTCAAAGCTGCAGGTGAGCTCAGAGATCATGAGAACCGGAACATGGAAATGCATATTTCTTTGTCATCGTAAGGCCTTTATAACAGTGACAACAAACAGCCATGACAACTGATGAAAGCTAGCTTGTTCCTGCGTATATGTGTTTGGTCTCATTGCTGTCTCTCTCCTGTTATGTCCGTGTGCAGGCTTCCCTCTCAACGACCAGCTCTTCCAGTTGATGGTGCGCAGGTACAGTGATGAACAGGGCAACATGGACTTTGACAACTTCATTGGGTGCCTGGTCAGACTGGACACTATGTGTCGTAAGTGACTGATCCTTAATTCTTCCCTGCTCAGTCCGATTATGTTCTTGATTTCAGACAATTTCCTTTTTATTACCCTTCAGTAATAGTGTTTTGTGCATTTTCAGGAGCTTTCAAGACTCTGGACAAAGATGATGATGGAGTCATCAAAGTCAACATCCAGGAGGTAAATTAGTTTTCACTATTTGCTCTTTGAATTTAAACGTTGTGTTTAGGGTTAGGGACTATTTTTAAGATTAATGACTGGATATAGAAACTGAAATTAGACCTAAATAACCTCACCTCTTATTGTGTTCTGCTTTCTCCGCAGTGGCTTCAGTTGACCATGTACTCATAAAACATCAGAGAAAGCCTACAAAAATCCTACATTCATCTCTTCATTTATCTCTCTCTCTCTTATTTAAGATTTTTATTTCATATTACCATTGTTATTATTGTTTACAGACGTTCATACGTCATTCAGTCATGAATGTTCATTCAATTCATCAGTAGATGGCAGCATTGCAGAAACACCAGGAAAGCACACATTTACTTTCCCTCCAATAGGCCAAACTCAACTACCTTTCTATAGTCCAAATATTTTAGAGTTTTTTGTTTTCCTTTTTTCTGGCATCTCACTTTTGGTCAAACATTCCGTACTGGTATGTAATGTAATATATACATTCTAGTGCTCAATGAAGGGTCAATATTACCTAATACTTGTCTCATTTATTACAATTTCTAAATGTTCTGCTTTTGCTCATTAAAGAAATGTTCTCTCATATGTTTGTGCATAACTTTAATATTTTTGTTTTATTGTAGTTTTTTGACTGACTTTTACTAAACAAGTCAATAATAATGTTGATTGTTATTCAGTTATTCATCACTCTTAACTTCCACCTCTGCCGACTAATAGCCGAATCTTGGCTGCATATTAACTTTATTTACACACTGCATGGGCAAAAGGAGAAGCACACAGAACAGCGGCTGATGACGTGCACAGGTACCCGGGCCGTTTCCAGAGCAACGGAGAGCGGCTGCTCAAAGGGGCGTGATCGGGGGGGAAGGACTTGGAGTAGAGGCAATAAAATGAGAGACCCTTCGCCGGGATGTAACGTCGAAGATAGAGCCACCAATTGGGTGAGCGGGTGGTAATCGGGGCGTGTCATCGGACTTACCTGGGGGCAGAGCGGACCTGGAAGAAAGGAACAAAAACCTTCGAGATGATGCTGAGGGACCGGGTAGATCAATGAACAAACAGGTGACGGATGTTCCAGGGGATTGTTGGGCAAAGTCGAGGCAAACACGACCACTCATATACAGCAAGTTAAAGGTAAGTTTAGAGGCGATTTAACAGTGTGTATCACTTTATAGACGTAGGTGCTTTTTATATTATAATATAGGCTATGTGGAAGCTAAGCTTGACCCATCCCATCAACACTGTTTATCTATTTATTTATAGCCTAAAATAGTTACAACAAAGTATGGCTAAATCCACTGTTTGATAAGTTTGTGAAAGTTATATACAAAATCAAAAATGTAAATATCTAGTCTTGATGTAAACACATGCATGTTACTTGATACTATGTAAACATTGCAATAATAGGTCTTGCAAAACACAATATGCTGAATCCTCTGATTCCTAGTAGCTGCCCAGTCCATGATAAGGTTATCAATGCTCTTCTTGAAAACATGTTTTTATAGCATTATATTGTCTTATTCGTGTTTTACTGTAGGGGTGGATTATTATTCTAGTAGGGGTGTAGAATTAATGGTATTTACTCATTGGTGGTAACTACTGTGGCATAGCATTCTCAATGCTCCCTCCACACTGCAGTCCTCTTCAGTGGGTAGCCATGATCCATGATGTCAAAAAACAGGTCATGCTGTGGACACTCATCTCTGTCCTTTTTAGGGGCCACACAGGTTGACATTTACAGCAGGTTAACGTTAGATGAATTTTTAGTTCAGAGCGTGTTGGCAAACACACATGTTGTCAAGCAAACACACACTTTGTGTTCAGAATCAGATACTGTATGTTACTTTCACAAGTTTGTCATCTGTTGAATTTGAGGGAAATCAAATATTCAGATATGTCCCTTCAGATTGGTTAGGCATTGGTTATGTAATGTACATAGGCTATTCATCCATAGTGATCACTCAGTTTATAGAGCATGGCCAGGGGTCTCCTTTAGTGTAGATTACAGGGGGGTTGGTGGGTGGCATGACAACTTGCACTTTATCAAGCAACTGTGCACTCATGGAAGATAATAATACACCCAACACCACCACTTAATCAAAAAGGTGCCAATTTTCCCCATGGCTAAGCTATGAATCAGTATACGTGTTTTATTTTTTTCTCAAGTGTGTTCTGAGAACACCCTAACTAACTACCGCTGCTTGTCCTATAACTGTGTTGATTGGGACTGTGAATTTATTTTCTATTCGTTCTGTTCTTCTATTTAAGCATACGAAAACAGTCACGTGTCGCACACAAGTTCTGTCTGAAAGATAGGCAACCCTGTTATATGTCTCCCTCATGAGTTGTCGAAATGGCTGTCATGACCATCAACGATGTGATGTGTAGGTGGGTCAGTGGGAGTGCAACAGGAAGCCTTTGGTTGAGATGTATTGTCTGTCTCATTCTGATCTGTCTATCTGGTACAGCAGATACAGTGCTCATTGAATCAAGGGCAGGAGACAGGAAATCTGCACTGAGATAAAACAGCTCTGGTTCAAATTTCTCAGTCTCATTCCAGGTGTGACTCCACCGAAAATCAGTTTTTCATGTGGTCATCCTTTTATTTTTTATTTCACCTTTATTTAACCAGGTAGGCCAGTTGAGAACAAGTTCTCATTTACAAATGCGATCTGGCCAAGATAAAGCAAAGCAGTGCGACACAAACAACACAGAGTTACACATGGGATAAACAAACGTATAGTCAATAACACAATAGAAAAATCTATATACAGTGTTTGCAAATGTAGTAAGATTAGGGAGCTAAGGCAATAAATAGGCCATAGTGACAAAATAATTACAATTTAACAATTAAACACTGGAGTGATAGATGTGCAGAAGATGAATGTGCAAGTAGAGATACTGGGGTGCAAAGGAGTAAAAACAAAAATAACAATATGGGGATGAGGTAGTTGGGTGGGCTATTTACAGATGGGCTGTATACAGGTGCAATGATCAGTAAGCTGCTCTGACAGCTGATGCTTAAAGTTAGTGAGGTAGATATAAGACTCCAGCTTCAGTGATTTTTGCAATTCGTTCCAGTCATTGGCAGCAGAGAACTGGAAGGAAAGGCGGCCAAAGGAGGAGTTGGCTTTGGGGATAACCAGTGAAACATACCTGCTGGAGCGCATGCTACAGGTGGGTGCTTCTATGGTGACCAGTGAGCTGAGATAAGGTGGGGCTTTACCTAGCAAAGACTTATAGATGACCTGGAGCCAGTGGGTTTGGCGACGAATATGAAGCTAACTACCGCTGCTTGTCCTATAACTGTGTTGATTGGGACTGTGAATTTATTTTCTATTCGTTCTGTTCTTCTATTTAAGCATACGAAAACAGTCACGTGTCGCACACAAGTTCTGTCTGAAAGATAGGCAACCCTGTTATATGTCTCCCTCATGAGTTGTCGAAATGGCTGTCATGACCATCAACGATGTGATGTGTTAAATTACAATTTAACAATTAAACACTGGAGTGATAGATGTGCAGAAGATGAATGTGCAAGTAGAGATACTGGGGTGCAAAGGAGTAAAAACAAAAATAACAATATGGGGATGAGGTAGTTGGGTGGGCTATTTACAGATGGGCTGTATACAGGTGCAATGATCAGTAAGCTGCTCTGACAGCTGATGCTTAAAGTTAGTGAGGTAGATATAAGACTCCAGCTTCAGTGATTTTTGCAATTCGTTCCAGTCATTGGCAGCAGAGAACTGGAAGGAAAGGGGGCCAAAGGAGGAGTTGGCTTTGGGGATAACCAGTGAAACATACCTGCTGGAGCGCATGCTACAGGTGGGTGCTTCTATGGTGACCAGTGAGCTGAGATAAGGTGGGGCTTTACCTAGCAAAGACTTATAGATGACCTGGAGCCAGTGGGTTTGGCGACGAATATGAAGCAAGGGCCAGCCAACGAGAGTGTACAGGTCGCAGTGGTGGGTAGTATATGGGGCTTTGGTGACAAAACGGATGGCACTGTGATAGACTACATCCAATTTGCTGAGTAGAGTGTTGGAGGCTATTTTGTAAATGACATCTCCAAAGTCAAGGATCGGTAGGATGGTCAGTTTTACGAGGGTATGTTTGGCAGCATGAGTGAAGGATGCTTTGTTGCGAAATAGGAAGCTTCTAGATTTAATTTTGGATTGGAGATGCTTAATGTGAGTCTGGAAGGAGAGTTTACAGTCTAACCAGATACCTAGGTATTTGTAGTTGTCCACATATTCTAAGTCAGAGCCGTCGAGAGTAGTGATGCTGGATGGGCGGGCGGGTGCGGGCAGCGATTGGTTGAAGAGCATGCATTTTGTTTTAATGGCATTTAAGAGCAGTTGGAGTCCACGGAAGGAGTGTTGTACGGCATTGAAGCTCGTCTGGAGGTTTGTTAACACAGTGTCAAAGAAGGGCCAGAAGTATACAGAATGGTGTCGTCTGCGTAGAGGTGGATCAGAGAATCACCAGCAGCAAGAGCGCCATCATTGATGTATACAGAGAAAAGAGTTGGCCCAAGAATTGAACCCTGTGGCACCCCCATAGAGACTGCCAGAGGTCCGGACAACAGGCCCTCCGATTTGACACACTGAACTCTATCTGAGAAGTAGTTGGTGATTCAGGCGAGGCAGTCATTTGAGAAACCAAGGCTGTTGAGTCTGCCGATAAGAATGCAGTGATTGACAGAGTCGAAAGCCTTGGCCAGGTTGATGAAGACGGCTGCACAGTATTGTCTTTTATCGATGGCGGTTATGATATCGTTTAGGACCTTGAGCGTGGCTGAGGTGCACCCATCCTTACACAACAACTTCAAACCGTCATCATATATAGAGTACGTGTCACAATCTTTGCAGCCCTTCATTCCCAGACAAAACATACTGTTGTTAGTTCTGGTTGTCTCTTTTCTTTCCTTCTGTCTTCCTCCCTCCCCCACCTCTCTCCCTCTTTTTCTCTCTCCATTTCTTTCTCTCCCTCTCCTCTTGTCTCTCAGCGTGTTGCTTGGGTGAGGCAGGTGGGGATTACTGGTAATTATAAGGATGCTGCTGCATGGTGCACTGTCATCTCGACTCCCTCACAACAGAATGGAAGGAGTGTGGGTGAGATGCATGTAGGTGTGAGGGTCTGAGGAACGAGAGGTTTTGTGAAATAGGCACTAATTATGTTAAGCAATGAATGGAATATGATCTGAAAGGATAGGCAGTAGAGGCACAGAGTCGAGTGGGGATGGGGAGGGCTGAGGAGAAAAGAAGCAGGTTAGAAAATTCAGTAATCAAACTGATTCAGGTTTTCAGAACTATGGGGCTCCAATGGCGCCCGAGAGAAAGGCTGTGTAGCCACAGAGTTGAACCAACATGTTGAAATCATGATTGATCCTTAATAGTATTGTTCCATGTCCTCAAGCTCACTCAAAGAGCAATGGGTAATTAGAGGGGACATTTTCTGGATGATACTCCCTAGATTTTCTAATTACTGTACTCTGTACAAAAACTGTCCATAAAGAGCTCTGCACTGTTGCAGTGTTTTCATTGTCTTTACCAGGACTGGTGTCAAAGCCACCTGTAGCACTAGCCTTGCCTCTTGGGAAAGAGGCTCCTGAGCAAACCCGACAGACTGTGCTGTCCTTCCGCGGCTTCTGCAGAAGTCAGGCAAGATGGCTGCCGACACACCCGTGAGGACAGAGCAGGAGGAGCTGCAGAGGACGGCCAACCAGGTGACAGATGAGGTAATGTCACATATCATCTGAAGAGCACTAACTTCTTTAACTTTGAAATATCAACAACAGAAGGTTCAGATGCACTTTTTAAGATCAATACACAATTTCCCCATAGTCGTTGGCTGTTGACCATTGGCCCCCAAGATAAAGGGTAAATCCTGCCAGGAGATATAGAAAATGTTACCTGCCATACCCGGGCATTGTTTTCAGAGTTGGAACATTGAGAGATTACACAGTGACATCACCCTAAGCCTCTCCCAGAGGGTTTCCTTTTGGGTAAAGTTAATTACTGCACATCACAGCCATTTCTAGTCCCATTACCTCAGCATCAGGAAATACCCTGGAGAAAGGACTCAGCTTTCTGTACAAACACATTCTTGGCACACAGACCACTGAAATGAGTCTGTTTACGTTCTTAGTCCTGTATCTAAGGTAACTGAATCCTCTAATGGTGTCCTGTCTCTCTGTCCCCCCTCATCCAGTCCCTGGAGAGTACCCGTCGTATGATGCAGCTAGTAGAGGAGGTATGGGAGTCTCTGCACCTGCCACTCACTTTGCCACTGTTGACCAAGCCCTAATAATGACACATCATCGTCATTATAATCACATGATCTCTAGTTGATTTCTTTTGGCAGCCTACTGATAATGAACTTCATTCAGTCCTTTAATTGAAGAGTCTAGATTTGATTCAATGCAAAATCATGAACATTAGCAACATTATGGTGAATCTAATCTAATGCCATTTCTGATCTCAACAGAGCAAAGATTCAGGAATCCGGGCTCTGGTCATGCTGGATGAACAAGGAGGTAATGAAATGGACGTTATATAATAATTTTCTCCCATTGGAAGATGTGGACACAACATCAATGTCAATCTTACAACCGCAACCTGAACCTTATATAGTCCTTGTTCTTGTATGTATATCCATAAGTGGGTGCTCATGTTTTTGTCAGTATACTAGATGTGTGTAGGCTATATGTGTGTCTGCTTTTGTGTGTATGTACTGTATGTGTGTGTTCCCTCCTGTGTCTCTCCTATCCACCCTACTCATGCTCCCCACCTGCCCCATTTGGGCAGAGCAACTGGACCGCATCGATGAGGGGATGGATCAAATCAACAAGGATATGAAAGAGGCTGAGAAAAACCTCACTGACATGGCCAAGTGTTGTGGCCTGTGCATCTGGCCCCGCATCAAGTAGGTCTGCCCTGCTCTGAGGACACCTGTCATCTGTGTGTCACCTGAGTGCCCTTCAGGCCAACCGGCAACCAGACAGTCTGTCTGTCCATCCATCCGGCCCCTCCTCCAGGGCATGACTCATTTTGTGTCTGTTTTTGTTTTGTTCCATCATGAGATTGGGTGACTAGAAGTCTGCAGCAAAGTTAACTACAAGAAAATGATGGTCATGTCCCAAAACATTTATATTTTACAAACAGTACATCTTCTACTCACACAATACCAGGCATTTTATGGACTTGTGTGTACCATTATTAAATCATTTGTGTCCTGTTCTCAGTTTTAGGGTTTGCACATACCATATTTGCGCAATTGCATTATGCTTGACCGCTGGCTTTCCTTTGTCAGTTGGGGGCTTTGGTGATAGAACAGTTTTGTGTTATATTACGTTCTCCCCCATTCTCCCCACTTTGCTCCACCTCTCCCATTCCTACCCTTCCCTCACGTTTTGCGTTGTCCAGAGCAACTGGAGCGGATTGAGGAGGGCCTGGACCAGATCAACTCGGATATGAAGGAGGCTGAGAAGAACCTCACAGACCTGGGCAAATGCTGCGGTCTGTGCTCCTGTGATAAGTAGGTGTTGGCAGGTGGGAGGGGTCATCAGTGTCAGGAGCAGATGGGGAAAACATGGTTCCTTCCTCAAGTATTAATGTGCATGTCTGTGTGCCGGTCTTTACAGTTTGTTTGCCAGTTGCTGCGCATAAGACTCCTTCTTGCTTGGCTTGTCTCTTACTTATTTCTTCAACATGTCATGGCTTAGATCAGGAGTTTTGTTTATTTCATGCAGGTGACCCTTTGTTGTACTCTTGAGTTAACACAATGTACTGTGATATGAAGATTTGCGTGTATGGCCGTGTGATGTGCTCTGTCCTGTCTGTGCCTCTGCCTCTGCATAGGCTGAAGGACTTTGAGGAGAGTGGGGCCTATAAGAAGGTGTGGGGGAACAACCAGGATGGGGTGGTGTCGGGCCAGCCGTCCTCATGCGTGGTGGATGAGAGAGAGCAGATGATCATGAGCGGAGGCTACATAAGCAAGTAATAATGGTCAATGGCATGACAACCCCAATAGCAAGGCAACAAATCCCAATATTCAAAGATGTGCACGTGCCCTCACTATTCCTAAGAGAACGACAGCTTGTTATTGTTGTACACACATACAGTAGGCCTGTATCACACTGTTATGAAAATGTTGTTCTCAATGTTCTAAAATGAACTTCTATTAACCTACACTGTCTGTAACCCAAAGGTCGTAAAGCTTTGGTTAAGATGAAACAGACAGAGACCCAGCTGCAGAGATCAAATGTCCAAGGTTTATTCACGCGAGAGCTCTACTGAGATACAATGCACATTCGTTTATATAGTCACACATAGCTTCAAAAATGTCCATACAAATAGCGTCACATATGTCCCTCCTTGTCCACTTCAAAACATACTTTTACTAATCTTGTCCTGCAACATGTTACACAATCTTATTACAAGCCCAACTGTACTTTCCCCTCTCTGTATGGAGAGGCCCTCTTCCTCTTATTAGTTTCCCCAGCGATCACATGCTGTCTTTCACTGGTTCCTCCTTTTCTATACACAATGCACATTTATAAAAAACACTGTACTGGTAATTGGTTCTCTCATTATTTTAGGATTATAATTAATTTAGTCATCATTAAAGATTTTAAATCATATAAAATCATCCATAACACACACCATTATGGATATGGGCTAATAATCCAAAAAATGTCTGCATAGAAAAGTCTTGGGCCGCTAATTCCAAACAGTGTAAAAAAAATCAGAAAATAAAAACGGTAATTTTTATTGAATTAATTGTAATACAATTTTGGGGTGGAAAAACACTTTTTTTTTTTGGCTTTAAAACACAAAAATCCTTTCCGCCACAACAACCACCTAAGCCTCTTTTTGTTCCAGAAAAAACCTTGAACTCGCTGATGCAGCCTGCACTTTTTGGTTTACAAGTATTTTCTGATGAATTTGGCCATTGCAAATACTTGCTCATTTATAGCTCCAAGGACTGTGTACATAACAGAGGCTGTGTGTGGCAGCCGGGGGATATTTACTCTTGTCTATAACACATTGACATATAGAACCAGTCACCTGTCATGTGCGGTAGGAGCACCTGGCCAAACAGAGGACATTTATACAAACCTATGCCCCTCCCTGGATGCAGGGAGGACGCGCCTTCCAAAAACAATGATGTACTGAAACTTTTGTTAAATGTACATATACATTCTGTCAGTGTGTTTTCTCTTTATCTGTATTTCTGTCTGTCTTTCTGTCAGGGTGACAAATGATGCACTCGAAGATGAGATGGAAGAGAATCTGGAACATGTAGGCAGCATTATAGGCAACCTGAAGAGCATGGCACTGGACATGGGCAATGAGATCGACACGCAGAATGTCCAGATTGACCGCATTCAGGGCAAGGTCAGTCCTATAGTACTTGACATACAGCTATTTATTCAATAACAATAGATGACCAATTCTGTATTGAACATTATTCTAATGTGTTGTTTTTACAGGCCATTCTCAATGTATCCCGCATCGATGCTGCCAATCAGAAAGCTAACAATCTAATGAAGAGATAAAGAGGAAGATTGTCCTTCTCTGCTGTGTGATCTTATCTACTCCCTGTCGTTCTGTGCCAATATAAGTCCAGTGACCGTTCACCCACATAGACAATCTGCCAAATGATTGTGTAGGCCTTATCCTAAAGCCTGAGCAGCAGGGTACACATCATTATTCATACCTGGCTACATTAACCCTAGCCTGTTTGCCAGTCTCGGTTCAGCTATTACATTCCACTCTTTGTACTCCATGTCATATGCCACATGACAAAAAAAAGAGTACAAGAAGTGGAATGCTACAGAGACTGGTACCCAGATACCCAGCCTGTACCACACTGCTGCCATCTGTTGGCTAGATTGTTTTCTAGAAACTAGATACACATCCCCTTCGCTCTTTCACCATCCTCCCTCTGGTCCTCTTTTGATGCCCATCCTCTATGGAGCCAGATACCTGCCAAAAGATTGAACGTATAGCACCAGCGGAAAGTTTGGACACACCTACTCAGGGCTTTTCTTTATTTTTACTATTTTCTACATTGTAGAATAATAGTGAAGACATCAAAACTATGAAATAACGCATATGGAATCATGTAGTAATTAGAGATTCTTCAAAGTAGCCACCCTTTGCCTTGATGACAGCTTTGCACACTCTTGGCATTCTGTCAACCAAGTTCGTGAGGTAGTCACAGTCCATCATTACTTTAATTAAGGCATGAAGGTCAGTCAATACAGAACATTTCTGTATTGTAAAGTAATGATGGACTGTCATTTCTCTTTGCTTATTTGAGCCGTCCTTGCCATAATATGGACTTGGTCTTTTCCCAAATAAGGCTATCTTCTGTATACCACCCCTACCTTGTCACAACACAACTGATTGGCTCAAACACATTAGGAAGGAAAGAAATTCCACAAATTGACTTTTAGCAAGGCACACTTATTAATTGAAATGCATTCCAGGTGACTACCTCATGAACTTGGTTGACAGAATGCCAAGAGAGTGCAAAGCTGTCATCAAGGCAAAGGATGGCTACTTTGAAGAATCAAAAATATATTTTGATTCGTTTAACACTTTTTTGGTTACTACATGATTCCTTTTGTTAATTCATAGTTTTGATTTCTTTACTATTAGTCTACAATGTAGAAAATAGTTAAAATAAAGAAAACCCCTTGAATGAGTAGGTGTGTCTAAACCTTTGACTGGTACTGCACGTATCGTTACAATCGTAAGAAAATCCATACGTAAATTGTTAGGATCGTAAGAAAAGCCATGCGTGAAACAAAATGTAATCTGTGAACATACAAAACACCATGTTACGATTACAGACTAACATTTTAAGCTTGAACAAATCTTAGTGTTGCAATTCTGACATACAATAATTTTGAGAGAGTTTTGGCAGTTTCATCTCACCAACAAAACACCGTCCTGTGAGGAGTGCTACCCGAACAAGCACAACACAGTATAAAAAAAAACGGAAGTCAGGGAAACCGGAAAGAGGTATCCTGCACGTTTTCAATTTAAGTCTCCATTTTCTATTACTCCTCAGTGGAATTTACTTCACATTTAGGTAGCTAATGTAATGGATTTGTTTGCCAGTGCAAGTCTAGATAGCACTAGCTGAATTATGCCTACAACAGTGAAGTTTCAGTCCGATAGGTGCATCTCTACAGCATGGGCATATCTCCGGGTGACGTGGGTGACGTGGACTTTACAATAACTCTGTTGCAGTGGTTATAGGTAGTCTCAGTATAAACTATTCCCTCCATCGCAACACTGCTGCCCAGTTGAAGAGCTTGTGATCTCCATGCAGCACCACAGCACCATGCGCCTTCGGAAAAGCACCCCTCAGCTTCAGAAAGTGCCCTTCTGGAGGCATGCAACCATAGTCATTATACCCTAATGTAGGCCTTTTTGCCTACTAGCCAAATAAAGTGCAGAGCATGCATGATGGGTGCAACTCGTCATTCCAACATATTTGTACATTTAATTCATCCTTCTTTCAGTTCAGTCAGCCAGTATGACATCCATTCAGTCATTTGTCTGAGCTGCAATAGGAATTATAATAATTCTATGTTTAATTTAGGCCTATCCAAATAAAAAAAATAGGCCTTCAACTTGTAGGCATTGCAATTTAGGCTTTCATTTTGGGTATTGGTGTCTTTCGGAATAATTTTAAAGGGGGAGATCAAGCTGATCCTAACTGTTATAGGCCAATTTCTATTTGGCCCTGTTTATCAAGTGTTGGAAAAACATGTCAATAATCAACAGACTGGCTTTCTTGATGTTTATAGTATTCTCTCTGGTATTGAATCTGGTTTCCGCTCAGGTTATGGATGTGTCACTGCAACCTTAAAGGTCCTAAATTATGTCACGATTGCCCTTGATTCTAAGCAATGTTGTGCTGCTTTTTTTATTGACTTGGTCAAAGCTTTTGATACGGTAGACCATTCCATTCTTGTGGGCCGGCTAAGGAGTATTGGTGTCTCTGAAGGGTCTTTGGCCTGATTTTCTAACTACCTCTCTCAAAGAGTGCAGTGTATAAAATCAGAACATCTGTTGTCTCAGCCACTGCCTGTCACCAAGGGAGTACCCCAAGGCTCGATCCTAGGCCTCACGCTTTTCTCAATTTACATCAACAACATTGCTTAGGCAGTAGGAAGCTCTCTTATCCATTTATATGCAGATGATACAGTCTTATACTTTTCTGCTTTTCTGCACTCTATACTCCTCTGTAAACTGGTAATCTCTTTATACTCGTCTCAAGACCCACTGGTTGATGCTTATTTATAAAACCCTCTCAGGCCTCACTCCCACCTATCTGAGATATCTACTGCAGCCCTCATCCTCCACACACAACACCCGTTCTGACAGTCACATTCTGTTAAAGGTCCCCAAAGCACACACATCCCTGGGTCGCTCCTCTTTTCAGTTCGCCGCAGCTAGTGATTGGAACGAGCTGCAAAAAACACTAAAACTGGACAGTTTTATCTCCATCTCTTCATTCAAAAACTCAATCATAGACACTCTTACTGACAGTTGTGGCTGCTTTGCGTGATGTATTGTTGTCTCTACCTTCTTGCCCTTTGTGCTGTTGTCTTTGTCCAACAATATTTGTACCCTGTTTTGTGCTGCTGCCATGTTGTGTTGCTACCATATTGTTGTCATGTTGTATTGCTACTATGCTGTGTTGTCATGTGTTGCTGCCATGCTGTTGTTGTCTTACTGTAGGTCTCTCTTTATGTAGTGTTGCTGTGTCTCTCTTGTCATGATGTGTGTTTTTGACCAAAATTCTCTTTAATAAAAAATTGTTTATCTCAGCCTCGCCTCTGCAGGAGGCCTTTTGGTAGGCCATCATTGTAAATAAGAATTTGTTCTTAACTGACTTGCCCAGTTAAATAAACGTTAAATAAAATTAAAATAAATACAAACTTTTTAGTATAGGGCTCCCCTTAAAAAGAAACCCTAGCTCACAGGCCTCTAAATACATTTTTAAAATAGTTGAAAAAGCATGTGCAGTGGCTGATAGGGAAAACAGATCCAGCAATAAGAATAGGCTTTAGATAGTCTTGACCATTTGGGACCCCTTGTCTATTTCGCTCAGGACAGGTTATAGCCAAAACTTAATCAATATTTAGTTTTGTCTCATTTATTGATATGGCTATAGCCTCTGCGTGATGGGGTTGTGCAACGCAAATGGCTACAACAAGCATAGAGTGGAATTCACTAATAAAACTGTCAAAATGCCTAATATAAGGCCTACAGTCTATGCTCCCAAATACTGGAAAAAGTTTGATTCATTAGGTTACATGACCACCACAATAGCCCCACACGGCTATAAAATAAATTATGCAATTATATGGCCATTAAATAACACACAACAGCATGGCATATTTAGATAGCGGAATAGGCCTAAATCAGATTTACTTTCTATTTTGCAAGGCTCTTCTGTGTCTTTATCATTCTCACACAAGTCATTTTCTGAAAGCCCAAGCCTATTCTACGTCATCCACTGGTATTGAATTGAATTTAGTTTGGGTAACAGACATATACAACAAAATGTACGATGTGGACCCAGAGGATATCACTTGAAAGTATTAATTAAAACGCTTGTTTCCAAAGTGGTCCTCAATGGTAAAAACAATAGCACATACAGTTGAAGTCGGAAGTTTACATACACTTAGGTTGGAGTCATTAAAACCTTTTTTTAAACCACTCCACAAATGTATTGTTAACAAACTATAGTTTTGGCAAGCCGGTTAGGACATCTACTTTGTGCATTACACAAGTAATTTTTCCAACAATTGTTTACAGACAGATAATTTCACTTATAATTCACTGTATCACAATTCCAGTGGGTCAGATGTTTACATACACTAAGTTGACTGTGCCTTTAAACAGCTTGGAATTCCAGAAAATGATGTCATGGGTTTAGAAGCTTCTGATAGGCTAATTTACATAATGTGAGTATGAGGTGGTATGAGGAGGTGTACCTGTGGATGTATTTCAAGGCCTACCTTCAAACTCAGTGCCTCTTTGCTTGACATCATGGGAAAATCAAAAGAAATCAGCGAAGACCTCCGAAAAAAATTGTAGACCTCCACAAGTCTGGCTCATCCTTGGGAGCAATTTCTAAACGCCTGAAGGTACCACATTCATCTGTACAAACAATAGTACGCAAGCATAAACACCATGGGACCACGCAGCCGTCATACCGCTCAGGAAGGAGACGCGTTCTGTCTCCTAGAGATGAATGTACTTTGGTGCGAAAAGTGCAAATCAATCCCAGAACAACAGCAAAGGGACCTTGTGAAGATGCTGGAGGAAACAGGTACAAAAGTATCTATATCCACAGTAAAACGAGTCCTATATGGACATAACCTGAAAGGCTTCTCAACAAGGAGGAAGCCACTGCTCCAAAACCGCCATAAAAAAGCCAGACTACGGTACTTTTTGGAGAAATGTCCTCTGGTCAGATGAAACAAAAATAGAACTGTTTGGCCATAATGACCATCATTATGTTTGGAGGAAAAAGGGGGAGGCTTGCAAGCCGAAGAACACCATCCCAATCGTGAAGCACGGGGGTGACAGCATCATGAAGTGGGGGTGCTTTGGTGCAGGAGGGACTGGTGCACTTCACTCTCGCTAACCAGAATAGAAAGAGGAGTATTTCGGATCAATTTGATGTTATTTTAATGGACAAAAAATTGCTTTTCTTTCAAAAACAAGGACATTTCTAAGTGACCCAAACTTTCGAATGGTAGTGTACATTCAACCTTTTGGCATGTATCTGGCTCCATAGTCCCCTTTCGATGCAGAAGGAAGCATCAGTGGAATTGGGTTGCTATGCTTGTTCAAATCAAATCAAATGTTATTTGTCACATGCGCTGAATACAACAGGTGTAGACCTTACCGTGAAATGCTTACTTATTTGTGGTCACCAGGCAGACTAAAGTAAATGGTAAGGAATCAACATTGTGTGTCTGATTTGCTTTGAACACTTTAATGAGGTTTATCTGTCATTGATGACAATACTTTTTTTTAAATGCACTTTATAGCTCAGTTTTCGTTATTCATTTAACTCAACAGTTGCTTAATGGTAGACGGCATTCTCCCATGTAGGCTGTGTTGATATTGTGAAAAAGTATCTAGAAATTGACATACTAAGACTATATTAGCACTTCAATATAGCTGATGTCAAACTTGGTTTCCATTACACAATTTCCTAATTGTCATAACATCAACTAGGCTAGACCCACATCCTCTCCTTGTATCATCCTTCTGATGTTGTGGTGTTCATTTGCAAACTTCAAACTGAATAATTCATATAATTTTGTATACAAGATAAATATGGACTGATATTGTAATTCTCTATATGAATGCTTAAATTAATGTCACATTTCAAATATGCATGATTCTTTATGATATTGGTAGGTTTTGTTCAATAGCTAGCCTTAAATTGCAAGTGATTGTGGTCTTTTTCATAGACCGCGTGGCCTAATGGATAAGGCGTCTGACTTCGAATCAGAAGATTGAGGGTTCGAGTCCCTTCGTGGTCGTTTAACTTCTCAGGCCTTATTTATTTAGATATGTTGCCAATAAGTCACGTGTCATGTCTCTTGCAGCCAAGAAATGGTAGGATTGACGTTGAGCCTACTTCGTTTTAGATTGATTAGTGACCGATTTCCGCTCGTGTGTGCAATATTCTTACAATTCGGTAGCTTAGTATTTAAGGCCGTCATATGTTTTAGTAGCAACATGATTTGGTTGAGAAATGTCACCATAGGGTGTGTACTGGTTCAATCAATGACTGTACGTTAATATGTAACAATAGTAGCAGTGATTGATGCACGTTGAACTGTAATGTGGCCATTCCTGGCATCATACCAAATTCGTATTCTGGTAAGGTTTCGTAATGTTGCGCTCGTGGCCGCCTGTAGGTCATGGAAAATGCGCGATCAGAGTCTGCGCAACTCAGCGTTCTTCTCGTCGTCTGTGCGAAGTTTATGAAGCTGCACTGCAAGAGGAGAAAAAAAAACATTCGTCACTCTATTGGTAATTCCTGCTATATCCAATGAATCACAACTTCACATTTGTTGTTGCTAACTCTTTTGTCAAGGTGATTAATTACTAAGCTAGTTAAAGTTGCTATATCTATAAACAAGCTGCAAAAAAAACGCGGACGACCTAGCTAGCTAGCGTTAGCTCGCTAGCGACCGACATTAGCCAACGTTCCTTCAAAATGGTAGCTAGCTAGGCAGAATGCGTAGGAAAAGCTCGCTATTGACTTATCAATTTATCCACAACCAATTTGTAAAGATCTGTGTTCCTTTTCGAATGGGTATTTTGTCCCCTTCGTTGCATGGCAGGGTGCACGTTTACCGTGGTTGAAAACACTGGCCTTCGAAGTACCGCAAAATAGTGTAGTTGGCTACATTCAGCGTAGAGTACACAAGGGGGCTCAACAAAGAACCAGGAAGCATAATGCTCATTGGCCTAGCAAGAGAGTGTAAGATTGAAGCTGCTAATTATACGAATGGTTAATTTAAAGACGTACCCACATTTAATTCCCATGCAGAGTTTTTTTTTATTTATTTTTTACAACGAACTATTATGGCAATTGTCAGGTATTCTTGGCAATAGTAATGGTGTCCTGACTGCTGGAATGTATGCCTAGCCTACAATTTCGTTTATAAAGAGGTTGATGCATTACAGAAGTCATGTTTTAGGGACACTCAGGGATGGATCCCTGGTCTACCCATTGATTACGGCATATTATTTCCCCACAGAACAAAATCTTCCCCAAACATTTTATAAATTCAATGCACTCTTTTCTTTATTCTATAATATATGCATAATAATAAATAATATATGCCATTTAGTAGATGCTTTTGTCCATAGAAACTTAGTCATGTGTGCATACATTTTTACGCAGGCATGGTCCTGGTAATCAAACCCACGACCTGGGCGTTGCAAGCACCATGCTTTACAAACTGAGCTACACTGTCTCTTATAACAATAATATATTTGTTTTACACTGGGAGTCCTATCAGTGGTATGCTTTACATTTTGTTCTCTCCTGCAGGCTGGCAGTGCCAGGGGTGGTGTCCTCTCAGGTATAGGTGGCTATCTCGTGGGCGTGTAAACAGGCCAAGGGCTGTTAGTGGTGCAACATGAATTTTAAATTCACCTATAGCGAAATAGAGGGACTTGGGGACATCTTGCCCATGAAGAAAAGGAAGTCACGGTTCACCTTCGATGAAGTCCATCTGCTGCTGACTGAAGTCAAAAGAAACAGGCACATCCTCGTAAGTAAGTACCTCCACTCAGTGTGTACTGTGGGCACAAATTACATGAATTTGATACATTTTCTAAGTTTATGCATGGTAATGTGTGATGCCTTTGGTCATGATCCGCTTGAAGCACTCAAATGAGACATATGTTCACTTTGCATTTGTTTCTCTCTTGTTCTCTGCTTGCCTTTTATTCCTTGGTGTGCTACTATCTGCCTTTGTCACCCACCACAGGCAAGTTCAACCAAGGCGCCTCGTCAGACCTGAGGAAGCGAACATGGGCGGACATCGCGATTCGCATCAACAAAATTAGCGAGTGCCAACGGGAGGTCATGGAGATCGTCAAGAAGTGGGCGGACCTAAAGTGTGATGCCAAGCGCAGGATGGTGGCCATGCGAGGGCCTAACGGTATCCGAATCTCCCAGAACCTGTCGCCGGTGGAGAAAATGGTGCACGAGATACTATCCATGTCCCCTCCGAACAAGGCCACCATGGGCAGTATGAATGATGATCCTGAGGAGAATGACTTTGGTGACATGTCAGAGATGTCGACTCGCTCCTCTGGCACCTCTAATGGTATGGCTGGCCTTCATCACATGGCTATGCCTGTCACCAGCCCCCACGCCATGGGCTCGTCTATGTCACCTTTCTCAACTCCGGATAAAGATATTGGCATGTTCTCTCAGATGCCATTTGGCCGTGAGTCTTTCCTGTATTCAGAACAACATTTCTCTTTTTCTCATGAGCACTTTCTCCCCAACACTCATGCATTTGACACACTATTCACATGTTGTATTGATTATTATTATCTTTGTCGTTTTTTTATTGTCCTTTTAGGGGATCCTTCTCAGTCATCTCATGATTTTTCATTCATGAAACCAGTCGATGAAGGTAAAACTCTTTCTCTCTCACTTTGTTGTTTGTAAAAAGGTGTTTGCACCTAGGTTTCCGTGTAATTATGCATCTATGAATTGTGTGTATTCACATTGTGTTTGTGTATTGCCCATAGACGACAGTCTGGGATTTGAGGATCTAGAAGAGGAGCCGCGGCACATGGGCTCCTTCCGCCCCCCTGCTGAGCCTCGTCGCACCTACTCCAGATTCACTGCCTCTTCCACCGCTGGATCTTCCTCCATGGCTACCTCCTCGTCCTCCCACCCAGCTCCCTCCTCTTCCTTTCTCCCTGCTCCTCCCTCCTCTTCCACCTCTCTAGGGTCAGTCATGGGGCAGGGGGCAATCCGGAAGCAGCTAGCCCACAGTGCCTCCCTCAGTCTCAAGGAGCAGCAGGCCACTACTGCCCTGCTAGGGGCCGTGTCGGGGTCTCTGGGGGCCCTGGCCCAGTCCGTGCAGCAGCTGGTGGAGTCGCAGCAGGAGTTTGTACGCGACTCCCTGCAGATGCAGCGAGAGACTGTGAGCGTCCTGCGAGACTTCTCCACCAATGCCCTGGCTCTCCTGCGGGACAAGGTCAACGGCCACCCACCGCCTTAACTCCCAGTTCACCTACAGAACACAACACACACGGACCCTACCTGTGAAGTGCTTGCCCGTGGACTGAGATCATGTCATTAATACTATTTGCTGATTCACCTTGAGAATGAGTATGCTGCCACTAGTATAGAGAGTACTGAATAGCAGGAAGCCCAAATAAAATTATGAAAATCTTTATATACTGGAGACGAGCTTTCTAACCAGTGACTGGTTTATTGTTACTTTTGACGATAAAGAGCAATGCATCCACGTGTCATGTTTCCAAAATTATGGTAAATCATATTTTTTGTATATTTTTTTTTTTTTACTGAATGAAACAAGACTGGATATTGCAAGTATGTTTGTCAGAGAAAAACGTGCAATACTCTAAAAACGCTTTTCGAGTGTAAGCGAACTGTTGATCTGCTCCTATTTTGTTTTACATGGCCTCATTTGCAGGCTTCCTCTAACAAGTATGCAATGACCGGTCATCCACACATTCCAAGCATAACCAGCCACATTTATAGATTAATTTGGGTCAAATTAATTACATGACTAAGAAAAAGAGCAGCACGTACATGTGGAAAGTACAAATGAGTTTTGATCTGCCAACCTCTGTCATTACTATCCAAAAGTTAGGTGGTTTGGTTTTCAAACGGGCAATAAATCCCACTACAAGATGACTAAATAGAAACTGGCCATATTTGTAGCATTTGCACTTCAATTTAATGTATTTTCATTTTGTATTGAGTTTAAATTATGAGTGTCCAACTTTTTAGAAAAGTTTTGAGTTATATTTTGTCAATGCTGAAATGTGTTTATATGAAAAAGTTACCTTTTTCACTGAACTTCAATTAACTTTTTGTTTTTCCAGACTGAATGATTTTTAAAACATACTCTAGACTACTGTACTGTAACATGTAATGTGTGACTCCTTCAACCAAATCTTGAGAATAAAACAACCTGTTTTTAACTTATTTGTTCCTGGAGGCAGTGCATGAATGTATGGGATCTGTGATCAGTCATTTCTGAAGCTAAATTAGGCTACAGCTTTAAGACTCAGGTACTGACCACAATGAAACATGATCTTAGGCTTTAATAAATGATAGGACTCCCGGCTCATCATACAAGGTGCTGGTGCTGTTTGCCCTCTGAAGGACGGAAACGCAATGCATCTGTGAAAAGCCAAAGATAACACAGACATTCTGTTCACTGTTGTATTCCTTTTCTTTTACCTTCTGCTCTGGATCCAGATATCTGGCCATGAATCCTGAATAGTAAGTAGTGATGAGGGACAATGGTATTGTAGCATTATTTGTATGGTTGTCGAAGCAGGATGTGGTGTCATGTTTAGGTAGACTATTGTCTTGGATAACATTGTAGCTACAGTTTAAGGCCCCTTTAGGTTTGTGGGAGAATAAAATGCTCTCTGAACTTGGGACACATTTTCCCACTTTTAGGCCAATGGCTTTTCTTTTATTGCTTTGTATGCAATAACAATAGTGCATGTTAGGTCTATCAATGGTGTGTTTATTTTTTTTTATCCTACTTGATATAATCAACCTAAATAATGTTGTAATGTCTTCCTCAGTGACTACCTGTTCAAGCTGCTTCTTATAGGAGACTCTGGTGTCGGCAAGTCTTGCCTGCTCTTGCGGTTTGCGGTAGGCATTGTGTTTAAATAGAATACACACAATCTTTGGTGTTGTTCCATATAGCAATTAGTCTAGCGTAAACAGAAAGCGAAGGCCATTTCCTTTGTGGAAAGGACTGCAAAATGGAATCCAACCCAGTAATTAACCACTGTTGGAAGGTTTGTTCAGCCCATTTTCCCATTGTAAATAATAACACTGCTCAGTGGTCTCTACTCCTCAGGATGATACCTACACAGAGAGCTACATCAGCACAATCGGGGGTCGACTTCAAGATCAGAACCATTGAAATGGAACAGAAGACTGTCAAACTACAAATTGTAAGTACATATTTACAAGACAAACTCTGTATAGCTCCAGTTGTACATTTTGGTGATGGGGATATGATAAGGATTGTTTGTAAATTCAAACTGATCTATCTCTACTAGTGGGACACAGCTGGACAAGAGAGGTTCCGGACCATCACATCAAGCTACTACAGAGGAGCACATGGGATCATCATTGTGTATGATGTCACTGATCAGGTAATACAGTGTATTTGAACTCTTCCTCTCTATGGGCTGGATTGGCCATCTATTGCATCACACTGTACCAGAGTTAGAGATAAAACTATATTTACAAGATTTCAACTATTTTGCCAGGAGTCCTTTAACAATGTGAAGCAGTGGTTGGAGGAGATTGACCGTTATGCATGTGAAAATGTCTCCAAGTTGCTTGTGGGAAACAAGTGTGACTTGGTCTCTAAAAAGGTAGTGGACTCTGCCACTGGTCAAGTAAGTGTCTGTTCTCACTCATAAAATGTTTGTGTCACCAATGCACATAGATTCCTCATTAACTACAAATTACTGTCAATCATAGACATGCTAATCACACGGTATTGTGCTTTTGTTCCGTTGTGATAAATGTCGTAAAATTCTTCGCTCTCTTTTTCTTGGTACGATTGCTTCAGGAATTTGCTTCGTCCCTGAAGATTCCATTCCTGGAGACCAGTGCGAAGAATGCTGATAATGTAGAGAAATCATTTTTAACCATGGCCTCTGAAATACAGAAGCGTGTTGGAAGTGATGGTGTTCAGAGTGAGGCTGCTAAAGTGGGCAACAAGATAAACAGTGCACCCCTTTGGCCCGGGGGGAAAGACGAGGCTGCCGCAGAGGGGAATTCCTGTTGCTAATGCCATACACAAACTACAGCATAAGAGAATCAATGAGTTTGGACACCTTCATTTCCTTTTGTTTTGTTCAGAGATGGTAATTGATCCTTGTGAGAACAGCTATGCAATAGTTATGCGGTAGCCTGTTCCAACAGTGCATAGAATGTGGCCCGCTGAAAGGCACCCTTTGAATTAGTCTGAGTACCATTCTAATGTAATAGTGAACACAGACAGCAACCGTGCTACCTTTGAATGGCATCGAACATGTGACAAAAAACAACAATTGATTTACCTGTGTGGGGTAGGTGAATGTTTGCGTGATGCTTTTAACTTGTAAGGTGAATTTAGGGTGTCATTTTATCTGTAACATTTGTGAAGAACTGATTGTTTTGGGTACCATGGGTTGTCAACAAGTAATTTTTTCTTGTGTTAAACACTTTTTGATTGACGTTTGTTGTTTAACGAAGACAATAAATGATATATTTGTGGCTTAATTTGATTTCTTTATTGTTTTTATACATAATGCACTGTTAGTTGAAACTTGTTGATGTATAGGAACAATTTGATCAACTGATCTAATAATAATGTCCACAAATAGAGTGGTGCACAGGTACAACTGCGGCAAATCATCCCTGGTATGGTCGGTGCAACCATAGAAATAGAATCGTTCTAGATCCGTGGGTGCAACACACATAATCTGAAGCAGATGCTACTGTGTTGTTATGGCTGCCCTCTAGTGGTCATGAATATTAGATATAGAAAAGCAAAATAGAAGCATCATGAAAATAAATTATGGCAATGATCGTTGCTATGCTCTACGAAAACACAATTTATAACAGGGGCCTAAAAGTTTAACATTTGAAAGACAAATCAGTGCAAACTAAGCCATGTCTTATAAAATAAAATTTTTATTTAATACAACTTAGACTGGTCGAAGGGAATAAGAGTGGTACAGCAATATAAAATACACTTTGTTGTATGTATACAGTTTTACAGTATATAAACTGCCGTTCTGTAAAAGCCTACAGGGCAGGGATGTATTTTTAACAGACTTTGGGCGCTGCCATCAGTAATGATGGACATTTTGGGTTTTATTCGAAGGTCAACGAAATCTTTGTTACGATTGGAGAAAAGGCTGTAAATACCGCCCTATTTTGTTCCACATGACCTTTAACGAGTTTTATTGCACTTTATGGCTGTCGCTCAGAGTAACATAAGCCAATCAGGCGCGTTTGTCCTTTTCACTCGCGGTATGTTCACCGGCTCTGTCCCATTCAAGATGTCGGCAACATCGATGTTCCCCATGTGTGTCCGGGCGAGCAGGGGCCTCCTCAGGCTCAGGAACGGAGGTTCAAACTCCACAGGGGTGGACTTGATTCGGGCACTTTCCACGGAGAAGCCGCCAACGGGAGATGGCAGTGCTACAGGTGGACTCGCTCAAGCAATCTTGCAAGAGAGGCTCCAGCAGCAACAGAAGAGTCAGGTGAGTCAAGCTAGCTAGCTGACTAACGTTCCTCCATGCCTGGTTGAGGAACGTCAGCTAGATACACATCATTTTATCAAGCAATGCTACAGACAAGCCAAAGAGACACTTCATGAATTAGCTGGTTTGGTTTTCATGTGTTGTCATTTCCAGTTTGTTGAACCACCGGGTCTCTCACAAGACTCGTCATTTCGCCGGATTAGCATGTTGAGCTAGGCTATCCTGCCATCCCATGTCATTCCAATTCTGGATCCTTGACCATAAAACTTAACCTCAACCCATACCCCAACACTTAGCTAAACCATTCACACTTCACCTTCAATGAGGTAGCGACGTCCCAGGAATCCCAGATAACACGGACCCTGTCATCCAACTGGCTGTATCCAGTCAGCTACCTAGCCTACCAACAGTGCCTTTGCTACTAGATGTAATAATTAGCTAGTTACATATCTTTTGTTTTCAATTGCCAGTGAGTTAGTGTTACCTAGCTAGTTAGTTAACGTAAGCTCATCACCAGCTTACTTTCACATGTCACACATCCAGGCATATTCCAGGAGATAAACTAGCCTTATGTCATGATACTAGCCTGATAGCTACCAAGTAGGTAGTGGATTCATCACCTAGCCAAGTAACGTTAGCTAACTAGCTTTACCTAGATATCCAGCGAGCTAGGCACTTCTACTCCCATGTTCAGCCACCATCTATTTAATTTTCACACATCAAGGCTTCTGTACAAGTCTAACATTTACATTAGAAATATGGTATCTGTCAAGGATTTTCTTGATTTTTGAAGGTCAGGTATACCCTCCACGCCCCCAATGCATTTCCTGCACGCACACTGATTCATCTTATTGTCATAGTTTAATAACAGTGCAGGATATTTTACTTTTTAAATTTAATCTCTAAATCTTTTGAATCCATGACCAATGTCTGACGTCAATAAGTTAGTTTGATTTGGCACTAGCTACCGTCATATTAAATTATAAAAATCCCTTATTTTTCCAAGCAATTCTGTATTGTAGCTATGTATTCCCAATATAATGTCTAGCTGGCTTGCGTTAGGAAATATAAAGGAATCTGACCTGGCTGTTTGCACTGACAGGGACAGCCCCCTCCAGAGGGGGATGAGGACTCGGAGCAGAAGCAGGACAAGGGAGAGGACAAGAAACAGAAGGAGAACACAGCCTATGCCAAGAAGATGGTGATGCGTTTAGCAGGCCTGATGGGGATAGGGGGTGCCGTCGGCATGGTGTACGTATTTGGTGAGTCTGCCTTTTCCCTCTTTGGTCCCCTTCACTCTGTCAGACCAGCAGCATGTCAAGGGCTGACGCTGAACCAGCAGCACTAGTGAAGGTCATACCGAAGATAGTGGAGGGATTTGGGACACCCTCTCCTTGCTCTTTGGAATATTTCATTTTAGGAGGGCATTCTTGATAACTTGTTTTGAGCTTTAGGTGAATGGGCGTTTGTATATTACTCTCCTTTAATCTCTCATCTCAATGGTGTAGAATTTTGATCAGCTTTTTCTTTGCACTTGTCTTATGTCTTTCTCAAATGTGTTTCAAAAAAAAATATATATATATTTTTAAGCATGTCTTGACTTTTCTGACCGTTATTGTTCAATAGCCGTTGTTTATGAATCAAATATTTAAACTGTACTTTCTGTCATTACTGTCAGCCTAGATGGATGGTGGAATTGTAGAAGACATGACAATACTTGTCAAAAGGAATGGTTGAATGTTTCACGATGTCTGTCTCTTTTCTGAAACACATGACACTGTGCGGTGCCATATGCTTTTCAGAAGTAATTTGATTTGTGGACACATTGCATCTGATGCATGCAATGCAATGAATGCTCATGTTTCAAAGCAAATAGTATTATACATCTATGATATTCTACATCTATCATGAGTAATGTGTTTTTCCTCCCTATCTACAGGTAGCAATTCAGTGGATGAACAAGGAAACGCGGTATGTTTTCATTAACATGTTTCGATGCAGAACATAAGGTTTATTGCCTTTTTATAGGACCAATTATTGAAAAGTAGAGGTAAAAGATTGCCAGATGAAGTTCTGTAGAGCTTTAAGCAGACAGTGGCTTGTGCC
Source organism: Brachymystax lenok tsinlingensis (assembly GCA_030435695.1). Taxonomy (NCBI): domain Eukaryota; kingdom Metazoa; phylum Chordata; class Actinopteri; order Salmoniformes; family Salmonidae; genus Brachymystax; species Brachymystax lenok. The sequence goes on from CM059794.1 coordinate 9,312,768, forward strand.
AGTGGGTTTTAAAGTGTGCATAATGAAAGGTGGTGATGTGTAATGACACACTTCTCAGGTAGATCCCATGTAGCTCGTCAAATGGTTCAAGATAGCGCTTCTGGTGTGTATGGTTTCCCACAAGGCACATCAGGGACTAGAGGTGTGAGTCTGGGAAGGTGGCTACTTCAAAGAGCACACTTCTTTCAGGTGTGGTCCTGTTGTCCACTTCAAAGGGCACTGTTGTCAGCCTACTGTAAATAGTCTGTTAACTGCCAGGGTTTAAAGGTGTGGGGTTAGGAAGGTGGGCATTTTGGAAAGCATGCTTGTCAGGCTGCTGTAAGTGGAGTGTGCCAGGCCTCTGAGTGCTGGATCCCACACTTGTCCTGCAGACTGGAGGAGCTGTATTTAATTTGAGGTCTTTGGGTGTCACTGTGAGAAGTCCAAGGATCCTGTTCTCATCTCTATTGCTTCCTCTCTGGAACCAGAAGAGCCTAAAGTCTGTGACACCTTTCCAAGGCTCAGCTTTTATGATGTGAATTCTCAAACCCTGAGTGAATTGATGTCCATTTACTCAAGTTTTTGAATGAAAACCTCATAGTACATGAGGGGACCAGCTACTTACCTAATATTACGGTTCCTTGTGCTTACAGCAAAGTATCACCATTTTACTATAAGTTACACACATAATCAGAAGGTAAAATATAATCCACAAGCCACTGAAGGAGCTTGCCTCAAGACGAACATACTGTAGTTGGCGGAGATGGCTCTTGTAATCACTAATGTCAATTTTATTTTTCAGAGGCATTAGCTTGGGCAGGATGTGTGGAATGAGAACAGGATGGTGGGCAATGTCCTCCACAGGGCACATGTCTCAGGTAACTGTGATATGTGGCATGTGCCAGGGGTTAGAGCTGTGGGTTTGGGAACTTTGACATTTCCTGAGGCTCACTTCATCACCAAAGACCCTAATTTGGTGTTTTATAGTTTAACCTGTGTTCACTTCAAAGGGCACATTTCTCAGGCTGCTGTGCTTTTGATGGATGTGGGCCTTCTGCCACGGGTTAGAGGTGTGGGCATTTGAAAGAGCACACGTCTCTTACTTCAAAGGGCACACTTGTCAGGCTGTGAGTGGAGTGTGCCAGACCTCTTGGTGCTGGATCCCACACTTGTCCCCTTAGACTGGAGGAGCTGTGTCAATTGGAACCCTTTGGGTGTCAGTGAGAGAAAGAGCTGGATCCTGTTGTCATCTCTGGCTTTCTCTCAGGAACCAGAGGAGCCTAATGTCTGGAACACTTGTCTGATGGAAGAGTGCAAGGGTAGATTAATGCAGTAACATTTCAAGGCCAATCTTGTACAGCAGCATATTTTTGGCTTTGCATTTTAATGCAGTTGCCTCAAGGTTCTAAGGCTGAACATGCTAGTGAAAGCAAGGTAAATAGTTAAAATAATTTTTGTACTGAGTGACATCAGTAATTCTACAGCCTTATCGTATGTCAAGTAGCCTTTGGATTGGGTTCTGTTTGGCTTGCATTTTCCCCTGTTTTGCAATTGATTTAAAAGTATTATCTTGTAATATGAGAAACAATTTTGTCACTAGGGCAGTGGTCACCAACCGGTTGATTGCGATCGACTGGTCGATCATCAAGGTATTCCTAGTCGATCACCAAACATTTCTGTAGAAAAGCTCACGAGAAAGGCTTTTGCTCATTTCTTAAATGTATTATTTGTATTGCGCTGTTGGATAGCTAAAATCACCGTTCCTACAGCATACTAGCCTAAGTGAGATTTCATAACTTTTATAACCATGACCAGAGCGAGGCTGTCAAATACAGCAAAGAGTGAGTTAATGTCTTAAGTATTTATTCAGCGCTGTCAACACTGTTTTTGTTCAACACTATTACAAAGCTTAAAAGCGCTTCTCCCTACTTCCATTTGCTTCTGCAGCTACAATGAGTGAGTAGCCAAGTGTATCAACAGCCCTGCGTTTTTATCATTAGCAGCTCGTTGTGTCTATTTTAATATCGAGGAATATTTCACTTTCTCCGGTCATAGGAACAACATTAATTTGTGCTTGAGGCAGAAGCAGTGCGACTCGAGTTTGGCCATCAGGTGGACGACTGTCCCCCTCCCTCTGGTCAGTCTCAAAGGAGGAAGAAGAGAGCAGGGACTGTGACTGAAGGTCACTGACGCCATGATTTGACCTCGGTTCTTTTCTTCGTCAGATGCAGCTACTGTCAGTCCTGTAAAATAAAGCAAATTATTTCAATTTATGCTCCGCTGTGCCTCGCAAGTGCTACACCAACTGATCTGTTTTCAAAGTTTTGAAATATAATGTGGTCTGAGTGTGTGTGTGTGTGTGTGTGTGTGTGTGTATATATATATATATATATATATATATATAATTATATATATATATTATACACACACACACAATATTGGTAGGCCACGCATATAGCCAATATGCTGTGATAATGTATTAGACCTACTGCACAAACCTCATTCCTACAGAGCTGTTTTTATTAGGTTAATGTTCATTTGAAGTAAAATTCTGAGCGATTGATCTCGGCTTGCTTTTTGACTGCACAGGTGATTTTGACTCAAAAGGTTGGTGATTTTGATTCAGAAGGTTGGTGATTTTGATTCAGAAGGTTGGTGATTTTGATTCAGAAGGTTGGTGACCACTGCTCTAGGGGTTGGACTAGTTTCTGCCTAGTTTCCAAAGCAGATTAATTTATTTCCGGCATTGAGCAATTTTCAGGTCTGCTGAACGCAAACTTGAATGTTGTGTAAGTTCTGTGCACAATGATGGCTTGCCGGGGAACAGTGGGTTAACTGCCTTGTTCAGGGGCAGAACGACTGAATTTTACCTTGTCAGCTCGGGGATTCGATCCAGCAACCTTTCGGTTACTGACCCAACGCTCTAATTACTAGGCTACCTGCCGCCCCTATTTGATCATAATGTAGGCCTACCGGAGTGGCCTACCATAAAAAACAATGGGGAAAATGCATTCAATAACATCTTAACATAAATACAACAGCTATCATTCAGCCTACAGTAGCTGCAAATGAGACTTGAAAGAACATGCAGGGCTTGACATTAACCTGTTTATCCACTTGTCCTTCAGACAAGGAGGTGACTGAAAATGTTGTTTGATTCAAGAAACCACTACAAAATAAAATGCATTATTATTCCTATACCATTATTACAGATATTCACATAAATTATGCTACCTGCTTATTCAAGCCTGTCTCAAAATACAATCTCTTTACCTGACTCTCTTTTCAAAGATCTCTAGAAATGTACAGGTTTGTGCTCTTGTAGGAAGCAATCACTTCCCCCTTGTTGACTACCAATTATCATTAACTTGGCTATTAACTCACTAACTAGCAAAGTATATGAATAAATGTGCACACTTGGCAACATGCAGCTCTCGCTTTGATCTCAAAACAAGTGCATCTACTCACGACCGCTCATGCTGTAAACAAAGAGAATGGCACAGATCCATATATGACAATGAGTGAAGTTCAGTCTCGTGCTTCTCTGCGCAGGCAGTCCTGGGAGCTGTAAGCAACTTAGAGGGAACGTTGGTGACAACCAATTCTCATTCCTTTCACTAGCTCAAGCACCATCTCTTATGCTCCTTACCAGTTTGTTGCTGTGAGGGTCTATGGTCTCCTGCATCCATATTGTACACTAGTAGTTTTACTTGAACTGCATTGTTGCTTAAGGGCCTGTAGGTAAGCATTTCATGGTAAGGTCTTCACCTGTTGTATACGGCGCATGTGACCTAATGTTTGGTGAGTTCCCATGGCCATCCTCTAGCTGTTTTGGGAACATGGCTTGCCCCTGGTCTCCTGGGCCTCTACCTCCTCTGACAGTCCAATTTGTCAAACCCAAGTCTTTTCTGAGTTAATTCACTGCTCTGTGTTATGTGGTTCTTGAGAGATGCTTTAATGGGCCAAACAATCTCTAGACAGAGCAGAGGCAAGGAATATTGATGTTCTAGCAACATTCTGCTTGTTTTTATAGTTCCATATTTACAGTTGAAGTCGGAAGTTTACATACACTTAGGTTGGAGTCATTAACTTGTTTTTCAACCACATATCTTGTTAACAAACAAGTTTTGGCAAGTTGGTTAGGACTTCTACTTTGTGCATGACATTTTTCCAACAATTGTTTACAGACAGATTATTTCACTTATAATTCACTGTATCACAATTCCAGTGGGTCAGAAGTTGACAGTGCCTTTTAAACAGCTTGGAAAATTTCAGAAAATGGTGTCATGGCTTTAGAAGCTTCTGATAATTTACCTGTGGATGTATTTCAAGGCCTACCTTCAAACTCAGTGCCTCTTTGCTTGACATCATGGGAAAATCAAAAGAAATCAGCCAAGACCTCAGAAAAAGTTGTAGACATCCACAAGTCTATTTCCAAATGCCTGAAGGTACCACGTTCATCTGTACAAACAATAGTACGCAAGCATAAACACCATGGGACCACGCAGCAGTCATACCGCTCAGGAAGGAGAAGCGTTCTGTGTCCTAGAAATGAATGTACTTTGGTGTGAAAAGTGCAAATCAATCCCAGAATAACAGCAAAGGACCTTCTGAAGATAAAGTATCTATATCCACAGTAAAACTAGTCCTATATCGACATAACCTGAAAGGCCGCTCAGCAAGGAAGAAGCCACTGCTCCAAAACCGCCATTAAAGCCAGACTACAGTTTGCAACTGCACATGGGGACAAAGATTGTACTTTTTTGAGAATGTCCTCTGGTCTGATGAAACAAAAATGGAACTGTTTGGCCATAATGACCATCGTTATGTTTGGAGGAAAAAGGGGGAGGCTTGCAAGCTGAAGAACACCATCCCAACCGTGAAGCACGGGGATGGCAGCATCATGTTGTAGGGATGCTTTGCTGCAGGAGGGACTGGTGCACTTCACAAAATAGATGGCATCATGAGGAAGGAAAATTGTGGATATATTGAAGCAACATCTCAAGACATCAGTCAGGAAGTTAAAGCTTGGTCGCAAATGGGTATTCCAAATGGACAATGACCCCAAGCATACTTCCAAAGTTGTGGCAAAATGGCTTAAGGACAACAAAGTCAAGGTATTGGAGTGGCCATCACAAAGCCCTGACCTCTATCCCATAAAACAATTGTGGGAAGAACTGAAAAAGCGTGTGTGAGCAAGGAGGCCTACAAACCTGACTCAGTTACACCAGCTCTGTCAGGAGGAATGGGCCAAAATTCACCCAACTTGTTGCGGAAGGCTACCTGAAACGTTTGACGCAAGTTAAACAATTTAAAGGCATTGCTACCAAATACTAATTGAGTGTATGTAAACTTCTGACCCACTGGGAATGTGATGAAAGAAATAAAAGCTGAAATAAATCTCTCTACTATTATTCTGACATTTCACATTCTTAAAATAGTGGTTATCCTAACTGACCTAAGACAGGGAATTTTTACTAGGATTAAATGTCAGGAATTGTGAAACTGAGTTTAAATGTATTTGGCTAAGGTGTATGTAAACTTCCGACTTAAACTGTAGCTCTTTTTGAGAGTGCATGATATTCATGGTTAGGTCCATTCATTAGGCTAATTCTAAAATCGGGGACAGTACATGGCAAGAAGATCAATTAATTGATAATGATTTTGTTTATGAATTTCAACTAATTTCCTGAACTGACTCCAACCCTGACTGGCTTTAGCATACGTTACACTATTGTTTTAGGAAAGGAAGACTGCGATGCTGGACACTATGTACTAGACATTACCGACATAGGAGTTGATGCGACTCAGTCATTTGCCTGCCTTTCCTAAGCATAAGCTTATCTCTGACTGAGATGTCTTGTCTGCGTGCTTTAAATTCCAAGGTTGGCTGCCAGCAAGTAATCTATTGAGGGGCTCTACAGTCTACGCAAACGGAGCCAACGGAGGTTCAATTGCATGGCTCTCTACGTAGTTCTACGTACATTTTTGCAGCAACATTTTTGGAACGTGACGCTAATGGACCTCCGTCCATGCCGTTTGCATAGACTGTTAATCTCCTTAGGGTACGTGAATAGGATGTTTACCCAATCTCATTCTCCTTACACAGCCACAAGAGGTCACACTAGGCTGAGTCTTAATGGCTGTGTTTACCTTTTTCCCCATTTGCCCATCACCTTTGCCCTAATATACAGGTTTACCTGGCATATTATAAAATGAATCAAATGTAATATAATTGGAGAATAAGTCACTATAGATAACTGCTTATAAAGCACACTGCTTGAATCATGTACAGTGTTAGTGATAAAATAATCTACGTTATATAAGGGAAACTCCTTTATAACCATGCACAGGCAGCAGGGGGCGTAGGTGTGCAGTCTGTCTCCAACTACTGTAACCCCCTCAGAGCAGCCTTGTTAGGGAGGGAAGGGGTGTTGAGAAGGGGGATAAAACAAGGTCCAGCCCACCACCTCTGTTCCAATGTGGTGGCCCCTGCGTGCAGCATGTGGTGGCCCCCGGCTGGTCCTCTCTCGCCAGGCAGGCAGGCAGACCCCCAGGTGGCAGATGCAGCTGAATATTCATCAGCTGGGAGATTTAATTTGTCTGGTAATTGGTGGGCTGGTGTGGAGCGCTGCTGAAAGTGTCACCACGAGGGAGGGGCCAGGGGGTGGGCTACACATATGCATGACTGCACATAACGCACAGACACGCAGCAGCGCCACCTATCAGTGTACTGGATACTACTACACACAGATGCTGGGCTGTCCAGGCGGAGAGTAGAACGTGAGTGATTTGGACAGTCTTGGTGTCTGTGCTCTCAAGGAGAAAATGACTGTCTCTTTTAACTTTGGTACCTTAGGCAGGGACTAAGAACTGTTAAGAATACTTTTTTGTGAAACATCGGTACAGATTTGCTGTTCAGTTTAGATCAGGGGTCGGCAACATGCGGCCCCTGGGTCATAACCAGTGATTTGGGGTCTGTCAAATCAGCAGGAATTCAACTAAAAACAAGTTTATTTTATTTTAGGAAAACTGTTCCCAAGTATCCCCACAAAAAAAGACATGTGATCCTGTCTCAATGTAATCAAGGTATGAAATGTATTTGTAAATAACAATCAATCTCTTGTTGGGCTTGCAGTGTACAAATGTATTATAATTTTCTGGCCCCCTGACTTTTTTTGCTGTCACAAATCGACCCGTGTCTGAATCTATAGCCTACCCCTGGTTTAGATGCATAGAAGGAGAGATGAAACGCTAACTAGCCTGGATGGCTATCAACTTCAATAAAGGAATATTCAGTAGTATTTGAGAGGTGTTGTGTCTGTTTGGACCCTGCTGAATTGGCTGACACTGACGTTTGAACATCAACACAACCACAAAATGTCATGTTATTTACCTTATGCATTTGCCATAAATTGTAATTCATGTCAAGAGTTTTTCTGTCAACTGTACCATCTGACACTGACCTGGCAATCATGCAAGCGTTTCACACTTTCCTTCTGTCTTCTCTTACAGATTCCAGATGAGTTTGACAATGGTGAGTTGTTTCCCCAATGACTGACACTACCTGTGGTATTCAGTGTAATCCATAAGGTATTTTGGAGAGGTTGTCTTTTCTCAAAGTTTAGTTAGTTTAGAGATTAGTGTATATTTTGGTCTCTGAGGCTTTTGGCACACCTGCGTTTCCCGACATCTGCTCCTGGGCTGTAAATGGATCTCACATTACATTAGTTGTGTTTTATAGCTGAAGTAAAGGCTACATAAACATGGAATAACAAGGTTCAGACAGCTGTTGGTGGTTAACTTGTGAAGTCTTAGCCCTGTTGTTTACAGTTCCCTTAGATTTGTCAATAAAAAGGAGTGAGTTTGGGGGCTATGTTTGCTTGACCTCTACCAATCTAATACCCAACAAATCCATACCACGTTCACAACACCCTCCACCCATTCATTGAGGGGTTCAGATGAGCCCCACAACTTGCCTGTTCTGCTGTCAGCCTAGGATGGCGGGCTGGAAGGGTGGTGTATGATCTATCAACCTACTGAGAAATTCCACCTTGCAGGTTTCCCACACCCAACGCAATGGCGTTTGGCCAGTGTGGAGCTGAGAGGGAATGTGTAGCGTTCTCCTAGGACTGGTCATGCTATTGAAATGACAGGAGGGCAGAGCAGGGGGACTGAGTCGCGAGGTGCCTCCCTCCCTGCTTCAAAGCTATGCTAATGCCGGGGACAGCTGCGGCCCTTTTATAAAAATGTTCTATCCGATAGAACGGTCAAGTCGCCTCTTTAAACGCATAACAATGTTATACAAATAATTACTTAATTCATTATTCACGCTGTCACGCTCCCTAAAGTTCACTACCTCTGGGCACTAAGCGTTCCCAGATAGACAGAGTGCTGCTGTTAGTGGCCAGCCCAAATGCACCCACAGCGTTCAATACCCCTAATGAAGGCCTGAGGAGGAGCCCCCGGGGGAGTGTAGAGGGAGAATTCCAGCCCACTGCCCATGTGCCCCTCCAACCCAAGTTGTAGACGGCAAGTGAAGGGTATTGGGGAGGGGCAGCCTGGACGCCTCCACTGGATGAGTCCTCAGGGACCCGGGGTGTTGAGGTCTGGCCTGCAAACAGGCGTGCTTGCGAGACCCGTGTTGCCATGCCAAGTGATGGTATTCAGAGCAGTGGCATTATGCTGAGGAGGAGCGTTGGACGCTGTGACTGATGAGCTCCTCAAACACCTTGTTGAGGTCACTTGTTGAGGACTGCTTTCAAAATACTCACCGAGGTTGGAAGGTGTTAGTTTCTTAGATCCACATTAGGAGAAAGCATCTCGATGCAGTATGCAATCAATCAGTACACACACCAGATGTTTGTGTTTAGGGGAAGGGGAAAAATTGTTTTAATCTTCAAGCACTATTATTAGGCTTAAATCACTGACTTGTACTTTTCGGAGTCATTTCATGACTTGGAAGACCTCATCTCTTCCGGTCCATTTTGTCAGATCGTTCACCTGTGTCCCAGTTAGTATCCCGCAGCTAGGATCCTCAGAGCGTTTGGCTGTGAGTTGAGGAGTCGTTCTGTACGACCTCCGTGTTTGCTCGCTCTGACAGAGACTTAAAGCCCCTAGGAGGATAAAGACCACCAGGGCTCCAAACAAACAAACTAACCAACCCAGCCTGCCTCCTGTACCTACTGGCCCAATCAACATCCTGCGTCCCTAAGCCGGGTACTCTTAACAGAAGGGCCCCCTGCCCCCCCTTACCCCCACTGCAAAGAGTGAGGCCGGGCGACCGTTTGTCACGGCCCAAGAAAGAAGCGATTGACAGCGCAGGCCAAAAGAGAAAAGAAAAGCAAGAGCCCCCCCCGCCCAGAAAAAGTAAATGGGGAGAAGGCAATTGAGTAATAATGGCCTTAAGCAAACTAGCGGAGCATATGCCACCCCGGTCGAGGATTAAAGGAGGCCTTTGTTGTGTCCGGAGGCCCGGCCATCGATCTTTCTCGCCCTTCCTCCTTACCTCCCTTGTTCCCTCCCTACTTCTCCCCTGTTTAAATTGACATCTCCCCCAAGAGCAACATAGCCTTAACACTGGCCACTATGGCTTGCCTCTATTACACTGGCAAACAAGGTTAGGACGAGGCTGCCTGACCCAGAGTGCTGCTGCTTGTCAAAGCCTACTTGTCTGGCCTTCCTTTGAGTCAATGTCGGTCCCAACTGTGGAAAAGGACTGCTTTGTTTTTGCCATAATGGGGCTTCTGTTTTTGATAAGACTGAATTTGATCAGTTGTAATGACAGCCAACAGTTACCAATGGAGAAAATGGAATGCCTATGTCCCTGACTATATGGCCAGAAATAATGTAGCTTCCCCACCTCACTCATCATTGGAGGACCCACTTTGGCCTGGCTGACAAATATTAATCTCCTCGTCATCCTCCTTTCAATCTCATCCCACCACTACTAACCCCCTTAACTATATTCCACATTTGCGCACACATGCCTCGGCAACCTCCATCCCTCTGCTGAGGGGGGGGGTGTATAACGATCCCCAGCCTGGCTTACCTCTGCGCTCCCATGGGAGAGGTTTGTCAACGTGGCCGGTCACAGTCCCACGCTCTCTGGAAGAGTATGTACCTCCCAGGCCTGATAAAACAGGCATACGAAGGCGGGTTAGGGGGTGTTTAACCAGGCCTGCTGTTACTGGGCTGGGGGACCCAGAGGGGCCTGCCTGGTTAAACACACTGTGGCTGCAGGCAGGCCGGACACTATAGGCCCATAGAGACCTACGCCATCTCTCTCACACCCCCTCTGTCCCAAATGACTTCACATCCCAGAGGCGCCTGGCTGCATGCTTTAGCTGAGTGGTAGTATTTGCCATGAAATTGCTTAGATGTTATTTGTTGGGACCAATGCTGCAGTCCCCAATGCTGCAGTCTTAAAGCGGTAATCAGCCGTAGAAACATTAAAGCAGTCTCCCTGGTTTGTTAAAAAGCTAAGTGATGGGGCTAGAGGAATTTAACTACTCAAATTCAGCTATGGATGCAAGGACTAACCATTCATGCTGTTCAAATTAGTATTAACCATGTTTTGAGGCAATGTAGTGTTTGACATTTTCTGATATGCCACACCTGTCAAGTAAATGGATTAGCTTGGCAAAAGAGAAATGCTGTTTACAGGGATGTAAGCAAATTTGTGCACCAAATTTGAGAGAAATAAGCTTTTTGTGCCTATGGAACATTTCTGGGAGATTTATTTCAGCTCTTGAAACATGGGACCAACACTTTACATGTTGTGTTTATTTTTGTTCAGAGGATGTAGCAACTGCTGAATGCCCATTTTAATTGTCGTTCATTAGGACTGCAGCTGTGTACATTCTACCACCACCAGAGTTGGCTTGAGATGCTCAATAACTCCTATGGTCAATACATATATACAGTACCAGTCAAGTTTGGACACACCTACTCATTCCAGGGTTTTTCTTTATTTGTACTATTTTCTACATTGTTGAAATAATAGTGAATATATCAAAACTATGAAATAACACATATAGAAGCATGTAGTAACCCAAAAAGTGTTCTTCAAAGTAGCCATCCTTTGCCTTGATGACAGCTTTGCACACTCTTGGCATTCTCTCAACCAGCTTCATGAGGTAGTCACCTGGGATGCATTTCAATTAACAGGTGTGCCTTCTTAAAAGTTAATTTGTGTAATTTCTTTCCTTAATGCGTTTGAGGCAATCAGTTGTGTTGTTACAAGGTAGGGGTGATATACAGAAGTTAGACCTTTTTGGTAAAAGACAAAGTCCATTGCTGCAAAGAAACCACCACTAAAGGACACTAATAAGAAGAGACCTGCTTGGGCAAAGAAACACGAGCAATGGACATTAGACCAGTGGAAATCTGTCCTTTGGTCTAATGAGTCCAAATTTGAGATTTTTGGTTCGAACCGCTGTCTTTTTGTGAGACCCAGAGTAGGTGAACGGATGATCTCCATGTGTGGTTCCCACCGTGAAGCATGGAGGTGGTGTGGGGTGCTTTGCTTGTGACACTGTAGGTGATTTATTTAGAATTCAAGGCACACTTAACCAGCATGGCTACCACAGCATTCTGCACCAATACGTCATCCCATCTGGTTTGTGCTTAGTGGGGCTATCATTTGTTTTTCAACAGGACAATGACCCAACACACCTCCAGGCTGTGTAAGGGTTATTTTACCAAGAAGGAGAGTGATGGAGAACTGCAAGCTGTCGTCAAGGCAAAGGGTGGCTACTTTGAAGAATCTCAAATATATAAAATATATTTTGATTTAACACTTTTTTGGTTACTACATGATTCCATATGTGTTATTTCATAGTTTGGATGTCTTCACTATTATTCTACAATGTAGAAAATTGTCAAAAAAGGAGTGTACATGGACAAACTCCCCTTTGGCTAAGTGTTCCGTCTTGAGTATGGTGTGCTGAGAAATGATGCTCGCCCCACAATGTTTATAGTGGACTTTTCCTCTCGTTTTATCTCTCATACAGACGCCCCGGTTATCCAGCAGTTGAGAAGGACGTTCAAGTATTTCCAAGACTACAGACAGGTGGGTGACGATAAATAAACACAAAACAGAAGAAACGGTTTCTGACACTCCCATTGATCAGGCTACATTGAACAGTGGATGGCGCCACTCTACAGTTGGTAGTATTTGCTATGTGGCTGATCTAGTCAGCCTTTTCCTCTGAGGTTCAGGGAGGCAGAATAGAAGGTCCTTGTCAACTAAACTCCTGGGTTAACTGCTGGTTTGGGATATTTCTACTTGGTGAGACTGGGAGCCATGTTAGGCCTCTTATCTGTCTGTACTGAGGCAGGTGCAGCCACACCGCTTCGAGCAGGAAGGCGCCTCTGCATTAGCCTGCAGCTGCTGTTCCGTTAGACCCCCTCCACACACACCAAAATCCATCTCCCTCGTAGGTCTTTGATCTCTTCAATGGAGCGTGAACAGCCCCCTGTCTCCTCTGTGTGTATACACATGCGCACACCCTTTCCTCCCTGCATCTCGACAACACCCCCTCTCTCTTCCTCCCTTGCCTCGGGTCTCCTGAACATGTCAGTTCTCTCTTCCACGCGTCCCATTTCCCTCTTGCAGCTGGTTCTTACAGGATTATGGCTTTATGGGTTTTGAGGTCCTACTTCCGGCGCCGACAGAGATGGCAGCCTCGCTTCACGTTCTCAGGAAACCATGCAGTATTTTGTTTTTTTATGTATTACTTCTTACATTGTTACCCCGGAAAATATTAAGTTTTATTACATACAACCGGGAGGAACTATTGGATATAAGAGCAACGTCAACTTACCAACATTACGACCAGGAATACGACTTTCCCAAAGAGGATTCTCCTTTCGTTAACCCAAACACAACAACAGACTGGATAGCACGTGGCTACTCAAAACAACGGCGGCGCCGGAGAAGAGGGAAACGCGCCGGTCTTTTGGTCAAGCTACGTCGACGGGCGCATCGTGCACCTCTCCCGAGTATTTTAATCGCCAATGTACAGTCTCTTGACAACAAAGTAGACGAAATCCGATCGAGGGTTGCCTTTCAGAGAGACATTCGAGACTGCAACGTTCTTTGCTTCACGGAAACATGGCTCACTCAGGACACGTTATCAGAGTCGGTACAGCCACCTGGTTTCTCCACGCATCGCGCCGACAGAAACAAACATCTCTCTGGTAAGAAGAAGAGGCGGGGTGTGTGTCTTATGATTAACGAGGCGTGGTGTGATCATAACAACATACAGGAACTCAAGTCCTTTTGTTCACCTGACATAGAATTCCTTACAATCAAATGCAGACCGCATTATCTACCAAGAGAATTCTCTTCGATTATAATCACAGCCGTGTACATCCCCCCTCAAGCTGATACATCGACGGCACTGAAAGAAATTCATCGGACTCTATGTAAACTGGAAACCACATATCCTGAGGCTGCATTTATTGTGGCTGGGGATTTTAATAAGGCTAATTTAAGAGCAAGGCTCCGAAATTTTACCAGCATATCGAATGTGCCACCCGGGCTGGTAAAATCCTGGACCACTGTTATTCCAACTTCCGTGATGCATACAAGGCTATTCTCCGCCCTCCTTTCGGCAAGTCTGACCATGACTCCATTTTGTTGCTCCCAGCCTACAAACAGAAACTAAAACAGGAAACGCCCGTTCTCAGGTCTGTTCAACGCTGGTCCGACCAATCTGATTCCATGCTGCAAGATTGCTTGAGCACGTGGACTGGGATATGTTCGGATAGCATCTGACAACAACATTGATGTATACGCTGATTCGGTGGCGAGTTTATTAGCAAATGCATTGGTGATGTTGTACCCATAGCAAATATCAAAACCTTCCCCAACCAGAAACCATGGATTGATGGCAGCATTCGCGCAAAACTGAAAGCGCGAACCACTGCTTTTAACCAGGTAAAGGCTACCGGAAACATGACTGAATACAAACAGTGCAGCTACTCCCTCCGCAAGGCAATCAAACAAGCTAAGCGTCAATATAGAGACAAAGTAGAGTCACAATTCAATGGCTCCAGACACAAGAGGAATGTGGCAGGGTCTACAGTCAATCACGGACTACAAAAAGAAAACCAGCCCGTCACGGACCATGACGTCCTGCTCCCAGACAAACTAAACAACTTCTTTGCTCGCTTTGAGGACAATACAGTGCCACCGACACGGCCCGCTACCAAAACCTGCGGGATCACCTTCACCGCAGCCAATGTGAGAAAAACATTTAAATGTGTTAACCCTCGCAAGGCTGCCGGCCCAGATGGCATCCCTGGCCGTGTCCTCAGAGCATCGTCAGACCAGCTGGCTGGTGTGTTTACGGACATATTCAATCAGTCCCTATCCCAGTCTGCTGTTCCCACATGCTTCAAGAGGGCCACCATTGTTCCTGTTCCCAAGAAAGCTAAGGTGACTGAGCTAAATGACTATCGCCCGTAGCACTCACTTCCGTCATCATGAAGTGCTTTGAGAGATTAGTCAAGGATCATATCACCTCCATCCTGCCAGACACCCTGGACCCACTCCAATTTGCTTACCGTCCCAATAGGTCCACAGACGACGCAATCGCAATCACACTGCATACTGCCCTAACCCATCTGGACAAGAGGAATACTTATGTAAGAATGCTGTTCATCGACTACAGCTCAGCATTTAACACCATAGTTCCCTCCAAGCTCGTCATTAAGCTCGAGACCCTGGGTCTCGACCCAGCCCTGTGCAACTGGGTCCTGGACTTCCTGACGGGCCGGTCCCAGGTGGTGAGGGTAGGAAACAACATCTCCACCCGCTGATCCTCAACACTGGGGCCCCACAAGGGTGCGTTCTCAGCCCTCTCCTGTACTCCCTGTTTACCCATGACTGCGTGGCCAAGCACGCATCCAACTCAATCATCAAGTTTGCTGGCGACACTACAGTGGTAGGCTTGATTACCAACAACGACGAGACGGCCTACAGAGAGGAGGTGAGGGCCCTCGGAGTGTGGTGTCAGGAAAATAACCTCTCACTCAATGTCAACAAAACAAAGGAGATGATCGTGGACTTCAGGAAACAGGAGAGGGAGCACCCCTATCCACATCGAGGGGACAGTAGTGGAGAAGGTGGAAAGTTTTAAGTTCCTCGGCGTACACATCACGGACAAACTGAATTGGTCCACCCACACAGACAGCGTGGTAAAGAAGGCGCAACAGCGCCTCTTCAACCTCAGGAGGCTGAAGAAATTTGGCTTGTCACCAAAATCACTCACAAACTTTTACAGATGCACAATCGAGAGCATCCTGTCGGGCTGTATCACCGCCTGAGTACGGCAACTGCTCCGCCCACAACCGTAAGGCTCTCCAGAGGGTAGTGAGGACTGCACAGCATCACCGGGTTAAACTACCTGCCCTCCAGGACACCTACACCACCCGATGTCACAGAAAGGCCAAAAAGATCATCAAGGACAACAACCACCCGAGCCACTGCCTGTTCACCCCGCTATCATCCAGAAGGCGAGGTCAGTACAGGTGCATCAAAGCTGGGACCGAGAGACTGAAAAACAGCTTCTACCTCAAGGCCATCAGACTGTTAAACAGCCATCACTAACATTGAGTGGCTGCTGCCAACATACTGACTTAAATCTCTAGCCACTTTATACATAGGAATTGGATGTAACAAATGTATCACTAGCCACTTTAAACAATTTTGTATATAATGTTTACGTATCCGACATACTCATATCAAATGTATACACTGTACTCTAAACCATCTACTGTATCTTGCCTATGCCGTTCGGTCATCGACCCAAATCTCTAGCCACTTTAATAATTATAATTGGATGAAATAATGTATCACTAGCCACTTTAAACAATGCCATTTATATAATGTTTACATATCCTACATTACTCATCTCATATATATGTGTATATACTGTACTCCATACCATCTACTGCATCTTGCCTATGCCGGTCAGCCATCGCTCATCCATATATTTATATGTACATACTCGTATTCATTCCTTTACTCTTGTGTGTATAAGGTAGTTGTTGTGAATTTGTTAGATTACTTGTTAGATACTACTGCATGGTCGGAACTAGAAGCACAAGCATTTCGCTACACTCGCATTAACATCTGCTAACCATGTGTATGTGACAAATAAAATTTGATTTGATTTGATTTGACGAGGCCAGCAAACAAACTAATTAAGGAAGCTTTAATGCTCCTGCTTTCCCACATAAGCAGCCAAATATTATAATCTCCAATTTTACTACGGCGAGCCGGGAGAGGAAGAACATCTTATGAATGATCTCAAGTGTTAAAGGGATAGGCCTCGTTCACCACAAAATACAAATTGCATACTTTTTATTTTTATGGAGCTTGGCTGTTGTCAATTGACCCACAGTTCGCAGCATTGTTATTGTATAGTTGTGTCATGTCTGTCTGCCCCCAGATGATCATTGAGCCCACGAGCCCCCAGCTGCTCCCTGACCCCCTGAGGGAGCCCTACTACCAGCCTCCCTACACCCTGGTCCTGGAGCTCACAGACGTCCTGCTGCACCCCGAGTGGTCGGTACGTACCTCCCCAACACACCTCACCCACCACCTTACTCTAGCCTCCTGGCACCAGGGCCTGGCTGGGTGACCTGGATGACTTCTCTCAGTACAGCCTTGAACACAACAAGAAAAAACATTTTATCGTTTAATTCCTGGGGTTGGATGGTACATTTATTATTCTTAAGTAGACTCGTTTTTATTTGTTTACTTAGGCTTTTACCCCCTCCCCGTGCTTCTGTGTGGGTGGCCATCTGGCCTGTAGGTCACTGGGGGCCCACCACCTGTCTACCTCCACTATCTGTAAAGATCCCCCATCCCCTCACCCATTACCTGTGGCTTCCACCTGGCCCCCTCAGAGCCTGTTCCAACCCTTACTCTAACTCCACCCTCCACCTGGCCCTCTACCTGAGACCCTCCCTACTCCCCCTTACCTGAGTGGTGTCCATGCCCGCTCCCCCTATGAGTGCCAGACAGGTGGGGCGCGGCTGTAACCCGACACCTGCTCTCAGCAGACAGCCGCCTAGCGGCCCTGCACGCAGAGCCTTTGATTTCTGAAGAAAAGACAAGTGGCTTTTTGTGTTAACACAGGCCTACACCCAGGAGGTCGTCCAAAGGCTTCATCTGTCGAAAAAGCTAAATGTATGCCTTTAAATATAACACTCTAACATAATAAACTGATGATTTGAAATGGACTATTCACTGACTATTTTTGCGGATAGCTTTCAGTGAGCGTTCTATCCATAAGGAATGTATCCCGTTGCTGTTGGGAGTAGTTAGTATGTCTTTAAGCATGTGAGGTAAACTGGTTTGTTCTCTGGTCCTCCCCACAGCTGGCTACAGGCTGGCGCTTCAAGAAGAGGCCAGGCATCGACTACCTGTTCCAGCAGCTAGCCCCTCTCTACGAGATAGTCATCTTCACTGCTGAAACAGGCATGGTGAGTGGGTGACTGAACGCTGTTCTGGCGTGGGCCAACGAGAACTTACAAGATCTTGTCACGCCTTTATTGTACCGTGATGGTTTCAAGTACAACTTTGCAGTCCTATTTCCCATAAATCCCCACCCATCTTTTTCTCCCTCTGAACTTATCTTGTGGCAATCAAACACTGCAATTCTAAAGATGTTGCAACAGAACACATTAACTGCTGACATATGTCACATGCCACGTGAAGCATTTTGGATTGGTTAAGGCATAGACCTGCTTGCCTCACTTACCTAACAGACACCTGCGACAGCCTCTCTCTGCCACAGCCTATCAGGGCCGCTCTTACCGCCTGGTGTGGCTTAGCGTGACTGCACACTGCACCTGTCACCTCCTTGATTCCCCTGTAGACCTTTGTTCTAATGGACAATGACCCACCCCGAAACAAAAATGTGTTTTGTCACTCCAAACTAGCACTGTTGAGGATTCTTGATCTCAAACAACATCCCCAGTGTTATTGCGTTGGACTGTTTTTGTTGTTTTGGCACCAATATGCCTCTCCCCTGTTTGTCCTAATTACCTACATCTTGGCCAACAAGCAGGCTCAGAACGGTATGCCTTTTGGGCTGCAAAGACCCCTTTTATTTATGCCAACATTTATATGCAAATGAGCCATGCTCCACTCAGGGTCTAATTGGCCACTTGTTTAGGGACGGTTTGTTTTCTCTCGGTGAAGGTCAGCCTTAGTGTCGTGGTGACCTGCAGCAGTGACCGTGCCAAGTCAAACTGAAGTCTGTCTGTAACCCCGCTAGCTGCACATTTCCCTACGGAGTATGGATCATTAACCCATCAAGGTTTCCTGTGCTTCATATTGCCCCTGCCCACTGCAGTAGCTCTGACTAAACCTTGTAGTTCTATGAGAAGCTGTTACTTTAGATTTGAAGTGAGATTTTATGAGTAACAACCATGGAACTAGAACCTGACGACACAATCGTAGGTCTGGCCCAAATCTAGCCATGTAACCGATGGCCATCATGCATATGCAGAAGCATCTAGCATGTCAATGCTGTGTGAGGTTGTGATGTGATGCGGGTTCTCTCTCCCAGACGGCGTACCCTCTGATTGACAGCATCGACCCCCAGGGCTTTGTCATGTACCGCCTCTTCAGGGACGCCACGCGTTACATGGAGGGACATCACGTCAAGGTAAACAAATCGTCAGGCTGACCTTCCACCACGGCCAGTGTGTGTGTACTGTTGTTTTATCTACGCTGCGTAAGCCTCCAATAACACCGTATTCCGTGAATTGAATGTCTTCCATGTTTCTGAATTTAAAACAGGCATGTCATGTTAGTGTATAAAAGCCATCAAATTGTTCAGACAAATGCCGTTTGTCATTGATGAATTTGGTTTGCTTTATTTTGGATAGACCTGTGTGTATGCTCTCTCGGTCTCCCCCCACCCCCCTCTCTCTCTTGGTCTCTGTTGTTTTCTAAAATCTTAGTCGAGTTTAAGACTCTGAGATGTTTCTGTGCTCCTTTTCAACCTTACTCCTCCTGGGCCAAGCCCCCCCAGCCCAGAACCCCCGGTGCGCCCCTCTCCACTGTAACCCGGTCGGCACAATGGTGCCCCCTTCCCCCCATGTCTCCGCTCCATAGCCGCCTTCTGCTCCAGCATTGATTTTCCTATGCTCCAACTACATCCCCCTTTCTCTCGTCCTCGGCCACCTGACAATAGGGGGTTCTCCCCCCCACCCCCCCACCCTTTCTGGGCCTCGTTAACCTTATGCACCCCTCCAACAGCCGGAGTCCGTCTCCATGCATGGCTGAAGTACGGTAGTGTTAACTTTGCTAAACTAAGTTAACCTAAGAGAACCTCTAACCTCTTAAAGCGATACTGTATAAGATGGATCCTGTTGCTTTAATCATGTCGCCTGGCATCTTAAATGGCTGTATAGTAAGTGCTCTATCAGAGCTGACTGTAACTAACATGCCTAGCCTACATCACCATGTTTCAGTGGAGTGCTTTTGTAATGCATGGGAAACTAGGTTTGCTTGGTAGTGAATGTGTGGCTATGGTCCCCACATAGCGGTGTGTAGGTATACCTGTGAAGATGCATGGCTGTGTATTATTCATGGAGGTCAGTTCTTTCCATGTTAATCACTCACTACTAAAACTCATATTCATCGGGAAACATTAGTAATTGATGAGGGTAACCTGCTACCCCCTGCTATACAGAACTTGAATGTGTTTATTTGGTGATTAGTTGTCCTGACTCTAACGTTACATACAGGATTTTCCTCTCCTTCTGTGTACCCGCCTGAATTCACGTGTCTCCGGTCCTCCTCCCCTACCGTTGGTTACTTTCTGCCCGTCTCTCTCTCTTCACCCCTCCTCCGTCTCCCCTCGTCTTCCATCTGGCCCTTCTGAAAAGCAACCGGGAGGCAGAAAGGGAGTGAGGGAGCGGGAGAAAAGGAGGTCTGAATAGAGAGCCGAGTCCCCCGAGACCTTAGGCGTCTGTCCAATGGTGAATTTCGATGGTGTTTTTCCCCCCCAAAAAAAAGTTTTTATACAATGTGGAGCCACAGATGCGAGGTGTCAATAAAATGAGCGGGCCTATCTGACGACGACACATTATCGTCGGGTCTGTCTAATTAACTGTGATAAGAACCAGGCTGTGGTAGAATCAGCCATTGATGTTGAGTCCAACTTTGAGGGGTGAGATGTCCTAGCTTAGAACCCCCCCTCCCCCCCGAAGACAGAGGGCAGTTAGTGGAGGGCACACCCTTCTGTCACAGGTGGACCGACTGGATGGTTGAACAAGACTGAGTTACTCGACTGCCCCACCAAATTTGCGTTTCAGATCAGTTTTCTTTTTGTTTCTATTCCGTTGAAATTGTTGTTTCCTTCTCCGTGGGAGTGTCAGATTTAAGTAGTCATACTAGTACACTGTGTTTGTTTACCTGCTCACCAAACTTGTGTGTGTAACCCCTATGAGAGGGTGTGTGTGTGGGTTGGACACATTCCTACTCCGGCTCGCAGCCTGTTGCTTTGTTAGGAGCACTGCTGCTTGTGAAACCAGAGCCCTACAGTGCCTTTGGAAAGTGTTCATACCCCTTGACTTATTCCAAATGTTTTACAGCCTGAATTCAAAATGAATTCTACACACAATACCCCATAATGGCAAAGTGAAAACATGTTTTTAGATATTTTTTGCAAATTTATTGAAAATGGAGTACAGATATTGAATGTACATAAGTATTCATTAGCGCTTCACGTGACACCTAGCATCATCGCATGTCGTAACAGCAGACGTGTGGCCGTAACAGCTGACGTAATCCATGTATTTTCACCTGTTGTGACATATTTATTCAAATGTGTTTTTTCCCAGCTAAGTTTCCTTTCATATTTTATCATATTTTAAATAATTTCGTAAATACACTGGCACTGTGAAGACGCATTAAGGCCATCCTGTGTCACTTTACTTGGACTAAGAAAATGCACTTTATGACACTGTCAAGAAGCATTATTGGTATCATAATCATATAAGCCAGATAGGCCTATCACTTACATGCCCTTATCAGTCAAAAAAGATGGTGTCTTGTCCCGCTCTTGAAAACTGCCCCTCATTCATCCCAGTCATCAGCAACAGAGCATTGGTGTAGGTGCATGCCTGACATCAGTTAGTTAATTAATGGCTGATTATGACACCTACGTAAGTTTCCAGCTATAAAATAACGCAATATGTCACAACAGGTCTAAATATGTGTCATGACTGTGTTATGTCAGCTATTATGACATTTTATAAACAGGGGGGGTTTGAGCCCAGAATGCTGATTGGCTGACCGCTGTGGTATATCCGACCATATACCATGGGTATGACAAAACATTGTATTTTTACTGCTCTAATTATGTTGATAACTAGTTTATAATAGCAATAAGGCACCTTGGGGGTTGGTGGTATATGGCCAATATACCACGGCTAAGGGCTGTATCCAGGCACTCTGCGTTGCGTTGTGCATAAGAACAGCTCTTAGCTGTGGTATATTGACCATATACCACACCCCCTCTAGCCTTATTGCTTAATTATGACATGGCTATGACCGTGTTATGACGCCAGGTGTCAAGTGTTACCAAGTATTCACACCCCTGAGTCCATAATTTGAAGAAGCACCTATTGACAGTGATCACAGCTTTCAGTCGTCTTGGGTATGTCTATCAGCTTTGCACATCTGGATTTGGAGATTTTCTCAAGCTCTGTTAAGGTAGATGGGGAGCGACTGTGAAAATCAATGGGATTCAAGTCTGGGCCACTCAAGGACTTTCACATTCTTGTTCTAGAACAAATCTTCACCCTCGTGTAAGGTCGTTTGCACTCTGAAGCAGGTCCTCATCAAGAATTTGCCTGTATTTGTCTCCATTCCATTGTTCCCGCTATCCTTACCAGTCTCTCAGTACCTGCAGCTGAAAAGCATCCCCATAGCAGGATGCTGCCACCACCATGCTTCTCAGTAGGGATGGTGTTAGTTTTGGGATGAGCTGTGCATTCAGGCCATTTTTGTCTCATCAGACCAATCTTTTGCCTTGTGATCTTTTCTTTCACGTTCCTTTTTGCAAACTCTTTCACGTTCCTTTTTCTCAGGAGTGGCTTCTGTCTAGTCACTCCCAGATGGGTGAGGAGACTTGTCCTTCTGGCAGGTTCTCCCGTCTTAGCCAATGGACTCTAGTTCTATCAGAGTTGTCACTGGGTTCTTGGTCACCTTCCTGACCAAGGTCTTTCTTGCCTGGTTGCTCAGTTTGGTCGGACAGCCTGCTCTAGGCAGAGTCTGGGTAGATCCATCATTTTTTGTATTTCCCAATGATGGAGACCACTGTGCTCTTGGAAACTTTAAACACTCTAGAAGTTGTTTTCTACCCCTCCACAGATGTATGCCTCATCACAACTCTGTCTCTGAGATCTACGGACAGTTCCTTGGACTTCATGGTATAGGTCCTGATCTGACATGCACTGTCAACTGTGGGACCTTATATAGACCGGTGTGTTTCATTCTAAATCATGTCCAAACAATTGCATTTTTTGGCTCCATTTGGAGTATCATAGCAAAGGGGTGTGAGACTTCTGTAAATTAGATTTCTGTATTTCATTTTCAAGACATTTGCAAAAATGTCTAAACATGTTTTTACTTTGTCATTATGGGGTATTGTGTTTTAGATGGGTGAGAATCTATTTCATCCATTTAGAATTTAGGGTGTAACACAAAATGTGGTGTAAGTCAAGGGGTATGAATACTTTCTGAAGCACAGTAGGCATCGCACGGCCTACTCTCAGCAGCAGATGTGCCAAACACCTGCTGTATTTATCTAACTGAAATAATAAGTTATCATAGAGGCTGACCAACTCTGTAAGCACAGACACCAATACATCACTCACAAACACATTACTGCACCTAGGCTAATGTAGAAATGCACATTTGTCAATATACATACACACATTCTCTTGGCAATTGGGCCCCGTCTCAGAAGGAAGATTGATTATTTGTTGGGAGTGAGGAGAGTGTCCCGGTTCTTTCCTATACCCCTACACACACACTGTGGGCCCCTCCCCCTGCTCTGCCAGGCTAGTCAGCAGCACCTCCAGGGGATCCAGATGACAGTAATAAGGAGAACTTGGCGTCCCTCCATCTGCTCCCCAGGCCCACCACTGAGACTCAATGCACATGGCAGGCCAGGGGAAAGTGTGTGTTCTCCCCTCTACGTGTGTGTGTGTGTGTGTGTGTGTGTATATGCAAACATTACTTTTATTGATGAACTGAGATGATTGCAAGGCATTTGAGTATTTCTCCGATTGTCACAATTACCTTTAAACAATGAAAGGGATAGATTTAATTTTTAAATCAAATTTCTTTAGAAAAATTCCTCTTCAGAGTGTCTTCTAACTCAACTCTTTTCCACCCTCCCCTGTAGGACGTGTCGTGTCTGAACCGGGATACCTCCAAGGTGATAGTGGTGGACTGTAAGAGGGAAGCCTTCAGCCTGCAGCCTTTCAACGGTATGGCTCTGACAAAGTGGGACGGCAACTCCGAAGACCGAACACTCTACGACCTAGCTCATTTCCTCAAGAGTAAGTGTGTGTGTGTGTGAAATGGCGTGAGTGTCGACCAACCTGTTCCTTCCCAAACACGCTATTCACTCGTGTTTTTTTTTCCTCCGGCAGCCATTGCTCTCAGTGGAGTGGAGGACGTGCGTTCTGTGCTGGAGAACTACGCACTGGAAGATGACCCCATAGAGGCCTTCAAACGCAGACAAGCACAGCTTGCACAGGTACAGTCCAAACAAACTCAATGTTCAGGAGCAATGGATGACGACTAATAAATACACTGACATTACCAACCAAGAGAAGTGTCCTCATTCTCAAGAAACATTACATTTTCTGTAGGAAAAACATTTTCACTGTTGATAGCTTGATGCCCTTTATCCATCTGTTTTGTGAGAGCTTTAGAGCTATAGTCCATTAGATACTGATGTAACTGTAGATATATGTGTGTGGGGACAGGAGGAGGAGCAGAGGTTGGCTGAGCTGGCCCAGCCGAAGAAGCAGGGCATCTCCTTGGGCTCCATCGCCGGACGGTTCTGGCGCTCCAAACAACAGTGAGTGGCCCTCTCTCTCGCACCCACCAATCGTAGCCCACCCCTCCAGTGTCCGGCCAAAAGGATGGCGGGCTGCAGTCATTCGGCGGGGTGGGTGGCGGGCGTCTCTCGACGCGTGGGGGAGGAGACAAGGAGAGACCATCCAATCAGCTGAACTTTTGACTGTCACAAGCATGTCTTGGGGGAGGTGTGAGCTGGAAAGAAGCAAGGGTCCAAAAGAACATTCTGGTACCTCTGTCATCAGCAAAGTCACTTCCTGGATCTCAGATGCTCGGGTGCAGGCGGCGCATGCCCCCATCTGCTTCCGTTGGTCCTCTGTTGGCACTGACGTACACGAAATGGTGCTGAGTGGTTACAGACATTATTGATTAAAACGTTTCAGTCCACATTAGTTTTGTCCACTTCTACCTACCAGCCGGTCATACGGGGAACTGACCAGAGAACAGTGCTCTTATCTGCAACTCCATGCACTTGGATCTGGTGCTCCGGAATGATGGAGTTTGATCAGCTTTGTGCAACAGTTTCCTTGTTTTTTTATGTATATCTAAGACTAAGCTGGTCAGGGTTTAGGATATGAATATTATTAAACCTGTTGCACTCTGAGAGACAGCTTATCTCCACCAACGAGAAGTCCTTACTTGGACAGGCGTTGTTGACGCCAACGGGACTGTGTGCAACAGAGGCTGGAGCTTGCGCTGTAGGAATGAGTGGGAGAGACATTTTCAGCAAATCATGCCAAGGCAAGCCATGTGAAATTAGCCTGGTTGCACGCATACCAAGTGAAAAATGGATCCTGATGTCTGAGTATGTGCTTGTTGAATGTTCTGTGTGATTCAGTTTGTGAACCATTCACAAAGTCCCAAATAAATGAATAAACTCTTAAATCTACTATCTTATGTGACTTGGCACAACCGAACATGTAATGTGAACTAGCATCAATCAGATGTTGAGTCTCCTCTAAATACCCAGGCATCTATACTGAACAAAAATACAAACGCATCATGTAAAGTCTTGGTTTCATGAGCTGAAATAGAAGATTGGTGAAATGTCGTCAGCCATCCAAGAGGTAACTTTTTGTATGGGTCAATCGGTTTACATGTTATCAAGAAGGGAAGTTACTTGTGTTTCGAACCAGAGGATCACTGGTTTGAGCCCTTTATGTGGCAGTTCAACTGTTAGCAGCACACGAACGCCTGTTACATTGGCAGATATAATGTAAATAAAATCTGAGATTTAATACATTAACAACTGGTAGAAGACATTTCCAATCTGACTTTTTTGTGGAAGAGGTCATCATGGAAATGTTTACAGCACATTTCAATACAACTATATGGCTCTGGTAAATTGGTAGGATACTCCTCCACA
This sequence comes from Brachymystax lenok tsinlingensis, assembly GCA_030435695.1. NCBI lineage: Eukaryota > Metazoa > Chordata > Actinopteri > Salmoniformes > Salmonidae > Brachymystax > Brachymystax lenok. The sequence continues at coordinate 9,338,246 of CM059794.1, forward strand.
ACATCGACTGTTTTTCAGCCATAGGCTTGACTGAGTGTGTCTCCACCAACTCCTATTTACAGTTTTGGTTTAGACAATGGGCTGGAGGTAGTCAATGGCCATGTGCCAGAGCATCTCAAGTAGGACTTTAGTAAATGACAAATAAGATTGTAATTAAGTATTGTGACAATTAACACCTGACAAACACTGAGCCTTTTCAGTATTTGGCAGTAGGGAATTTGTAGTTTAAGCACAGCTGATCTCCAGCACAAATATTAGCAATACCAGATTAGGGTCGATCAATGCGCCTCATCCTCTGAGGGATATTTGTTAGGTTTTAAGGTGTCTAAAATCCATGAATTCTCTATTCGATAATGATACTGGTTAAAGCAAGGATTTAAAATATTCTATTTGTTTTCGGGATTGGACATCATTTGTGAAGTCACTAATCCTAAAGTCCCTGTTTTTTATTTTTCACAAACTAGGAGAAAATGGGTTCATTTGACCAAGTGTATTGTTTTATTGTATTATCAATGCAAATTTGCAGACGATTATTGTAAAATCCCATTGTGCATGGAGTGGGCCATTAATTGAAAATTCATCAAGAGGGAGGAAATCGCCCAGCGGTCGCAATAATTCGTTTGAATAGACTTTCTTTACAGAAACTCATGACTTTGTGTAACGCCAATTGGAATACAACTAGATAATGCTCCGTTTGCGAGTAAGGTGTGAAGGGAGCATGTGATGGCTCAATTCACAAATCCATGCAAATTGTGGGGTGTCGGGGCTTTTTGGTTTACCATCACCGCCCCCTACCTAGACAGATGCACACGTGCCAAAATACAAATGGCCACAGGCTTTCTTGGGAAAATGAGTGTGGGAGTTAATCTTTATTTTAATACCATGGTTATTTAGTTATGCAGATTAAATCAATAATTTGTTAAAATATATTATATATATCTTAATAATTAGTGCAATTATCAGCAGTAGGCCTACTGGGTTGAAAGAACGAAATTTGATTGTCATTTTAAATTGAATTGCCTTTTCCAATGGGTTATAGTTAAAGTGATACAGAACTAGTACTACCACTCAAGTGACTATAGTGACATAAGTTTATTTTGTTTACGAAGCATGTGACAAATACACATTTATTTTATTTGAAGTGACAATAATGCACTGGTCCAGGTAATGTACAGAGATCTGGACAAAAGTGATTTTCCCTCCCACCCTTTTTTTTTTTTTTCTGTCTGCTTTGAGGTAATTTTCATTACCAGCATAGTTTGAGTAGGCTAGGACAAGTTGGGGTCAGAAATGAGTAGGGCAATGTGCTATTTCATTTGGACCGAGCAGATTTTGTGGAAAGGTGCGACCTAACTCAACCGACAGTGTCACCTTAAACTGCTATAAATGAACATGCACGCGACAAAGCCCAGGAATCGGCCTGTCTCAGGCTCATGGTGTTGCACTTGACACCCTTACAGCATGTGCAAATTCAAATTTCTAGGCGCCCTATGCCTTCTGCCACGGAGTAACACCTCTCCAAATGTTCTCGCATTGCATCTTTCCGCTCCTCCTGGTTGTACCCTCTTTCTCCTCAGTTTAAGTACCAATGGTCAGACACACGCCACACCACGGCAAAAGCGACCATTCCAACACCATTTGGACGTTGGGCACGTGTGGAGGGTTGAGTGGCAAGTGCTAGAACATTTGCCCAAAGCTGTTCCATAATGGTTGAAGAAATGGCAAAACCTTTTAGATGCAAATCGACCAAATCTTTTTCATTAAAAAAAAATTCTGACGAGCTATTTCCATGGACATTACGCATGCTAAATACTTGTTAAGAGCCTGCTGTGTCATGTCCTGTCGAGTATCTGCCTCTGCAAGCACAGGCATATTACAATTATGCACATATTCGATCGTGACATCTGGTCATCGACTTATTTTAGCATTATTTTCCCTTAGGCCTAACAATTTGTATCTGATGCGCATTTGCATAATACTAGTGCTTGACTTGGGCAGAAGAAGTGCAGGAGCTATCCTTTTCCAAGTCGGTCCATTTGTTCACCGAAATTCACAAATTACATTGTGCTATAGAGACCTCTGATTATTCATTGTTAACGATTTATACACTTTTTAGCGTTTGACCACATTGACTATTATTATAGCCTACATGAAAAAGTAAATATTATTGACACTGGAAAGCTGCTGCGTCTGATCCCATGTAAGACCTACCACCTCCTGCCGTTGTGCCCTTGATCAAGGCACATAGAAATGCACATGTTTTATAAGGCTCAAATACTCATGTTTCGTGGAAGATCTATGAACAGCAAGTTATTTGTCAATTAGGCTATTAGAATACGTTTAACGTTGTCGTAATTTACATGGCTACTGTTTAATATGGGGATTCTCAGCTTTCCAACGGTGCAGATTTATTTAGGCTCTACAGTGCGGGTGAAAAGGCAACGAAAGCAATGTTTTCATTGGCTATAGTTAACTAGCGAGAACTTGTAGCAGTTATGTTTTTAATTGGAGATATAGTTAGTCTGGCTGTCATTATTTTATACCTGCTGCTGAAATGTCGCGCTCTCTCTCCTCGGGCAACCGCCCACTCGCGGTGGCGCCCACGCAGCACCACAGACATGCACTGAGTAAAGTTTGATTTGATTTTGAAGGGTCATTTTGATAATGGCTGATTTATGTAGGTTTTTAATTGATTGATCATAATTTTAAATAAGACCAATCAATTATGAATTTCATGAATCACATTAACAACAATTATGAAACTTATTTCCTTGAATTTTCATGACCTTACAAACCCTCATTTGAGGGCAGGTAGCCTGTCGTTCTGCCCCTGAAAAAGGCAGATAACCCACTGATCCTAGGCCCTCATTATAAATAAGAATTTGTTCTTAACTGACTTGCCTAGTTAAATAAAGGTACATTAAAATAAATAAAATACAAATTTGATAACTTGGAACAGCGCAACATGCCGTTCACACTGCCACATTTTCATCTTGTACAGCCTAGTCAGCCACTCACAGATTCAGAGACTATCGGCAAATAAACTTGAACAAAGCTGAATCAGGAAATTAATGTCCACCCTCCATTGCTATTCAATGAAGATCCCGCCTTCATTCCGCGTTGATCAACCTTTTTTTCCTCGGTGCGTGAATCTAGGTCAGCAATAAGCTACATTTGTTTTTATAGAAGAGCCAGTACTCAATAACCCCTCAAATTAGAAGTGCCTGTACGGCGTTCCGGACAGCTCCGACCCAAGTCAAGCACTGCACAATACCATGCTTCCACACACACCGCATGCTCTGAAACAAAATCAATGAGTCAAGAATTTTGCGCAATTTTTCCGACTTTATTGTTAAGCATTTTTCGTTTTACGTATTTGGCTATAGGTCCCATGAGAGCGTAAATACGCAAAACAAAATGTGCATAGGATGTTACATATTTTGTAATTGTTTCAGTCAATTATCTGCTTTCACTGACTTAAATTTGGTATTGGATTCATCCTATCAGGTGTCATAACACAACATGCTGTCGTATTAAAACCACACAACTTGCATTGTTGTTTTGGTTAAATCAATCTCATACAAAGGATGCGGTCCGTCCGGTTGTGGATACGCATGATGGCAACTTTTTATTGTTTACAGAGAACAGTTCATATTTATTTATCCAGTCTTTTGTCCCTAGTTGGAACTCAAGCCGCGAAAGCACCCGTTCCGGATAATTATCCAACTAAATTATGATAATAGAGGTTCGTCTATACCCTCTTTTTTGCGTGTGTGTGTGACGCGCTTCAGCCGAAGCGTGCCAGGGGTAGTCAGGGCCAGCGGAGGCACGCGCTACCCTCATTAGAATTACAATAGACGAGCGCAAAGGATGAGCAACAGTTTGCAAATCTGCGCATTTGTCCCTGTAGACCCCCGCAACAGCAAGCACACCCAGTCTACTGACACACGCGTCACATTAAAAAAGGGTTATTGTAGGCTACAGATAATGTCGCTGTTGTATGGAATCTTGTTCTTCCTTTACGTTTTTAATTACGCGTTTAAATTATCCTTGTAATACTGCATTAATAAGGAAACGTTCTAGGCTAAAGTTATTAAACTACACTCCCCTCGTCTGATTTTAGTTAGTTATTCCATTGCAATAGCCTGCATTCAGAGGTTTGGATAGAACGACCGATTGGGCAACTGTTGATGTAATCACAGAGAGCATATGGCGGACACACTCCACTTGACTGGAAGCCACCCTAGGGCCATCGGCACCATTCCAGAGATGCATAAGCAGGTACCCTAGTGGTTAGAGCGTTGGACTAGTAACCGAAAGTGTTGCAAGATCGAATTCCTGAGCTGACAAGGTAAACATCTGTCTTTCTGCCCCTGAACAAGGCAGTTAGCCCACTGTTCCTAGGCCGTCATTGAAAATAAGAATTTGTTCTTAAATGACTTGCCTAGTTAAATAAAGGTAAACAAAAAATAGGCCTACCAAAAACGGTGTAACACAGATTCTATAGGCCTACCTGCTATGTGAGTTTGAAATGGAAGCATGAACAGTTGTAATCAAATTGCATTTTATTGGTCCATACACATAAAATATATATGTACAGGGCATTCTGAAAGTATTCAGACCCTTTGACCTTTTCCACATTTTGTTAAGTTACAGCCTTATTCTAAAATGCATTGAGTACATTTTATCCCTCGTCAATCTACACACACTACCCAATAATAACAAAGCAAAAACAGGTTTTTAGAAAATGTGGCACATTTATTAAAAATTAAAACGGCAATACCTTATTTTCAGACCCTTTGCTATGAGAATTGAAATTGAGCTCAGGTGCATCCTGTTTCCATTGATCATCCTTGAGATGTTTCTACAACTTGATTGGAGTCCACCTGTGGTACATTAATTTGATTGGAAATTATTTGGAAAGGCACAAACCTGTCTATGAGGTCCCACAGTTGACAGTGCATGTCAGAACAAAAACAAAGCCATGAGGTTAACAGAATTGTCCGTAGAGCTCAGAGACAGGAATGTGTTGAGTCACAGGTCTGGGGAAGGGTACTAAAACATTTCTGCAGCATTGAAGGTCCCTGAGAAAACAGTGGCCTCCATCATTCTTAAATGGAAGAAGTTTAGAACCACCAAAACTCTTCCTAGAGCTGGCCGCCCGGCCAAACTGAGCAATCGGGGGAGAAGAGCCTTGGTCAGGGAGGTGACCAAGAATCCCGATGGTCACTCTAACAGAGCTCCAGAGATCCTCTGTGGATATGGGAGAACCTTCCAGAAGGACAACAATCTCTGCAGCACTCCACCAATCACGCCTCTATGGTAAAGTGGCCAAACGGAAGCCACTCCTCAGTAAAAGGCACATGACAGCCCGCTTGGAGTTTGCCAAAAGGCACCTAAAGACTCTGACCATGAGAAACAAGATTCTCTGGTTTGATGAAACCAAGACACACGTCTGGAGGAAATCTGGCACCATCCCTACGGTGAAGCATGGTGGTGGCAGCATCATGCTGTGGGCATGTTTTTCAGCGGCAGGGACTGGGAGACTAGTCAGGATAAAGGCAAAGATGAACAGAGCAAAGTACAGAGAGATCCTTGATGAAAACCTGCTCCAGAGCACTCAGGACCTCAGACTGGGGGTGAAGGTTCACCTTCCAACAGGACAACGACCCTAAGCACACAGCCAAGACAACGCAGGAGTGGCTTTGGGACAAGTCTTTGAATGTCCTTGAGTGGCCCAGCCAGAGCCCGGACTTGTACCTGATCGAACATCTCTGGAGAGACCTGAAAATTGCTGTGTAGTGACGCTCCCCATCCAACCTGACAGAGCTTGAGAGGATCTGCAGATAGGAATGGGAGTAACTTCCACTATGGGGTATTGTGTGTAGATTGAGGGAGCAATTAAAAAAATCAATTTTAGAATAGGGCTGTAACATAACAAAATGTGGGGGGATCAAGGGGTCTGAATGCTTCACCAGTGCTGTGTGGGTGGATTGGGATTTAAAGACAATATGAATAGAATATGTAGTATATCTGAAGGAATAGCGTAAGCACAGCAATAGTTCAATATGATAGGCCTGGACTAGAAAACAGTATATACATATGAAGTGGGTAAAACGGTATGTAAGCATTATTTAAAGGGACCAGTGTTCCATGGCTATGTACATAGGGCAGCAGCCTCTAAGGTGCATGGTTGAGTAACCGGGGGATAGCTGTCTAGTGACAGTACATTTCAGGACAGGGTACTGGGCAGGGGCCGGCTAGTGTTGACTATTCAACCATCTGATGGCCTTGAGAGAGACTGAAAAACAGCTTCTGTCTGTCCCAGCTTTGATGCACCTGTACTGACCTAATGAGGGACAGGGTTCATTCATATTGGCTGATATCATGCTCATCTCCTGTACTGACCTAATGAGGGACAGGGTTCATTCATATTGGCTGATTTCATGCTCATCTCCTGCTTGCACTCACGCGGTAGGCCAGATTGTATCGTCTTTGTAGGCCTACATTTTAATTAAACAAAAGTGGAATGGATTGGACCACCTTTCATGATTGTAGGATACTTATGCTGCCTGGACCCGAACAGCATGAGATATGGCTGAATTGCATGGGTCCTTTCAATAGCTGTGCTGTTGTGTAGGATAGGCTACCTCCTAATCTGTCCAGTCAAAAACAATGTTATTTAGACAGTTAAAGTGCCTACCTATGGAAATGATTAACTTTGCCCTTCTGACATTGGGTGCCTACTATTTGCGTATTACGCAGCGAAGACGTAGTGTAGCCAGCCTATGGAAGGAGAAGGTGGGTTGCATAGCCAGGTGCGGTTAATTATAATACAGCTGTAGTCATGACCCCCCTCCCTGTGTTTCTCCTCCGAATCTTTCGATGGCACAATGAAAGATCTCCCTCCACCGTTTGCCGGTATGAGGACTCACGCGTCAGAACAATTACAATTCTGGGGCTGAATTAAAGGGGTGTGCTCGAAGCCCCCTCCTCCCCTCCACGGTACACGGCTGTTGTCCTTCCTCCCAGGAGAAAGGATGAAAACATCCCTGAAGAATAGTGGCACGCGACACTCCGAAGAAAACAAAAAGAGGAGCAAACTAACCACTGCTTAATAGAAGTAAAGTGACTGGATTTTATCGTCAATCAAATTTGGACCCTATCATGCTTACACAGCAAACCTACATTTCCCCATCGACAAAGTGTATTCAACATTGCATGTATCCAGTCCTTTTACTACATATTGAAATCAATGTCTAATCATAGTAATAGATCAAAATATGTCTGTTTTTCAATCACACGAGTTTAGGTTCGGTCTCTTCGCAATCAAGGTGCGTAGTTATTTCAACGTGAATAGACATATAGCCTATTTCTTCACATTTTCGTTCAGCTGTGTGGCTGAAGCATCCATAGAGCCCTACATTTAAATGGGTTTGCATTTCGTTATATTACCCTATCCAATTTGGTGACAAAGCACATCGTAAACAGTCCCCAAATTGCAGCCAAGTCTGCACAGCCTTTGACACACCTCCCCTCCTGCGCGCCCGCACCCTCCCCACTCTGATACTGGAAGGCGGTATATAATCCCAGGCGCACGGTCCACTACACGTCACTAAAGGTAGAAAGAAGTCCAGAGTGCAGCTGCTCCGTGGAGCGAAAGGATTTTATTTTCGTTGTCTGAAGTATTGTCTGAAGACCAAAAAAAAAATCTCACAAGAAGTGCGCACGTGATCTTTTTTTTCTTGTTTTGGGATACAATACATTTTTCCTCTATTGGATATCTGGCGCTGTCTGCTATACTTTAATAGCAGACGACGAAACACTTCCCGCAATGGCTCATTTGTTATTTACGTGTTTTTTGGCGTTGATATCAACGCAACTGGTGAGTACACATGCAATATTCATAGTTATGTTACGTGTTGGTAACCTGTGCAATTGCGCTTTTTACCCACTGATATGTACTTAATCTTTCCTGTAGGTCGAGTCGTCCGGTCTGTTTGAGTTGAAAGTACACTCCTTCAGTAGTACCCGAAGTGTCTGCAAACGGTCTAGGGACTGCCAGATATTCTTCCGAGTCTGCCTTAAACATTCCCAAGATGTCATCTCATCTGAGCCTCCCTGCACATATGGCATGGGACTGACCGAAATCTTCAGTGCTGACCAGAGCTCCATCTCCAGTAGCGCACCCATCAGGGTGCCTTTCCATTTCAAGTGGCCGGTGAGTAGCCTACTGTACACATACTCAATATACCATAGAGCTGTTGTGAAATGAAGGTCCAATGCAGTGATTGTTTTCAAATAAATTGTCAAAAATAAATAATAGCTTCTTAGTATAAAGAGTAATTTCGCAAGTGAGAATTGTGCTAGGTCTGACTGGAAGTAGGGAACACTCTTATTTATCTAACTTATTTACCACCTGGTGATCTCACCAAAACAGGCTGAAATGTCAGGCAGTCTTTACCTCTTACACTAAAAGTGCATAATCATAATTTTCATAATTTCACTGTATTATTCCAACATGGTATGGAAATATATTTAAAACACAGGAAATCACGTTTTTGCCTGCACCGGGCCTTTAATGGTTAATGCCTGGTGGTACATTTTAATAGATTGGGTAATGTCATGAAGCCTTTCAATAAGAGTTTTCACTTTATATAATCTCGCCTCTTACAGCTTTTTGACAAAGTATATATTTTTCCTGTGTGGATTGAAGGGTACATTCTCGCTCATTGTTGAAGCCTGGAACGCAGAGTCCTCCGACGGACAGTCCACAGGTAGGTAGCTTACAGTGCACACTCCCTCTAGGCTGTGGAAAGTGGCTTTGATATTCCTCTAATAGTGATTCCCAGCACAAGCATTTGAGTAATAAAACATGTTTACATATAGGAATGTATTTTATTTTTAATCTGCTTAATGTCTCTCTCTTTAATAGAAAACCAGAATAACTTGATCAGCCGCTTGGCCACCCGTAGAAGACTAGACATTGGCGAGGATTGGTCACAGGATGTGCATTTTGAAGAGCAAAGTGAACTTCGTTATTCTTACCACGTTGTCTGCGATGAACACTACCACGGTGACAGCTGCTCAGACTACTGCCGTCCCCGTGACGACCCATTCGGACACTACACCTGTGATGCCGCGGGTGCCAGAATGTGCCTGTCGGGTTGGAAAGGAGAATATTGCTCAGAATGTAAGTGTACAGAATGACTAATTTTTTCTTTACGGCTGTTATTCAGATTAATATGTTGGGTTTATATGTATATCCATAAAATGCTTGATTTTTTTTATCTCAGAAATTAATGTTTTGCGCCACTGATTTGTGCTGGATGTGCACAGCGCGTGTAATTTCAATTCTTGAAATAGTTAATTCAGACTTTTCAACTACAAGCTTCTGTCGATTCAAGTATAGTGGTTGTCTGCATCTTTTGTTCGGGCCAACAATGGAGCTGAGTTTATGGTTTAACAGGGACACGCGTTGGAACTTAATGTGCGCTCCCTTGCATGAAAAAATATGGCATGTGTTCCTTTTGTGTGTGTACCAGCTGCGTAGTTTAGTACTTAACAAATACTTGATGTGTCTGAGCCCAGTGAAGGGGGGTTGTTTTGTGATCCGAAAGGGGCACACACATTCTAATTTTCCCTCTATCTCTAAAGCCATCTGCTCGTCTGGCTGCAATGAGAAGCACGGTTATTGTGAGGCCCCAGGCGAGTGCAAGTGCCGCCTCGGGTGGCAGGGACCCCTCTGTGACGAGTGTGTTCGCTATCCTGGCTGCTTGCATGGCACCTGCGGCCAGCCGTGGCAGTGCAACTGTAAAGAGGGCTGGGGAGGACTGTTCTGCAACCAGGACCTCAACTACTGCACCAACCACAAGCCCTGCATGAACGACGCTCCCTGCACCAATACAGGCCAGGGCAGCTACACCTGTACATGCAGGCCGGGTTTCAGTGGCAACAATTGTGAGATCGAAACCAACGAGTGTGACAGCAACCCCTGCAAGAACGGAGGCAGCTGTGATGTGAGTTCTGCCATGATGTGATGTGAACTGCTGCATTCTATTTATCTCTCAGTATTAAAAGCTACTACTCACAGTCCAAGTCTTTAATTGTCCTCCATGAAACGCTAACATATATTCATATTTCCAGGATCTGGAGAATGACTACACCTGCACATGCCCCCAAGGCTTCTATGGGAAGAACTGTGAGATCAGTGCGATGACCTGTGCCGATGGGCCCTGCTTCAATGGCGGCACCTGCATGCAGCAGGTGACCGGTGGTTACTCCTGCCGCTGTCCTGCCGGCTACATGGGCTCCAACTGCGAGAAGAAGATTGACCGCTGCAGCAATGGCCCCTGTGCTAACGGTAAGAATTCCTCCAACAGCACAACCACTAACTGGGTGAGGGAAACTTACCAGGACTTCTGATGGTTATGATGAAGTACCCGTCATTCAGGGAAGGTGGTGCTCTTTTGAGCCCCACATTTTTAGCAAAAAAAATAGCTTTCCTGTTTTGCATGTTATTTTGGCATTAATACGTGTCACATACCAGTTTGCAAATATATATATATATATAGCGTTAATAAAGCCGCATTTCAAACATGGTCTCTTTTTTTGTTTTCTTGAGTAAGGCAGCTCCAAAATCCAGGTGTTTCAGCCTAGCTCAGTGCCTTCTGTGGTGGTGGGGCAAGCCAGCAGAAAATACGGAGCGTTGCGCCGTGATTGGCTCAGTTTTCTGTCACTCATTGGGACACTATGTCACCACCAACTCTAAGGGTTGAGCTAGAAAATTCAGCCCCTTGGGTGCTGCTATAGAGTTATATTAGAAGTGCCCATCCAAGAAGGCTCAAGGTAATTTGCCAAATATAAAATTACCTCAAATCACATCTACAGTAGCTTTGATTGGACTGATCATGTCAACATCATATATTCAGAATATTAGCTAGCAGTCATCATCATGAATCAAGTCAACAATCTACTGGCAAATCCTTTTTAATCCTTGTCATATGAAGATACATAATTAAGAGAATCTGCCATTGGACATAAATATTACACAACAAGTTGGAAATCGCACATTCAACAATAAGTGGTTTGGAAGGAGTCAATGGCTAACTGCAAACATTGCAAAGCAATCATTAGCCTGCATTTAGTGGAGTGGCTGTGTGGTCCCAAGTCTAAGATTAAGGGTCTCTTTTCCTAGTTTAAAATGATAAACATTTAACATTGGCCATGCTGTCAATGAAACAACATGATTTCTGCCGCGCTCAAAACAACTTAACTCGGAACAGCAAAATCTGACTTTAGTGAGTTCAAGACAACTGGGAACTTTTGGAAAAACGACTGGGAAAATACTTTTTTAACTTTCCAACTCGGAATTGTAAATTTGGAACTCTGGCCTCTTTCTAGAGCTACGACCAGAAGATCACTGACGTCATCATGATTCAACTTTTTTTTACCCGAGTTCCCAGTTGTCTTGAAAGCACCATAAATTCAGAGAATGCCAGACTTTGATGACAAAGTTTGCCCACAAAGGACCGCCGCGTGACCTTACTGTTCAAGAGAGCACAGCACAACAAGGTGAGTCCAAAAATGTCTTGTATGCTGCTGCATAAATTATGTAATATGCCAGAGAGATATGTATCCTTTAGCTAAGAAAGTAATATTTAGTATTGTTTAGTGTTGTGGTGGCTTTGCTGTCATGCATCCCACTTATTTTTATTTTTTTTTGCCCCACAAAGATTTACATGCTAAAATCGCCACTGTGATGGAGCCGCTCAACAACTCTTATCTGTCCGTCTGACAAAACTCAACCGACCGTGTTGCAGACGCATTCTTTGGCAGTTAACCTTCATTAAAACCGATGATGTTTTCCTCTTTCCCATAAACTCAGTTGTTTTTACTTGCATCCAGTCTGGCCTAAAATGTAAAAAATCCTCATTAGCTACACTGGAGCTGTACTTCATGTGCGAATGAGCACAAGCTTATCTGTAATTGGCTAAATTCCTGTTGGTATGGGAAACAAATATTCACAGTATTCTATTCCAGTCAAAAGTTTGGACACCTACTCATTCTAGGATTTGTATTTATTTTTGCAATTTTCTACATTGTAGAATAATAGTTAAGAAATCAAAACTATGAAATGACACATGGAATCAGTAACCAAAAAAGTGTTAAGCAAATCAAAATATATTATTCAAAGTAGCCACCCTTTGCCTTGATGACAGCTTTGCGCACTCTTGGCATTCTCTCAACCAGCTTTACCTGGAATGCTTTTCCAATAGTCTTGAAGGAGTTCCCACATTCTGAGCACTTGTTGGCTGCTTTTCCTTCACTCTGCGGTCCAACTCATACCAAACCATCTCAATTGGGTTGAGGTCGGGTGATTGTGGAGGCCAGGTAATCTGATGCAGCACTCCATCACTCTCCTTCTTGGTCAAATAGCCCTTACACAGCCTGGAGGTGTGTTTTGGGTCAATGTCCTGTTGAAAACAAATGATAGTCCCACTAAGCGCAAACCAGATGGGATAGCGTATCGCTGCAGAATTCTGTGGTAGCCATGCTGGTTAAGTATGCCTTGAATTCAAAATAAATCACAGACAGTGTCACCAGCAAAGCACCATCACACTTCCTCCTCTATGATGGCTTTTGCGATTGCACTTGAAGAAACTTCTTGAAATGTTCCAGATTGCCTGACCTTAATGTCTTAAAGTAATGATGGACTGTAATTTCTATTTGCTTATTTGAGCTGTTCTTGCCATAATATGGACTTGGTCTTTTACCAAATAGGGCTATTGGCTCAAACGCATTAAGAAGGAAATAAATTCCACAAATGAAGGCACACCTGTTATTTAAAATGCATTCCAGGTGACTACCTCATGAAGCTGGTTGAGAGCATACATGATTTCATATGTGTTATTTTAATAGTTTTGATGTCTTCACTATTATTCTACAATGTAGAAAATAGCAAAAATAAAGAAATCCTTGAATGAGTGTGTCCAAACTTTTGACTGTTAGTGTATGTTTGCCTTCCATAAGAAGCTTTGACAGTCATACCTGCACTTCAAGTTTTGATAAACATTTTGAGTGTGCAGTGATTTGAACCCCTCCTCGTCTGTCCATCTCTCTAACAGGTGGCCAGTGCCTGGATCTGGGCCACAGTCTTATGTGCCGTTGTCGTCCTGGCTTTACTGGGCCGCGCTGCATGATCAACAATGATGACTGTGCCCGCAACCCCTGCCGCAACGCCGGTACCTGTGTGGATGGCATCAACAACTTTACCTGCACATGCACCCTGGGCTTCACCAGCAAGGACTGCAGCGTCCGCGCCGATGCATGCTCAGTCTTCCCCTGCCAGAATGGAGGCACCTGCTACACCCACTTCACCGGACCCGTGTGCCAGTGCCCGGCCGGCTTCATGGGATCCCGTTGTGAGTTCAGCCTCAAACCCACTGCCAAGCCCAAGGCAGACGGTTTGCCTGCAGCCTTGGTTGTCTCCTTTTCCCTGGGCCTGGTCACCCTCACCCTGGTGGTGTGTGCTGCCATCGTGATCCTAAGCCAGATGAGGCATGGGCGGAAGGCCACGTTGTCTTCTGTTCGTAACGACCTGGAGACTTTCAACAACCAGCCCATAGGTGGTTCCAACCCCCCCCGTCCAGCCTCCGAGAGAAGGAAGCCTTCCTCATCCCCGGCGGCCATTGCAAGGTGTCCAACAAGGATGCAGCGCTGACCTTGGCCCCCGCAGACAAACATGGAGACAAGGCGGCTTACAAGCAGAAGATGGTTGACTACAACATGGCCAAGGAGGAAGATTGTCATGCCAAGAACAAATTTGACCGGTAGGTATGCCTCGCCAAACTCAAACGGTATTGTGCCAATGAAGCAGAGTGTGTGTGATCACCAGTGCCCTAGAGTTTGATGGAGTGCTTGTATTTCCCAGTGGATCCTAGCACCAGGGCTTTCTACTAGCAGACATGTTACAACTTGATCTCTCACTATGTAGTGCTCAGGCTTTATCAGATTTTCTTTGTATTAGAGATCACAGTTTCTGTTGTGTGATTCCATTGCGCCTGTGGAACCAAACTATTTTTCCTCCCTCTATCTCTTTTCAACAGGAAAAAATCTGAATGCAGCATAATGATTCCACCAATGAGCTTCCCTAAAGAAGGCTTGTACCACCCAGTCTTCATCATCCAGACTGAACAGCAAACTGAACAGTGTGTCTTTGCTACTGAGGTAAGAAGCTCCACCCATTCAAATGTATTATTCTTAAGAGTTTATGAAGGAAGTTATTGTCAAATAAATTTTTCAAGATTTGATTGGTAACTATCTCCCTCATCATTTTCCCACCTTAGGTTTAACAACAGTATTCCGACACCAGGAGTACCTTGACCAACAAGGGCTTTGCCTGAGCATGTTTACAGTCTTTCAAAGACAAATCAAAGAATTGAAGATGATATATTAAATCAACATGTATTATTTAATATTTATTCATGCTGCTCATTAAAAATGAACTTTTTCACAACATTGACAATGTTTAGATACAATACGTGAAAAGTGGGGGCTGGAGAGTAGAATGTTCTGGCATCATTTGCACTACGTTTTTAAATATCATTTGCTTTCCATTAAAAATGAACAAAAATAAAACTTTCCTCGGAAGAGGGCCAAGGATTCACCAATTACAGAGAAGCAGGACTTTTTTCTCTCCTGATGCCTTATCGAAAAGAAAATGACATCTCAAAATAATCTAGAGAGACCTTTTTACAATCCATGAATAAGATGCCACTACAATCCACTTGAGAATCAAAAGTAACAGCAAGGACATTTTTGTGGCCTCTTTTGTATTTTCTTTTTCTGTCAAAGCGGGAAACAATGTTCTAGCTATCAAAGAACTGAAGATGAAAGTTTACTGAAAGCTTAGAAATCGCCCGCTATAGATATCGGAGTCTGGAGTGGCCAGATGTCATATCTAGGCCTTCTGGTCCCTAAACTGGACTCCCTTTCCCTATGGAAATAAATCACCAATGTGCCCCATCTTTCAGAGCATTACATACATACTTAGGAAACTCAATCTTATCAAGTGCCTGATCTTTAAATTATGCTATGACTTAAGGAAAAATGGTACTGATCTTACACACTGAATGTGTGTGTTTGATACTCTCTTTTTTACAAACACACAAAGTCTTATTTGAACTGGTTGAAAGTCGCAGTACATGTAATTTGTACAGTTTTACTTTCTCAATGCCTTTCAATATACAACTTCCATCTTGTCAAACACCCAGTGGTTTATGACATTCCCTTGACTTGAATGAAGTGTATTGTGCATGAAGACTGCTTCCCCGATGATAAAATACCATAACGTTTTAACCGACAGTGCTGGATCTTGAAAAAACTATTTCTTTTTTGCAGAGTGAAGGACTCCAAAGATGGGTTCTTTTTCATTTGAAACCAAATAGATATATTTTTAAATATTTGTATTATTGTCCTCTTTAATTTAACAATGCAATGTGTACATAACCATGAAATATTCTTTCTATTTAATTTGTTTGTACATCATTTGTATTTATGAAGAGAATTGTATATATGTCTATGTTATGTGCTTATTGTCACAAAGTCAAAAATATATTTTTTCATAATAAATCAGAAAAAACATTAATGTGTTGTCTTCCACTGGGGTTTTGGGGCTTTGGGCTGCTAGCTTGATGTTTATGGTAAGTAGCTGGGACATGGGGCTCAAGTTGATGGGGCCCATTACTTTTGTTGCTGGGCCCACTGAACCCGCCTAGATAGCAGGGATGTTAGCAAGCGGCTGTGGTGCTGTTTGGAGATGCATCATCCAGGGATTAATGTGCCATCTAGAAAAGGGAGAGAGATCTTACAGGCGATTTCTCTAAAGCCTTTGGCATAGTTCCCACAGCATACATTATCTGGCTCTAAAGACCAGCTCTAATCCATCTCCCTGATGCCTGTGTGTGTGTGTGTGTATATATATATATATATATATATATATATATATATATATATATGCTAATTCTCTATCACCCCCTCCTCCCTTGGACGAGACCCTGTATTGTGCAAAATAGATTAAAGGAGAAGCGTATGTTAACAAATCAGCATCCTCTGCACCACTGCTCCTAGCGTCGTGTGCACACATCTGCTGACTGCTCATGGGATCAGATTTCTAACATTTATGAAATCTGTTATTTTCTGTATTTTACTCAAGCAATAAGAATCATGAGAAGCTGAAATTGAGTTTTCCAGTGTTGGAGGAAGATCTGTTGAGAATAACCTGCCTCTCAAAGACCCCTTCCCCCTCTTTCAGAAAAAAAGTGGTGGGGAGGGAGAAGAAACTGTATAAATGGGGGAAGGGGAGCACTTATGCTGAGAGCTGGGAGGGACTAAATCAAATAAGACTATTTCGAGTGCATTTAAAGTTTGATTAGAGTAGCTAAAGACCCTTGGATTTAACACCTCCCTCTGAAACTGTATCCTGGATTTTGTGACGGGCCACCCCCATGAGTTGAGGGTAGGCAACAACACATTCGCCACACTGACCCTCAACACGGGGGCCGCTCAGGGGTGGTTGATTGCCCCCTGTACTCGCTGTTCACTCACGACTGCTTGGCCGTGCACAACTCCAACACCATCGTTAAATTTGCAGATGACATCATGGTGGTAGGCCTGATCACTGACGATGAGAGGTCAGGAACCTAGCCGTGTTGTTCCTGGACAACAACCTCTCCCTCAACATCAACAAGACAAAGGAGCTGATCGTGGGCTACAGGAAACGAAGGACCGAGCATGCCCCCATTCCCATCAACGGGGCTGTAGTGGAGCAGGTCGAGAGCTTCAAGATCCTCGGTGTCCCCATCACTAAGGAAGTATCATGGTCCACACACCCCAACAGAGTCGTGAAGAGGGCACGACAACGCCTCTTCCCCCTCAGGAGGCTGAAAAGATTTGTCATGGGCCCTCAGATCCTCAAAGGGATCTAAAGCTGCACCATTGAGAGCATCTTGACTGGCTGCATCACCGCTTGGTATGGCATCTGCTTTGTATCCGACCGCAAGGGGCTATAGAGGGTAGTGCATACGGCCCTTTACATCACTGGGGCAGAGCTCCCTGCCATCCAGAACCTTTATACCGGTGTCAGAGGAAGGCCCTAAAAATTGCAGAGACTCCAGCCACCCAAGTCATAGACTGTTCTCTCTGCTAATGCATGGCAAGCATAACCGATGCACCAGGTCTGGAAACAGCAGAACCCCAAACAGCTTATATTTCCAAGTAAAAAAACTGCAAAATAGTTCATCCAGGTAGCTATTTGTTAACTATTTCACTATATGCATTAACCCCTATTTTGATTCATCATACAGAGCCTTTGGAAAGTATTCTGACCCCTTGACTTTTTCCAAACATTTTTATGTTACAGCCTTATTCTAAAATGGATTAAATGTTTTTTCCTGTCTACAGTTGAAGTCTGAAGTTTACATACACCTTAGCCAAATACATTTAAACTCAGTTTTTCACAATTCCTGACATTTAGTCATAGTAAAAGTTCCCTGTATTAGGTCAGTTAGGATCACCACTTTATTTTAAGAATGTGAAATGTCAGAATAATAGTAGAGATAATGATTTATTTCACCTTTTATTTCTTTTATTTCATTCCCAGTGGGTCAGAAGTTGACATACACTCAATTAGTATTCGGTAGCATTGCCTTTTAAATTGTTAGGTCAAGCGTTTCAGATAGCCTTCCACAAGCTTCCCACAATAAGTTGGGTGAATTTTGGCCCATTCCTCCTGACAGAGCTGGTGTAACTGAGTCATATTTGTAGACCTCCTTGCTCGCACACACTTTTTCAGTTCTGCCCACAAATGTTCTATGGGATTGAGGTCAGGGCTTTGTGATGGCCACTCCAATACCTTGACTTTGTTGTCCTTAATCCATTTTGCCACAACTTTGGAAGTATGCTTGGGGTCCATTTGGAAGACCCATTTGCCACCAAGCTTTAACTTCCTGACTGATGTCTTGAGATGTTGCGTTCATATATCCACATAATTTTCCTTTCCTCATCATGCCATCTATTTTGTGCACCAAAGCACGCCCACAACCTGATGCTGCCACCCCGTGCTTCACGGTTGGGATGGTGTTCTTTGGCTTGCAAGCCTCCCCCTTTTTCCTCTAAACATAACGATGGTCATTATGGCCATACAGTTCTATTTTTGTTTCATCAGACCAGAGGACATTTCTCAATTGTCTGGAATTTTTTGTCAACTTAGTGTATGTAAACTTCTTACCCACTGGAATTTTGATACAGTGAATTATAAGAGAAATAATCTGTCTGTAAACAATTGTTGGAAAAATTGTCATGCACAAAGTAGATGTCCTTACCGACTTAACAAGAAATTTGTGCAGTGGTTGAAAAACGAGTTTTAATGACTCCAACCTAAGTGTATGTAAACTTCCGACTTCAAATGTATATAAGGTTCCACAGTTGACGGTGCATGTCAGAGCAAAAACCAAGCTTATGAGGTCGAAGGAATTGTTCGTAAAGCTCAGAGACAGGATTGTGTCGAGGCAAAGATCTGGAAAGGTAAATTATTTTTTGAAGGTCCCCAAGAACAAAGTGGCCTCCATCATTCTTAAATGGAAGAAGTTTGGAACCACCAAGACTCTTCCTAGAGCTCGCTGCCCAGACAACCTGAGCAATCGAGGAAGAAGGGCCTTGGTCAGGGAGGTGACCAAGATCCCGATGGTCATCTGACAGAGCTCCAGAGTTCCTTTGTGGAGATGGGAGAAACATCCAGAAGGACAACCATCTCTGCAGCACTCCACCAATCAGGCCTTTATGGTAAAGTGGCCAGATGGAAGCCACTTCTCAGTAAAAGGCACATGATAGCCCGCTTGGAGTTTGTCAAAAAGCACCTAAAAACTCAGACCATGAGAAACAAGATTCTTTGGTCTGATGTAACCAAGATTGAACTCTTTGGCCTGAATGCCAAGCTTCACGTCTGGAGGAAACCTGACACCATCCCTATGGTGAAGCATGGTGGTGGCAACATGCTGGGGGGATGTTTTTGAGGCAGGGACTGGGAGACTAGTCAGGATCGAGGCAAAGATGAACAGAGCAAAGTACAGAGAGATCTTTGATGAAAACCTGCTCCAGAGCGCTCAGAACCTCAGACTGGGGTGAAGGTTCACCTTCCAGCAGAATAACGACCCTAAGCACACAGCCGAAACAATGCAGGAGTGGCTTCGGGACAAGTCTCTGAATGTCCTTGCTGCAGAGCCAGGACTTGAACCTGATCGAACAACTCTGGAGAGACCTGAAAATAGCTCTGCAGAGAAGACTGGGAGAAACTCCCTAAATACAGGTGTGCCAAGCTTGTAGCGTCATACCCAAGAAGACTCTGTAATCGCTGCCAAAGGTGCTTCAACAAAGTACTGAGTAAAGAGTCTGAATACTTATATAAAAAAACATGAAATATCACATTTACATATCTAATTCAGCAAACATTTCAAAAAATCTGGTTTTGCTTTGTCAGTATGGGGTATTGTGTGTAGATCGATCAGGGGGAAAAAAATATTTAATCCATTTTAGAATAAGGCTGTAATGTAACAAAATGTGGAAAAAGTCAAGGGGTCTGAATACTTTCTGAACGCACTGTATACGCTGCTGTTACTGTTTATCTATCCTGTTGCCTAGTCACTTTATCCCTATTAATATGTACTGTACATATCTACCTCAATTACCTTGTACCATCGCACATCGACTCTGTACTGGTACCCAGTGTATATAGCCAAGTTATCGTCACTCATTGTGTATTTATCCTTGTTATTTTTCTATTGTTTCTTTTTTTCTCTCTGCATTGTTGAAGTGCCTGTAAGCATCCACTGTTAGTCTACATGTGATGAAAACAATTAGATTTTATTGAAATGTCTTCTTATATAATCATAGAAGGCTTGCATGTTCAAGTTAGCATGCAAAGGTCGCAGGTCTGTGGAGATCTTCACAATTGCTATAATAATCTGTGCAGAATCTTAAGCACTATTCATGATACAAACTGTTCACACCTCTCTTGTTGGTGGAGAGAACATTTTGCAGTTTTAAAGCTCATTTTCTTGCAATTCTACACTATTTGTCATGTGATATTTGAGTGACTCTATGGGCTAAATAACCTAGATAAAAAAACGTTAGCCGACATAGGCTAGTTGATTTGGACATTTCCGACAAGTTATAAATACCTCTCTAAGGTCTGCAATGACTAATATAACAAGAAGAAAACTGATGCACTACCCAATTAATTTCGAAATTGCACCTTGTGGATTCTACTATTACAACTTTCAAGAGTAATTGGAAGCTGCACTGAGTGAACAAACTTCTGTCTTTTTGAGTGTGTGAATAAAGGTTGGAATCTTATTGATCAACGTCTCAACTAAGTATTACCCAAATGCATGTTGTGCCTAGTGGGAAATAACAAAATCTTAATATAAACATGGTCCAATTAACTATTATTGATCTCAAGCCGGATACTCTCTCCCTCTCTCTTTATCACAACCCCCTCCCATCCTTTTTCTCCATCTTCGTGCAGCTGTCCAGCCTGAGTAAAATCTTAACAAATCCTCTTGTCCATTGGTGCTAAAAGTGGGGGTTAAGATGAGCAAGCTGGACTTGGTGTTGTCGGCCACCATATGAACTGGACGTGTGTGTGTGGGTGAAGTGGCATTGCAGAGGGCCGTGTGGCTCCTTTCATCGCACTCTGCACACGGAACCAAACCAGAAAGCAAGATGACTGTGTATCAAAAAGATAGGGAGTCTGTCATGCCACTAAACTGCTTGTGTAGAGATGAAACCAATGCCAAGATGTCATAGTACTGTATATTACTTTTGTTTATAGTGAAAGGGGAGCAGTTAGCTTTGCGCATGAGTTACCCTCCTCTTGTTCCCTGTCCAACTGACTGTTTGTTTTCCCGTATATCAAACAAGGGCAACCAAACCGTTGTTATAGTTAATCAGTTCCAAGTGCCACGTGTTCAGACCTTGTTAGAAGACAGCAGGGGAGTGGAGAGACTTCAGACCTCAGGCCTACCCGCTGTTCACCTGGCTTTGTCTCAAAAAACTTCCCGCCACTATGCACCACACCCAGACCATCTGTACACTTTGAAAACACAATTGCACAAAAGTTTGAACTTTGGACATTTCTCATGTCACCTGGTGTCATCTGTAGAGTGAGAAGGGCCAACCTACTCTTTCCCATTTATTTTATTTGTTTATTTTATTTATTTAACCTTTATTTAACTAGGCAAGTCAGTAAATAACATTATTATTTCCAATGACGGCCTACCAAAAGGCCTCCTGGGGGACGGGGTCTGGGATAAAAAAAATATTAATAACATATATAGGACACACATCACGACAAGAGAGACAACACAACACTACATAAAGACAGACCTAAGACAACAACATAGCATGGCAGCAACACATGACACCACAGCATGGTAGCAACACAGCATGACAACAACATGGTAGCAACACAACACGGCAGCAGCACAACATGGTAGCAGCACAAAACATGGTACACATTTTTTGGGGCACAGGCAACAGCACAAAGGGCAAGAAGGTAGAGACAACAATACATCACGCAAAGCAGCCACAACTGTCAGTAAGAGTGTCCATGATTGAGTCTTTGAATGAAGAGATGGAGATAAAACGGTCCAGTTTGAATGTTTGTTGCCTGCCCCTGGAATGGAAGAGCGAGGGTTTGAATGAGTGGTGCCCTTCGGAAGATGGCTGCTCTGGATTGGCCAGAGTTCTGGGTCAACAGGATGTGGTTATATAGACAGGTCTGGGGGTGGCTGAGACGCTTAGCTAGAGTCACAGAGTAACTTTGCATCCTGTTTACCCCGCCGAGCAGAGGCTGCAGAGAAGGGGCCTCCCTGCGCCCCTCAAAAGTGGCCTTCCCTAGTTTCCTGTGGCTGATTACGCCCTGTGCCAACTGATTGTGGTTCTACTTGTCAAAAGCCATCTCCTCAGAAAACAGAGCCCTCTGCGTGTGATTCCCTACTGTTCATCTTCGCTGCTGGGCGAATGCTGTCAAGGGGCAACTCATGCTCGTTTCTATCAATGAAATGGAGAAGTTGTTCATGCAGGTACTAAGTTAATCAGTGATTCCTATCAACATACTGAAAGCTCTTCCACTTCCACTCTGTGGTCTTTATCTATCTCTTTAT
Source organism: Brachymystax lenok tsinlingensis (assembly GCA_030435695.1). NCBI lineage: Eukaryota > Metazoa > Chordata > Actinopteri > Salmoniformes > Salmonidae > Brachymystax > Brachymystax lenok. The sequence continues at coordinate 9,360,469 of CM059794.1, forward strand.
TTAGTATTTATCTTTGTTCACTTTTATTTCAAATGTTTAGTTACAACAGAATAGCTTGGTTTCGAAAGAAAGACCGCTCGCTAGTCATTTCCTCAGAATGTGGTTGAAATCTGGTTGGGGAAATGGTATTCAGGGAGGATTCAGTTCAATACAAATGATAAATAAAACTCATGAATGAGTGAGTGTTTATTTTTGACTTCCCCTTTCCTCTTGGTCAATAGTGAGCGGGGAGTCAGCTAAACACTGTTGAAAACTCCAGCCATCTCTCTGTGCTCATGTCTGAGTGACACCAGGCACCAGGGCAGGAACTCCATTGTCTCCTCTGTTGTCTTTTCCCTGTATCCTCTTCCACGTCAAAAGATGGGGAGGAGGAAGAGGGAGCTACACCCCATCCTCATTGGTTCCTGTTGTATTACTGCCGTGGTGTGGAGTGGCCTTTAGCTCAGCAGGCTAAGGCGTGGATTGGTCAGGGCTGTAATATAAAATGAATGTCCAGTCAGAGGATTACCTTTCTAGGTCTCACAAGAATGCCCGAAGATAACTCCCGTACTGCCTTACATACTGCTTTACAACATGCCGTGACACTGTCGTGCCTACTATGACATCTCCTCCTTTAACTTGAACACATTTCCTTTGAACACTTTCTACAAATGAGTGTAACCATAATGAAAACAACCGTACTTCACAATAGCGATCAACAGAAACAATGTTACTGTAAAAGGTTTTGGGGAAAAAAAAGAACAATAACGCAATGTAAGTTTTCACATGTACATTTTCTTTTTACCACGGTTTCTCCCGGCAGTAGCAACTGTAAAGGTTATCGCCTTGTGATGTTAGTTGTAGTAGAAGTCTTGTTTCCTCTTTTCCTTCAGCTTGATGTGTTTTTTGTTGGGCCCCCTAGGTTGCAGGTTTCTCTCCAAGGTTGCGAGTGTCGTTCTGTTGTTGTGCATGGGATTGACCTGTAGCACAGGAGAGCAACCAGCAGGTCTTTAGAATCTTCTTCACGGCCTGCACTGCCCTTTCTGCACGGCCGTTACCCTGAGGGTTGTGCGGGCTGGAAGTAATGTGCTTAAAGTCAAGCTGCTTTGCCATTTCTTGGAACTCGAGAATTTGGGCCAATTGTCCGTAATGACTCATCTGCTTATGTCATATCTTGTGAAGGTTCGTTTCAGCTTCATGGTGACCTGTGTGCTTGTGGTTGTAGGTATGTGTTGTATCTCAATTAACCTTGAGTAGTAGTCTGATACGATCAGATAGTTTTGTTTATCATACTCACATACAGTGGGGCAAAAAAGTATTTAGTCAGCCACCAATTGTGCAAGTTCTCTAACTTAAAAAGATGAGAGAGGCCTGTAATTTTCATCATAGGTACACTTCAACTATGACAGACGAAATGAGAAAAAGAAATCCAGAAAATCACATTGTAGGATTTTTAATGAATTTATTTGCAAATTATGGTGGAAAATAAGTATTTGGTCAATAACAAAAGTTTATCTCAATACTTTGTTATATACCCTTTGTTGGCAATGACAGAGGTCAAACGTTTTCTGTAAGTCTTCACAAGGTTTTCACACACTGTTGCTGGTATTTTGGCCCATTCCTCCATGCAGATCTCCTCTAGAGCAGTGATGTTTTGGGGCTGTCGCTGGGCAACCACGGACTTTCAACTCCCTCCAAAGATTTTCTATGGGGTTGAGATCTGGAAACTGGCTAGAGCCACTCCAGGACCTTGAAATGCTTCTTCCGAAGCCACTCCTTCGTTGCCCAGGCGGTGTGTTTGGGATCATTGTCATGCTGAAAGACCCAGCCACGTTTCATCTTCAATGCCCTTGCTGATGGAAGGAGGTTTTCACTCAAAATCTCACGATACATGGCCCCATTCATTTCTTTCCTTTACACGGATCAGTCGTCCTGGTCCCTTTGCAGAAAAACAGCCCCAAAGCATGATGTTTCCACCCCCATGCTTCACAGTAGGTATGGTGTTCTTTGGATGCAACTCAGCATTCTTTGTCCTCCAAACACGACGAGTTGAGTTTTTACCAAAAAGTTATATTTTGGTTTCGTCTGACCATATGACATTCTCCCAATCCTCATCTGGATCATCCAAATGCTCTCTAGCAAACTTCAGACGGGCCTGAATATGTACTGGCTTAAGCAGGGGACACGTCTGGCACTGCAGGATTTGAGTCCCTGGCGGCGTAGTGTGTTACTGATGGTAGGCTTTGTTACTTTGGTCCCAGCTCTCTGCAGGTCATTCACTAGGTCCCCCGTGTGGTTCTGGGATTTTTGCTCACCGTTCTTGTGATCATTTTGACCCCACGGGTGAGATCTTGCGTGGAGCCCCAGATCGAGGAAGATTATCAGTGGTCTTGTATGTCTTCCATTTCCTAATAATTGCTCCCACAGTTGATTTCTTCAAACCAAGCTGCTTACCTATTGCAGATTCAGTCTTCCCAACCTGGTGCAGGTCTACAATTTTGTTTCTGGTGTCCTTTGACAGCTCTTTGGTCTTAGCCATAGTGGAGTTTGGAGTGTGACTGTTTGAGGTTGTGGACAGGTGTCTTTTATACTGATAACAAGTTCAAACAGGTGCCATTAATACAGGTAACGAGTGGAGGACAGAGGAGCCTCTTAAAGAAGAAGTTACAGGTCTGTGAGAGCCAGAAATCTTGCTTGTTTGTATGTGACCAAATACTTATTTTCCACCATAATTTGCAAATAAATTCATTACAAATCCTACAATGTGATTTTCTGGATTTATTTTCCTCATTTTGTCTGTCATAGTTGAAGTGTACCTATGATGAAAATTACAGGCCTCTCTCATCTTTTTAAGTGAGAGAACTTGCACAATTGGTGGCTGACTAAATACTTTTTTGCCCCACTGTAGATCCAGAGCAATTCCTTTCCATGGCCTGTCGGGGAGTGGCTGTACCTTTCTAAGCTTTTGCTGTACCTTTCACTCCACTGATGAGATCCCCGGCCACCATGCAGAGGCGTTGGCCCACTCTCTGCATTTAGTCAGACCAGTGGTGTAAAGTACATAAGTAGCTCTTTAAAGTATTTTAATTAAGTCGTTTTTGGGGTATCTGTACTTTGCTACTTATATATTTGACAACTTTTACTTTTACTTCACTACATTCCTAAAGGAAATACTGTACTTTTTACTCCATGCATTTTCCCTGACACCCAAAAATACTCGTTATATTTTGAATGCTTAGCAAAACAGGAAAATGGTCCAATTTACGCACTTATCAAGAGAACATCCTAGGTCATCCCTAATGTCTTTAATCTAATATAAGATATTAGAAATTATTTATACTTTTACTTTTGATACTTAAGTATATTTTAGCAATTACATTTACTTTTGATACTTGAGTATATTGAAAACTAAATTATTTTAGACTTTTTCTCAAGTAGTGTTTTACTGGGGGACTTTCACCTTTACTTGAGTCATTTTCTATTAAGGTATCTTTACTTTTACTTAAGTATGACTATTGGGTACTTTTTCCACTGGTCTAACCTTTATGTTTATTGTGTATTCTATCAACAATGTTTGGCCTCTGTGTCTGTGGTACTAGTTTACGGTTCCCACAGGATGTTGGTGGCACCTTCATTGGGCAGAATGGGGTGGTTGTAATAGCTGGAGCTGAATTTGTGGAATGGTATCAAATACATCAAACACATGGTTTCCATTTTGTTTGATGCCATTCCCTTTGCTCCGTTCCGGCAATTACTATGAGCAGCCTCCTGTGACGGTTCCCCCTTGTGACTTTAACATTGTACTCGGACACTTCCCTTTTCACTGGAAAAAAACCTCTGGGGTTTTACTCACGTGTTCAGGCCAGCCTGACCTGATGTAATTGATAATCTGCTGCTGGGGCAACTCTGATGCTCTTCGTGTGTGTCTGTGTAGCAGGTATGTTGTTGATGACGACTGCGATGTTACACTCTACGTGTGTGTGTGTGTGTGTCTGTCTCTCTCTCCCCCTTTTCTGTGCGTGTCAATAGACTCCTTGACAGTGTCCCCCACGACCAAGGTTTTTCCTGGTGCGTACTCCACTGTGGGTTTGAACCTCATAAGCCGCGTGAGTAGTCTCTGGCACCGTAAAGCCACATTATCCAAGACTTTGCTGTTCATTAGTGGGACCAATGGCTTGTGGTCTGTCACTAACTTGAAGTCCTCCAGGCCGTACAGGTATTTCTTGGACTTCTCACAGGCCCAAACACTCACCAGACACTATTTTTCGATCTGAACATATATGGTTTCTGCCTCTGTGAGCCACCTAGAGCAGTACACCACTGACTTCCCTTCCTCTCCATGGAGCTATAGTAGTACCCGCCAAGCCCATAGCTGCTTGAGGTGTCTGAGGAAGCGTAGCTGTGTTTGCCTGAGGACACACTTTTCTCTGTTCAACTTTAGTCCGGTTGACTCTATCTTCTGCAGGACTCTCTTTAGTCGCTCGCCGTGCTCCTCCATGGTATTTGCATATACCAAAATGTTATCCATAAAAATGTCGACTCCCTCTAAGCCTTGCAATGTTACCATCATTTTCCTCTTGAAGATTTCGGGAGCTCGAGATCCCAAACTGCAGGCGGCGGAAACAGTACCTGCCAAAAAGTGTGATGAAGGTTGTCAGCTTTCTGCTGTCACTGTGTAGGGTATTTGCCAGAAACTACCTGCCGCATCCAATGACGAGAATACTTTGGCTCTGCTCAGCTTTGCGAGTATCTCTTCCGAGGGGGTATGATGAACCGTTCTCTTTTCAACACTTCATTCAGCGTTTTCAAACCCACACATACACACTTTCCTATTTTATCAACCCACACATACACACTTTCCTATTTTATCAACCCACACATACACACTTTCCTATTTTATCAACCCACACATACACACTTTCCTATTTTATCAACCCACATATACACACTTTCCTATTTTATCAACCCACACATACACACTTTCCTATTTTATCAACCCACACATACACACTTTCCTATTTTATCAACCCACACATACACACTTTCCTATTTTATCAACCCACATATACACACTTTCCTATTTTATCAACCCACACATACACACTTTCCTATTTTATCAACCCACACATACACACTTTCCTATTTTTCTTCCAGACAGGCACCAATCTTTTGGCTGTGTCACCGTCTCCACAATGTCATTCTCCTCCATCCTCTTTCACCTTCTGAATCAGTGGTATTGGGACTCTACTCGCTGTGTGCTCTGCATATGGCTGTGTTCTCTTTCAGTTGTATTTTCACTGGTTCTGTGTTAAGCAAGCTCTGCTCTCCAAATGCTTCATGAACCTTTTCGATGCGTTTCACCAGGCCCATCTCAGCAGGAGTTGACCGGCTGAGTAAATTGTTCACACTCCGTCCCTAAACGACATACACTGGGAAGGAGTGGTGCTTTTCTTTGTATGTGGTGCTCACTTTAAATTGCTGTGAACAATTCCACTGGCCCCAGGGACGGCACAGAGTAATGGTAGACGGCTTCAATGTTCTATCTGGAATGAGGCTATCAAATGTCTCTTCACGTCTGCTCCAGTGTCCATTTTGAATTTCACAGGTGTTGCGCCAATGAGAAATTGCACTGTCCATTGGTCATCACTCCGATCAGCATTGCTAACAGATCCCAAGAAATATGACGTCTGGTCATCATTTTCTGTACCTTCCCTAACCAATGTCCTGTTTTCTGACATTTGTTGCGTGTCGACTTGAAAGCTGGACACCTTTTTTATGTAGCATTTTTCCACGACGGTTGCGTTTTCCTTCTGCACGCTCTGTGTCCCTTAAATCTTTGTTCTCGTTGCGTTTTGTGCGCCATTTTGCATTCTTCTTGTGCCCCATGTGCAATTCTCCCTGTTTGGCTTACTTGGAAGCTAGCTTCCTCTGACTGACGGACTGTCTGAATGGTAGTTGCTAACGTGAGATCTGCCTCGCTGCCCATGGGAACTGACCTGCAACATCGCCATCTTCCTGACCCAATTTGGTCGTGGTTGTTTCCAATTCATCCATTCCGTCAGTTTCTCAAAGCTAAAGTTTTGTGGGTCAAACTTAGCCATTGTCCACTTTTCTTGTAGGACGGGAGCCTCTCTCCCGCTTCTGGCACCATGTAAAAAAAAGTGAATGTCTAGTCAGAGGAGTAACTTTCTAGGTATGTTGTTTTAATTAATGTACGAACGTCTCACAAGAATGCCCGAAGATAACTCCCGTACTGCCTTACATACTGCTTTACAACATGCCTTAACACTGTCGTGCATACTATGACAAGGGCCAGGAGTTCAGCACTCTGGATCGTCATCGCCCACTCATATCCAGAGGGTTACATTGTAATAGAGCATACACTGTAATATACAGTACGTGTTATAGAGTATACTAATTTTACCACAAAGAAACAGTATCCTATCTCGCCAGATTGTACATGTTTTGAAATGCACTGTTTTGTGCAATGTCTTGTTTGAGTGGATGATATCAGAACATTTGACATTTTGTTTGGTAGGGAGCAGAGGCAGAACGGGAGGGAGAGAGAAGGAAAAGAGAAACCTGGAACAGTGCATTGAGAGGGGAGGAGGAATAAGGAGAGAGGGAGAAGTGAAGAACACACACAGATGAAAGACACCTGCCATCGCTACATCATTACTTGCCGGACTCCTCTTCCTCTCGCTGCCTATTTTGGATACACCCCGTCTGGCTACTGTCTTGTGTGACAGAGAAAGGGAAGCGGAACAGGAAGGCTAAAAGACTAATCAAGACCTCCATTTTGTATACACACTTACCAGTGTTGTGCTCCAAATGAGATTTCCATCATGCATTGACATGATACGCTCCATTCCAGACAGACACCATTATATAGGATGGTTCTGAGGTGCACAGGGACTGTCATCTCATCTCCTACACTAAGACATGTTTGCAGCATAGGAGTACTAAGGACAAACAGTTATCAGGTATCTCTACCGAAAAGTTTTAGGGACAGTTTCCCGGACACAGACTAAGCCAAATCACGGACTAAAAATCATGATCAAGTTTTAAGTTTTAAGTTTCAAGTTTTAATGCCACATGCACAAGTGCAGTGAAATACCTTTCCTGCAAGCTCTAACCCCAACAATGCAAAAATCAATAACAATGTAATACAAAAAATTACAAGGTAGAACAAAAACACACGAGATATAAAAATAAGAAACAAGAAGAACATAAGTTAAGTAAGCATACTAAACTCATCAAAAAAAGAAACGTCCCTTTTTCAGGACTCTGTCATTCAAAGATAACTCATAAAAATCCAAATAACTTCGCAGATCTTCATTGTAAAGGGTTTAAACACTGTCTATGGCATGGAGACTGCAGATGTGGCCAGGGCAATACATTTTAAGTGTCTGTACTGTGAGACACGTAAGACAGCGCTACAGGGAGACAGGACGGACAGCTGATCGTCCCCGCAGTGGCAGACCACGTGTAACAACACCTGCACAGGATCGGTACATCTGTACATCACACCTGCGGGACAGGTACAGGATGGCAACAACAACTGCCCAAGTTACACCAGGAACGCACAATCCCTCCATCAGTGCTCAGACTGTCCATAATAGGCTGAGAGAGGCTGGACTGGGGGTTTGTAGGCCTGTTGTAAGGCAGGCCCTCACCAGACATCACCGGCAACAACGTCGCCTATGGGCACAAACCCACCGTCGCTGGACTAGACAGGACTGCCAAAAAGTGCTCTTCACTGACGAGTCGCGGTTTTGTCTCACCAGGGGTGATGGTTGGATTCGTGTTTATCGTCGAAGGAATGAGCATTACACCGAGGCCTGTTCTCTGGAGCGGATCGATTTGGAGTTGGAGGGTCCGTCATGTTCTGGGGCGGTGTGTCACAGCATCATCAGACTGAGCTTGTTGTCATTGCAGGCAATCTCAACGCTTTGCGTTACAGGGAAGACATCCTCCTCCCTCATGTGGTACCCTTCCTGCAGGCTCATCCTGACATGACCCTCCAGCATGACAATGCCACCAGCCATACTGCTCGTTCTGTGCTTGATTTCCTGCAAGACAGGAATGTCAGTGTTCTGCTATGGCCAGTGAAGAGCCCTGATCTCAATCCCATTGAGCATGTCTGGGACCTGTTGGATCGGAGGGTGAGGGCTAGGGCCATTCCTCCCAGAAATGTCCAGGAACTTGCAGGTGCCTTTGTGGAAGAGTGGGGTAACATCTCACAGCAAGAACTGGCAAATCTGGTGCAGTCCATGAGGAGGAGATGTGCTGCAGTACTTAAATGCAGCTGGTGGCCACACCAGATACTGACTGTTACTTTTGATTTTGCCTCCCCCCCCCTTTTGTTCAGGGACACATTATTCCATTTCTGTTAGTCACATGTCTTTGGAACTTGTTCAGTTTATGTCTCAGTTGTTGAATCTTGTTATGTTCATACAAATATTTACACATGTTAAGTTTGCTGAAAATAAACGCAGTTGACAGTGAGAGGACGTTTATTTTTTTGCTGAGTTTATTATGAAGGGTCAGTTCCAGTACCATATTTACAATGTGCAGGGGAGACTGGAGTGATGGAGGTAGATATGTATAGGGGTAAGGTGACTAGGCATCAGGATATATGATAAATAGAGTAGCAGCAGCGTATATAATGATTGTATGGGGGTGTGTGTAGAGTCACTATAAATGTATGTGCATATTATGTATTTGTGTGTGTGTTGGGGTATTATTGTGCATAATGTGTAGGGCCTTGTGTGCATAGAGACAATAAGAATAAATACAAAGGTCAGATAGTCCACGTAGCCATTTTGTTAGCTATTTAGTTAGTTATTTAGAAGTCTTATGGCATGGGAATAGATGCTGTTCAGAAGCCTATTGGGGTCAGACTTTATGAACCTGTATCGCTTGCCGTGCAGAAGAGAGAACAGTCTATGGCTTGGGTGGTTGGAGTCTTTAGCGATTTTCCTGGCCTTCCTTTCACTGGAGAATCCTCCTTTTATTCCTGGATTAATCTTAGTCTGTGTTTGGGAAACTGGCCCATGGTGTTTCAACAGATAGGACTAGGTGTCGATGTTCCTTATTAAGTTAAGCCATGACACAGCCCACATCTTCTAAATGTGTGACACATGACCAGGGCTCTGAAGTGCGACCAATTTGGCCGCATATGCAAAACATTTTGCCATGCAACCTGGAGTTTTATTTTGGAAGCACCAGTGCGACTAAAACAAAATCCCCCAAAACGTAAATTCAAATGTGATTTTTAGTAGTTATTAGCATCCCCAATTAGCTGCTGCAGAGGCAGCGACTACTCTTCCTGGGATCCGAACAGAAATCAAAAGACAACCAATAAAATACATAGAATTCACAACATGACCAAAAGTCGTCAAACGTCTCATTCCAAAATCAGGAGCATTCATATGGAGTTGTTTCCCCTTTCGCTGCTTTATTTTCTTGAACCTTTATTCATAGAGGTTTTTTTAATTGAGATAACATCTCTTTTCCAAGAGAGACCTGGTCCAACAGCAGCAGGGGGAACAACGTTTCAGACAAAACAACTTACATGCACTAATACTACACTAATCAAAACTATAAACACACATACAGTACAACAAAAACATTTTACGTCTTGACTAAAAACAGCTGGCCTAAAAACAATTACACTCTTCTATGATATATACATCGATCAAGTGTTTAAACTCCACCAACGAAACTAGATCATCAAATTTTAAAATGTTCAGGAGAGAATTACAGGACCACGGAGCTAAGTAACTAAAACTATTTATACCATAAACTGTTCTAATTTTTGGTACTGTTAGAAGCAAATGAGAATGGGACCGTAATTGATATTTATTTACTGACCTGACTAAAAAAAGAACAGAGATAAAATGGCATTTTACCCAATATGGCCTTGTAAATCAGTGTATACCAGTGTTTAAGCCTACGCAAGGTCAATGACGACCAGCCAACAGCGCTGCAGAGTTCACAATGATGTGTTAGACGTTTTTGATTTGCTATAACAGCCTCCACTCTTCTGGGAAGGCTTTCCACTAGATGTTGGAACACGCGGGGATTGTTACTCGCTCTGTGAGCTTGTGTGGCCTACCACTTTGCGGCTGAGCCGTTGTTGCTTCTAGTCATTTTTTCCTTCACGATAACGGCACTTACAGTTAAACCGTGGCAGCTCTAGCAGGGCAGACATTTTACAAACTGACTTACTGACTTGTTGGAAAGTCACTGAGCTCTTCAGTATGGTAGGAATTGGTAGGAATTGCCCGAGTGGCGCAATTCCTACCGAGCTTTTTAATTTGTTGTCATGCCAAATAACAACCATATAATTAGAATAATCATTATATTTCTATGGTCACAAAGGTCACCCAAGTGTTTTGATCTATATCACAAGTCAAGTCGCAATATTTGGTTTAAAAATAGCTATAAAACATCTTTCTGTAACTTTACCAGTACATGCAAACATTTGGTGGCACAGAGATGTGCTTAGAAAGTAAGTAGGCTACATCTCAATCATTTCAAAATATACGTTTTTCTGGTGCTCCTAATTGTTTGGTGCTACAAATGATTGTTTATTCATTTATTTAGAGCCCTGCACATAACACTGGTGAAGTAGCTTCATCTTGTGACACACTCTCACAAAATTACTCTAAGTACCTGTGTCGCCATGCTTGTGCACTGCGAGCCCTCTGTTGGGGCATTGGCTTTACTTTGGACTAAAAGACAAGTGGGAAGAGACATGGTAGGAATGAGACTCTACCTGCTCCTCTGGTCCTGGACCTGATGGGTATCTGGCACGCATAGCTCTCTTATGCAGATATCAGACCAGCTTACTTTCACGTTAGATACTATCTTACAATGAGAGCCTTGCTATCTTATAATGAGAACATTTTTGCCACTGAAATGGCTGAGGATAGAGTGTGTATGTTTTAGCCTGCTTCAGTGTCTTGGCGGTTGGCTCGTCGGGTTAGGAGCCTGCATGCGTATTTTTTTAATAGGGGTTTAGGGTGTATATGTGTATTTGTATGATGTGGATGTTAGGTGTTAGTGTTGAGGTAAAGGTATCTAGGATTTAAGTTTGCCCTCTATTTCATCCCTGTTAGCTTCCTGTTTTCCATGTATTTATAGGCCCTGACATGGGAAGGGAAGTGAACCCTATTCTGGCGCACGCATCACTCCTCAGCCTCTATTCTTTCTTTAAGTCGGAAGGAAATGGAACATCTTCCTGGCCACACAAACACAAACACACACACACACACACACAAATACACACACAAATACAGAAACACAGAAAGCTTTGCTTGACAAAAAGACACGTAAGTGTGTGTGTGCATCTGTTTGTGTGTGTGTGTGTGTGGCCATGCAGATGTTTCATTTCCTTTTGACTTTAAATAAAACAATTGAGGCTAAGGGCTTACCACTGGTATGTAATATACAGGTCATACATGTTCTGAAATTCCCACACAATGTCATAAAAAACAGCATGTTTCCAAGGGTGTTGATTGAGATGAGATTCTGTTCTGTTCCTGTAGTCTGGGTGGTAGGGTGGCTGGGCGATGCATAGAGCCAGGGCCCCACCAACCCACACTCCCACCCTCCCTCTTTCCAAGCTATTTGAGAGGTCAGGCCCTGACACCATCCTCTGCCCCTCAGCTGCTGAGGCCCAGTAGGTCATAGGTCAAGACAAATAGGAAGTGACCAACACAGATATAGGTCTAACAGACAGGGCTGATTGTCGATGTGCACGTAGCTTGAGGGAGTTTTTCAAGTGAAGGCTTTGAAGGAGACAAGGCAGTTGCAACAACAAAACAGTAAAAAAAATCAATTAGAGGGAAAACAAGCTGATCGGAGCACCTTCTCTCCTCCCCACTCCCTCTCCTCTCTGAGTGCATTCCTTTGTTTGGAGCTGAGATCCCTGGGCTTTCCAGACTGTTTGTCTCACGTGAATTCTACAGAAACAATTCAAACGAAACAGCCTGTAGACTGGTATTGTTTCCACAGCTGAATGTTTGTTTCTGTGCGTGTGTGTGTGCGTGTGTGTTCGTGCTTGTGGGTGTGGTATGTAGCTTCTACATTTACATGCTTTTGCTTTTGCTTTTGATGAGAGTAGGTGCATGTACATGTGATTTTGTTTATTTCGTGTGTGGTTTTGGATCCCAAAAGTGGAGTACCAGCTTCTAACAGATATTGTTACTTTTGTAGGAGATGTATCAAAGCCTGGTGGTTTATGCCACATGACAGACCACACATAAAGGGAATAGACCTAAGAACATTCATTCAGGGGTTGAATATAGAATGCCATTCTACCTAGATGCATTTGCCAAGAGGTTTGCATATGTGAAAAAAAACAGCTGCACCATTAGTTTGTAACCTGTTTGTTCACCTCGTTGAGTTGCTACTAAGTGCCAAGTAGGATTCATTGATGAATCACCTAACCACAGAGGCATGTTCATAGGCCTCAGCCTATTGTTGGGGCTGTAGGAAAAATCATCTCCCAGCATTTCCATCAATCAAAGAGGACAAGAGAGGTTTGTGTTTGGACTATTGGGGGTTTTTCAAGTCACGTAGCTGGAAAATAAACACTTCTCCTCCTTCCTCTGTGGAACAGACGGGCATTCTCCAGGGCTCTCCTCCTTCGCCCTCCCTAGGAAAACAGGAGCAGCATGAACTCCTCATACACAGAAAACAAAACAACAACAGCAGGACAACACCGAAGCAACCTCCCTTCAACCCAGCCCTAACCTTAGAGACTCACTTTCACTGCAAAAGAAAGGGGCATACATTGCTATGTGCCACTAAACACTTAGTGACTGCTGAGCTTAGGCCGAAAGAGCGCAACAACAACAGCAGCAAGATCGGCTCTCTTAAGGTTTTGAGTTACGATCTGTCTGTTTCAACCCCACCAAACACACCCACAACACATTATGTATAATATTCTCACTGGTTTCTGAGACAGGAAGCAAATATTAGTGAAATACGTTTGGAGACATGAAACATCCGTGAGCGATGATCTAAGTCAGGGTTCCCCAACTGGCGACCCGTGGTTTTATTTGGCCCCCCAGGTTTTCTGCGCAAAACAAAAACATATATAAAACAATTTTGTGGAAATGTTATTGTTGGACGTAAACGACTGTAAAAACAACAGGAAATCAGCTTCAAGTGATTAACATCTTGGAAATCTGTTTACAAGTATTCCCACACATAATAAAGAGACACGTGATCGTATACAAACGTCAGCAAGGTTTGATATTACGTTTTAGTCAAATATTATATCTGTTTGGGCTTCTAGCGGTCAATTTGAAGTCTACAAATCATTTTGTTACTATGTTCCGACTCCCTGACCATCCGCTCATGAAGAAACTGGCCCGCGGCTCAATCTAGTTGATGATCCCTGGTCTAAATGGACTGACATGTAGTGGTTCATGTGGTGGTGACTCAGAGAGTTCACTATACAGAGGTGAGCATGAGTGTTGAGGCCAGTGTCTGGTGTTTTGGGGCTTTAGACTGGGAACTTCACATCCGGCTAAGCACTCCCCTTTGACCCTAGGCAGCGTGGGAAAGGGTGCGAGGAGAGAACTGGCGTGACCATTGGGCATTAGTGCAGATGACTCTAGCAGACCTGCCCCACACCTGTCCCCACCCCCTGCTCTAACAGGACTCTTCTCGCTGAGGCTTCCCAAGGAGGGGGAGAGCGGGCAGGGCAGAGGATGGGCTGCTGTTGGGGTAAAGACCCACACAGTCCCCATTACCTCCTGTCTCCCACCCATCTCTCTTACAGAAGCTGCACTGGTGAAACCCGACACCCCTGACAGGAGCAGGAGATGACAAGGTGGATTTGTGTTGGGTAATCAATCATATGCCCTGGGAAATGGTGAGTGCCAGTTTTAACTGGTCACAGTGGTGCAGAGATGTGCAGACAAGGCTCAGGACAAGCATGGACAAGCAAAAAATCCCACAGGAGTATTGGGTAATATCGCTTCAGTTTAGGACCTTTATAGAGAGCATGCATCCACAGCTGATTAGACTACCAGACATTGTTACTGTACTTGACATGGCATCAGATATTGCATACTGTTATGAGACTTATTCGCTTGGAAAATGATTACCAACAGACAGAGTTGATTCTCAAACAATTCCTCCATTTTGATCCATTATGGATTTCAACATTTCATTCCGTCCCAGTGTTTATAATGTCATGTAAAAGTGGTAGGGGAATGCTGCTTGTGGTGGTAATGGAATAGCATGCTGCAGTGGGTCCAGCTGCTTTATGTATACCCTGTGACACTCAACAACAGAGGAGGCTAGTAGAAAGACGAGGGAGGGAAGCGCTACTAAGGTACACAGAAGACAGAAGGTGCTCTTTTGTAAACGGGGTAAATTGGTCATCAAAAAGAAAGGAGGACCAAGTTACTCATCATATAATTAATTCAAATGCCTTTTTGTATGGCATGTTCAATAGAAACAAAGTTTAAAAAAATCGGACGCTTTTTGGCTGCATGGCCTTCGTCAGGGAGTACAAAGAAATAATACAGAGGATGTCACACAACACCCACAAAGACTTACTATTCCAATATTGAATTGCCAGTTTTTGTACCAGCTTTTTGAAACCAGCTCTGGAGTTTGTCAATTAAATAATTGTATTGCACTCCCATGTGACAACCACATGCGCCAGCCAGGCTGCCCCAGTCAGAGATGGCGTTTGTGAGTCTGACCCTCTCCACAACGACCACTGCTGACCGTATCCTGCTAGTATTGCAGACTAGTGGACTGACCGCCTGACCTTTGATAACTGTTGTCGACGGTCGGTCGGTTCGATGATGGACAGCTCCGTTTCGCAGCACAATAGGAGTCAAAGTGTGGGAAAGGAGGAAGAGGAAGTAAGCTGGTTTCATTCGTGCTGGGAGAGGGTGGTGATAAAGATCAGCAGAAAGGAGCAGGAGGCTTTTCCCAGGGGGGAAACACACGGTGGGACAGGGAGGACTGACCTCCCTCACATCACACCAGACCAGGGCTCAGGAACCAGGAACCAGGAACCAACCCAGGCATTCTTAACTGGGTGCCTCATAGCCAGCCCCCTCATGGGTCATCTCCACCTCAGTTAAGGTGCTAACTACCTTCTTGTTTCCTGGGGAAAAAATGTCATTTTTATTTGTTTAGTTTGATTGGACTTTTACAATGTTTTTTGTTTCTATTAAGTCTACATCTAAACAAAGTATATTAACAAGCCATTAACAAATGTGTAACATGTTGAGTAGTCAATATTCAGTAGATCTGGTGGTTATTGTTCCAGAAACATCTTCTTTTGTATTTATTTTTATTTCAGTAGAGACTTTTGCCTCTCCTCTCTTCGTTTTGGGTCACATGGGATTCAGTGAATTGGTGGTGACACCTGTTGAAACAGCCTCCTTTGACAATCCCAGGTCAGATTGTGGCAGAGTTGGTTGTTTCACATGGGAAGGCAATAGGAGACTGCTATGTGAGTAGGGCCGGCTGACTTATCTCTCTTGAGGTTTACCAGTTGGAAAAACTACAACTTTCAACAGAAATAGCCAAAGTAATTTTGCAAAGAGGCATTAGTTTGAATTGGACCAATAAGGAAAAAGGCATACAGTATCATGACACTGATTGGACAGTGCATTTGTAAACATCAGGGGCCATACTGTAGATGTGGGCTGTAAAGAGAGCACTGCACCCCACTTCCTCTGCTATGGCAGGGGGGTTCAATGTTACTGTATGTAGATGAAGATGACAGCAGCCCACCACTCGTAGACATTTTGTCCAGCAGGCGGGTTACGGTCAGACGGGAGTGTTTTCCTGTGGCTGTATAGGAGCCCGATGGGGAATGGTGGAGAAGTTCCCACAGTAGCAGCTCCTTGTTCTCCATCTGTCCCCAGTCCCACACTCACACCTCACAGAAGAGGTAGGCTTCCTCTTGGCCCTGGGCCTGAGGAGGGAGAGGTTTGAGCAACGTGTGCCGCCACCGCTTCTCCGCTCCTCCTCTCCTCCTCCTTCTGAGACTTCAAAGGGCCCCGCCACAGCATCTGGGGGCCTCCTGCATTCCACAGCCAGCCAATCAACAGTGCTGTGTGAAAGTGTGCCAGTCTGTGTCTCTGTCCCTCCTTCTGAAGGCCAGCCAGACGGCACCACCCAAACAGGACGGCCTCTCGTGAGAGTACAAATGTCACCTTCTTCATTTACTTATTTGAGTGTTGTGAGTTTGTCCCATAAATCAGATGACTTTTCAACAAAGAATATCCTGCCAGTTGTGGTTAACAGGAAACAAACGGTGGTTATTTATTGTCCAGGAATCAACACAGTCTGTGCTGGTAAGACTACACTACACATTTTCGATGACCTGCTTCCTTCTATTTTGGGACAATGCAATAATTTGTGGTTTTACTTGCAAATGACAAAGTGGTTACCAGAAGGCCAAAATGAGGCTGTAAACTAATTTCCCCTTTTCAGTACAGGAAATTCGATTTTTAACTTCTGTTGTAGAAACTACATTTCCCCCAAAAAAGTGACCAAGAGTATTTACAGTCTATTTAGCCGAGAATGAAAAATGAACACAAGTTTGTAGCATCCATTCCATGAAATCACATCACTCTGAAGATTTCCAGAGAATACATTTGAGAAACTGCACCATACGCTCTGTGTAATAGTATGTGTGTGTGTGTGTGTGTGTGTCTGTTTGGTTGGTTTTAATATCATTTTGGGGACCAGAAGTAAGGGTTCAGGGTTAGGTTAAGGATTAAGGTTAGGGTTAGTGTTAGGGGAAATAGGATTTTGAGTGGGAATCAATTATTTGGTCTCCACAAGGATAGTAGAACAAATGAGAGAGAGAGAGAGAGAGAGAGAGAGAGAGAGAGAGATCGAAAAAAAGAGAGAAAGAGTCTTTACTGACAGGCACAAAATAACGTGAAAAAGATACCATATGCACTCAAAACAGTCACATGCCCTGTAAAACATCCAGACAGTATGGAGTGTGTCCAGCAAAACAGAATGAATCTCAGCGAAGGAGCAAAAAGGAGATGTGTGAGGAAGTGTGCCTGCTGTCAACACATTCCTGCCAGCTCTCTCATACTGAGTTCTCCTGAGACAGGCCCAAAAAGCCTCAGTCCTAAAGTGAGGACTGAGGAGCTCCCTTTATGTAACAGGGGCATGGAGTAAGGGGAGGCGGGGGTAAAAGGGAGTAGGAGGGGGGTTAGTGATTCTCAGATATGATGGGGAAAGGGGGAGAGAATAACCTCTTGTCCACATCAAAGCAAAGGGCTCCATCTAGTATTCTGTTTTCGCCGCAAATGGTTTCGCAGGCCAACACAGCCCCTATATGGAGGAAAGAACAGGCAACTTCAAAGGCAGCAGAGCCTGTGGGAATAAATACTAAAGGCTTTTCAAATGAGGAGTAATGGCGAAGATATTTAAAGAGGCTTTATCAAAGGTCATGGTAATGGATGTTAATGTAGCTTTCCCTTTCTTGCCTACCTGATTGTGTTCTGAAGGTTGGTTGGGCTTTAAATGTAGAGAATTGAAACACTTTTGCTGCAAGGTCTTGACTGTGTACCATCAACGAAGGAGAAAGAAGAGAGAGCGGGATTATTGAGGTTGTCAGTTCTACATTTACAACACATATTAGACCATAAGAGAAAGAAACAAAGAGAGAGAAAGAAAGAGAGAGAGATTTATTTTGCTATGGCTCCTAAACCTTTTAACAATCTGTTGCCAGGGAAAGTTCAGGGCCAACAGAGGATATCCTGCTATGGTCATTGTTCATGGGAGGAAAGCACAGCCAAGCACTTCAGCTATGAACCCCTGAGACACTGCCCTGCAGTGCCGTGTTGTCTGGCATCTGTACCATACAATATTATTAGAGGGCAAGTCCACAATGTTAAAGAATACCAATGCACACGGCTTCGATTGTGTTCCTCTCAACGTACCTGAAAAATATGTCTGATCTCTGGTGCCACTAATCCTGACAGTTCAGAGCATTGGGCCAGTAACCAAAAGGTTGCAGATTCCGAGCCGACTACGTGTCGATGTGCCCTTGAGCAAGGCACTTAATCCAAATTTCTCCTGTAAGTCAATCAGGATAAGAGCATCTGCTAAAATGTAAATGAAATTAAACTTTTTTATGTAAAACCATGCTTCAGAATTCTTATTGTCATCCCCGCCCCACAGTTTGGGAACCCCTGAGTTAGAAGATGCTCTTATCCAGAGAGACTTACAGGAGAAATTAGGGTTACGTGCCTTGCTCAAGGGCACATTGGCAGATTTTTCACCTAGTCGACTCAGGGATTCAAACCAGAAATCTGCTCTTAACTGCCAGGCTACCTAACGCCTAGACCACAGAAATTGAATCATGTGGTCTCTAACCAATAAAACGTAAGTTATCCTTTGTATTTCGGGCTTGTAGGAAACGGAAAGGCTCCTATTTCCCTAGACTCTTTCCAAGCCGTTAGAGGGTGCAGACACTGACCAGATGCAGTGGAGCCTCCTCCCATAATCCACTCCTCTGAACCCTTCCTGTACCTCACAGGAGGCAGTGAAGACATCATCTCCTCCAGCAGAGGTATGATGAGACGTTTGGTAGACTGTCTGGTTCAAATCCCAAGGGGTTCAGTCTCTTGCTGCTTGTAAATCTGGAAAAGGAAATCACATGGACAGCTATATGACACCATGCAAATTGGCCCAGAAGATGTTAAAGTATAAGAAACGTAATTATATTACAGTAATTCAATATGAAATACAATGTTCACTCCATTTTCAACATTACAGTGAGAGGGGATGAGATGTCAGTCATAACACTTGATTTGCTGTATGGCCATGTCTTTAGTAACAGTGCATGGCCAGATCATTGTTTACAGTCTATGATACTCAGGACATGGCTATGATAAGTCAGGCCGGTTGGGTGGCTCATAGTGTTAATGCAGCAACAGTTTAGATAGGCGATGGCCTAACTCTCTATCTCTCCAGTACAGAACCAGGCAGTCTCTTCTCTGTGAGATTAATAACAGGAAAAGCAGGGGTCAGTTCCACCACTGCTGGGGGGTCCAGGCCCGAAACAGTCCGGGAGTCCTGACGGGAGTCCTGACAGCTGCTTTTCACTTCCTGCGCTGTGATTGGCCTGTCCAGGGCCATACAGAGAGCCCTGTGACCTCTGACCTCTCTCCAGGGTGCTAAGCTGCCAACTGTCATCAGGAGTCAGAGGAAGCAATTTATCCTCCCGGGGTTGAGGATCCTGCACACACTGCAACTAGAAAGAGAAAGGAGAGTAAAGGGACTCCATCTTCAGTGTCCAGAGTAAACATAGAATAAAGGGGTGTTGTTTTGGGGTGCCAAGACACCCATTATGTAAAGCCAGTGTTCTTTATACTCATTATGAAACTAACACGATAAAACAATGAACTTGTTTAAAATGGAAGTCAACAGGAAATGGTCATACAAGCACATTATAAGCGTCAACGTCAAAAAACTGTTCAAAGTCAAAGTCAAAGTCAAAGTCACCATTATTAGTCAGTTGTACAACCGAATGCCTTCAACCGAAATGTGTCTTCCGCATTTAACCCAACCCCTCTGAATCAGAGAGGTGCGGGGGGCTGCCTTTAATCGACATCCACGTCTTCGGCGCCCGGGGAGTTCCTGTTTTTGACTGTGACCTCTTTAAACTGGTTTGGCTGCTGGCAATCCCCCTCCTCTTTAGCAGGTGCACAGTCATCAGAACACAGGAAACCATTCTTTGTCACGTCTGATACGAGTGTCGCACATTTTCCTTGGGATAGCATATAAAATTCCACCGGCTTGCAGAGGTGGCAACTCTGATTAAAATCCTCTCCGAGCGTGTTTCTCAGCTTGTCCAGAGCATGCACAGAAACGTACAATACGTTCGTGCACGAACGCACCGCACGTGCACACACTGCCACTACTGTCCCAGTGATCTTAGACAAAACATCCTGTTTATCTCCAGAGCCTCTCCACAGTGGATTAGGCAACATGTATTTCTCTTTGAAAATAAATTGTAGGCGGAG
Source organism: Brachymystax lenok tsinlingensis (assembly GCA_030435695.1). Taxonomy (NCBI): domain Eukaryota; kingdom Metazoa; phylum Chordata; class Actinopteri; order Salmoniformes; family Salmonidae; genus Brachymystax; species Brachymystax lenok. Next base: position 9,380,496 of record CM059794.1, read on the forward strand.
ATCTACCAGCAATCAGAGTTTCGCGGCTTGAGAAATACGTGTTAGGAAAGCAGACAATACGTTCTCCAATTTTTGCCACTTTATGGTGCCAGTTTACCTTGAATACACAGAATGTATGACATAGTAGCCCTTTCCTGCAGTGACCTAGTGGCTTCATGGGTGGAATGTTATTAATGTTGTTCATCAAAAATACAGTGTTTCTATGTCAAACAGTTTTGTTATATTTCAGACTTCTGTGATGTACATAAAGTATTATATTGGGGAAAAAATTCCACATTGACTACATTTCTACTATATATCTGACATGGTATAGGTGTCTTATTTTTCTAAGCCCATAACCATGTCTACGGGGTGTATACTTTTATTTCAAAGTAGATTTGTTTAAGACTACCAAGAAACACTCTGTGTGACCCTGATTTTGCCCACTGCAGTGAAAGGTTAAGTAGCCTTCCTCTTCCAAAACTTACAAGGTAGGATACACCGCATAGTATTATTGATAGTCGTGTCACGCCCTGATTTGTTTCACATGTCTTTGTGATTGTCTCCACCCACCTCCAGGTGTCACCCATTTTCCCCATTATCGCCTGGGTATTTATTCTGGTGTTCCCTGTTTGTCTGTTGCCAGTTTGTCTTGTCTTGTCAAGTCAACCAGCGTGTTTTTCTGTGCGCCTGCTTTTATTATCTCCCTTTTCCTAGTCCTTCTGGTTTTGACCTTTGCCTGCCTTGACTCTGAACCCGCCTGCCTGACAATACTGCCTGCCCTGACCTCGAGCCTGTCTGCCACTCTCTACCTCCTGTACTCTGACCTTGTTTATGAGCGTTCGTCCTTCTGCCTCTCCTGATGGCGCAGGATTCTTCTTTGTGGGGAAGAAGGACAAGACCCTGCATCCATGCATTGATTACCGGGGCCTCAATGACATTACGATCAAAAATCGGTACCCTCTACCACTCCTCTCCTCGGCTTTCGAACCCCTCCGGGGGCAACCATCTTTTCCAAACTGGACCTTCGGAATACCTACCACCTTGTGCGGATACGCGAAGGAGACGAGTGGAAGATGGCTTTCAACACTGCCAATGGACACTGAGTACCTGGTCATGTGCTCCGGGACATGTCGGGGTGGCAGGTAGCCTAGTGGTTAGAGCGTTGGACTAGTAACCGAAAGGTTGCAAGATTGAATTCCAGAGCTGACAAGGTACAAATATGTTGTTCTGCCCCTGAACAAGGCAGTTAACCCACTGTTCCTAGGCCGTCATTGACAATAAGAATTTGTTCTTAACTGACTTGCCTAGTTAAATAAAGGTAAAATAATCCGGCTATCTGGATGTTTGTTCCTGATTCAGCCCGGCCTCAGGTCCTGGAATGGGCTCACTCCAGGCTTACCTGTCATCCTGGTGCTCATCTTACCCTGGCTTTCCTCCGACAATGCTTCTGGTGGCCCATCATGGCATGCATGGTGTGCGCTCAAAGCAAGACTCCGCGGCAAGCTCCGTCTGGCCTCCTTCAGCCACTCCCATGTCCCTCATTGCCCCTGGTCCCATATTTCCCTGGATTTTGTCACTGGGCTTCCCCCGTCAGATGGTAACACCACCAGTCTTGGATCGGGGTCCTCAGTTCTCGTCCCGATTCTGGAAGGTGTTCTGCATCCTTATTGGATCGTCAGCCAGTCTGTCCTCCGGGTTTCATCAACAATCCAACGGCCAGTCGGAGCGAGCCAATCAAGAGATGGAGACGACACTTCGGTGTCTCATTGCTAGTAACCCCACCACCTGGAGCCAGCAACTGGTCTGGGTGGAATATGCTAGGAACACTCTTCCCTGCTCAGCTACTGGACTCACCCCATGGAGCATTCGAAGGGGGAAATCAGCCTCCGCTCTTCCCAGAGCAAGAAGTTGAGGTCAATATACCCTCAGCCCAGATGTTCGTCAGCGTACCTGGAAAAGAGCTCTTCTCAAGACCACCTCCAAGTATTGTCGACAAGTGGATCGCCACCGGACTCTGGCACCCGCTATCGGGTCGGGCAGAGGGTATGATTGTCCACACGGGTGGAATCCTGCAAACTTTCCCCCCATTTCATTGGTCCTTTCCCCATTTCTAGAGTCTTTAGTCCCACTGCTGTTCGCCTGCTGTTACCCCTTACCCTCCGTGTTCCCACTACTTTTCATGTGTCCAAGATTAAACCTAGATTAAGACCATACTGCCTGCCCTGACCTCATGCCTGCCTGCCACTCTGTACCTCCTGGACTCTGACCTTGTTTATGATCTTTTGCTTGTCCACGACCATTCTCTTGCCTGCCCCTTGGATTACAATAAATATCAGAGACTCTAACCATCTGCCTCCCGTGTCTGCATCTGGGTCTCGCCCTGTGCCCTTAGAAGCCGACTACTATGTAGCTGTTAAAGCCTCACAATAATCCTCATCATCATACTATTGTTACAGTGATGTTCCCTGTCCCCTCCTGTACTGTAGCAGCAGCCCCACTTGGCCTTGACCTTCAGTAATTTCAGCACAAATAAGACAGGAATTGAGAGAATGTGCTCCTGGAGCAAAGGCCCCTGTGGCTGCTGTGTTGGCCACTGGCCATTTCCCCAGACGCGACTGAAGACCACAAGCCACAGAGGATCAAATAACTTTCAGTGAGTCAAGATCCCCAATCCTACAGCTCCATGCACACATTTGTATAGCTTTGGCGCACACAGGCAAAACAGGATGCATATTGAAAAATAACAAGAGGCAGCGGAGACTGGTGGACAGAATAGGTGGGAAGTGGTCCGTACTAATGGAGAGGAGTTAATGATGCTGCTGTTGAGTGGGTTTCCAAAGAAACAGAATCACTAGAACCATGGTAATTTGACTACATCGTCATGGGTACGCTCAATATGAGCAAGGACATCGAATCCATTTGACTTCTTTTGCTTTTATCACTCCAAATATTCTCCCAGGTTAATCTCTCACACTGATCTTTATGTGGGGTGAGTTACTACATTTCCAGTAGCCATTTTCATGCCGTATTTCAGAAAGTAAAATACAATAGTGTATACCACATTAATGCCACATTCAAGGGTGGAGACAGGGGACCAAGTAGGCGTTTGTTCTCTGATCCACTGAGATACTTTGCTGCTTGTTCCAGACATAAGGTGCGTACATATCTGAGAGATTTAGAAGCATATCCACTCAGTCTCAACTATGACGTTTTTTATGCTATTGTGGCCATAGTTAAATATGGTTATGCAGCTCATTGCAATAACTTGCTTTACTATATCTCCATGGCACAACATAGAGGAATGCGACAATCTTTGTTTTCACTCCCGTGCCAAGAGGAAGTGCAATTTTCGTTGTCCCCCCATTCTCCTCTCACCATTTTCTCCTCCACCAAAGACAATTCTAAGATATGGCTTGCAAAGCAAAACAAACATCAACAAAAGGAAACTCGCAAATTACTTTAGGTTCACTTTGTTTTCCATCTCTCCTGAAACAACCCTCTAACAGTCAGAAAAAGGAAGCAGGAGATGCTCTCGCTCTCTCTCTCTCTCTCTCTCTCTCTCTCTCTCTCTCTCTCTCTCTCTCTCGTGCACTCTTGCTCTGTCTCTCGCTGTCTCTCGCTATGTCTCTCTCTATGTCTCTCGCTGTGTCTCTCTCGCCCTCTTGCTCTGTCTCCCGCTCTCTGTCTCGCTCTCGCTCTCTCTAGGAGGGGGACTACTGGAAAGAGGGTCAATAGAGTTTGTACCTGTCTCTATCCTGTCACTGCAGAGGGGGCCTAAAATAGGACTGGGAGACAAACTGGGAAGCGACTTCTTCCTGTTGACTCGTTTCCTGTCAGCGTTAGAGCACATCCTATTGTCTGTGAGGACAACTCTGTACCCTACACCAGCCTATCTATCTGCCTGCTCTGGCCCTATAGACCCACAGACATGGCAGATGATCCTGGACCATCCTGTGACCTAGTTCAACATCCTATGACATCAGTATTGTGCCTATGACATCACACTACATCCCTATATCCCCCATGTCCTCTTTTGTGTGGTCATCTTATGACGGTATGTCCTGTTACATCATGTGTCACCCAGCTGTGTTGGAAATCGAAGGACATCAATGATCCGTCTGTGACAAGTTATTTAAGTGGAACTATTATGCATTGACATAATACAGATACCTATGCCGAAAATCCTAGCGTTGCATATTTCCGTTGCCACCATCAAATCAAATCAAATCAAATTTATTTATAAAGCCCCCCTTACATCAGCTGATGTCACAGAGTGCTGTACAGAAACCCAGCCTAAAACCCCAAACAGCAAGCAATGCAGGTGTAAAAGCACGGTGGCTAGGAAAAACTCCCTAGATAGCCAAAACCTAGGAAGAAACCTAGAGAGGAACCAGGCTGTGCCGGGTGCAGATTATAACAGAACATGGACAAGATTTTAAAATGTTCATAAAACAGGCAGAAGAGTTGAAACTGGAGAAGCAGCACAGCCAGGTGGACTCGGGACATCAAGGAGTCATCAGGCCAGGTAGGCATTGAGGAATGGTCCTAATGCTCAGGTCCTCCGAGAGAGAGAGAGAGAGAGAGAGAGAGAGAGAGAGAGAGAGAGAGAGAGAGAGAGAGAGAGAGAAGAAGAAAAAAGAAAGAAAGAGAGAGATAATTAGAGAGAGCATACTTAAATTCGCACAGGACACCAGATAAGAGAAGAAATACTCCAGATATAACAGACGGACCCTAGCCCCCCGACACATAAACTACTGCAGCATAAATACGGGGGCTGAGACAGGAGGGGTCGGGAGACACTGTGGCCCCGTCCGACGAAACCCCGGACAGGGCCAAACAGGCAGGATATAACCCCACCCACTCTGCCCGAAGCACAGCCCCCACACCACTAGAGGGATATCTTCAACCACCAACTTACCATCCTGAGACAAGGCCGAGTATAGCCCACAAGATCTCCGCCACGGCACCAGAAGCCAGTGACTCAGCCCTGTAATAGGGTTAGAGGCAGAGAATCCCAGTGGAGGAACCGGCCAGGCAAAGACAGCAAGGGTGGTTCGTTGCTCCAGTGCCTTTCCGTTCACCTTCACACTCCTGGGCCAGACTACACTCAGTCATAGGACCTACTGAAGAGATGAGTCTTCAATAAAGACTTAAAGGTTGAGACTGAGTCTGCGACTCTCACATGGATAGGCAGACTATTCCATAAAAATTGAGCTCTATAGGAAAAAGCCCTGCCTCCAGCTGTTTGCTTAGAAATTCTAGGGACAGTAAGGAGGCCTGCGTCTTGTGACCGTAGCGTACGTGTAGGTATGTACGGCAGGACCAAATCAGAAAGATAGGTAGGAGCAGGCCCATGTAATGTTTTGTAGGTTAGCAGTAAAACCTTGAAATCAGCCCTTTCCTTAACAGGAAGCCAGTGTAGAGAGGCTAGTACTGGAGTAATATGATCAAATTTTGGGGTTCTAGTCAAGATTCTAGCAACCATGTCCCTGGTAACAGTCCAAATGAGTCAAGTGTCAAAGTGAAAGTGGTTCTTTTGAATAAGGTCATTCACTACCAAAATATATATCTTTTTTAACGTAGTGTCAACGTGTTGTTGCTCCCGGCTTCCCGTCATGTGTCCAGGGCTTTAGTAGGATCCCTCTTATCAACCCAGCTTAGGATAACCTCTGTTCTCAATGGGGTCAGAGTCTGTAGAGCCCCTTACTGATGTTGGTCTTGCAGTGGGTACAGTATGTAGACAATGATATACAACATTAGGTGGTCATCTCCAGGTATCACTCATTGATGCAACTCCTGTCGGGAGCAGCTTTCAGGGCTGAGCCATTGGAACAGAGACTGATCATACTGCACTGTGTACAAAATATTAAGAACAGCTGCTCTTTCCATGACATGGACTGACCAGGTGAATCCAGGTGAAAGCTATGATCTCTTATTGATGTCACTTGTTAAATCCACTTCAATCATGTTAAAGAAGTATTTTTAGGCCTTGAGACAATTGAGACATGGATTGTGTGTGTGTACCATTGAGAAGGTGAGTGGGCAGGACAAAATATGTAAGTGCCTTTGAACAGGGTACGGTAGTAGATGCCAGGCAGGAATTATAATTATTATATTTAACCCAAGGGCAAATCGGCCGCTGGCCACAAAAGGCATTTTTATTAGGGGGCATTATGGCCTCACAAAGGGGATGCAGCTGGGAAATTCGAGGCATTATCAAGTGCTTGTCAAATTGTGAATGAGAGACTGATGAAGTGTGTACTGCCTGAGCAAAAAAGAAAGCAGAGCTCATGCCTTTCATGCAACTTTTTGCATGAGTTGCATTATGCAGCCTTAAAATGTATTAAAAACCTAAACATATATCCCAACATTTGTATTACAACTAAAGTTACATAAATAACTCTAAATTAAGCATATAGGAGGACCTATTTCTTTGTTAACTGCTCACCACAAAGTTGCCGCATGTGCGCACTCCCTCAAATCGTTTGGAGAAAATATCCTTTCTATTTTATTCAGCTATGTTCAATTGTATTCTTCATACTATAAAATAATGCCACAGAATTCTAAGAAAATCTTGTCTGCTAAATGAACTAGTGTAGCCCACAGCCATATGGCATAGCCAGATCAGGGCCTAACATAAGGACAACTCAGAGTTTGCTATTCTGTTCTTCTGAAATAGACTACATTTTCTTCATATCATGTTTCTTTAGACCTGTCTAAAATAAATAATGGGTTTTTGTGATGTTTAGGCTATATTACATGGATTTATTAGACTTTTTAAAATGTTTATGTTCCAAAGGTCTGCATCAGTGGCTTGTGTGGAAGCCAGGAGATGCTAATGTATTCATGTTAATTAAAGGTCAATCACCGTGAGTCCAGCAGTTATTTGCTTGACAATCACCGGCTGACAAAATGGCATGACCGCCACAGCCCTACGCATGGTCACATTTTATTTGGATAGTCCGAATAGTCCATCTGTAGATGGACTACCCGGACGGTGCATCCTTTATTTAAAAGTCGAGATCAAGCAGATCCTAACTGTTACAGGACAATTTCTATTTTGCCCTGTTTATCAAAAGCGTTGGAAAAACGTATCAATAATCAATTTAATGGCTTTCTTGATGTCTATAGTAGTCTCTGGTATGCAATCTGGTTTCTGCTCAGGTTATGGATGTGTCACTGCAACCTTAAAGGTCTTAAATTATGTTACCATTGCCCTTGATTGTAAGCAATGTTGTGCTATTATTTTTATAGACTTCGCCAAAGCATTCCATTCTTGTTGGTCAGGTAAGGAGTATTGGTGTCTCTGAGAGGTCTTTGGCATGGTTTGCTAACTAACTCTCCCAAAGAGTACAGTGTGCAAAGTCTGAACATCTGCTGTCTCAGCCATTGCATGTCACCAAAGGAGTACCCTAAGGCTCGATCCTAGGCCCCACGCTCTTCTCAATTTACATCAACAACAAGCTCTCTCATCCATTTATATGCACATGATAAAGTCTTATACTCAGCTAGCCCCTCCCCAGATGTTGTGTTAAACGATCTCCAAAAAAGCTTTCTTAGTCTCCAACAAGCTTTCTTTGCCCTTCTCTTTGTTCTGAACACCTCCAAAACAAATGTCATGTGGTTCAGTAAGAAGAATGCTCATGGGTGATATTTTGGCAGTGTTGGACGTGTAACTGTGTTGGAGCTGCCAAGGCGTATTTACCACTTCTGTTGAAGGAGATCTTCATACTGCACATGCCAAAGGGGAGTGACATAGACAAGGAAGACAGAACATGTCAAAAATCATTGTAAACAAATGACTTGACAAAGAGTAGGGAAATATATTTCAAAAACCTTCCATTTTCTAGATCTCTGGACTGGGTTTTCCCATGGCCTTGGTCTCAAAAGTTCTTTTTGGCATAACAATGGCCGTCTACTTGGGCATATAACCTACTCTGCCAATTAGGCCTACACTATGCAAGCAGTGAAGAAACAACTGCTGACTTAATAAAAACGGTATAAAATAGATATTGAAGATTGATCTAACATAAACCAGATAATTCCTATAAGTAGCCTAATGCAATGAAATGTTCTTGAGCTTTTGCATATAGGACATTACAAGCATTTAAAAACTAACTAAATACCTCATCTTGATGCGGATTAGGAATCTCAGGATAACATTTCTAAATATAATTCAAACAGTATAACTCTGACTCTGTGGGAAACATCTAAATTCCACTTTTTTGCAATTAGTGATTCTTATCAAAACAACAACAACATATATTCATTATAAGACTAAATAGGCTACAGTCAAATGTGACATGATACTGTTTGGTTCACTCTTGGTCCTTGAGAACAGTGAAGCACTAAGAGTTGATGTCAAGCAACGTTAAGTTCCGTGTAATTACCCAGATTTTTCTACACCTCTCAGCTTCTTTCAAAATCCAGAAATTCCAGGTTGGCTTGGCATAAACAAACACTTTGGTGATTTCCTCCCACTAAATGCTTGCATGAAAGAGAAGGCCACTGTCACGTCCAGGCCTGAGAAGACAGGCTGGTGTGTTTAGTTTTGTTATTGGTGTAGGGTTTTTTACGTTCTAGGTGATATATTTCTATGTTGGGGTAATGGCTCCCAATTAGAGGCAGCTGTGTGTCGTTGTCTCTAATTGGAAACCATATATATGTTTGGGGTTTTCTATTAGGTTTTGTGGGTTATTGTTTGAGCATAGTGTCATTGTGTTTCATGTTATGGTTCAACGTTACGATCTTCGTTTGTTTTGTTGTTTTTTTGTCCCAGTTACGTAACTAATAAAAGATGTATACAGGATGCCTCGCTGCACCTTGGTCTGTCAGTAAAGGAGATCGTGACAGAATAACCCACCATAAGAGGACCAAACAGCGAGAGACCCGGGAACATTGGACTTGGGAGGAAATTTTGGAAGGAAAGGGACCCTGGAATCAGCCGGAGGATTATCTTTGCCCCAGGGAGAGAGAAGTTTGTGGGAACTCGCCTGGCTAGGAAGCCCGAAAGGCAGCCCCAAAAAACTTTTTTGGGGGGGCACACGGGGAGTTTGGCCGGTTCAGGGTGGACTCCTGAGCCAACTCCTCGTGCTCTCTGGAGGGAGTGTTGGAGGGAGCGTCGCACTGGTAGGACGCTGTGCTATGCAGTTTTGCGCACGGTGTCTCCAGTGCGCGTTCATAGGCCAGTGCGAGAGATTCCAGCTCCACTCATCGGTCAGGGGAGGGTGAGTGTGCAGCCTGGAGGAGTGGTGCCGGCTCAGTGCTCCTGGTCTCCTGTGCGCCTCCTTGGACCAGGATATCCTGCGCCAGCTCTACGCACTGTGTCTCCAGTTCGTCTCCACAGCCCAGTACGTCCTGTGCCAGCGCCCCGCGGTGGCAGGGCGAAATTATCCATTCATCCAGGACGGGTTGTGCAGACTGTACGTTCGAGACCTCCAGTGCATCTTCACGCCCCAGTGTATCCTGCCCCTGTTCCACGTTCCAGGATCCCTGTTCTACGCTCCAGGATTCCTGTTCGTGTTGTGGATCCAGCACGACCTGTCCCTGTTCCATGCTCCAGGATTCCTGTGCCCGTCGTGGACTCGGCACATCCTTCTCCCCGCACCAGAGTGCCAGTGCGCGTAATGAGCCCTGTACGGCCGGTTCCTGCTCCCCGCACCAGAGTGCCAGTGCGCGTAATGAGCCCAGTACGGCCGGTTCCTGCTCCCCGCACCAGAGTGCCAGTGCATTTAGTGAACCCAGCATGGTTCGTTCCTGCTCCCCGCACCAGAGGGCCAGTGCGCGTCCCATGTCCGGAACCGCCAGTGCGCGTCCCATGTCCGGAACCGCCAGTGCGCGTCCCATGTCCGGGACCGCCAGTGCGCGTCCCCAGTCCGGGACCGCCAGTGCGCGTCCCCAGTCCGGGACCGCCAGTGCGCGTCCCCAGTCCGGGACCGCCAGTGCGGGTCCCCAGTCCGGGACCGCCAGAGAGGGTCCCCAGTCCGGGACCGCCAGAGAGGGTCCCCAGTCCGGGACCGCCAGAGAGGGTCCCCAGTACGGCTAATTGCCCAGGGCCTCCGGTGCGTGACCTCGAGTCAGCACGGCCAGCACCGAGCCGCCACCTGGGACTAAAAGACCCACCGAAGACCCCCATGGACTTGTACCCCCTCTCCTCACCTCTCCTCACCTGTTCTCAGAGTTGTAGAAGCACACCTCTGCAATATGCAACCAGTCAGAGATGGAGAGATAGAGGCTATAGGGCATCCATCATTGAGATTGTTCCTTGGAAAGACATCGCCCACAGGCGAAGTGTCATCACCGGGCGCCGAGGAGATCTCAGTTTTCTCTGTACTACTAACTTTCCCCTATTCTCTCTTTACCATGCAGGTCACAGTGAAGAAAACACACCAGAGTTCTGCTGCCCTTTTCTCTGCAGGTAGATACTAAGATATGAATAACGGTATGCACATGCAAGCATTTCTGCACGCCCACATTGATTTTCTGCGTTCGGGAAAGGTTGATTATATCAAGTGTCAATAAACTGCATAAAGCTAGCAGAAACAGGTTTTTAACATGTATTAATTCTTAAACAGCATTAGTAGATGTGTAATAGGTGATTATTACATACTGTAATATTCCTCAAATGTCTGGTTCACCACATAGCTTTAATAGTGTTGCAATGACAGTGAAGGCTTGCAGGGCATTTACGTTGACTTTGTGGCTGGAAAATCCAATACTTGTAAAGGTCTTCCCAGAAAAGGGAAGGGGGGATCTTATAATAGTGCAAATGTGTAACTTATCGTAGTATAGAGGAAGTGATGTGTTGCTGACTCATAACTTGGGCAACAGCCAACATTAGCTTACATGAGACAAAGACACTGCTGCCGTGTGCCTATCCGTTAAACATGACATGACATAAACATAGCAGTTAAGAGAGTGACGAGGTTAAATACCATGCTGAAAACGTTCAGCGTCATCGTGAAACTGAGATGCAGGGAATTATAGCTTAGGATAAATTCTGTCCTACATATACCTGTTTTAGTAGGACTAAATGTCAGATGAAATCCCTATGACAAGCTTGAATAGTTTCACAGTGGCAAAGGTAATGATAGAGTGGAATAACTAAACAGACGTGGAACAACATTACTTACTAATGTGGCCAAATGTATTCACTAGGTCTAGGCTAAGTATGTTGCCTTCAGCGGCTTGTTATGAGAATATCTTAAGAATCTGAGTTTCTCCTTGGAGGAGGAAGTCTGAGGGTCTCAGTTTCAGTCTTTCAGGAGAACCGTGTTCCTTAGAACATCCCTCAACAACACCTCTTTAGCAGCTTTCTAACACCTGTTACCCTGGGATTTTCTCCCTTTTCCCAATCTACTATTAGATTGGACAGAGAGTCCGGTGAGTCAATTCAGAGGAAGTTCAACCGGAAGTTACTGTTTATCTTCTGAGACATGGCACACAAATGTGTTTATTGAGTCCCAACCGTATCCCGTAATTACTACTTATTGTAAATGTTCAGGTCTGACTGGAGTTCATTAAGTAAAGAAACTAGTTTCAGCTGAAGGGACTTGGAAAATCCCTCTCGTAAGGTGGGTTGTTTATTTTAGACAGGTCGATGTGTATATGATAAAGGAAGAGATGTTTTCATGCCTCTTTATGGAAATATGTCTGTGGCTTGGTAGCCTCCCCACTGTTAGACAAGGCTGACGGGATAACTCTTCAAGTCAGATGCCTAATCGTAAGACACACATACACTAACATAAGAAAATATCATGACCTGGGGCTGGATTCAATCCATATCACTGATGTTCAGCACTCTAGCGCAATTGAAATGTAAAGGTAATTTAGATTTGAGCCGACATGTGCAGCGTTTACCATGAATGCAGTCTCCGCTAACGTGGGAACATTTCAAGCCTTTCAATTTCTATCACCCTGTAGAGCAGCTCTTCAGCGCTATGGATTGAAACCAGACCGTAGTACATGTAGGCCTGTCTTTGTCATCCATGTGTAAGCTATTAACTCCGCTCTTTACTTGTTAGATGCTTACATATTTGCTGAAAATGCAAGTTTAGGTTTTTCCAGACTTGGTCTTGATGGTAAAAGGTGTGACTGTAAAAGCATTTTTCAAATAGGAAAATTGAAAAACTGACATGTATGACCAAGTCTTTGACATACAGCGACCACCAACTGGGCACAGACGTCAACTCGACGTGTGGAAACAATGTTAATTCAACTAGTGTGTCCAAAAGCCCCAAGCAGGAAAAACCAGTGTAGTTTACAATAGTTACACAGCGTGACTCATTACAAAAGAACACTGTGGTTTCCCAGTACCATGATCAAGGGACAACTACTTTTGCGCCACATCAGATCTAAACCTGCATCTGGTGCTAGGTGCTACTACAAATACCCAATGATGCGGACGGGATTGTAGGTGCTTCTTCGACAACATTGAGGACCTGTCTTTGAGAATGTGTTGAAACTTTTACAGAAACGTTGAGACTTCCAAATGAGAGTAACAGACATGAATATCAGTACTGTGCTGACTTGGTGCAACCCAGACATGGGATATTATCCGGAGTGCAAAGAATACCAGTGTATTGGATGATGCACAGTTGCTGTTTCCTCAGATATATAGTGGCTATGGATAAATAGACGCATTATCTTGGGAATTCAATCTGGCCCATGGAGGTAGGGCTTACTTGGAAATGGATCTAGTCAGATTGGAGACAATTCTGGAATGAATGTAAACACTCGAAGACTGAGGCCAAGTATTTTCATATCTGCCTAATACATTAGTCACACAACAATGATTAAGTGATTAGAAAAGCAGGAGGAAACAGGCTTTGCACACTAGCTTGTTTCCTTTTAATACCCCCCTTTTAGTGGAGACCAACCCATGCCACATAAAGCTAGCAAATTTTTTTTTACCAATGATGTGTGCATAAATCATAGGTTTAAACAGACTGAACCAAAACTATAGGAGCACCACGCCTTTTGCTGTCTCTCCCATTGGGTTCCAAACGTAACTAATTTATCCAATATTGTATTTTCTTTGGCTAAGTAGTATCCCACACTCAAGGCCTAAAGTTACCTAAGTGGAGGGTCGCTCACTTTCCTTAAAGTCTTTTTTTATTCTGCGCTTTGAGACCTGTGGGGCAACAAGGGCGTAACTCCAACCCCCCCACCACCCCGGTGGGGAGGTGGTTTGGCAGTGACGGTGCTCCAGCAATTTGCGCAATTAGGGTCCCGGGGCATGGCTGTCAGCCCCCAGCGCAGCGCTGCGCGGGGAGAGTCCATGTCAGCCTGCTCCTCGCTAATGAGCCGATCGCCTTCCATTCAGACGCTCAATAATTAAGAGCTGGTCCTCTTCCAAGAAACCTTCTCCTCCCCCGCCATCTGTCAACGAGGCAAGCAAGGAGCCCGCTCCGTATTGTTCTCTCTTCAGCTCTATTATGCAAGACTTTTTCTTCAGCACTTTTTTAGCGCCCACTTCCAAATGAGAAGAGAAATCTCAGCCTGGCACTGAACTGTCCCCTCAGAGTGTGGGTAGCTGGGTTTGGAGCCATCACAGAGTTATGTTAAGCACTTTGACTTTGAGGTGCGTTTGTGTTGAGGAAGGAGGAGTCGTTTTATAATCCATCGTTTGGCACAGGGGAGAAAAACGTCTTAAACTGGGAAATTTGTGTAAACAAGCAACAAACATGCCACCCTGCCCAACCCCCTTCCTAGCAGCACCTCACAGATGTCACAGATGGGCCCTGCTCCAGGGCATTACTTGATTAAAAGGGCTTCCACAGTGTTCAACACCGGAGAGCCACCCCCCTGCCCACCTGGTGGCCCCAGCGCCCCTCTACCATTTAATTTAGCTCCCTTGTGTTAGATGGAAACTTCATCATTAGCTGAGGGAGGTTGGGGAGGGCTTACAAGCCCCAGGAACCTCCTAGCCTCAACTTGCCCCCCATGGCTGCCCTTTCATCTGGATGGCATCTTCATTAACCAGAACTGCTCAGTGCATTGTGGGGACAGGGTGGTGAATCATGCTCTGATGGGCCTCAGGATGGTGGATGGGGTTTTGGGATACGGTGTTTCATCTGGATTTTCATATATTGTAGTTTAGATATGCTATGCCAAGACAAGCTAGTGGATAGTTATGGTGCGTAATGGTTGTTGTTTGGAGAGTGGTCTGTATCCTGGTGGCCTTGGAGTGTGGCCTCAAGTAAACAAAGTAAAAGGGGATCTTGTTTAGACAGGGCACTGATGTGTCTGAAGGGAGGTTTTGGAGATAGGTAGTTGTAGCAGAGGGGCCCCCTCTCACTGTTATTTCCTGTGCCTGTCGCATTGAGTCTGGTCTCTCTTGCACTCCACTGGCCCGGAATGTTCTCCCTTCATTATCAGCCTGCCCAGCCCTGCAGGACACCCCTTCTTCAGCTCCACGTCACTCCCCCACCCATCCCCAGTTCCAGTCCTAGCCCCACAGATGAGGGGGGAAACAGACAGGCCAACAGACTCCCTCGCCAAGGTTTATTGACCCAGTTTGCGGCTAAGCATATTTGAGACATTGCGGGTGTCGCCTGCTCAGGTCGCAGGGCGGGAGTTAACCAAGGATGGCGCCTAAATGTATGAGGGTGCCAGCGAGGACCACCGACTGAGGGAAAGGATGTGGAGCACCCTGGTGGAGCGCCATCATCTTGCATAATGCATTAATATTTACCCATATTAATATTGCCCGTTGTTATTAATCAAAGGGTAGCCTATCATTTAGAATTATATAGATATTTTAAATAATCAACTGTGAGGTATTTTTCTTATTGTTATTAAATTGTCAGGAAATACAGGGGGTGTAATGAAGACAACTGGCTGACAACCTGGCATGACACTAAACATTGAACTGCTCTTCCTGGTTTTTAAAGTTACGTAACATAATGTCTATGCTTAACCTGACATGACATATAAGCCTGTGCCTGTGATGCCTTTAGTTTGAGATGAACGGAACACGAACCAGAGCTAACCTTCCCATTCACTCAGACTGGGGACGGTGTTTACAAGTCTTTTGTCAGCCATGGCTGGGCGGGGTCAAAGTTCAAATAGCCAGGAACACTTCATTCTTTCCCAATTGGCACACTGCCCAACCCAGCCTCTGACATGCTTTCACTTTCATTGCTTGTGGCACCAAGGACAAAACCGCCAGAGAAAGTTTACTTAAAACGGAAGAGGCGGGATTTCCTCAGTCCGTTTTTATATTTAAAAACTCTTGTTCTGTTAATCTGTTTTCTGCAGTTAGTAGTTTCTTTGGAGAGACAGGTTCCAATCAAAGCCTGTCTTGGTTATTCATTGCCTTATGTTGTCAGGGGAGTTAAAGAGCCATTCGTCTTAATGCATTTCAAGGTTAAATGCAAAAAAATTCCAAACAAAGTTCCCCATGAGCGACTACTAGAAAGCTGGAATGAATTTCAATCTTTGTGTTATGCATCACACCTTGTCAGTGACCCGTGGCACATGTCATGAAACGGAACCTAGATAGTTTCACTTTGCTGGCTGGTATCAGAAAGTGAGATTGTAAAGGTGTGGATTATAGGAAACAAGAAATATAGAACATAAATGAAAGATAAACATGGAATAATCTCCTCTCATAGAATAAACAGTGTGAAGGAATCTATAAATACTTTATCTTTGGTGCTGAAAGAACAACGCATGCATGTCAAGAGTCCAGACTGCTCAGTTTACTGTACCACTGCCAGGTCTACAGAACTTTTCTGGATTCTGCAAAGTTGTACTGAAGGCAACTCCCTCCTTTGGCCATTTGAAATACTCCTGATTTATTATTGTACATGGGTCAACTTCTCATAGGGAGAAAAAGTTATGGGGGCTCTGAGTTACTGGTCTCCATTAAGATAAACAAACTTTAAGTGGTGAAAGATGAGATGTTATCTGGAAAAAATGCCAGCTGCCGAATGTAGATTCTGTTTACTTGTGTACAATAATAATAAGCATTTGTATAAGGCCAGCATTCAATCCGGACAGCCGACAATGTGCTAAATTTGAGTCTGACTGCTGTGTGTGTGTGTAACAGTATAGCTTCCTTCCCTCTCCTCGCACCTACCTGGGCTCGAACCAGGGACCCTCTGCACACATCAACAACTGACACCCTGGAAGCATCGTTACCCATCGCTCCACAAAAGCCACAGCCCTTGCAGAGCAAGGGGAACAACTACTTCAAGGTCTCAGAGTGAGTGACATCACCGATTGAAACACTGTTAGCGCGCACCCCGCTAACTAGCTAGCCATTTCACATCGGTTACATGTGCGTCTGTCTGTCTGTCTGTGTGGGTAGTCTGGAAAGGCGGGCGTGCTAACATCTAGTGAACCACCCTGCATGTTCACCTCTGCCACCAATGAGGAATTGAACAAGACAGGAGAAGAACAACCTTAGCTGTCTCACTCGCTGAGTGGAGAGCACTGATTGGACCACTCTGACACTCTTACTTCCTAACTCTCTGTACATTCCAATATGGAAGGAATATCCAGCTCCATCCAGTATGTGATAGTGCTGTGGCTCCTGAGTGTGTGACTCGCCACATATGGTGTATGTTAACAAGTAATAATAGAACAAGACATGGGGAGCAGCTTGCTAATGTCTCTCTTGGGCACTTAGGAGTGTGATCATGAGGGCTGAGAGGTCTTGCTGGCTGCTTTGGCATGGAGCCCTGGGCTTGACAAGCACATCTAGTCAGTCGTCCTGGTTACATCTCTCATATTTCCTTGTGTTATTACACTACTATTTGGTTGAATGAAGGTGGCCTGAATTAATATAACTAGCTGTTTTTGTGGTATGACTTGTTGTTGGAAGCAATCTTTCTCGCCCACAAATGCTTTTTAATGGTTCAAATGTGAAGGTCAGCAAAGAGAGTGACTCAAACAGTCCTGGACTACATACATACATGAGCAAGGCAAGCATCACAGTTGCCGGTAATGTAAACAAATTGAAACCGTTTCTGACAAATTATCAGCAAAAATGTGTGTCATCCAGGATGCACAAATTGTATGTTATTGTTGATGAAGAGAAATACACATAATTTTGTTGATGTGGAAACGTGTTGCTTAGAATATTTTTAAACATCATTGAAGATCTGGATTTTGTAGCACCAGGTTCATTCAGAAGCAACAGTTTCCAACGGACTTGGAGCCTTGAGTCCCATGAACTATTATCTATTAACGGTTTGGGGAAAGCAGCATGCAGAATATGTAGACCAGTTCATTGACTCATGACACACAAATCAGCTTTCCAACTGATAGCTGATAACCTCTCTGAGCTGTCCCATACTAAAACAAGACTACTCACAATGCACACACTGCCCTCCTATGCTGTAGCAGCCTATGGTTCCTTTATATCTGAAAGGGATGGTGCCATCTAGTGTCAAAGGACCACTGTAACAACGTCTACAAAGCATGTTTGATTTGCGTGTAATACATTGTGTTGGACAGTATAGTGATTGTCAGGCTACTCAGGAGCATACAGGCTAGTAGCCTATTGTAATCATTGGGTTAAAGATTCCATTATGTAATGGATTAGTGTTGGTAGTAGGCTATTAGTGATAATATAGCCATAATGCAAATATATTAATATTATATTAAATACTTCGCTATATATAATGCTATCCATGCTGGATAGTAAATCCAGGCTGTTGATAAAATTCGATATCATTCTTGGACATCTGTTGTAAGAACAGACTTGGTTGAACTTGTGTTCTTGAAAACATATAAATCACGACCCCATTGGTCATTTGGTCCCCTTGGTTTAACAGCGATTGGATAGATATGATGCCTATCATTAGCGGTGAACTAACTGAATTGACGTTCAATACACACTTGCTCTAGTCGAGGATACTAAAGTTTATTTCATAGCTACAGTCGTGTATAATTTCTAAACTACAGGCATTGATTGGTAAGTTAACAAGAAAATCAGAAGTTCTGGGACGTGACGTTAATGTGTCGAGTGAAACAGATGTTATTGTTTTCTTTTCTGTAGAAATGGGCTCGACAAACTCCACCCTGTCAAAAATTCCAAACGTCGAAGAATTAATGCAAGAAACGGGTTGTAAGTTCTCGGACGGGTAGGACTGTAATTTAGGCTACTAGAAAATCTGTATTGAGATTGTTATGATTGTACAATAACGTCATTGTTTATGCCAAATTCTAGGACAAATCTTTGAGAGTGGGCGTACAACAGGATTCATTATGAATGTTATTGTGCCAGCTGTATGGAGCCCAGTTTTTTAATTCCCTCTATTGCATTATTTTTATAAATATTTTAGAGCGCAGATATTTTGAAATGTGTGCAAATTATTAATAGCTTTCGCAACCATAAGAGTGATGTTTGACAGGTGCGCAAATTGCGCGCACAACTTTGACTGACCAAAATACGCATGCGTCTTACCCAACCAAATGCAGTATTGAATATCTAAGCTTTGAACAGAGACTTATATTGACATATGTGGCTTTGAGAAGTTGTAGGTAAATTAATAACTTGGCCTTTAGGCTACTTTATATAAATGCTTGAATAATTCATGGAGTGTTTGCTTGAATGCATTCCAGAGCAATGAACTGGCCTCTGTTCTCATTAACATAGTCACCCCTGCACACATTGTTCGACTTTATGACCGTTTCGAAGCATTGGACAAGGAGAAGACAGGCCATCTCCGGTAAGTGGTGGGACCATGTCAGCTTTATGGAGTTTGTTTGTTGAACCAGTGTTGACTAAAACAGTGCATGTCAGAATAATAATAATTATGTCTGAATGTCCTCTCTTTGTTTTATCCCCAATACCGTGAAGCCCACAGGATTTTGGAGCCATTAATAGGTTGGCGATAAACCCCATCGGGGATCGGATCATTGGGGCTTTCTTCTCTCCAGGGTATAGAACAACATTTCTTACAGGCTTGAGTAAAATTGCTGACTTGATAACTTCCCCAATGAAATGGTAATATGATGGTTAATGTCCATTTTCGCTGTAATATAAAAGTCCAGGCTTTTTGTAGGTCTCCTTAAAAAAACAGAGTGCACAATCAACAAGACTAAATATTGATTTAACTTCAGTTGATTCTGTGCAACAATAAAAAAAATCATTTTTAAATATCCATGTATCCTGTACGTTTGTAATGCAAGCAGGTTTTGGTCTTAACATAATCTCTCTCTCAGACAGGAAACAGTGGACTTCCACTCCTTTGTGAGGATCCTGGCCCACTTCCGGCCTGCGGACAAAAAACGTCCCAAAGATCCCAGTATGCCTGAACCTGTCAACAGTAGGACCAGTAAACTCAAGTGTGAGTCCTCTGGCATTTTTGTTGTTGTTGTGGTTGACACACAAAATAGATTTTAGCATTCAAATTCAACTCAATCAGACCCCCTGTTTTTCTCCTTCCTTTCAGTTGCCTTCCAACTATATGACCAGGACAAAGATGGAAAAATCTCCAGAGCTGAGCTTCTACAGGTCCATAATAACTGTTAGCTTTACTGACAATAATACTCTGTATGGTGAGCAACACAATATACCACCAATAGTTAGAGATGTAAATTGTTTCTCTGTTGTAAACCAGGTCTTGTATGTCCCTACAATTTATGGCTGAAATGCCTACACCCTATACCAGAGGAATTCAAATCTTACACTATGAGGTCCGGAGCCTGCTGGTATTCTGTTCTACCTGAAAATGTATTGTACCCACCTTTTGTCCCAGGTCTAAATCAGGCCTTGATTAGAGGGGAAGAATGAAAAAAGCAGTTGAACTGGTTTCATAGTAGGGATTTGAATTTGAGACCCTATGCAATAGAATGAAGCCATTCTCCATGGGTTTGGGATAAGATTGACAGCTGAGGGTGATTGACAGGTGCTGCGGTCCATGCTGGAGATGCAGGTGACGGAGGAGCAGCTAGAGAGCATTGCCGACCGCACCATCCAGGAGGCTGACCTGGACAAGGATGATGCCATCTCCTTTGAGGAATTCCGCAAGGTACCACCAGGTGGAGCTCTAAGAGTGACATATCAACATGGTGCATTGCAGCACAGGGCACCCAGAATACTAAGACATACAAAGTTCATGCCCATAGAAAATTATGTTGGCCATTGCTGTAGTCAAACAGCATACTGTACATTGTGCGATGACAGTATTTTGCCCATCCTCTCATATTCAGTGGCTGCATGTGTTGTATTTGCTTGTGATGTAATATACCAATTCCACCATTCCACTCAGTCTAACTTTGGCTTTTCCTTCTCCTTACAGTCCCTGGAGAAGGTGAACATCGACCACAAGATGAGCATTCGCTTTCTGCGCTAGCTAGAGTGGTTGCATTGGGTCAACTGACTCTTCAGAGATGTAGCCAACTTTGTGTGTGGACTCATCATTCTATGGTAAAAACAAGGCTTCTGCAGGGAAATATGACTGATTCCTTTAACTGGATGACTAACACTAAATACTGTATATGACTGAATAATATGCTGTAACTTAATATGTTGTTTACAGCGTACTGGAATATGGGCATCGTGTTCCAAAGTCTAACTGCACTATAGGCCTACTGTATAACTACATAGTAACTGCTTTTATATAATACAATAAAATGCAATTTAATATTTATACATGGGACTTATTTAGTGCTAATCAAGGACCCAAAGTCTCTTTATAATTGTAAAAAATTGTTAGTTTTGACAATGGCAAACAAGCTTTTATGAAGGGAAACAGATACTTGAAATTCACTCTTCCTTGTTAATTTTTTTGAAGTACACTACTGGTCAAACGTTTTAGAACATTACTCATTCAAGAGTTTTTATTTTTACTCTTTTCTACATTGTAGAATAATAGTGAAGACATCAAAACTATGAAATAGCATGTAGTGTTAAACAAACAAAAAAGTGTTCAACAAATCAAAATATTTTTTATATTTGAAATTCAAATAGCCACCCTTTGCCTTGATGACAGCTTTGCACACTCTTGGCATTCTCTCAACCAGCTTTACCATGGAATGCTTTTCCAATAGTCTTGAAGGAGTTCCCACATCTGCTGAGCACTTGTTGGCTGCTTTTCCTTCACTCTGCGGTCCGACTCATCCCAAATTGATGCAGCACACCATCACTCTTCTTCTTGGTCAAATAGCCCTTACACAGCCTGGAGGTGTGTTGGGTCATTGTCCTGGAGAAAAACAAATGATAGTCCCACTAAGCCCAAACTAGATGGAATGGTGTATCACTGCAGAATACAGTGGTAGCCATGCTGGTTAAGTGTGCCTTGAATTCTAAATAAATCACTGACAGTGTCACCAGCAAAGCACCCCCACACCATAAAACCTCCTCCTCCATGCTTTACGGTGGGAAATACACATGCAAAGATAATCCGTTCACCCACACCGCGCTTAACAAGACACGGCAGTTGGAACCAAAATTCTCAAATTTGGACTCCAGACCAAAGGACACATTTCCACCAGTCTAATGTCCATTGCTCGTGTTTCTTGGCCCAAGCAAGTTTCTTATTATTATTGGTGTCCTTTAGTAGTGGTTTCTTTACAGAAATTCAACCATGATTTATTTGGGCTGCAATTTCTGAGGCTGGTAACTCTAATGAACTTATCCTCTGCAGCAGAGGTAACTCTGGGTCTTCCATTCCTGTGGCGGCCCTCATGACAGCCAGTTTCATCATAGTGCTTGATGGTTTTTGCGACTGCACTTGACGAAACTTTAAAAGTTCTTGAAATGTTCCGTATGGACTGACCTTCATGTTTTAAGGTAATGATGGACTGTCATTTCTCTTTGCTTATTTGAGCTGTTCTTGTCGTAATTACCAAATAGGGCTATCTTCTGTATACCACCCCTACCTTATCACAACACAACTGATAGGCTCAAATGCATTAAGAAGGAAAGAAATTCCACAAATTAACTTTTAATTGACATGCATTCCAGGTGGCTATCTCATGAAGCTGGTTGAGAGAATGCCAAGAGTGTGCAAAGCTGTCATCAAGGCAAAGGATGGCTACTTTGAAGAATCTCATGTATAAGATATATTTTGATTTGTTTAACACTTTTTGGGCTAGTATTTGATTCCATATGTGTTATTTCATGGTTTGAATGTCTTCACTATTATTCTACAATGTAGAAAATAGAAAAAATAAAGAAAACCCCTTGAATGAGTAAGTGTTCTAAGACTAATACTGTAATAAGTCTCTAGATGTAGCAGTCGGTGTCCAATTCCACTGAACTTGAGAACTATAAATACAAGTACGAAAGTGGTAGAATATTTCTACGAATTTATATTTTTGTAAATTGTAGCATTCATTTACCTAGTTGCTTATGAGGAGAAAAGGCCATGAAAAACTTAAGGTTGGCTATAATTTTTTCAATATATTTGATTTCGAGAGAATGACAGTCCAACAAAACTAATGTCTACATTTTGACCCAGATAATGAAAGGGTCTGTTTGTGACTGACTGGATGACATTTGAACTAATGTGTGCCAGAATATGTTTCTCAAATCTATGATTTTTTTTTGTCAGATACATGGAATCTTAATTAAATAACTCTATTGGTATTCGGCTGGAGTATTTTTTTGCAACTGATTTTCATATTTCAAACATCAGTACATTTAGCTTTTTGATGTTACTGATTCATATAGTCACACCTCCTGTTGCTATCTACGGCCATGTAACATGGGGTTGTTTTCAAAGTTTGTTCCGTGTGAACTGTTCCTTATAGTTTCTCTGATTGAATACAGGGTGGCAGGAGCAGATGTTTTCAGGTTAAGTGAAATGGCACATGGGCGATAGAGGAAAATAAAGTATTTCTTAAGTGTTTGACGTTCACACACTGACGTTCAGGCTTACTTTGAGACAAAAGCATAATAGAGATTCTGTACATAAAGTGTCCCATGACATTAGAAGAAGGTCATAAAGGGGAATTGGTTTAAACAAACACATGCATTAGCAGGGCTTCCTCATTTGCCCCTGGGTTGACAGGCACATAGAATCCAGAATAAGGAATATCCAGTGCCTAAAAAGAACAGAAAGACACAATGATTAGAACATGTATGATGCAGCATAGAAAACCATCAGCACGATACTCCAAATGTACAGAGTGCGTTGATGGAAGAATGTAACAGATACCTGCGAGGGTGATGGTCATTGTTAGACGGTAGAGAAGGACATCAGTGGTCCCTCCCTTGATGTGGACTGGCAAGCCGTTGTCCGCCTGTAACCAATTTTAGGGGTCAAATACCTATTCATGATCATGAATCACTGGAGTCTTTATTGTAAGCCAACTTTGTGCTAAAATCAAATTGAATTGCATTCCAGACCAGAACGGAACAACTATCCCCTCAAGCCCCTTTAAAAACATTATTGCTTATTTTCTATGTTCATTACTACTGTGATAAGATTCTGGGTGCTGACCAACAACAGTGGACCTCAGGCAATTCATCAATCTCGCAACACAACACATACAGTGGTTCGCAATCAAGGCCAATGTTGCTCTAAAGTACTTGGTTAAACATGTTCTGCAGACATTGACCATGACGTCCTGCTCCCAGACAAACTAAACAACTTCTTTGCTCGCTTTGAGGACAATACAGTACCACCGACACGGCCTGCTACCAAAACCTGCGGGCTCTCCTTCACCGCAGCCAATGTGAGAAAAACATTTAAATGTGTTAACCCTCGCAAGGCTGCTGGCCCAGATGGCATCCCCTGGCCGTGTCCTCAGATCATGCGCATACCAGCTGGCTGGTGTGTTATCGGACATATTTAATCAATCCTTATCACAGTCTGCTGTTCCCACATGCTTCAAGAGGGCCACCATTGTTCCTGTTCCCAAGAAAGCTAAGGTAACTGAGCTAAATGACTATCGCCCCGTAGCACTCACTTCCGTCATCATGAAGTGCTTTGAGAGATTAGTCAAGGATCATATCACCTCCATCCTGCCAGACACCCTGGACCCACTCCAATTTGCTTACCGTCCCAATAGGTCCACAGACGACGCAATCGCAATCACACTGCATACTTCCCTAACCTATCTGGACAAGAGGAATACTTATGTAAGAATGCTGTTCATCGACTACAGCTCAGCATTTAACACCATAGTACCCTCCAAGCTCGTCATTAAGCTCGAGACCCCTAGGTCTCGACCCAGCCCTGTGCAACTGGGTCCTGGACTTCTTGACGGGCCGGCCCCAGGTGGTGAGGGTAGGAAACAACATCTCCACCCCGCTGATCCTCAACACTGGGGCCCCACAAGGGTGCGTTCTCAGCCCTCTCCTGTACTCCCTGTTTACCCATGACTGCGTGGCCAAGCACGCATCCAACTCAATCATCAAGTTTGCTGACAACACTACAGTGGTAGGTTTGATTACCAACAACGACGAGACGGCCTACAGGGAGGAGGTGAGGGCCCTCGGAGTGTGGTGTCAGGAAAACAACCTCTCACTCAATGTCAACAAAACAAAGGAGATGATCGTGGACTTCACAACCGTAAGGCTCTCCAGAGGGTAGTGAGGACAGCACAACGCATCACCGGGGGTAAACTACCTGCTCTTCAGGACACCTACACCACCCGATGTCACAGGAAGGCCAAAAAGATCATCAAGGACAACAACCACCCGAGCCACTGCCTGTTCACCCCGCTATCATCCAGAAGGCGAGGTCAGTACAGGTGCATCAAAGCTGGGACCGAGAGACTGAAAAACAGCTTCTACCTCAAGGCCATCAGACTGTTAAACAGGCATCACTAACATTGAGTGGCTGCTGCCAACATACTGACTTAAATCTCTAGCCACTTAAAACATAGGATTGGATGTAACAAATGTATCACTAGCCACTTTAAACAATTTTGTATATAATGTTTACATATCCGACATACTCATATCAAATGTATACACTGTACTCTAAACCATCTACTGAATCTTGCCTATGCCGTTCGGCCATCGACCCAAATCTCTAGTCACTTTAATAATTATAATTGGATGAAATAAATGTATCACTAGCCACTTTAAACAATGCCATTTATATAATGTTTACATATCCTACATTACTCATCTCATATGTATATACTGTACTCCATACCATCTACTGCATCTTGCCTATGCCGGTCAGCCATCGCTCATCCATATATTTATATGTACATACTCGTATTCATTCCTTTACTCTTGTGTGTATAAGGTAGTTGTTGTGAATTTGTTAGATTACTTGTTAGATACTACTGCATGGTCGGAACTAGAAGCACAAGCATTTTGCTACACTCACATTAACATCTGCTTACCATGTGTATGTGACAAATAACATTTGATTTGATTTGATTTCGTTCGCTGCCAAAATCACTTCTGGTTGACATTGTTGGCCAATTTGATTGCCAATAAACATCTAAATTCATTCTTGTTTTCTTCGTTTGGGATTGTTTCTAACCCAGGCGTCCTAATGATGTCACGCTCACCTGGAATAGCTTCTGATGATCTGGCACCTTGTTCTTCATCTGTTTGGTTGTTGTGCTGAAGGCTCTGGTAGACAGCCGGGGCAGCTTCTGAAAGGATCCCACAGTCACAAAATCACCCATGTTACCCTGTGTCTGCATATGATGTGAAAAGTAGATTGAAAATACAGGGCTTAGGACAAAACATTCATTTGCATCCCTAACTGCCAAATGTCCAAAACAAATCGATTGGATGCTTTCTGAGTGGCTGAGGCTAGATGCTGTTTTCTAGTAGAATAAATAATTTGATAATAACATAACAATAGTATATTAAGTTATTTAGAGAATGGATGATCAGGATTAGATGGTAATATTAGCGTGGTGTTTACCTTTGGGGTTCCACACTCGTTTTTCTACTTTCACTTTAAAAGGGATGTGATACTAGACTGTTGTTTCCAATAAGAGGAAATAGCTATGGACAACTTTGGGTTACTCTTACTTCCCTCTCCGTGTTCGTCATGACAACATCTTCTATTGTTTACAGTCTTGGTTAGGAGAGGAAATACACTTCTAACTGTTTTGACAGTTTGAGTACCAAATAAAGTATAAGAGCTACAAATGTTCCTTTTAATTTGTTTTTAACAGCATGCAGAGGGGAATAACACATACTTTTACATTTATTATTTATTTCACCTTTATTTAACCAGGTTTACAACTGCAACCTGGCCAAGATACAGCAAAGCAGTTCGACACATACAACAATACAGAGTTACACATGGAGTAAACAAACATACAGTCAATAATACAGTAGAAAAACAAATATATATACAATGTGTGCAAATGAGGTAAGATAAGGAAGGCAAGGCAATAAATAGGCCATGGTGGAGAAGTAATTACAATATAGCAATTCAACACTGGAATGTTAGATGTGCAGTAGATGAATGTGCAAAATAGAAATACTGGGGTGCAAAGGAGCAAGATAAATAAATAAATACGGTAGGGGATGAGGTAGTTGTTTGGGCTATTTAGAGATGGGCTATGTACAGGTGCAGTGATCTGTGAGCTGCTCTGACAGCTGGTGCTTAAAGCTGGTGAGGGAGATAAGTGTCTCCAGTTTCAGTGATTTTTGTAGTTTGTTCCAGTCATTGGCAGCAGAGAACTGGAAGGAAAGGAGGAATTGGTTTTGGGTGTATCACCTCCAACTTTCTGAGTGAATATACCATTTTGGCATCTTAGACATGCTTTCCATCCAAAGCGATACTAGTTTTAATATGCTTGATTAAATCAACATCCTCCAAGATAGAAAAAAACTACCAAAAGCCTTCTCTGTAAACAAGGCAGAGATTTCCAGATCTGTCACTCCCAATGAAATATGAAATCAAACCACCTATCGATATTCTGTAAAATTACACTATCAAGTGCATACCGGTATATAACCATTATTGTCAATTAGATAATCTGTTGAAAATCTGGGTCAAACCATACCCCCCTAAGCCATACCACTTGTTCTGACCCATTATGTTCATTCATTATAACAGGACTATTTCAGAACTGGGGACTTGTGTTCTGAAAGAAAGTAATCTCTTTTCAAGTTTCTAATCTATTGGTCTTTGTATCACGTAAACATTCTCTGTGAGGTTTATCTCTTACTACTTTATACTATCACAGGCAAAACCTTTTCATTTCATTGAAGACCATTTTGTATACTTCTGTTGACTTGGGTTCTGTCCCTTTAAGAGAATTGTACCACAGTGTAATATCTACGAAGGTCAAATTGGGTGCCTGAACCAGCAGGGTGAGAACTGGCGTTGCTGCCAGCCAATGACTGCCGCACAATCTGTGACCTCAACCAATTAGATTATATATTTTGGAGGGAGAGAGGAACAATACACCCTTCCCCTTGAAATTGATTCCCTGTTGCAGGCCTTGTCTCAGCCTCGATGGTCGACTGATAGTGAGGCCAGCATATAAGCCATTTTAGACAGTAAAACAAAATGGCTGGTCACAGGAGATTCTGATGCCATTCTACACAAATGTAAATAATCTAGATGATCTCTCTGTAAAGTCGTATTGGACTCATATTGTCATTCAGATTACATTTTAAAACTGATCTTATTGTTCTTTTAAAATATCTAGTTTCCAGGCTCTAACTGAGAGATCATATCATTTTAATCCCTGCCGTGTCCACATACAGTGGGGAAAAAAAGTATTTAGTCAGCCACCAATTGTGCAAGTTCTCTCACTTAAAAAGATGAGAGATGCCTGTAATTTTCATCATAGGTACACTTCAACTATGACAGACGAAATGAGGAAAAAAAATCCAGAAAATCACATTGTAGGATTTTTATGAATTTATTGCAAATTATGGTGGAAAATAAGTATTTGGTCAATAACAAAAGTTTATCTCAATACTTTGTTATATACCCTTTGTTGGCAATGACAGAGGTCAAATGTTTTCTGTAAGTCTTCACAAGGTTTTCACACACTGTTGCTGGTATTTTGTCCAATTCCTCCATGCAGATCTCCTCTAGAGCAGTGATGTTTTGGGGCTGTCGCTGGGCAACACGGACTTTCAACTCCCTCCAAAGATTTTCTATGGGGTTGAGATCTGGAGACTGGCTAGGCCACTCCAGGACCTCGAAATGCTTCTTCTGAAGCCACTCCTTCGGTTCGGCGGTGTGTTTGGGATCATTGTCATGCTGAAAGACCCAGCCACGTTTCATCTTCAATGCCCTTGCTGATGGAAGGAGGTTTTCACTCAAAATCTTACGATACATGGCCCCATTCATTCTTTCCTTTACGGATCAGTTGTCCTGGTCCCTTTGCAGAAAAACAGCCCCAAAGCATGATGTTTCCACCCCCATGCTTCACAGTAGGTATGGTGTTCTTTGGATGCAACTCAGCATTCTTTGTCCTCCAAACACGACGAGTTGAGTTTTTACCAAAAAGTTATATTTTGGTTTCATCTGACATTCTCCCAATCCTCATCTGGATCATCCAAATGCTCTCTAGCAAACTTTAGACGGGCCTGAACATGTACTGGCTTAAGCAGGGGGACACGTCTGGCACTGCAGGATTTGAGTCCCTGGCGGCGTAGTGTGTTACTGATGGTAGGCTTTGTTACTTTGGTCCCAGCTCTCTGCAGGTCATTCACTAGGTCCCCGTGTGGTTCTGGGATTTTTGCTCACCGTTCTTGTGATCATTTTGACCCCACGGGGTGAGATCTTGCGTGGAGCCCCAGATCGAGGAAGATTATCAGTGGTCTTGTATGTCTTCCATTTCCTAATAATTGCTCCCACAGTTGATTTCTTCAAACCAAGCTGCTTACCTATTGCAGATTCAGTCTTCCCAACCTGGTGCAGGTCTACAATTTTGTTTCTGGTGTCCTTTGACAGCTCTTTGGTCTTGGCCATAGTGGAGTTTGGAGTGTGACTGTTTGAGGTTGTGGACAGGTGTCTTTTATACTGATAACAAGTTCAAACAGGTGCCATTAATACAGGTAATGAGTGGAGGACAGAGGAGCCTCTTAAAGAAGAAGTTACAGGTCTGTGAGAGCCAGAAATCTTGCTTGTGTGTATGTGACCAAATACTTATTTTCCACCATCATTTGCAAATAAATTAATAAAAAAAATCCTACAATGTGATTTTCTGGATTTTCCTGTCATAGTTGAAGTGTACCTATGATGAAAATTACAGGCCTCTCTCATCTTTTTAAGTGAGAGAACTGGCACAATTGGTGGCTGACTAAATACTTTTTTTCCCCACTGTATGTGTGTGTGTCTAGATATTAACTTGGTGTGCAGAAGTATGACTTCATTTAGGAGGTGTCTCTGTGAACAAAGAATTCTTTGATTCTACCAGACACATGCGAGAGGCCCGTCCTTGAGAAGAACCTCCCAACACCTCCCAAGTTTGACTTATTTGCAAAGATTGTGATAAGGCTGTGGGAAGAGACTATGTTCTTGGAGAGGGTGGGGGGAGAGGTGGGAATTTTGCATCTTTGTATTTCAATATTGTACCATATAAAAGACTGTGTAAACCTTTTAGAGCTCAGAGCTCTCCCCGTGAATAAATAATCCACATTTGATCATTATAGATTGGGCCTCTGTCTCATTTCAACCAGTATCTTACAAATACTGGGTAACAGACAGAGTTTGTTTAATTGGAGTTCAGTTTATGAACATTGAGAACAAAATTTCTATAACATTACTGTATTCCAGTTAACAGAATGTCAGTTATGAGAGACAATACAGTAGACGGCTTATGTTCAGAAATGATTGATGATCTATTTTATGTGTCACGTGGTTATGCCCATGTGTGTACATCCGGTCCTTCCGTTCTCACGCTATCGAGTAAGTGCTTATGTAACCTGATAGTGCATCTGTTTAGGGTAAAGCATGTCTGAAATAAAACTGTCCTGGTGATTGATGTGTTGGTGACCATGTTGAACTGTGGAATGTGTTTGAACATTTGAAAGAGTTGGGAATTTTTGGAGTGAACTTATGGCTCTGCTGTTTAGTGATATTGTATATGAAACAGTAATTTCCGGGGGGTGTAGGGTATTGGTCAGTATAAGTAAAGAGCTGTGAACACTACGAGCGACAAGAAACCTTGAGAGATAAACCACAGAAGACTAAAGAAGAAAGAAATAAAACATGGCTCCTAGACCAATTTTAATTGTATTGTGATTTAACGTCAATTAATGAAATTGCTGTCTCTCTCTCTCTCTCTCCCCGTGTGTGTGTGTTGACAAGAATCTGTAGCATCCGGGGGGAGCTAATGACCTAGGTCACCCCCCCCACCCCCACCCCTCAACATGTGGTTGTGTGGGAGGTCATTCGGTTACAAGCAGAGAAACATGCTGATAACATTATTTTCTGTCTCTGTGTGTGTGTGTGTGTGTATGTGTGTGTGTGTGTGTGTGTGTGTGTGTCCAGGCTCCAGGCTGCATGGTAGGTGTCAGGTTACGAGCTGTGGGTTGACACACAGAGAATCCTGATCAAGGAGCAAAATGCCTTATTTTATATGAATACAGTTTAAAAGAAGAAAAAATAAATAAATATATATATATATATATATGTATATATATATATTATACATGTAAACATTTAAGGGGTATTAAAGTGTAGTATTTCTTGATAATAATATGTAGAGTCAGCAACAACAAAAAATTTAAAAGTGTCAGAAAACAGTTATGTGCTCTCATGAGGTCTCCTGCGGTGGTTGTCTCAATCAATCACGGCATCCTCTTTTTGAAAGGATAATTGTACTCTTTAAGATGGGCCCTTTACTTATGACTTAAACAGATACATTATACCCCTTTAATAACCTTTTAATTCACTAAATCAGGGGCACACAGAGTGTTTCTAGGTAGTCTTAAACAAATCTACTGTGAAACAAAAGTGTACACCTCACACACATGGTTATGGACTTAAAAAATAAGACAGCAATAACATGTCAGATATAGTCTAAATGTATTCATTTTTGAGTTTGCACCCCAATATGCCACTTTAAATACATCACAGAAGACTGAAATGTAACAAAACGCCTATTGTGTTTATTGAGATGTACACTTAGATGCTCAGTTGGGCAATATTCCCCTCAAGTGATTCCCCAACATCATGTCAACATGGGACCCAAAAATGGAGCACATGTCTTATACCAACCTATCTTTATAGACATGTATCCATAACAAGGCCTAAGAGGGCCCTATAAGTCTCCAAAATGTCACATATTTTGAGCATCTTTATTTAAATGCATATAACTTGTCAACAAGTATTTTTATGACCAAATTCACATTCTTTAGTGTGACATTCATTTTTTATGATTTCATGACTGTTTGATAGTAGATCCCTGAATGGTCAAAAAACATCTTCAAATAGAAGTATGTTTGTAGCACAAAATATCTTACAGGTAGGCCTCTTTCACTCTCTCATCATGTAACAAGCGGACAGGCTGCCAGAGACAGGGCCACAAAAGGCCCCCAGCTCACTCAAATGCCCCTCCCCTCTCCAACAGCCATCAGCCCAGAACAGCATGAAGACAGAACAGCTAAAAGATCATCTGGGAATCCTCCCTTCCTCATGGAGATTTTTGAAGGTGAGTTGAATATTCAATGTGATGTTTGTATATAGATATATATTATTTAAGAATAATTTGTCTTAATTGTTTTCATTGACATATGTTATTTTTTTAAATGAAGGCTAGTTATCCATTGAGCAGTAGCCGTTGTTTTTATTCATAATGTTTGTAAACAATAGCTTCTGCTCTCTTAGATTCTATTTGAACCTCTTATTATATCAAACCTCTCAGACTAGAAAGTACGATTAGAAACTATGATTAGAAACTATGATTAGAAACTATGTCCAACTACGTTCAAACTATGATTAGAAACGATAATTAGAAACTTTGACAAACTATGATAATAAACCGTGAACAACGATGTATGTGTGTGTGAGTGATGGTCTATTATTTAATTGTGTAATATTACACTCTCTCTCTCTCTCTCTCTCTCTCTCTCTCTCTCTCTCTCTCTCTCTCTCTCTCTCAATGTATAACATTTCACTCAATCTATTTTTATTTTTATTTAACCAGGTAGGCTAGTTGAGAACAAGTTCTCATTTACAACTGTGACCTGGCCAAGATAAAGCACAGCAGTTCAACACATACAACAACAAAGAGTTACACATGGAATAAACAAACATACAGTCAATAATACAGTAGAAAAATAAAAATATAAGTCTATGTACAGTGTGTGCAATTGAGGTAAGATAAGGGAGGTAGGGCAATAAATAGACCATGGTGGCGAGGTAATTACAATATAGAAATTAAACACTGGAATGGTAGATGTGCAGAAGTTGAATGTGCAAGTAGAGATACTGGGGTGCAAAGGAGCAAGATAAATGAATAAATGCAGTATGGGGATGAGATAGTAGGATGGGCTGTTTACAGATGGGCTATGTGCAGGAGCAGAGATCTGTGAGCTGCACTGACAGCTGGTGCTTAAAGCTGGTGAAGGAAATACGAGACTCCAGCTTCAGTGATTTTTGTAGTTCGTTCCAGTCATTGGCAGCAGAGAACTGGAAGGAAAGGCGGCCAAAGGAGGAATTGGCTTTGGGGGTGACCAGTGAAATATACCTGCTGGAGCGCGTGCTACGGGTGGGTGCTGATATGGTGACCAGTGAGCTGAGATAAGGCGGGGCTTTACCTAGCAAAGACTTGTAGAAGACCTGGAGCCAGTGGGTTTGGCGACAAGTATGAAGCAAGGGCCAGCCAATGAGAGCTTACAGGTCGTAGTGGTGGGTAGTACATGGGGCTTTGGTGACAAAACGGTTGGCATTGTGATAGACTGCTTCCAATTTGTTAAGTAGAGTGTTGGAGGCTATTTTATAAATGACATCGCCGGAAGTCGAGGATCGGTAGGATGGTCAGTTTTACGAGGGTATGTTTGGCAGCATGCGTGAAGGATGCTTTGTTGCGAAATAGGAAGCCGATTCTAGATTTAATTTTGGAGATGCTTAATGTGAGTCTGGAAGGAGAGTTTACAGTCTAACCAGACACCTAGGTATTTGTAGTTGTCCACATATTCTAAGTCAGAACCGTCCAGAGTAGTGATGCTGGACGGGCGGGCAGGTGCGGGCATGGATCGGTTGAAGAGCATGCATTTAGTTTTACTTGTGTAACCCTCTCACCAGGCTCGAATTTGACTCTCATGATATTAACTTACATAGAGTATCTCAACAGCATGGGATGCTAGGTGAGAAGGACATCTCCAATAAGAATTCCTATTGTAAACTATCTAGGGTTATGACAATAGGGTATTAACTTCAGATGAAATGATTATAGGTTTCTGTTATTGTTTCAGGATAATCTATCCCGTGCATTAAATTAGATTGAACCATTAAATGACTCCACAAAGACAACATACATAAGGTTCAAATTATTATTATTATTACATTTTCATAGCACAACATCAAAATAAATAAAAATAATAAACCCCAATGAGTCGTGCACAACCCATGTCCAAATTATTTAAAGATTGCTTAATAACCCGTTGGCGCGCGTTGGAGCTCAAAAGAAATGTCGACACACATTAAGTCCAGAAGCACCTCACGTTGTGGTTACTCACTAAGTGTAGATATTGCGTCAGCGAAGTATGACAGTTCCGTGCAGGTTTTCCTCACATGGTCCACAGCAACGACACCCCATAGGAACATGAACTCGCCAAGCCCTCCCAAGAAATTCTCTCCTGGTGTCACGATGCCAGGCCAACCTCAAGGCTGTCGAACACCACAATGAGACGGTAGCTTCAGTCTTCACCGAGTCCCCCTCTCAACAAAAATTACAACAACTCTCCTATAAAATAAAATCGGTATTTCCCTTCATATCTTAATAGGTATGTATCTTGTTCTATACTTTTTGTCGTCTTCTTTTATAATTCCTCTTCACCAACGGTCATAATCTCAAAATCCATCCTTTCTCAACGTTTCTCTCCCTCTCTTTTTCCCCCCCCAAGGCCTCCTGTTAACCAGGTCAACTTTCCCATTGGCCACAACTTAACAAGCGATCTTATTGGTCAAAACATTAATTTAAAAGTAAACCAACTTATTCACTTATACTTTAAATAAATATTTCTTCAAAATAAATGCATTAACAATATTACAATTAAGGATCAATTCAATCACCTGTTAAAATCTAATACCAATTAATTATAACAAATAACTCAATACTTGGTTCTAACAAGGGTATTACACTTGAATTTAAGAGCAGTTGGAGGCCACGAAAGGAGAGTTGTACGGCATTGAAGCGTGTCTGGAGGTTAGTTAACACAGTGTCCAAAGAAGGGCCAGAAGTATTTTTACATCAGCAGTTGTCACAAAGTGTTTTACAGATACTCAGTCTAAAAATCTAAGACCCATCAATGCATATGCCGAAGCACAGCCTCTAGGAAACACTCCCCTAGAAGTCATAAACCTAGGATTAAAACTAGAGAGGAACCATGGTCAGAGGGCTGTGCTGAGTGGGCATTTAAGAGTACATGTGCCCCTTATTGTTATTCAAGATGTTCCAATGATCGTAGACAGCCATCAGGGTCATATAATAACCAGGGTGGCTATAGAGTGGGCAAAAGTTCAACACGCAGGAGTCAATGTCATGTCTTCTGTCTTTTTTCACAGCCTGAGAGAGAAATAGAGAGTGAGAGAGAGAGGATCTATTAGATAAAGTTATCATAGATGCAAACTATGTAACACATCATATTAATAATTCCCTAAAAATTGGATGTCATTGTCTTTCATAATTGTTGCAATATAAAACATTGAAACGTTGTTAAATATGTGTTACTTTGGTATACGCATGCCTAACATCAATATGCTTTTTCCATTGCTGTTTTGGTTAGTAAGTATTGCCTTATTTCACTGTACAGCCTCTAGCCCTGCTCAATACGCCTTAGTTAACACTTCAGTCCCACCTCCCACACATGCGGAGACATCACCTGGTTTAAACAATATTTCTAGAGACAATATCTCTTTCATTGTCACTCTATGCACAGGTTTACCCCAATGTATTCACATCCTACCATACCTTTGTCTGTACATTATGCCTTGAATCTATTCTACCGTACCCAGAAATCTGCTCCTTTTACTCGCTGTTCTGAACGTACTAGACGACTAGTTCTTATAGCCTTTAGCCGTACCCTTATCCTACTCCTCCTCTGTTCCTCTGGTGATATAGAGGTTAATCCAGGCCCTGCAGTACCTAGCTCCACTCCCATTCCCCAGGCGCTATCATTTGTTGACTTCTGTAACCGTAAAAGCCTTGGTTTCATGCATGTCAACATTAGAAGCCTCCTCCCTAAGTTTGTTTTATTCACTGCCCTAGCACACTATGCCAACCCGGATGCTAGGTAAAGCCCCGCCTTATCTCAGCTCACTGGTCACCATAGCAGCACCCACCCGTAGCATGCGCTCCAGCAGGTATATTTCACGGGTCACCCCCAAAGCCAAATCCTCCTTTGGCCGCCTTTCCTTCCAGTTCTCTGCTGCTAATGACTGGAACGAACTACAAAAATCACTGAAGCTGGAGTCTCATATTTCCCTCACCAGCTTTAAGCACCAGCTGTCAGTGCAGCTCACAGATCTCTGCACCTGCACATAGCCCATCTGTAAACAGCCCATCCTACTATCTCATCCCCATACTGCATTTATTCATTTATCTTGCTCCTTTGCACCCCAGTGTCTCTACTTGCACATTCAACTTCTGCACATCTACCATTCCAGTGTTTAATTTCTATATTGTAATTACCTCGCCACCATGGTCTATTTATTGCCCTACCTCTCTTATCTTACCTCAATTGCACACACTGTACATAGACTTATATTTTTATTTTTCTACTGTATTATTGACTGTATGTTTGTTTATTCCATGTGTAACTCTTTGTTGTTGTATGTGTTGAACTGCTGTGCTTTATCTTGGCCAGGTCACAGTTGTAAATGAGAACTTGTTCTCAACTAGCCTACCTGGTTAAATAAAAATAGATTGAGTGAAATGTTATACATTGAGAGAGAGAGAGTGTAATATTACACAATTAAATAACAGACCATCACTCACACACACAGACATGGCTTCATCGTTGTTCACTGTTTATTATCATAGTTTGTCATAGTTTCTAATTATCGTTTCTAATCATAGTTTGAATGTAGTTGGACATAGTTTCTAATCATAGTTTCTATTCGTACTTTCTAGTCTGAGAGGTTTGATATAATAAGAGGTTCAAATAGAACCTAAGAGGGCAGAAGCTATTGTTTACAAACATTATGAATAAAAACAACGGCTACTGCTCAATGGATAACTAGCCTTCATTTAAAAAAATAACATATGTCAATGAAAACAATTAAGACAAATTATTCTTAAATAATATATATCTATATACAAACATCACATTGAATATTCAACTCACCTTCAAAAATCTCCATGAGGAAGGGAGGATTCCCAGATGATCTTTTAGCTGTTCTGTCTTCATGCTGTTCTGGGCTGATGGCTGTTGGAGAGGGGAGGGGCATTTGAGTGAGCTGGGGGCCTTTTGTGGCCCTGTCTCTGGCAGCCTGTCCGCTTGTTACATGATGAGAGAGTGAAAGAGGCCTACCTGTAAGATATTTTGTGCTACAAACATACTTCTATTTGAAGATGTTTTTTGACCATTCAAGGATCTACTATCAAACAGTCATGAAATCATAAAAAATGAATGTCACACTAAAGAATGTGAATTTGGTCATAAAAATACTTAGATTATTACAAGTTATATGCATTTAAATAAAGATGCTCAAAATATGTGACATTTTGGAGACTTATAGGGCCCTCTTAGGCCTTGTTATGGATACATGTCTATAAAGATAGGTTGGTATAAGACATGTGCTCCATTTTTGGGTCCCATGTTGACATGATGTTGGGGAATCACTTGAGGGGAATATTGCCCAACTGAGCATCTAAGTGTACATCTCAATAAACACAATAGGCGTTTTGTTACATTTCAGTCTTCTGTGATGTATTTAAAGTGGCATATTGGGGTGCAAACTCAAAAATGAATACATTTAGACTATATCTGACATGTTATTGCTGTCTTATTTTTTAAGTCCATAACCATGTGTGTGAGGTGTACACTTTTGTTTCACAGTAGATTTGTTTAAGACTACCTAGAAACACTATGTGTGCCTGTCACGTCCTGGCCTGGGATAGCAGGCTGGCGTTTCATTTGTGTTTTGGTTAGGAGGGGTTTGTAGTTCTTGGTGGTGTATTTCGATGTTGGGTTGATGGTTCCCATTAGAGGCAGCTGATTGTCATTACCTCTAATTGGGAACCATATATATGTTTGTTCTTTTCTTCACTGGGGTTGTGGGTCATTATTTATATTTGTATGTTGTATTTGTGTGTGCCTGTGTTGAGCCACACCAGCATTACGGTCTGTTCTTTGTTTATTGTGTTTTGCCAGTTGCAATACGTAATTAAAGTAGGTATACTGGAACCCTTGCTGCATCTTGGCCCGCTCCGATTAAAGATCGTGATAGTGCCCCTGATTTAGTGAATTAAAAGGTTATTAAAGGGGTATAATGTATCTGTTTAAGTCATAAGTAAAGGGCCCATCTTAAAGAGTACAATTACCCTTTCAAAAAGAGGATGTCGTGATTGATTGAGACAACCACCGCAGGAGACCTCATGAGAGCACATAACTGTTTTCGGACACTTTTTTTTGTTTACTTTTTTTAGCTGACTACATAGGGATATGCAGAGTCTTTTGGAAGTTCAGTGGTCATGAGTTCATCGGACGCCACAGGACCCCACTGTTTTCAGACATTTGTTTCAAAGACCTTACACGCACGCGCACACACACACTTTCGCTGAACCCCTTTCTCTTGTGTAGAGAAAAACAGATCAGGGGACAGACAGAGAGAGACATTAATTCATTCAAGGTAAGATACATTTTATTTTTAAATATAATATTTAGTTCTAAAATGTTACTACCGAACATATTACTATTTTTAAAAAGTGTGCTATACAATATTATACTATACCTCTGTTTTTTTACTAAAATGTATATAAAACATCCATATTATTATCAAGCAATACTACACTTTAATACCCCTTAAATGTTTACATGTATAATATATATATATATTAATTTTTTACTGTATTCATATAAAATAAGGCATTTTGCTCCTTGATCAGGATTCTCTCTCTGTGTGTCAACCCACAGCTCGTAACCTGACACCTACCATGCAGCCTGGACACACACACACACACACACACACACACACACACACACACACACACACACACACACACACACACACACACACACACACACACACACACACACACACACACACACACACACACACACACACACACACACACACACACACACACACACACACACACACACAAAGGTAATAACACTTTAATTTTCTTCTAAAACGTTTATACATAAATGCCCTTTATATCCTTTAAATGTTTCCATGTATAATTATTCTTTAATTCCTCCCACACACAACCACATGTTGAGGGGTTGGGGGGTGACATAGGTCATTAGCTCCCCCCTCCGGACGCTACAGATCCTTGTCAACACACACACACACACGGGGAGAGAGAGAGAGAGACAGCAATTTCATTAATTTAAGTTTGTTTTTTTCACCTTAATTTAACCAGGTAGGCAAGTTGAGAACAAGTTCTCATTTACAACTGCGACCTGGCCAAGATAAAGCAAAGCAGCTCGACACATACAACAACACAGAGTTACACATGGAGTAAACCAAACATACAGTCAATAATACAGTAGAAAAACAGATCTATGTACAAAGAGCACAAATGAGGTAAGATAAGGAAGGCAAGGCAATAAATAGGCCATGGTGGCCAAGTAATTACAATATAGCATTTAAACACTGAAATGGTAGATGTGCAGTAGATGAATGTGCAATGTGGAAAAACTGGGGTGCAAAGGAACAAGATAAATAAATAAATACGGTAGGGGATGAGGTAGTTGGTTGGGCTATTTACAGATGGGCTATATACAGGTGATGGGGTCTGTGAACTGCTCTGACAGCTGGTGCTTAAAGCTGGTGAGGGAGATAAGTGTCTCCAGTTTCAGTGATTTTTGTAGTTCGTTCCAGTCATTGGCAGCAGAGAACTGGAAAGAAAGTCGGCCAAAAGAGGAATTGGCTTTGGGGGTGACCAGTGAGATATACCTGCTGGAGCGCATGCTACGGTTGGGTGCTGCTATGGTTACCAGCGAGCTGAGATAAGACGGGGCTTTACCTAGCAGGGACTTGTAGAAGACCTGTAGCCAGTGGGTATGGCGACGAGTGTAAAGCGAGGGCCAGCCAACGAGAGCGTACAGGTCGCAGTGGTGGGTAGTATATGGGGCTTTGGTGACAAAACGGATGGCACTGTGATAGACTGCATCCAATTTGTTGAGTAGAGTATTGGAGGCTATTTTGTAAATGACATCACCGATGTCGAGGATCGGTAGGATGGTCAGTTTTACGAGGGTATGTTTGGCAGCATGAGTGAAGAATGCTTTGCTGCGAAATAGGAAGCCAATTCTAGATTTAATTTTGGATTGGAGATGTTTTATGTGAGTCTGGAAGGAGAGTTTACAGTCTAACCAGACACCTAGGTATTTGTAGTTGTCCACATAATCTAAGACAGAACCGTCCAGAGTAGTGATGCTGGACGGGCGGGCAGGTGCGGGCAGCGATCGGTTGAAGAGCATGCATTTAGTTTCACTTGCGTTTAAGAGCAGTTGGAGGCCACGGAGGGAGAGTTGTATGGCATTGAAGCTCGACTGGAGGGTAGTTAACACAGTGTCCAAAGAAGGGCCAGAAGTATACAGAATGGTGTCGTCTGCGTAGAGGTTGATCAGAGACTCACCAGCAGCAAGAGCGACATCATTGATGTATACAGAGAAGAGAGTCGGCCCAAGAATTGAACCCTGTGGCACCCCCATAGAGACTGCCAGAGGCCCAGACAACAGGCCCTCCAATTTGACACACTGAACTCTATCGGAGAAGTAGTTGGTGAACCATGTGAGGCAATCGTTTTAGAAACCAAGGCTGTCGAGTCTGCTGATAAGGATGTGGTGTTTGACAGAGTCGAAAGCCTTGGCCAGATCAATGGATACGGCTGCACAGGAATGTCTCTTATCGATGGCGGTTATGTCGTTTAGGACCTTGAGCGTGGCTGAGGTGCACCCATGACCAGCTCTAAAACCAGATTGCATAGCGGAGAAGGTACGGTGGGATTCAGAATGGTCGGTAATCTGTTTGTTAACTTGGCTTTCAAAGACCTTAGAAAGGCAGGGTAGGATAGATATAGGTCTGTAGCAGTTTGGGTCAAGAGTACCGCCCCCTTTGAAGAGGGGAATGACCGCAGCTGCTTTCCAGTCTTTAGGAATCTCAGACGACACGAAAGAGAGGTTGAACAGGCTAGTAATAGGGTTTGCAACAATTTCTGCAGATAATTTTAGAAAGAAAGGGTCCAGATTGTCTAGCCCGGCTGATTTGTAGGGGTCCAGATTTTGCAGATCTTTCAGAACATCAGTTAACTGGATTTGGGAGAAGGAGAAATGGGTGAGGCTTGGGCGAGTTGCTGAGGGGGGGTGCAGGGCTGTTTACCGGGGTAGGGGTAGCCAGGTGGAAAGCATGGCCAGCCGTAGAAAAATGCTTATTGAAATTCTCAAATAATTCAAGATTTATCGGTGGTGGCAACGTTTCCTATCCTCAGTGCAGTGGGCAGCTGGGAGGAGGTGCTCTTATTCTCCATGGACTTTACAGTGTCCCAGAACTTTTTTAGAATTTGTATTACAGGAAGCAAATTTCTGCTTGAAAAAGCTAGCCTTGGCTTTCCTAACTGCCAGTGTATATTGGTTCCTGACTTCCCTGAAAAGTTGCATATCACGGGGGCTGTTCGATGCTAATGCAGAACGCCACAGGATGTTTTTTGAGCTGGGTAAGGGCAGTCAGGTCTGGAGAGAACCAAGGGCTATATCTGTTCCTGGTTAAACATTTCTTGAATGGGGCATGCTTATTTAAGATGGTGAGGAAGGCACTTTTAAAGAATAACCAGGCATCCTCTACTGACGGGATGAGGTCAATATCCTTCCAGGATACCCGGGCCAGGTCAATTAGAAAGGCCTGCTCGCTGAAGTGTTTTAGGGAACGTTTGACAGTATTGAGGGGAGGTCGTTTGACCGCAAACCCATTACGGATGCAGGCAATGAGGCAGTGATCGCTGAGATCTTGGTTGAAAACAGCAGAGGTGTATTTGGAGGGCAAGTTAGTTAGGATGACATCTATGAGGGTGCCCGTGTTTATGGCTTTGGGGTTGTTAAATCACAATACACCTAAAATTTGTCTAGGAGCCATGTTTTATTTTTTTCTTCTTTAGTCTTCTGTGGTTCATCTCTCGAGGTTTCTTGTCGCTCGTAGTGTTCACAGCTCTTTACTTATACTGACCAATACCCTACACCCCCCGGAAATTACTGTTTCATATACAATATCACTAAACAGCAGAGCCATAAGTTCACTACAAAAATTCCCAACTCTTTCAAATGTTCAAACACATTCCACAGTTCAACAAGATCACCAACACATCAATCAGCAGGACAGTTTTATTGCAAAGACATGCTTTACCCTAAACAGATGCACTATCAGGTTACATAAGCACTCACTCGATAGCGTGAGAATGGAAGGAACGGATGTACATACATGGGCATAACCACGTGACACATAAAATAGATCAATAATTTTTTAACATAAGCCGTCTACTGTATTCTCTCTGTTATGTGTTACAGGTACATAACAGAGCGTGTCACTGATTGTGCATGTGTTTCTCCAACAGGAAAGATGAATGGATCAAACATGGCTCCTGTGTTGCTTGTGTGGAGGGCATGAACTCTCCTTTGCATTACTTCTAAATATGTCTGAAACTACGCGAGCGCTTCGATTTTGACCGGTCAGCCCCACTGATCACATTCACACATCTTTTTTTTTTTTTTTTTACCTTTATTTAAATAGGCAAGTCAGTTAAGAACAAATTCTTTTTTTCAATGACAGCCTAGGAACAGTGGGTTTAACTGCCTTGTTCAGGGGAAGAACAACAGATTTTTACCTTGTCAGCTCTGGGATTCAATCTTGCAACCTTTCGGTTACTGGCCCAACACTCTAACCACTAAGGTTACCTTCCACCTCTAACTTGCCTGATTCACCATTACACATCGTCAAACCTGTGTTGACAGCTTGCATTTTTATTCTGGCTAAGCTACCTGTTCTCCACCCATTGTTCAGAGCCTTAGAGGATGTAGGCATAAAGCCCACCTGTAACCAGTCTTACCAGGTAGGTAATACCCATCACCTTGGGGAAGGATTAAAAGACAGCTATTGGCATTGCATTGTAGGGTTTACAGAAATTTAATTATGATTTTCCTGTACCCTTATTTGGATGTACAGACTGAGACACTGCATACAAATAGGATATGAAGTCTATAAACATTGTAATTCAATAATCTTGTATTTTTTCAGCATGAGTTTTAGTAGGTTTCTTATATAGAACCACTTAAGTGAACTTGTTATTAAAGAAAACATTAGAAAAGAGAAACCTTGAGAACATGGCAAACAATTCCTATTTATGACAAAAAGGCAATTAATTTAACATAAAACGTTTTCATGAGGAAGTCAGATGAAACTTGAGGAATTCCATCTGATGAAGCCACCTGTTCAGTGCGATGGAGTCAACCATGCTCTGGCCCCAGTCATTAGAGATGACCCCAGTGTCCAGATTGTGTATAAATGAAAAGGTAAGCATCCCTAGCCTGAGTGCCAGTCTGTCTGTGCTATCATTCCAAACTGTTTGGCTTGACAAGGTCAGCAATGGAATAGGCAAGAGCACAAACACATCTGTGAACAAGCTAAAGCATCACCATAGTACTGTACCAAACATTTGGTCCGTTTGGTGTAATTCAGCAATAGCGTTGATGCTTCAAATATATTGGTTGTAGAGAAACATTGTTATTTGTGGCTGTGTAAATGGAATACCCAATCACTTCCCTCAGGGACGAGAAGTGTTGGTCCAGGTGAAGATCCCTCTGTCTCAAAACCTCACTCTTGGATGTCATCACGAAGAGGACCAGGGAACTGAACCTCAACCTACCCACCCCTGTCCACAGAACTCCCCCGTCTTCTACTTCTCTATAAATCACGACCGCCCACACCAACCCTGTGACTAGTGTTACGTCTGCCCTCACCACAGACTGGGCTGCCATGCCAGTTCACATCTTTGCGCACATCTTTGAGGTAGATTACATTAAGGCACTCGTGTAGTATACAGGCACTTTATGTTCCTTCAGTATTTTTGTTCTGCAAAACATGCTTATGGAGATTAAAAAATATTTAAAAAAACTTTGAGTATTTTAAAGCACCTTATTATTACCTATATACAAAACGCAATGTTTTTAAAGACACCACACATTGAAACAGTTCACATTTATTGACATGGTATACTCTCACTCAAAAGGTAGTTTCTAAACCAAAAATGTAGAGCATAGACAAAAAATGACAATCACAGAGCACGAAAACCGATGGGATTTCACTAAGACTACACGTTTGACTAAATGAAGAAAAATAATCTCACTTTAATCTTTGATAGTGAACATGAGTGCACATATTTTGCTTGTTTTGAGTGACGCTGCTTTGCAGTGAGGGCGTGAGGTTGGGGTGTGATGGCTTAGAGCTCCAGCTTGCCCAGGAATCGGAGGTTAAGAATCTTCAGCTGGTCATCCAGCTCCATCCTTACGATGCCGTCATCCCCGTCGATACTCAGTAGGATCCCCGTGGCCTCGCGGTCCTCCCCTAGAATCACCTTCACCTGGAGAGAAGCACCACAGACAACAGATGACACACCATGAGCAGCCAGGACCTTATGAACCCAAAGAACCATGCATCTGTGCACTGTCCAGTTTCCCCAGACCCAGAGCTCTGTGAGCCCAGTAAAGGGGTGTTGTGGTGAGAAGAAACCTTACCTTGTTGTTCTTAGTTGGGGTGACAGGCTCCAGGTGTTCACTGGAGATGCTCACCACCTTCTCTGTGTCCTGGAGGAAGACTGAGCACATGCAACCCTGAAGAAGGAGAAGACGCATCAGGTCAACGATGGAGTACTTTGTTCTATCAAACACAACATGAATGTTCTGAACTAACTTAACACAAGGTTAACGGGTAAAGGGGGGCTCAGCACCCTCGAATGAGACCCCCTAAATGTCTCCTATTTGTTTATACTATAATAACAGTATAATAATAACAATGTGGGGCGGTGGT
Source organism: Brachymystax lenok tsinlingensis (assembly GCA_030435695.1). Classification (NCBI taxonomy): domain Eukaryota; kingdom Metazoa; phylum Chordata; class Actinopteri; order Salmoniformes; family Salmonidae; genus Brachymystax; species Brachymystax lenok. The sequence continues at coordinate 9,424,748 of CM059794.1, forward strand.
GTGGCCCGGTAGGCTACTTACCGTGACACTGCGAATGACGCCTGTCTGGTTAACCACCTGGCTGTCCAGGAAGGTGTCCTTAACACGCACCAGGATGTCGGTGGTGACCCAGTCGCAAGAGGTCTGGTCGATGTTGGAGCCGGGGGTGTGGGGATTGTAGCCGCCCGGGGAGGGAGCTCCGGGGGTCATGGGGCTGTAGCCTACCGGGCTGGGGCTCGGACTGGCCTGGGACGACAGGAGGAGACAAAGATCAAAGCCAGGATTCTAGCGATGGAAGGTAGGCTCAAGAGTGTTTTACCGACGCATTGTTCCTACAGCAGCCGAAGACACAACGCTCGTTTCTCAAAACACCACGCAGAGAGAACGTTTGCGTAGTTGTTGGAGCATGTGTCGCTACTGATGGGATCAAATAAAAGGCTGCTCTCTGATCAGTTCTCTTCAAATTGTACTTAGACACTTTAAAAAGAAAACACTCAAACTATACATATATATCTCATTAGTCCACCGTTAATACAGTCTCAAAATGTTTTTCATGCCAACAGTAAAGTTTAAGATATTTGACTTTGCTTCTTGAAAGTGTCACTTGCCACATGATGATGATGCATAATGCATGCATATGCTCGTTCTCTCAGCGTGGTGTTTTTAGAAACACGAGTTACGTATTAGGCTGTTGTAGGAACGATGCCTCGTTAAAACACTGGATTTTTCCTTTTAATCTAACATAATTATATGATCACCTATGGCTGCTAACAGGCCTATTGAGGTGGCTTATTCTATGATAAAGCACTCAATTACATACAGTTGAGGTCGGAATTAAAACTTGTTTATCAACCACTCCAAACCACTTCAACAACTCTTGTTAAACTATAGTTTTGGCAAGTCGGATAGGACATCTACTTTGTGCATGACACAAGTAATTTTTCCAACAATTGTTTACAGACAGATTTCACTTAGAACTCACTGTATCACAATTCCAGTGGGTCAGACGTTTACATACACTAAGTTGACTGCCTTTAAACAGCATGGAAAATTCCAGAAGATTATGTCATGGCTTTAGAAACTTCTGATAGGCTAACTGACATTATTTGTGTACACCGGAGAAGTACCTGTGGACGTATTTCAAGACCTACCTTCAAAATTGGTGCCTCTTTGCACGTCATCATGGGAAAATCAAAAGAAATCAGACCTCCACAAGTCTGGTTCATCCTTGGGAGCAATTTCCAAACGCCTGAAGGTACCACATTCATCTGTACAAACGATAGTACGCAAGTATAAACACCAGCAGTCATACCGCTCCGGAAAGAGATGCGTTCTGTCTCCTAGAGATTAATGTACTGTGGTGCGAAAAGTGCAAATCAATCCCAGAACAGCAGCAAAGGACCATGTATAGATGCTGGAGGAAACAGGTACAAAAATATCTATACAAGTCCTATATCGACATAACCTGAAAGGCCGCTCAGCAAGGAAGAAGCCACTGCTCCAAAACCACCATAAAAAAGACAGACTACGGTTTGCAACTGCACATGGGAACAAAGATCGTACTTTTTGGAGAAATGTCCTCTGGTCTGATGAAACAAAAATAGAACTGTTTTGCCATAATGACCATCATTATGTTTGGAGGAAAAAGGGGGAGGCTTGCAAGCCGAAGAACACCATCCCAACCGTGAAGCACGATGGTGGCAGCACCATGTTGTGGGAGTGCTTTTCTGCAGGAGGGACTGGTGTACTTCACAAAATAGATGGCATCATGAGGTAGGAAAATTATGTGGATATATTGAAGCAACATCTCAAGACATCAGTCAGGAAGTTAAAGCTTGGTCGCAAATGGGTCTTCCAAATGTACAATGACCCCAAGCATACTTCCAAAGTTGTGGCAAAATGGCTTAAGGACAACAAAGTCAAGGTATTGGAGTGGCCATCACAAAGCCTCGACCTCAATCCTATAGAAAATCTGTGGGCAGAACTGAAAAAGCGTGTGCGAGCAAGGAGGCCTACAAACCTGACTCAGTTACACCAGCTCTGTCAGGAGGAGTGGGCCAAAATTCACCCAACTTATTGTGGGAAGGTTGTGGAAGGCTACCCGAAACGTTTGACCAAAGGTAAACAATTTGAAGGCAATGCTACCAAATACTAATTGAGTGCATGTAAACTTCTGACCCACTGGGAATGTGATGAAAGAAATAAAAGCTTAAATAAATCATTTCACTCTACTATTATTCTGACATTTCACATTCTTAAAATAAAGTGGTGATCCTAACTGACCTAAGACAGGGAATTGTTACTAGGATTAAATGTCAGGAATTGTGAAAAACTGAGTTTAAATGTATTTGGCTAAGGTGTATATAAACTTCCGACTTCAACTGTATTTGGTATATCATTGTGCACATGTTGTTACTCATCATATATTAAGGAAATAATTACATAACCTAGTCTAAAATTAGCAACAGAACTCAATTGATTGAACATGAAATTGATTTCAATATATAGGCCTGTGTAGCCTACTATATTAATCTTTTAATGCAGCCATCCCAGTTCATATTAACCTACACTTATTTGAATCAATTGCAAAGACATTGGCATCGTTGTATTTGTAGTGAACTTCGTTGTGAATTTATCACCAGTCAAAAGAGACAGATAAATATCTTTATTTAAGTTTAGCAGAGAACTAAGTATAAAGTGACGCAGAAGGGCAAGAAAGCATCTGGACCACAAGAATAGTGGAGGCTGTCAGTAATTAACAAGAGTTCTAATGAACTTAGCCTTAAATTGCTTTTGGGAAACAGTACACAGATCAGCATC